>CM077017.1:86615308-87215308 GCA_039090855.1 Macrothele yani
ATGGAGAGGTGCATGCTTGGTGTAACCAGGAGTGATAAGAAGAGGAACACGTGGATCCGAAAAATGACAAGAGTGGAAGACATCATGATCAGAGTTAAATCCCTGAAATGGCAATGGGCTGGACATACTGCCAGAAGAACAGACCATCGATGGACAGCCGAAATTTTAGATTGGATTCCAAGGGACAGGAAAAGCCCCAGAAGAAGACCACATGGGAGATGGGTGGATGAAATTCGAAAGTATGCGGGAGTGACATGGAGGAGACTGGCACAAGACAGACCGTTGTGGAGGAAACTTGGGGAGACCTTTGTCCAGCAGTGGATTGATAATGGTTGACAATGATGATGATGATGATGATGATGATGATATATGTATTCTGAATATTCATAACTGCTGTGTTGCACGTCATGATCTTCAGGTTGTTGTTTTTTTTTTTAGCAAATTTAGTTTTAAATTCTTAGGTAAAAAAATTTTCTTTGACTCTGCTCTTGGGTATTACATTTAATTTAAACAAAAGAATTAGCATTAAAGTAAATTAAATAAAACAGGTTGCTGTCATCGGGAGAGCATCTACCTGTAGGAGTGGCTTTTCTGGAGCCAGCAAACGACAGGAAAAACCCAAATGTTGGCTGGCCATGCTCCTGAAGCTACACAACCGAACCTAAAACAAATGTCAGAAAACCAAAATAAGTAAATCGTAACTTACCGTCGAAATTCAATCAAATGCAATCAAAGAATGACACTAAAGTGTAAGAGAATCACGTGTCCAACGTGTATTCAAGTCGCAAAAGAAGTAGTTTGGGTTAAAAACTCGATCCTAACCAGCCAAAATCTGTGTGATCAGCAAGGTGCGAGACTGTGTTGTGTATGCGTCTTCAGCCACCAGGCGGTACTTAGTCTTTCCTGCCAACATTAATTTTGTTAGGTCCTGGGTTAGTAAAGCATGTCAATGTGCAATTTGAAACTTCGCAAAACGAAATTAAAATTTAAGATCAGATGTTTAAGGTAATGTCTAATAAAATGTAAAGGAATTTTTTTTTTTTTTTTTATAAAATCTTTGAGATTTTTAACTGCATAAGCTTGTGTAGAACATATTTTTAGAATTCTATGAAACTGAGAAATGATTAAGTTATGAAATATTTTAGCGGAAACATTTGAAGACCACTGAATATAATATGTAATGTCAAAAGTCAAATTATTTCTTTTATCAAATAGGTTAACTGCACACCCATCCACACCATCAACACTAATCTTTAAGTCAAGGTAGCTAACGTGAATAGGCGAATCATTAGGTTTTTTTTCCAAAGTGAGGTCATCAGGATACAGATCAGCACTAAAATTTTTAAAAATCAGGAATATTGAAGACAATAATGTTGTCAACATATCGTGAAACCACGCAGGGCAGAGTGCCAGCAGCAATAAGCCTTTCCTCAAAATGATGTAAATAAAGGTTAGCAAGGCTATTGGAGAAACGACTGCCCATGGGAATACCACGAGCCCATTGCCCACAACAGCAAAGTTGTTGTTAATACAAAAATCAACAAGGTGCTTCCAATATTGTATTAAAATATCACCTTCAACTCCCGCAAACAAGTCCAAGGCCACCCGCAACAGACTCCACAACGAGATGGAAGTAAAGAGATTCTTAAAATCATAAGTATCAATAGACAAGACTGAAATCGAAGAGTTCAAAGTCTCTAGAACTCTGGCATTGTTACCAATGATCCAGGTTGAATCAAGTTTACGTAAGATATTCGAAAGATATTTCTGAAAAAGCCCGCCCGCTCTAATGCTATAACAGTTACGGTCACTGGTAATAAAACGGAAGGCAACAGGCTGTTTATGGAATTTTGGGACTCCATGAACCGAAGGAAAATTACTATTTAAAACAGGAAGCCTAAGACATTTATGAAAAGCAATAATTTTCTTGATAAATAACTTTACGACTTTTGAATATTAGAGTATTCGTTTCCGTATTGTTCATTTCTTGCAGCATAAGGTCCAGGTAAATTTTTTTGCAAATAACAGCAAAATTGTTATTGGTCTTGTCCACTGGAGTAATAGTGAACATTTTTTGAAAGGAAATAATTTGAGAATGGATCAGAGGTAGATTCAGGATTTTGAGCATAAACAGCAGTACAAGTCAGTCCCTGAAGTTCATGAGGAATGTCGATAAGCACACTATCCATCTATTCATTGAAGGCCTCGACAGGAAGATTGAACTCACAGGAGAGTTGAAGTACAAACTGCAGAAGATTACTTTTAAATATGATGCACATTTCTTAGCACTGAAAAAAAGCGGTAACCTGTATTTTGAACCATAGGACATAAGCAAATGCAACTCATCGAATGGTACAATGCTGAGGTCACCAGTAATAATATGCCCATGAAACGGATCAACATATTTTTGAAACCCATCTAAATGGCGAAGACATAGACTACTTCCGTCTCCAAGTGAAAAGCCAAGACCACAAACGGGTTGACTGTAGTTAAACACAAGGCGACTTAGCTGTTTATCATAACGATAAACAGTTGCAGGGTTCACTACACTTCAAAGGGGAAAAAGATCCAAATCCTTGGAAAAGATTGATTTCAAGCCAATGTGATCAAAAGACCCCATGACAAAAGTTGACTACACAGTATTTTTTTAGATGCCTTAAACTGAAAGGTAGAAAATCGGTATTTAAGAAGGTCACCGACCAAAACTAATGTGTTCACACTTGAACAGAAAACCCTGAAAAATCCGGGCAAGAACTTTAATTTTTCTATTATTCAAAACAAAAATCACAGAACGGCATTGCCTAACGAAGCCACTATCCAAGGAATTCAACTCACCCAGCCGCCCGTGAAAATCTATTGAGGTGCTTGTTTTTTTCCTTTACCTCTCCTTCCCCCGCTGTTTATCAGAGGGGTTACAGAATGGCTTAAATTTGAAGTTTAAATACACACAAGAATCCTGATTTAACTGTTTACCATTGAAGAGGTTATTAAGTCCATACGGAAACAGGGTTTCAAATTTGATTATGCATAGGTTTTCCAGTACAGACTCAACAAAAAAAATTCTAATGGAAATATTATTAAAATCATGAATTTGGTGAAAGTTTTGAATTTCATGATCTGACTTCCTTTTACATATTCTTATGTCAGACCTATGACCATTAATTCTGATGTGCAAAGGGTTACCACTCTGGCCAACGTAGCTACATTGACAAGTTTCACAAGTCATTAAATACACACAATTTACAGCCTTGCAGAAGACAGGTGAATAAATCTCACCGAGATTGAAGGAGTGGGCAAAACAACACGATCACTACACTTAGAAAATTTCAATTTTGGAACAAACTGCGGAACTGAAAAATTGGAATTTTTAGAAATTTTAACATTAGTAGAAACAAATTATAATGGAGACCGTTGTAAATGAGTAACACTGGGCTTAACAGGATATATATATATATATCCTGTTAGCTTTAAAAGTTTCAATTTCACACAACATTTTTAAAAAGAAATGTGTACAACACTGTAAGCATAAATATTTGCATAATATTCAACCAAAAAGTTAATAAAATTCAGTGCCAAACTTTTTATGGTACAGAGAAAAATCTTGGTGAGTTTCCTAATTTGAATTTTAAGTCAAGATATTTATTCCTGCTTTTGGAAAATAATGCAACTTAAAAATCAATTAATAGTCATGAAAGTTACTTAGAATTGTATTTAAAAAAGTAATAGATGAACAGTAATGTAGTAAAAGTTTTAAGGGAAATATTAACATTTAAAACTTAATTAAAATATAATAACAATGACATGAAACTCAATGAGGTTTTCGTGGTTGTTTTATTCTCACTAGTTGCTTAATATTGTGATATTCTGTATGTGTGATATCAAGGAAGAAATAACACTATTCAAATGATAAGAAGTCTTTGAAAATTAAATGCCCTTTGATGTCATATCACTTACACACTCATGTCCAGTTAATGTATTTTCTGATTATAACGCTGTGGTACTGATCTTGATTTTATAAACGTGCAGCTGTGAAATTTTTATGCAGGTGCAGCTTATAACAATTTTCAGCAACATTACAAATTCCAACCGTCATTCACGATATTGAAACAAATTGTTTTGTGAATCATTTATGGCTGGCACTGGGCTACAAAGAATTTGGAGTTCTGACTTTTGGTTAGTTATTAGCATGGGAGCCTAGTAGTCATGCAAATGCAGTTTTTTTTTTTTATGTATGCTCAATGGGTAAAACATTAGAGATACCTTACATCATGTTGGTCCTCCTCTAGAGCAAATAACAGCTTGTACACTCTGAGGCATTGACTCCGCCAGAGGGATTCCAGAGGTAATGCCAGCCAAGCCTGTTGCAGCCTAGTCCACATCTCTGCCTGAGACGGTCCAGCATCCGTAGATTTGATGTTCTGCTCCACGGTATCCCAGAGATATTCTGCAGGGTTTTAATCCAGGGACCTTGTGGGCCACTGGATGGTTTCAAACTCAAATGAGTGTTCCTCCAGTCATGCCTGGATGGTTGCAGCCTGGTGGGGTGGTGCATTGTCCTTCTGAAACACACCATCGGGCGCAGAATGTGTGAAGGCCATGAAAGCGCGTAGGTAATCAGTCAGCACATACTGGTAGCATGCAGCAGTTAGCTACCTCTCCGGACACATTAAGACACCTAATGTGTCCTATGAGAAGGCTTCCCAAACTATCACAGAGTCACCACTGCTTTGAACAGATCTGACCTGCACGACGGAGCCATACTCCCATCCTCCCGTCCACTCAGTACAGCTGAAAACGGGATTCGTATGACATGATGCTACTCTGCAGAAGTCCTATTTTGATATTCCTGGCACTAGGTGAGCTGTAGTTCCTAATGACGCGCAGTCAACAGTGGAACACGAGTAAAATGTTGGCTTCTGTAGCCCAGGGTGTGCAGCATGTACAGTACTGTTTGCTCGTTGATGTTGCTTGGGCCTCTGACATTTAACTTCAATGTGATTCACTCTGCCTTTGTCAAGCGGTCGGTCTGTACAAGCCTGGATAGTCTTCATCGACCAGGGTCATCATCCACCGCTTGCTCTTTGGGTGCTGGTACGTCCAACGGTGATATACTCACAGTACACCCTTGATAAAGTTGCCCTCAGGAACTTTAGGGTTCTTACCACTTGGATGATAGAATGACCCATCTGTCTTGTGCTGACAATGCATCCATGATCAACGTCCCTCAGATCACCACATTTACCCATGTTTGTTGATTGTGATACACTGTTGGGAAGCCCTGCTGTCCACCTATTTATCGTCTGTGCATTGTCTGTTCCACTCTGTGGCTTGGGTCTGTTCCACTCTGTGCATGGGATGCCCATGTCAACTGCCCATCATCCTTATCTTTAATGTTTTGTCTACTGAGTGTGTGTATATATAACTGCTTTAATCTTAATACCAGTTGTTACCTTTTGAGTATAGTACACACATCTTGTAATAAGGGAATGTCAAACATGTGTAATGTTTAAGCAGAGCTCTGTAAGCTACCCAAAATTTTTCATGGCCTACTTCCCAGCGATGGTATCTGCTAGCCTTAAATCCATGTAACTGCAATGGAACTTTATATTAATACAATGAAACCTCTGAATAATGGTCACCACCCAGACTGGGAAAAAGTGGCAGTTTTTTGGAGGTTAGGCCTAAATTAATATTGTTTGTAAGATGCATTTGGGCTGAGCAAATCCTAGAAGTCATTGCAGAATTAGAGACAGATGTGGTCAGCAATTAATAGTGATATGAAGATCAGAATGCAGACTGCATAATGTTAGCCTACAGAAAATTAAACTTAGTTTAAGAGCCAAAATATCCAGATTTAGAACAGTAAATACAACTTGTTGTTCGCAGCTCAATTTTAGAACCAGTAAGAGCAGTTTAAATGTAAGTTTTTCTTGTTATCTCCACCTATTGTTCTGTAGAATTGGACCATGTTCCGCTAAGTTTTAACAATTAGTTTGTAGACGATTTTAGGAAGGCAGTGTCTATCTCTTGCTGTTAAAGAGCTCATAGAAATAGAAAGCTAGGAGATTAGGATTAGGGTACCTATGGGGGAAAAAAACAGAGCAATTTCAGAGACAGCAAAGTGTAAGCGCATAGTTAATTTCCTGCACATGGGAAATTAGGAACAGAACCCACAGGGTCCAAACCAAGAGACACTTCCAGGCAATAGTACTCACCATGCTGGCCTCTCTGGGGGACTGAGACATACATTGGAGCTGGTGCTCACCTCAAGTAATTACTGTTACATGTTGAACTAAACTTGAAGTCCATTCTTTTTGCTTAAGCACACCACTATACTTGCTGTAATGCAACCCATCGTGCCCAAGGCGCAGTTCCTTTAACAGCATTCTTTGTCCTCCTCTTACTCCCCCACCAAGATACCAAAGGATCTAAGTAAAATCTTAAGGGACAAGGTGTCCAGTGTTCATTACAGCGCATGATGTCAAAAATACCTAAAAATGAAGATAAATAAAAATAAGACAAAACTAATGGTATAGGAAAGGATACAAAACAGGCTTTCCTTAAAATTGAAGGACAATGCATCAAACAAGTTAAACCATTTCACTATTTGGGTCAAATTATTACTGAAGATGCAAGATGTAAAAAGGAAATTAGAATGAGACTGGGGATGGCAAAAATTGCTTTTAGAAAGAATCGAAGACTACTGACAGCCAAAAATATAGATCTAAAACTGAGGAAGAGAATTTTAAAGGCATATGTTTGACCAGTAGCTCTCTACGGTTCTGAGACATGGACATTGACCAAGAGGGAAGTGAAAAGGCTGGAGGCATTTGAGATGTGGAGCTATAGAAGAATGGAAAGAATAAGTTGGCTCGATAGAATGACTAATAAGGAGGTCCTGGAGAGAGTGGGAGAACCCAGGAATCTGATCAACATGTTAAAAAGAAGAAAAATGTTATGGATGGGACACACATTGCGCCATGGAGGCCTGATTCTGAATGTTTTGGAAGGGAAAATTCAAGGCAAGAGAGGAAGAGGACAGCCAAGGAATGGTTTTGTGGCACAATTATTGACATGCCAAGTGCTCCGCTTTGAGCGGAGTTTCTCCGTTTTCAACATTTAAATCCGCGTGGCTTAAAAAATCCGGTCGTTAGAAGATTTTATTTTGGTCTTTAGAAATTTTTAATTATTTTTGTTATTATCCTTATTATTTCAGTGTTTTTTAAAGGCTTAAATTAAAAATTCTTCCAAGTGTATTAAAGTATGCCTTTCCCCTTTTTTTAAATGCCGTTTTTCTGTGTGTGTGTGTGTGTGTGTGTGTGTGTGTTTGTAACTACGGAAGAATGGGATGTTTCGCTCTTCTTGGCGTTTGCCGTGTTATCAAGGCCAAGCATTCGAGCTTGTTGTTCATGGCCAATGCATTGGAGGGCAACAGAGAGCTGCACAGGTCTTGGGAGAGAGAGTTGAGTGTGGTGGGAGGGGGCATTACTCCGAAACGGCTTTGTGCGTGGCAGGAGGAGTTATGTGAGTGACGTCATAGCGGAGTCTTTCTTGTAGGCTGCGGGAGCGTTGGCCCCGCCTTGGCTGCTGAAGAACGCGGTGCAGGGTGGGAAGCAAAGCTGATGACGGAAGTTTAGGCTTTCGGCAGTGGAATGTTGGAGCTTGCATCGTAGCTGGACATAGTTGTTTGCAGTTTTCATTGTAGTTATTTAGAACTAGGTGAATTTCTTTAATCTTATTGTGAGATATGTCGAAACGACCGCATAGTCAGTCAACGCTTTTCAAATGCTTACGAGAAACAATGGCCCGTTTTAAAGCGTTCCAAAAAATCCGAAACGCACGCTTACTGTTCCGTTTGCGACATTAATTTCACTATCGCACATGGTGGTATAAACGACTGCAAACGCCATGTCACATGCCGCCGACATTTAGACAAAGCAAAAGTAAAGGCATTTAATCAAACCCTTACATCTTCATTTGTTTCCATTTCAGAAGATGTCCGTGTAATACGTGCGGAAACATTGTTCACAGCTTTTATTATAGAGCATAATTTACCCATCTCTGTAGCAGACCATGCCAGGCCTTTGTTTATTAAGATGTTCCCAGATTCGGACATCGCCAAAAAATATGGATGAGCGCGGACGAAAACAACAGCTATTATTAACAGTATGGCTGGTGGCATTGCCCATGAAATGATAGAAATTTTTAAAACTTCAAAATTTAGTTTAGCAACCGATGCTAGCAACACTAATTCTGCAGAGAAAATATTTCCTGTTGTTTCATATTTAGATACAACAGTGGGGAAAATTATTCCCAGATTATTAAGCTTACCAAAGTTGGATGGTGATGCAACAGGAGAAAATATGTTTAAGTTACTGGTTACTGTACCGGGGAAAAAATCTATACTGTGGCACAATGGTATTGCATTCTCATCAGATAGTGCATCTTCTATGGTAGGAAAATATAAAGGTGTCACAAAGTTTCTCAAGGAAAAAAACCAAATATGGAAATTCATGGTTGCACCTGCCATCTATTGCATTTAGCTGCAAAAAAGGGAGCTAAGGAGCTGAAAATTGATGTTGAAGATTTTGTGGTTGACATGTACTATAATTTGCATAAAAGCACCAAGCGTATTGAAGATTTAAAATGTACCAAAAAGTTTGTAATCTTGAAAGTCACCAAATTATTAAATATGTGTGTACCAGATGGCTTTCATTGGATCAAGTTATTAATCGTTTTCTTGAGCAGTGGGAGTCCTTGGAAAAATATTTTGGAGAGAAAAATATGACTACGCAAGGTTGTGAGAAATACCTTTCTATTCAGAAGAGAATTGGGTCTCCTGAGACAAAGTTGTGCCTCCTCTTTCTACAGCAAGCTTTGCCACTTTTCTGCAAGACAAATATCCTACTGCAAAATGAATCCCCAATTGTTTATCGACTACATCGTGAACTAAATTCTCTACTTAGTGAACTTATGGCACGATTCATTAAACCATCTGCTGTTGTACAGTCTGAGAATGTATTGACCGTACCAATTTCTGATAGGAAAAATCAAAAGTCAGACGAGGAACTTGTCATTGGAAGTAAAACTCGGCAGTACCTGAATAGCAGCAATTTGTCTAAAAATGAAGTAATTTCTTTCAATCGGTCTGTGAGATTATATTATCAGAAATGCTGTGAGTACATACTTAAAAAATTTCAATTGAATGATCTGATTTTGCTGCATACTGAAGTGGCTGATGTAAGGCTTAGAACAAGCAGTAAATTTTGTTCTGTTAACTATTTTTTTGACCTCTTTGATGATTTCTCTGATGAAAAAAAGAATCTGTTAGAAGTTGAGTTTGCACGTTTCCAAGTAGATAAGTTAAGCATTGACATCGTAAACTGTGAGCAAACTGATCAAGCATGGTCGTTAATTAAAGATTTAAAAGATCACAATGGTGTCTTAAAGTACAGAGTCTTGCCATTACTTATGCACAGAATACTCCTGATACCACACAGCAATGCTGCTTGCGAACGAGTGTTCAGCACTGTTCACAAGAATCATAACGATTTTCGTTCTAATTTGTCTGTGCACACATTGCAATCCCTACTTGTGGAAAAATCAAGAATGGCTGCCCATAATCTGAGTTGCCACCAAGCATAACTTTACCACTGAAGTGTTGATGAAAGCTAAAAAAAGCAACAGCTTTGGTACTAAAAAAAGGACCAGTAAACAACAATATATATATATATTTCTTTGCATTTTCATCTTTGCAGATGAATTCATTGTATTTACATTTTTATCTCAGCTCCAATTTTAGTGAATTATTAACATTAATTTAACAAAATTAGACCTTGATGAGGAAAAACAGTTTAAATATTTTTTGTATAAACATATATATCATCATCATCATCATCATTGTCAACCATTATCAATCCACTGCTGGACGAAGGTCTCCCCAAGTTTCCTCCACAACGGTCTGTCTTGTGCCAGTCTCCTCCATGTCACCCCTGCATACTTTCGAATTTCATCCACCCATATCCCATGTGGTCTTCTTCTGGGTCTTTTCCTGTCCCTTGGAATCCAATCTAAAATTTCGGCTGTCCATCGATGATCTGTCCTTCTGGCAGTATGTCCAGCCCATTGCCATTTCAGGGATTTAACTCTGATCATGATGTCTTCCACTCTTGTCATATTTCGGATCCACGAGTTCCTCTTCTTATCTCTCCTGGTTACACCAAGTATGCACCTCTCCATGCCCTTTTGAGTTGTCTGCAGCCTTTGTATGTCTCTTTTAGTTAAGGTCCACGTCTCTGCACCATACGTAAGCACTGGAAGGATGCATTGATCAAACACTTTTCTTTTAAGACATAATGGCATATTGCTCTTGAAAATTATGCTGTTTCTTCCAAAAGCTCTCCAGGCAAGTTTTGTACGCCGATTAATTTCTTCATCAATGTGACCCTCACTTGATATCTGCTGTCCAAGATAAACGTACGTGTCTGTTATCTCCAGCTTTTCTCCATCAATCGATAAATCTTCATTTCTTGTAAAAGCATTGAACATCACTTTTGTCTTCTGAAAGTTCATTTTTAATCCCACTTCTTTACTCTTGTCAGCAAGTTCCTGGATCATACTCTGCAGCTCTGATGGGGTAGTTGCAAAAATGACTACGTCATCAGCAAAACGAAGGTGGGTTAGATAATCTCCATTAATCTTTATCCCCTTGTTTTCCCAGCTCAGCGACTGAAAAACACCCTCCAATGTGGCATTAAAGAGCTTCGGAGATATGGTGTCACCTTGTCTCACTCCCTTTATAATTTTTACGTGTGTTGCATTTTCAAACAGCCGAATCTTTGCACTTGCATTTTCATAGATGTTATTAATAATATTAATGTATGCATCTTCAATAACGCAGGTTTTCAGAGCCATTGTAACTGTTGATGGTTTCACCGAATCAAAGGCTTTTTCATAATCGACAAAAGCCATGCACAATGGAAGTTCATATTCCCTCGCTCTTTCAATTAGTTCTCTCAGTACGTGGATATGATCTATTGTGCTGTAGCCACTCCTGAATCCAGCTTGTTCTCTCGGTTGAGCCATGTCCAGTGTTACCTTCAAGCGGTGTGAAAGAACTTTAGTGAAGATTTTATAAACTACTGATAGGAGGCTGATAGGTCTGTAGTTTCCGAGATCCTCAATGACACCTTTCTTATGTAGCAGGATCATTGTAGCGGTGTTCCAATCCTCAGGAATCTTTCCTTCATTAAGGCATCGAGTGAAAATTTGGGCGAGTACTGTTTCGAATTCTCCACTTGCTTCTTGTATGATGTCTACAGTAATTCTATCTTCTCCTGGAGCTTTTCCCCGCTTCATGTTCTTGATTGCATGTGCAACTTCTGCTGGAAGGACTGGAGGAACTCTGGTACTGGTATCTTTCATGATGTCTGGAGTGCATGTATCATCCCTTTCATATAATTTTAAGTAGAAATCTTTCACTCTTGTCAAAATTTTGCCTCTATTTCTTGTTACAGAACCATCTTCTTTTCTCAGTGCCATAATCTGTTTTCTTCCCTTACTGAGATGTCCCTTTGCTATCTTTAGGCTTTGGTTGTTTTCAATTGCTTTCCTCACTAGTTCACAGTTGAATTTTCTTACGTCTTCAGTGATACTTTTTCTTACTGTCTTGCATAGCTCTATATATTCCACTTTGGAAGTCACATCTTCTTTAGTTATCCTCATCTCTTTTCTTTTTTGCATCAACATTTTCGTTTTTCCTGATAATTTGTTTACATGCAACTTGTTCTTAGACCCAGCTAATTCTGTTGCTGTTTCCATAAGAGCTTTGGTTATTTTTCTGTTAACTTCAGAGATGTCCACTTCTTCCGATGTTAGGCCTTCTAAAGCAGAGAACCTGTTCTTCAGTTCCAACTTGAAGGTATTATGGTGTTTTTTAAGGTTGGTTATGTCAATAGATTTTGTTTGTCTTATGAGCTTGCCACGTTCAAGTTTAGTGTTGAGGTGCATCTTACATCATGGTCACTACCTGTGTTGAATTTGTTTAGCACACTGCAGTCTTCTATGACGAATTTTTTGTTACACATAATAAAATCAATTTCACTTGTCGTCCCATTTGGATGTCTCCATGTCCATTTCCTGTGTGGCTTTTTCTTGAAGAAGGAGTTCAAGATGAAAACCCCTTCTGCCTCTGCAAACTCAACGAGAGTATTTCCACGCTGGTTTCTGTTGCCGTGACCGAATTTAATTACTGAAGTTTCATTCTGTTGCCGTTGCCCTATTTTTGCATTGAAATCTCCCATAATTATTTTCAAGTGCTGCTTACCTTTATTATTTAGATGACAAATTTCCTCGTAAAATTCTTCAATTTCTTCTTCAGGATGACTTGTGGTGGGTGCATAAGTTTGAATAATCTGAGCCTGGTATCTTTTCGAGAGTTGGATAACAAGTCGTGCAGCTCTGTCAGAGGAACTTTCAACTTCTACAACTTTATCCTTCAGTTTCTTGTTTATTATAAATCCAACACCACTAGTTCTGCCAGTATCTGTCCCACGATAGTAGAAGAGATGTCCACTTTTCAGTTCGATGAGATCTTCTCCTTTTCTCCTTACCTTACTTAGATCCACGATAACTCACTTGATCCTTTGTAGTTCCTCTTCCAATTCAAGAAGCCTTGAATCAGAAGATAGGGAGCGTCCATTATACGTAGCCAAGGTCAGCATCAGATGGCAGCCTAGTCCGGTCCTCCGGGGATTCTTAGCACCCTCTGCCTTCATGTCGCACTGGCCGCTGCCTTGGCCAGGTACATTCCAGCTGCCGGAGACTGAGGGCCAAGATTTAAGTTGTGGAATCATTTTGGAGGGGTTTGGCCATAACTCACCACGCTGGCCAAGCGGGTTGGTGAGTGTGGGATAGCATTTCCTCTAATCCCGATGGTATAGTTATACCGCTATTGGCGGTCGTCAGAGCCCCTTTAGTGGGAACAGGATGCACCACGAGAAGGCGGGGTTGACATTTGTCAAGGAGAGGCTGTGATGTTACGCATCACCTGACCTTACATCCCAAACATATAAATATACATATATATATATATATATAGAGAGAGAGAGAGAGAGAAGACGTGTGTGTCAACATTTTGCTAATAGACTACTGTACAAAATTTTTGTTGCCGTAGCTGGATGAAATGAACAAGCAGAATTTTTATGTTTCAAAGAAGCAGAGGTGCTTCTAAACTTCAAAGCAATGTTTATCTGGTAAATATAATTATTGAGTAATTTATTTTGACTTTTCTTATATAATTTGCATTGCTTTTGTAAAAACATAGCCAATTGTCCACGCAAAAAAATACCCTGCCGAGTGCGCGACTCTGCTCCTGACAACCCCTTTCGAAAGTTGGCAACTCTGCAATTACTCCAAGGCACCAATTCTAGGACATACTATGACTTGAAGAGAACTGTGGAGAATAGAGAGGAATGGAGAGACAGAATACATCTACTGAACAAACAGTCCTTGGACTGAGTAACCAAGAAGAAGAAGTGCCCAATAGAGACCTCCTTTCTTGGAAGGAGGTCTGACCACTGTTAAGAGTTTCCATTGTTTAGAGGTTATCACTAATGTTAATCCTACTGCAGCTGTTCTGCACCAGCCAAAACCTGCCGTTGGTTGGAGGTTACCATTGTTCTGAGATGTCCATTAATGGAGGTTTCACTATAAAAATCTAAGAATTCCTGTAATAATGTTAACTTTGCACCTGAGCTTTTTAGATTCCTTTTGGGGTACAAACACTTGAGCTTAGTAACAATTGAAGTCATGGTCATTCCTATCATCTATCATACGAACACTTGAGTGTAAAGAAAAGTTGGGAAAATATTTTGGTTGCTGTGGTATTAAAGTTATTGCAGTGTGGGGGAGAGAAAAAGCAGAAATAAACCCCACAACTCAATGACCATGAAGTGATTATAGATACACCCTGCTACATAGCTCACACAAAATGTGCAAAACATTGTTAATTGACTTTTGTATACATTTTCTAATATGAATACATTCTGAACTAAGTATCTCCTTTTACAAAAAGTGAAAGATATGGATAAATGGAAAATCTTAAATGCAATTGTGGCAGTGCAACTCATGGCAATGTGGTTGATACATCTATACATAAATACAGAGCAGAGACAACATAGATTATTATACATAATTTTGCTACATTATAAACTAAATATCCTCTTTTATAAAAAAATTAAATAAATCGATGGAGAAACCTCAAAATGAAGTAGTTGCAGTGAAACTCGTAGGGCAAAGCATAAACAGGATTTAGATGTTGACATCATTTAGATACTTTTTTTAAATGGAGTAAAAAAAGTTGTTTGCCTAGTGTGGGTTATTAATGCCTTGTAATGTTGCTGACATGAAAAGTACAGAACATCGTCAATTAACTTTTGTGCACCTTTTCTAAGGCAAATACATTCTGAACTATGAATATCTCCTTTTACAAAAGTAAAAGATATGAATGAATGAAAAAACTTGAATGCAGTTGCAGCAGTGCAACTTACAGCAATAAAGTCATTGCATTTTATAAGTAAATATAAAATAGTGGTAACATAGATAATAATAAAGAATTTTGCTTCATTCTGAACTAAATATCGCCTTTAAAAAAATGAATGATATTGATGAATGAAGAAAATTCAAGTGGAGTAGTTGCAATGGAACTTATGGCACAGTCTAAACAGCATTTAGATAGTTATTTAAATAGGGGAGAAAAAAAGGTGGTCGCCTAGTTACTAGAGTACCTGACTTCAGAACCACTAGTCCCCGTAGAACACGGTGTTTCAGAGAACACCTTAGGCTGTGGCAGTCTCTGCATAAGACTCCCCATTATAACCCAGTTATGTATTCCTTGATTTAGAAGCTCCTTTGCACTTAACTTTCAGTATTTCCCAATCAGGGTGCCCTAAGCCACATCTTCAGTGCATACAGTTTCTCAAAACAAAAATCTCCTTGTGGTGTAGGAAGTCACAAGTAAACCTACCTAGTACCCAGGGAAACTTGTCTGAAAAAGGGAAGAGGAATGACATCACATTTCTAAACTTACTTTAGTGAACTCAGAAAGAGCATTAATGACATCCTTTGTTAAGTCTACTAAACCTGACCTTTTCCACTCTCATTCCATTTGACAAGTTTTTGGAGGGGACAAAAAAAGAATCTCCCTAGGGTGAGCAATATCGTGTATTGGTTGAACCAGGGGCACACCCAGAAATTCGGGAGGGGGTCCGGCTCTGCAAGTAAAAATGCTCATGTATGTGTACTTACGTGACATGACTGTTATAACAAATGTTTTGATCTGTGAAAGAATTTAATACATTGTATTCATGAATTATCCAGCTGCAAATGGTGTTTTCATTGTTCTTTTTACTTTTAATAAAAATACTTATTTCAGAAAAGGAGTTAACCACAAATGTAATTATTTTATCTATTGCTACATTATAGCTTCAGAGAATGTATTTTAGAACAGATTCTATGATGTGTGATTTCCGCAATTATGAAAATTAAAATTCACCAATTAGGAAAATTGGAGAACAGTTAGAGGGTTAGGAATCTCTCGTGTTTTGCAATATGATTCCGACACTGGTGTCGGAATCATATTACAAAACACTTGTCCTCACAGGGGGAGGTCCGGACCTGGGGACACCCCCCACCCCCACACACACCTTGGGTGCGTCCCTGGGTTGAACACCATAAAATGAGTGATTTTATACTATTCTGTAGGACTTCCATTTTCCAAATTACACAGTTTGATGTATTCGTAAGAATTTTTTCATCAGAATAACAGTTTGATGATAGTGCCACTGCCAGAAGCTTTCAACTTTGACTCTTAATCACCTTTGGTTACAGCTATTTAAGTATTGCAGCTGTTCAATGGTGATTTCCTAGGCACCCATTCAACAGTGCAATCTGACTGATGGTCACTTGCTACCTTCAACATGAAGGAACCAGAAAGCACACGTTGAAAATGTAGACAAAGTGCGTGTGCGACAACATGCTTAAATATTTAATTTGACCAGCCTTGACTGACTCAAACTGTGAGAAACTATGCAATTCACAGCTGTTAAAGGTTACAAGAGCACATTCAAATTACATTAGCAATACAGCTTTTTGAAGCTCACAAAAAGTGAATTGGCGATGTAATTGCAGTTGGCATTCAACTAAAAGGCTGAATAGCTGTTTTCTCCAAGGAACCGTGTGTTATATACTCTAATTTAACTTTAATTTTTAGTTCCTGCCTTCTTATGTAAATTTGGTGTATTCTACACGTTTTTCAAAGCTTAACACCACTGATCCTGTATGATGAATTTGAGTTTGGCAACCCTGACAATAGGTCAAAGTGCAATTACATAATTGAAAGCTAAAGATAAGAAGTGATGTGTTCAGTCTTTGAGAGGCAATATTACTTCCATTATCGGAAAGCAATTTTATCACAGGCAGTTTGAGTCAGGATTATATGCAATTGCATATTTTTGATTTTAGTGTGTATAAATGAATAAAGTGTACAAATGTTCAATAAAAATGCATATTTCAAGCAAAACAATTTTACAGCTTATTTGATCTTTTAACGTAAATTTGCTTAAAAAGTTTACTTTAAAAATCGAAGAAACAGATTTTAATCTCCCAAGTCGTTTAAAAGCAAGCAATAACCAAAACTCAAACAAATCGAAGAAACAGATTTTAATCTTCCAAGTCGTTTAAAAGCAAGCAATAACCAAAGCTCAAATAACTTCTAAGATCAGTGATAGATCAAAGGAGGAGCAATCCACTGACACCATGCGAAATAAAAAATAATAAACTTCTTCACTCTGTACATGGCAGCAAGAAACACGGAATCAGAAATTTTCTCTGCCTGTAGGTCTCCTTTGATGTTTGACCCCTCATGCCTGAAATTTCCTCTAATGCCCACAAAATCTAATGCAAAAATGGAGCTATGAGCAAACACAGTGTGCTACATTTGGTTTTGTGAACTAATTTCCAAACCTAATGATCTCGTCATACCAAATGTTAGCTGTGCCAAATCAACATAGCAGATCTCTGGGAATATACTAATATTTTGTTTGATCTCTGAGTAATTGAGTACTTTTAAAACAGTTTTGATAGTGCGATATAGCAGCCCAAAATGTCTGAAATTAAATAGAGTAAGAAAGTTTTAATCAAATTGTGGATTTTCAACTTTTGTAAGGATTTAACTACTGTGCAAAAACTGTGTATTGTGCAATTTGTGAAAAAAGTGTTGCTTGTGAGAAAAAATACAAAATCAAGCAGCATGTAAAACAAAAGGGAAAATTAAGCCCCCCCCAGTACAAGTGTGTAAATAAAAAAAAATATGTAGAAATGCGTATTTTACATTTTAAGTACATATTCCATGCATTTTAAGTGCAGTTTTTGCTGTTTTTTAATGCATATAATTTGGTCTGTAGTTAGCAGCCAATGTATTAGGCTATACTCTTCATGCAATGCTATTGAAGTCACACTGATGATCTGTGAAAGAATTTAATACATTGTATTCATGAATTATCCAGCTGCAAATGGTGTTTTCATTGTTGTTGAGCTTCTGTTAGCTTTCTGTTTTAGTCAACCTTTGATGCTTGTTTCAATATTGATGTACAATCAGTGAGCAAATGTGTCTATGTTCAAGTTGTTCAGAAGATAAATGTTCTTGAATATGGGTTAAACCACGTGTCTTAGTGAATTTGAATTAAAACCAATTTGTCAATCAATCTTTTAAAGCTGTTTTCTGAGATTCAGAGGTCAGCTCCACAAAGAAAGAAAGTCCACCAGATTATGTTTAACTCAGCATTTACTTACTGTTTCTGTATCAAATGTCTCCATTTACAGTGATCTTGGAACACAGCTCAAGCTTCAATGACATCCATCACACGACATACACAAGACCTTCTGTACTTCTTGCTCATAATCTTTTTTTCATGCAGACACTCCTGAATCTTGGCCTTCCTCTGCCTTTCTTTCCTGCCACTTGTGCTCAAAATTTTTTCTTAGTAAGCAGCTTATCACACATTCTTTCAACATGGCCAAGCCACCTAAGAATATTAGTCTCCACCTCTGACAACATTTTGTCTCACATTAAACATCTGCAACACATCTTCATTCCTCACATGATCAGGTGTCTCAAAAAGATTGCAACAAGCTTTTATTTCTTCAACGGTTGATCACAGATACATACTTTCAATTAGAAAAATACTCAAAATGGTGTAAAGACTTACGACATGACAGTTGCACCCCTGTGGGTGCATTTGCATTAAAAAATTATACAGCTCTTGCAGAAAAAAAAAGTTCAATTAAAAAATGTGAGAAGTCCTAATTAGTCTAACAAAAAATCCATTGTTCTACTTGAAAAACTTTCAGAGATATTTGCAAAGAAAAGAACGTATCATCTGAAGCCAGTTTACAGGTGAATGGTAGCTCGTTTTGCTGCATAACTTTGTGGCATTCAAAGTGAAGAGCTCTCGCGCATGCAGAAAATTATTGCTCCAGACGACACAATTTTTATCACAAATATCTCTGCAAGTTTTACAAGCAGAAAGATTAGGTTTTTTTTTTTTTTTTTTTTTGACTAATTGGGACATTGCGCAACTTTTTTTTTTTTTATTGAACTTTCTTTTTCTGCAAAAGCTGTATAATTTCTTTCTTTTTTTTTTTTTTTATGCAAAAGCCACTGCACAGTGGTGCAACTGCCATGTCGTAAATCTTTTCATCATTTTGGGTATTTTTCTAACTGAAAGTATGTATCTGTGATCAACCGTTAAAGAGATAAAAACTTGTTTCAATCATTTTTAAAACACCCGGTACGGCCTTGGTTAAAAAACCGATGAGTAAGCACAACTCTAACAGAGCCACTTTTTTGTCTTTCTTTTTCCTTCTATGTGAAGCAGTAGATTTACCCTTAAAATTATCATGTATGTTCTAGGCTACGTTGTGCTGTTGTGCTCTCCAACTGAATAATAAAGCTTAACTTTTACAAATGCATATGTGCATTTGTTCTCTAGATAACTTAAAGTCCAGTTATATTTTAAGAAAAAAATTCTAAAGCTAAAATGAAATTAAAAAAAGACTGCAAATGGGCTGCTTTTAGATCATAATGTTAAAAACTGCTTGATTGTTTCTCATTTAGGAGGAAGGTTGTTATAATTTGTTTTTGAAGTTATGTGTAAAATAATTTGCACTGTTATTTATTTGAAGTGCATGGGTAAAGCAACAGAGCAAGAATATTACATAAATCATAAATTTTCAGATGTCAAATGTACATTATGTGCTTAAAATACTCTCTACATAATAGCTTTTTGCTAGGTGTACAATTTCTTTTTAATTTTTATTTAAACTTAGTTTATTTGTTTATGATTTGTTTCACTTATTAGCTGCTTAATATTTACAATTTAAAAATAATTTTGCCTTTTACCTAGGCTCCTTAGTTTTTTAGACAGGTTTTTTAAACATCTGATGTCAATCTATTGTGTGTATGTGCCTGTGTTGAAAAGTATTTTCCAGTATTATGACCAAAGTTTCTGACAAAGGTATGCAGAGTGCAATGTGATACTTTCAATTTTTTTATGTTTTATTTTCAAATGAGTTGAGCTCTGCAAGCTATGAGAAAATGAGGTTTTTTTTCTCACTTTTAATTTAAATGGCAGTTATCACCTGCCATGTTTGTGATAGATAAAAGTTTTAATGTATATGAAACACAGATTCTATTATAATAACATTTTAATCGTATTTATACATTTTGTGCATGTTTTACTTTTAAATATGAATCAATAAATTTGTATGTTTATTGTCCTTTTCATGGAATGTGATGTTATGCTGTGTTTAACATAAGCCAAATTTGTAACTCAGGAATGGTTTATGTGCAGTATTTCTTTTGCTAAATATGTTGTTCTGTAATTTTCCATTGTCAGATTTGCAAATAAAAAGAGACAACTTTTGGTCATATCATCACAACAGCCAGCACTAGTTTCATTAAACAACCAACATGCGTGTGAAAACAAAACTTAATACAGGTTGTATGTAGTGACATAGTAGCATGTTCACTGAAATTACTGTTTCTCACATTATTCACATTTAGGCATGAGAGGAATATCTTTTTTTTTTTTTTTTTATTAGAAAACGAACGACCACAGTGAGCAACTCAATGGGCTATGAGAAGTCACCCGTCCCTAATTTAGGGTCACTGATTCCAGGGAAAGGAGATAGCCAGTGTTGTAAGATAAACACAACATCCATGCCTTACCGGGATTCGAACCTGGACCCCTTTCGGATGAATGATCATAGGCCATCGCTTAGAGCACTGCGCCACCGAGGCAGCAGGAGTATCTTTACTTGATGTTCAACAAGTAAAGAATGTCAATGTTGACTA
This sequence comes from Macrothele yani, assembly GCA_039090855.1. Lineage (NCBI taxonomy): Eukaryota > Metazoa > Arthropoda > Arachnida > Araneae > Macrothelidae > Macrothele > Macrothele yani. The sequence continues at coordinate 86,635,722 of CM077017.1, forward strand.
ATTAGTGTGAAAAAAGATATATTAGCTTGCCAGCATTTCATGAACAAATAAAGTTTCGTAGCTGTCCCATATAGGACCAACCCAATGTTCCAAACGATGCAACAGTCATTATATGTCGCTGCATACAGTTGAACTAACCACATGTTTTTGGTTTGAAAGTTCCTTCTTTTGAGCTACGTAATACTCAACACAGGTTGTTCATGTTCATAAATTAAAGATAGATGACAGCCCCGGTGGCGCAGTGGTCTAAGCGATGGCTTCTGATCATTCGTCCGAGATGGGTCCGCGTTCAAATCCCGGTGAGGTATGGATGTTGTGTTGTCTTACTGCACTGGCTCTCTCCCTTCCCTGGAGCCAGTGGCCCTAAATTAGGGATGGGCGACTGCTTATAGCCCACTGAGTTGCTCATGGTGGTAGTTAAACCTCCAATATAAAAAAAAAAAGATAGATGAAAGGATATGTAACATTTGTGTGTCACCGTTTGGTTAGCCATAACTATTAGAAAGTATGGAAATCATAATGATAAAGCAAGGTAAATTGTCAGCACAAACTTTTGATTTCTGCTCAAAAAGGTTCTTTTTTTTTTTTTTTTTTTTGATTGGAGGTTTAACGACCACCGTGAGCAACTCAATGGGCTATGAGCAGTCGCCCGTCCCTAATTTAGGGACACTGGTTCCAGGGAAGGGAAAGAGCCAGTGCCGTAAGACAAACACAACATCCATGCCTCACCGGGATTCGAACCCGTACCCCTTACGGACGAATGATCAGAGGCCATCGCTTAGACCACTGCGCCACCGGGGCGGCAAAAAAAAAAAAAAGGTTCTGTACGTCACATTTTGTATAGATTGTAAGCTGTAAAACTGTTTGAGGAAAAGGTTTCACATACCTGTTCTATATTATAGATTATGTCTAAGAACATACACTCCCGGTGATCACTGAATTATAACTACTATCAAAAGTGGATACAGCCTGCTGATCACGTGATTTCTCAGAGGGTGCGATTAGTTGATCAACATAGCATATATAAAGGTGTGAGTGGAGCAGTAAGGAGCAAACAATGAAGCATGATAAGTAAATGGAAGGATTTAACAGACTTTGAAAAAGGACAGATTGTGGGAGCTCCGAGAGTGGATTCCTCGATTTCTCAAATGGCTGAATTGATGGGTTCTTCGCAAGCCGCTGTAGTTACAGTGTATCAAGACTGGCATGAAAATGGTCAAACAATGACCCAGAGCTAAAACTGCACAGGACAGCAAAAGGTTGATGTGAGAGTTGAGCACCGGGTCCAACAACTTGTACAGGCCAATTTGATGCAGCACTGTTGAACAGTTCACTACCCAATACAACGGAGGTCAACCCGGAACAGTATCTGTCATGACCATGCATGGGCTAAAGTAGGCAACCTCAACGACATCCTCTCCTAATCACATTTCTTTGGTGCAAAAGACTCCTGGTGCAAAGATCATGCACGTTGGATGACTGTAAAAAAGTCTGCTGGTGTGACAGGTTGTGTTTCTTACTCCACTCTGTGGATGGTCGTGTACATATTTGGCACAAACAACATTACCCGATCCGTCCTGCATGGTCTCCATAGTGCAAGCTAGTGGAGGCAATTGTATGGTGTGGGCATGTTTACCTGGCAGAAATGTGGACCCTTTGTGGATGTAGAACAACATACGACTGATGCCCTCTATCGTAAATTGTTTGCTGACTCTGTACACCCAGCAATGTTGCACATCTTCTCGAATGGTGACCATGTCTCCCAAAATGACAATGTGCTGAGCCACAGGTCCAGTGTTGTACAGGAATGGTTTGAGAAACACAGTTCAGACTTCCAGCATATTGATTGGCCTCCGAATTCCCCCGATATCAGTTCTCTAGAGCACTTTGAAACGGCATATCAAGCATCTGGATACACCAATCACCTCCATACCTGAAATGAATGCCGCATTACACATAGCTTGGTGGTCGTACCTCCCAACTGCTTCCACGATCTTTTTGAAATGATGCCATGTTGGATAGAAGCTGAACTAAGAGAAAAAGGAGGACCTATGAAGTATTATTAGGTAGGTAGGTGGTCATAGTTTAGTGGTCATTTAATGTATATGTACAGTAAAAAAGTGCATTACAAAATAAATTTCGCATTCCCTTGATTCACTCTTTTCCTATGTGACAGATTAGTAGAGTTGGTCAAATTAAATGAGGAATCCTCATTTGGGTCTTCGTTACATTTTTCCGGGCATTGCATGATTCAGTGCTGTAGACATTGAATATTTCAGCAGGGATTTTTTGTGGAAGCATTCATTAAAAACATCTGTGTTAAAAAAACTATAAGTTTTGGGTAAAAACAGTGGGATGACAAGATAAAAAATGATGGGAAAACAGGCAGAATGAGGTAGAAAGGATTAACCCCAAATAGGTCCAAGATAAAAAAAAATCCTCAAAAACTGGCATAAACGAACTGAAAGAATGATCATTGGTAAAGAAAACATAACATTTTAATGAAATATGTGGTTCATGACACATCAGGAAAAATGTAATGTAGACGCGAATAAGGATACCCTGTTTTATTTGACCAACCATCTGCTACATAAGAAAAGAGTGAATCTAGGATAAGCGAAGAAATTTTTTAATGGTCCATTTTTACTGTGTTTTTAGACTACATTGTCAACCATTATCAATCCACTGCTGAATGAAGGTCTCCCCAAGTTTCTTCCACAACTGTCTGTCTTGAGCCTGTCTCCTCCATGTTACTCTGGCATGTTTTCCAATTGATCCACCCATGAGGTCATATGGGTCATTTCCTGTCCCTTTGAATCCAGTCTAAAATGTCGGTTGTCCATTGGTGGTCCGTTCTTCTGGCAACATGCCCAGCCCAGTGCCATTTCAGGAATTTTACTCTGATCACAATGTTTTCCACTCTTGTCATTTTCCTTATCCATGAGTTCCTCTTCTTATCTCTCCTGGTTACACCAAGCATGCATCTCTTCAGGCTTCTTTCAGTTGTCTGCAGTCTTTGCATATCCTTTTTAGTTCAGGTCCATGTCTGCTTCATACGTAAGCACTGAAAGGATGCATTGATTAAACACTTTTCTTTCGAGACTTATGGCATAATGCTCTTAAAAATTGTACTGTTTCTTCCACAAGCTGTCAAAGTTTTATACGTCGATTAATTTCTTCACGAGTGTGACATTTGCTTGATATCTGCTGTCCAAGATAAATGTAGATAACGGTTATCTCCAGCGTTTCCGTATCAATCACAAAATCTTTATTTCTTGTAAAATCATTGTGCATCAGTATTGTCTTTTAAAAGTTCATTTTTAATCCCACTTCTTTACTGTTGTCGGGAACTTCCTGTGTCACATTCTGCAGCTCTGAAGGAGTAGTTGCAAAAATGATTACATCATCTACAAAACAAAGTTTTTAGACATAATCTATGTTATATAACTGGTGTGTGAAAAGTTTTCCATCAAACAGTTTTTCAGCATATAAGCTGTATAAAAAAAAGTGTGATGAACAGGACCTTTTTGAGCAGAAATAAAAAAATTCTAGTATGCTTTATTCTATTTTCCACATGATTATGTACATTGTGCAAAAATGGCCTATTATATAATTATAAAAGCCTGAAGAATACAAATAATTGAAAACATGCAAACCGGAGCCATAGCTAGGATTTGGGTGCTTATGGTCATACATTAAAAACACACCCTAACGAGAAAAAAATTAAAATGCAATTGTCATAAAACAAGAGTTAATAAGAAGTAACTCATAAAAATATAATCAGTTTTCTATGCATAAATAGTATAGTACACGTTTGAGTCACGTTATTGTGACCACCTACTTTTGATGTCAACAGTGTGTAGCCAATGAAAGAAGGCACGTGTCGTGAGCTGGCTTGGAGGGTATATAAGGTGTACTGTAGGCATTCTGAAAGCATATGGGGCCGCGAGTTGTCTAGTGGGCAATGTTCGTGACTGCCATGGAGAAGACCTCAGGTTCGATCCCAGGCGGGTACGAATGCTCGATCCACTGAATATCCGCCGTGCGTCGGATGGGCACGTTAAGCCGTCGGACCCCGGGTACTGGCCCCCGGTAATAAACAAGGCGTATTCCTACCCCTTTCTACCTCGCTTCCGTGTCACTTTCCTATCGGGCACTCTAGCACAAATCTCCTAGCTTCCTATTTCTAAGGGTTGTTTAAGACCTGAGGTCAGACACTCCCTTCCTAAATTCCTCTACATATGATCATTGATCTGAGCGCATATCATTCGTTGCTGTCATGGATAAAAATAACGATTATCAGATTTGCAAAAAGGGATGATTATCGGCTTTCGGGCCAGGGGTGGCACCATTGCGAATAAGCGATTTGGAAACTGCAGAGCACCACGTGCCATTGATGTGAGAGGTTAGGAGAGAACTAACTTAACGTAAGGAAAGATTGTTGGGTGTTATATAAGTGGGTTGTCCGTAAGAGAAACCGAGAGGCGTTTAAACATGCCGGAGTCAACTGTTTTGTATGTACTGAATAAGTGGAAGACTTGCCGGCAGAACAAAGAAAATCAGTGATAGAGGGCGTCGAAGCCTCACGAGAGTCGTTGCAGCTAATCGACGGAGTACTGCACAAGACGTCAGTGCACAGGTAAGTCAAACTGCTGGAACCTCGGTATGCACACGTACCATTCGCAGAGAACTTCATTCCTTGGGTTACCGTGGTCGTGCGGGTGCTCATAAGCCTTTCATCTAAACTCGGAATGCTACTCGTCGATTAGCATGGTGTAAAGAACATTTATCGTGGACCATGAATCTATGGGAACGGGTACTATGGGCTGATGAATCCAAATACACGATCCATCAGTCTGATGGCCGTGTGTGTGTGTGGCGGCGGCAGCCGGGAGAACGCTATTTACCACAGTGTACTGTTCCTACGGTCAAGTTTTCGCTGGCAGTGTACTCGTGTGGGGGTGTTTTTCGTGGTATGGTCTCGGCCCATTGATTATCGTAGACAAACCTGTTAACCAACACACCTACCTTGATATTCTGGACAATTACGACCTACCAACTGTGTGGCAATACTATAGAACCGAGCCTTGTTGGCACCAGCAGGAAAATGCACCGAGCCATAAAGCAAGGACTGTTACGACGTGGTTTGACGATAACTCCGTAACGTGTGTGGACTGGGCAGCACAGAGTCCTGATCTTAATCCATAGAGCACATATGGGATGAATTAGAGCGCCGCATAACAAGTTTCGAACCAAGGCCTACTACTAAGCAACAGTTAGCGGCAGCGTTATATACTGAATGGAAGCTCCTACCTATCGCTGTGTTCCAAACCCTTGACGAAAGCATGTCTCGAAGGATCAGTGCATGCATTAAGGCCAAAGGTGGACCGACACTGTACTAATGTATGTCAATAAATGCTATGTTGTGTTTCTCTTCTAGGTGTCCGGTGACTTTTGTCAGTATAGTGTATATTTTAGTAGATATATGTGCCCTCAATGGACAAAACATTGGAGATACCTACCTAATACGTGTTGGTCTTCCTCCAGCGCGAATAACAGCCTATACAAGAAGAAGCATCGACTCCACCAGATGCCGGAGTGTTTCCGGAAGTAATGCCAGCTATGCCTGTTGCAGTATTGTCCACAATTCCGCCTTAGACGTAGGTCCAGGATCCATGGATCTGATGTTCTGCTCCACGGCATGCCAGAGACCTTCCACATGGATTTTATCAGGAGACCTTGGGGGCCACTTGATGGTTTCAAACACAGATGATTGTTCTTCTACACATACCTGGGTGGTTGCGATCCATTGGGACAGCGCATTGTCATGCTGGAAGAGACCATCAGCCGCAGGATGCACGAAGGCCATGAAAGCGTGTAGGTGAACAGCCAGCACATGCTGGTAGCGCGCAACGATTAAGGAGCTCTCTATACACACGAAGGGACCTAATGTGTTCAGTGAGAAGGCTCCCGATACCATCACAGAGCCACCACTGCCATGAACAGAGCCAAGCTGCCATGCCCTCGTGTTGTGGACGCTACACCCGCACCCTCTCGTCAACTCGGTACGGCCGAACAGGTGATTTACCTGACCATATGACGGGCGCCACTCTGCAGAGGTACAGTTGTGATGTTCCGGGTACCAGGCGAGGCGTAATTTCCCATGACGAGCAGTGGCACACGAGTAAGCCGTCGAGTCCCATAGCCCATGGTATGCAACGTTCGTCGTACCGTTCGCTCGCTGACTGCTTGGGCCTTCTGCATTTGTCCTGGTTGTGATTTGCGCCGCGTTCCCAAGCGGTCGGTCTGTACGAGTCTGGATAGTCTACGTCAACCCCGGTCATCAGATCCAATGTAGAGGATTTTAGAAAAGGAGTGTCTGACCCCAGGTCTTAAACAACCCTTAGAAACAGGAAGCTAGGAGATTTCGGCTAGAGTGCCCGGTAGGAAAGTCACACGGAAGCGAGGTAGAAGACGCCCTTGTTTACTACCGGGGGCCAGTATCCGGAGCCCAACGGCTTAACGTGCCCATCCGACGTACGGAGGATATTTAGTGGTCCGAGTGTTCTTACCTGCTGGGATCAAACCTGGGATTCCTCGGTGGCAGTCACGAAAGTTGACCACTAGGCCATCCGCGGCCCTCTTTTCAAAAATGATCAGATCATATGTAGATGATTTTAGGAAGGGAGTGTCTGACCCTAGGTCTTAAACAACCCTTAGAAATAGGAAGCTAGGAGATTTGGGCTAGAGTGCCCGATAGGAAAGTGACACGGAAGCGAGGTGGAAGACGCCCTTATTTACTACCAGGAGGCCGGTACCCGGGGTCCGACGGCTTAACGTGCCCATCAGATTTGATCAGATCATATGTAGAGGATTTTAGGAAGGGAGTGTATGACCCTAGGCCTTAAACAACCCTTAGAAATAGAAAGCTAGGAGATTTGGGCTATAGTGCCCGGTAGGAAAGTCACACGGAAGCGAGGTAGAAGACGCCCTTATTTACTACCGGGGGCCAGTACCCGGAGCCCGGCGGCTTAACGTGCCCATCCGACGTACGGCGGATATTTAGTGGTCCGAGTGTTCTTACCTGCCTGGGATCAAACCAGGGATTCCTCCGTGGCAGTCACGAAAGTTGACCACTAGACCATCCGCGGCCCTCTTTTCAAAAATGATCAGATCATATGTAGGGGATTTTAGGAAGGGAGTGTCTGACCCTAGGTCTTAAACAACCTTTAGAAATAGGAAGCTAGGAGATTTGGGCTAGAGTGCCCGATAGGAAAGTGACACGGAAGCGAGGTGGAAGACGCCCTTATTTGCTACCGGGGGCCAGTACCCGGGGTCCGATGGCTTAACGTGCCCATCAGATCTGATCAGATCATATGTAGAGGATTTTAGGAAGGGAGTGTCTGACCCTAGGTCTTAAACAACCCTTAGAAATATGAAGCTAGGAGATTTGGGATAGAGTGCCAGATAGGAAAGTGACACGGAAGAGAGGTAGAAAGGGGGAAGAAAACGCCCTTATTTATTACCGGGAGGCCAATACCCGGGCCCGACGGCTTAACGTGCCCACAATCCTTTACAGTTTGCTCCCTGGGCGCTGGTACATCCATCGATAGTATACTCGCTGTAAACCCTTCTAACAGGAACCCTGTATGTATGTGTGTCCAGGCGGAGGGGGTGGAGTTTGCACAAATTCCTTTGTAGCCGATAGTGAAAAGCATTGAAGCCGTCTCAGTGGCGCAGTGGTTGAAGCGTTGGTTTCTGATCATTCGTCTGAGAAGAGTGCGATTACAAATCCTGGTGAGGCATAGATGTGCTTGTCTTACGACACGGGCTCTCTCCCTTCTCTGGAACCAGTGACCTTAAATTAGGGACGGGCGACTGCTTTTAGCCCATTGAGTTGCTCACGGTGGTCGTTAAACCTTCAATCAACAACAACAAAAAAAGGCATTAAAAATTTGTTCTTTCAGTGTTTCGTAAAAAACAAGTTGCTATTAAAGCTTGCCCCACCAAAAATAATGCTCGCCCACCCGTGGCCCATCCTGATTTCGAAGTCTAGCGACGTCCTTGGTAATCTAGGTATTACAATTACTCTCAAAGCGGCCGCAAAAGAATAGTTTCCAGGGCCGCTTATGGATCTCCAGTCCGCTACTGCTCGGATGTGCTGGTATTGATGATTAAACACCGCATCAAAATCTCGGTTTTATAGAATTTACATATTCTGAAATCACTTCTAAGAAAGTGTAAAGCAGCCTTTTAAAGTTTAATTTTTTCTATCCTGCAGATTGTGCGGTAGGGGTGGAGTGTGGGTAGCGCGTCCAATAGCATCCCACACATTTTCAATCGGCGATAGGTCTGGCGATGCGGCTGGCCATGGCCGAGGGTCAGTGCTTTGAAGTCAAGCTCTCCAGACAGCAGCAGTATGTGGACGAACGTTGTCCTGTTGGAAAATCGCACCAGAGTGAGCGTTCAGAAAAAGGTAGGGCTACTGGTTGCAGGACCTCATTAACGTAACGTTGGGCTGTCAAAGTGCCTGTAATGAACACCAAAGGTGATCTGGCATCGTAGGCAACTACACACTCACATCGTGACACCAGGTATTCTGGACGTGTGACTCTCGAGAACAAACCGTTCATCTTGGCGCTAACCACGGTGCCACCATATGCGGATTCGTTGGTCGTCTCCTCCAAGTCAAAAGCTGAGTGGCTCCTTGACAGTCTGGCACGACACCATTGCAGTCTTTTGCGACGATGCAATGGTGTTAAGGGCTGTCGTCGTAACAGTCCACGTGTGTGCAGTCCTAGACGTCGTGCAGCTGCCTGCCAATGGTGCTGGCAATATACGATGCATGGAGGGCACCACTTCTTGCTAAATATCCGCAATCGTGGCTGTTGGGTCACTCCGCGAATGTCGGACAACCCGTCTGTTCTCTCTCTTTGTGCTTCGTCTAGGTCTACCAGACCCTTCCTGTCGCTGCTGCGTGCCTTGTTCTATCCACTGCCGCCAACAGCGTGCTATGGTGATATCCGCACGACCAGTATGGCGCGCAAAGCGGCGATAAGACCATCCCGCTTCCCGGAGCCCGACGATGCGACCTCTCTTAAACTTATCCAACTGCTCGAATTGTTTCCGAACTTTTCCTCGAGGCATACTTCACTTGCAAATGATGCAACCAATACAACAGCACGATGCAGAATGGGAAGCGCGAGCAACGGAACGACCTTATATAGCCAGTCAGGCACAGAACTTCGACCCCTCCTTGCTGGCGTCGCATGCGCAGCTGAGCGTGATGCTTAAATCATTTGCATGTCTCACGATGTCAAAGCTACCCACTAAGTTTCATTCCTGTCGGCTGCTTCCTTCTGGGTGTAACTATTTTTTTGACGATGAGTGTATTATTATTATTATTATTATTATTATTATTATTATTATAACCACGTTACAACTTTTCCACATTCCTGAAATAACAAATTGAATTTCATCATTTTGTGACTCCCTACTACACTGGTGTGCAAAAATTGAGGACGAAGAGGAGAAACTAGCATAACAGCAGAACGAGCAGGCAAAACGGACCGAAAGACCACTCAAAAGATAGACTAGGGTCCGGTACGGTAGGGCATGCGCATATATGCAGCATGACGTAGGGAGGGGAGGGGGAGTGTCGGAACGGTATAAAGCCCACGTGCGGTGTACGCTCAGCAATTCGGTGAAAGCTATTGCACGGTGTACATCGGTTTGAACGACGTCGAGTTGCTGCCACGGTGTGATATGGCCAACAGGCAATCCAGTAGACGACATCTGGATGACTTTATACGAGGTCGCGTCATTGGGAAGTTGGAAGAAGGTCGAAGTGTGACTAGTGTGGCGGAGGAGTTCGGGATCGTGCACAGTATCGTTTCACGAGCTTGGAGAGCATTTCAAACGACAGGAACAGCTGTCAGAGAGTTTCGCAGTAGTCGTACACGAGCAACCACGGCGTCGGACGACCGGTATATTGTCCTACAGGCGAGAAGAGACAAACGGCAGACAGCGGGAGAAATCGCAAAACACATGCAACAGACAACTGGACGTCCGTTATCGCATTTACCGTCGCCAAGAGGCTGCACAAAGGTGGTCTATTTGCACGACGACCAGTACGGTGTGTGCAATTAACGCCTGCTCATCGGAGACGGCGGTTTCTGTGGTGCCAGGAACACAAGAACTGGACACATCAGCAGTGGGGTCGAGTTCTCTTTACGGATTAGAGCCTATTTAGTCTGACGAGCGATTCTGGACGTATACACATCTGGAGAGAGCAGGGAACACGCAATCACACCTCCAACATCATCGAAAGGGACCGGTTTGGAGGTGGCGGAGTTCTCGTTTGGGGCGGTATCATGCTTGGTAGCCGTACTGTCCTCCACATCTTCCAAGGAGGTTCAGTCACTGGTGTCCGCTATTGTACCGAGGTTCTCCTGCCTCACGTGCTTATGTTTAGAGGTGCTGTGGGTCCTGAGTTCCTCTTCATAGACGACAACGCTACACCTCATCGTACAGTGGCTGTCGCAGAGCTGTTGGAGAGTGAAGATATTCAACGCATGGATTGGCCCGCAAGGTCCCCGGACCTAAATCCAATCGAACACGTGTGGGACCTTCTCGGGAGACGCTTGGCAGCACGTCACCAGTCGCCAGCAACGATTCCGCAGCCGAGATTGGCGCTACAAGAGGAATGGGCAGCGATGCCTCAACAGCTCCTTGACAACCTCGTCCTCAGCATGAACATACGTTGTAAATCCTGCGAAAGCAGTCAGGGGTGTATCCCCTACTAAAGACTGGATTTTTTTGGCAGCCGCCTGCCACAGGGACGTTTCTGTCTTCTGTCCAGTTGTGCTTGAAGCTACGTTTTTAATAAAGTGCCTTTGTATCCTTTGGATTCCTTGTTTGGACGGTTTTGCTTACTTGTCCCATATTCTTACATCTTGGGGATCTTATGGTATGATTTGAGTCGATGTGGAGCACTTCTGCACGACGTTACATTCGAAAAACCGTCTCGTCCTTAATTTTTGCACGCCAGTGTATATGTTCAATAATAATTTGTGTATAAACCAGATACTTAAATTTAAAAATATAAAAAGAACAATATCAAAGTTGTTTTCGGGCTATATAGGGAGATCAACTGTTCAGCGACTTTTAAAGACGGTACTGGAAATGAAGAAAAAAAGCGGTTTTCATGTATGAGCGTGTATAAAAGGTATAAAAAAGGCCGCTAATTTGCCAGTTATTCCACCTTGCATCAAAAATCAATCACTAAAACATGTACTAGGGAAAATACAGGGTGATTGTAAACTCCTTCAACGAAACAAGAGGGGTGATAGTACACATCAAGACGAATAATATTTGCAATGGAGCCTAGGGCCGCATTCCACTCGTAGTGCCAGAAAAGAGCACGTTCGAAAAACGTCCAGCGGGCACACGGAGTTCCAACCAGTGCATGAGAAGCACAAGATGCAAATCAGGTGCGCTGAACACGTGCGTAGACGATGAGGAGCAAACATTTAAAAACGCAGCCGAACCCGTTCAGCGGTATTACCGTGCGAACATTACATGAGAATTGACGTAAACGTCTGACCGGCGCAGCGTACCGTGTGTTCCTGGGGTAAGCGCTTCCCGGTCTGTTGCAGGTTGTTCCGCTCACCACATAGAGGGACACGTGGTTTATGCACGATGGGGCCCAAGTACACTTTGCCACCGAGGTCCGATACTTCCTTAATGCGACATATCCCGGGCGGTGGATTTGATGTGGTGGACCTGTGGCGTTGCCTCCAGGCTCCCCGGACCTTAATCCACTGAACTTTTTCTTCTGGGGCACATGAAAACATTGGTGTACGAGACACCCGTGGACTCCGTGGAAGATCTCATCGCGTGAATCGCTGTTGCTGCGGACAAGATCAACACCACACCGGGAGTCTACGAGAGGGCGCAACAGTCCTTCAGTCGCCGGTGTGGACTGTGCAATGACGCCCTTGGACGCCAGTTTGAGCAACTCCTTTGAGTCTTTCGCTCATGCGATTGGAATTGAACTCATAAATTAGGTATGTCTCTTTGTTTTCACTGTTGAAGGCTCAACGTAGATATGTAACTTTACTCTTTTCTGGCACTAGGAGTGGAATGCGGCCTTAGGTTCCATTGCAAATATTGTTCGTTTTGTTTTGTTGAAGGAGTTTACAGTGACCCTGTATATATATGTACAGGGTGTCCGAGAATTATTGGTCACATTACAAAACTATATAAAACAAAACATTAAACAGATAGAAAGAAACTGACTGTACTAACTTACAATGTAACTACACAAGTTCATAAATTTTGATGTGAGATCCCTTGGTTGCTCGTAGTACGTCCAAGTGATACTCGATTTCATGCCATGTATTGGCAAGCATCTGAGGAGTTATGGAATTAATAGCAGCTGTGATACGCTGCTTCAGTTCCTGCAAATCAGTACAAGGCGTCTGATAGACACGATCCTTCACATAACCCCACACGAAATAATCCAATGGAGTTAGATCTGGAGAGCGAGGAGGCCACGGAATTGGACCACCACGCCCAATTCATCTGTTGGGGAAATGCTCATTTATGCACTTACGTACACACGTTGACCAATACGGAGGTGGTCTTGTTGGAAAACGACGTTGTGATATCTTTTGATCTGGGGTATAGAGGAATTTTCTAGCATATCCAAGTAAATGTCACAATTTATGGTTTTTTCGAAGAGGAAAGGGTCAATCACTTCTCTTTTTGATAGGGCGCACCACACATTAACTTTTGGAGAACCACGTTCCAGTTCAATAGCAGCATGAGGTGGTTCACTGCCCCATATCCTACAGTTGTGACGATCCACAAAACCTAATACACGAAATGTGGATTCATCACTAAAAATTACAGTACTGAGAAAGTTTTCGTATTTTCCACTCGATTCAGTATATCTACAGCGAAATCGTATCAAAGAGTGTGATCATTTACATGCATCTTTTGCACTATTTGAATTTTATAAGCATGAAACTTTAATTTCTTGTGCAAGATATCGTGAACTGTCGATTTTGGAATTCACAGTTCTCTGCTTGCTTTACGAACGGATTTCCTGGGGCTTCGTCGGAAACTTTCATTAACTTGGTCAACCGTCTCACCGCTGACGCTTGGCCTAACTGCTCCTCCACGATGTTCCACATTGCTAGTTTCTTTGAACTGTTTTTCCACCACTTAATTGAATTCGTTGACGGAGGATTACAACCATACTCTTTAAACTTTAATGACAGACTTTAATTCCGAAAGCCATAACACACACATCGCCTTCTGCTGTACGGATGACATGACTACTAATTGCGCATTTCTCATACATTCCTCATCAAGCCACACCTAGCGCCATCTATCGGATTCTGGAAATAACAATTCTGCAAAACAAAAATATAGAAACCGTGTTAATAATACGTGACATAAAAAAAAACAGACAATGCTCATAGTTTTCTTTTTTTGTACATAATTTTGTAATGTGTCCAATAATTCTCAGACACCCTGTAATATAAAAGAATTTATTTAAGAGGGGGATCCTTTATTATTCGCTACCCCAAAATATTTGCGATGCAAAAAATATTCGCTACCTAGATTAGTTCAAGTGATGTTTTCAACATTTTGTGACAAAGTTTTTATAAAAATACCAGTGCAATTAAAGCCCTTCTTCCGGGAAAGAAAAATCGTAGATTTTATCACTTTACACACACTCTCTCTCTTTTTCTGAACTTTCAACCCATATTATGATGAATTTTTTCTTAAGCTCACAGCAATTTGAGATAGGCATTTTTTTTTATGATAGTTTTCGTGTGTTTTCATTTTCACGTAACGTTTTTATTGAACTGGGAGATTTATTTTCTAAAGCCCAGCTATGAAATTTTGTCCAAGGTCCACAAAAGTTTCATCCGGCCCTTCTGAGCACTCACGTAATTGCTGTCTGTTGATAGGGATTCTTTGCCCCGTCCAAACACACTTTCTAGTCAGAAAAGTTGGGAAAATATGTTACCTTGACTGACAGACAGGAGGCTTAAAGGAGCATCATCTGCCACTGCATCTCTTTCGCAGGAGTATTTTCCCCTTTTCCACAACACTCCCGTCAATGTTTTCTCATTTCGGGATTTTACGACGGAGAAGAGATATAAAAAGTGAAGGAAACCGAGCTTCAGCAGCAGCAGACACGTGCCAACCACCTTGGCCAATAAGCGTCGTTCTTCATTCGTGCACAAATGAGTGCTCCACTACCAGAAGTCCTCCGTTTTCAAGCAGCGCTGCATGCTACACTTGTCAACAAGAAGACATGTGTGATCTGTCTAAACAGCGCAAAACAACCGTCGCCCACTTCTTTTTTAAACAAACAGAACGAGAAACTGTAAGATCTCTTTCCCGCTTAGCAAAGCCGAATTTGTAAAGATATTAAAAGCCGCCCCGGTGGCGCAGTGGTCTAAGCGTTGACTTCTGATCATTCGTCTGAAAAGAGTCCGTGGTCGAATCCTGGTGAGGCATACAGTAGCGAACAAAAGTATTTGGCGGAACACTTTTTCGACCATAATATATTTTTCTGCTGGACCAAATCGGGTTATTTTGGGATATGATATGTGGTATTCAGTTGTAAACATGACCCATATGCAGATGGATCGGAAACCTTAACACAGATCAGGTACCGAGCTTAATCGCAAAGATCATACAAATTGACCAACAAAGTAGGTGCGTATCACATTCATTTAATGCAACGATAACAGAAAACAAGTACGAGAAAACGACAAAACAATAACTAATACTTAGTGGGATAACCACGAGCAGAGGAGCCTTTAGATCTTTTGGGGCCCTAGGCGCTAAAAGGTTCAGGGGCCCCCTCCCCTTCTTATCCCTTCAGAAATTTTCATCCGTCAGATTAACAACAAAAAATGGGGGAGGAGGAGACAAGAAAACGGTTTTTACACTTTTTTAAAATGCCATCGCTTCCTATTATTAAAACGTTCTGTAAGAAACAGTGCTAGTGTAATAATTTTGTCTGTCCGTGCACATCGAACTTTTTGATTTCAGAGATATTTCAAAAATTATTTTTGCGGCTAATAGGAAATCAATGGATATTAAGTTTGGCACTTTTAATATCCCATATATTTCATGCACTGCAGTTATCATAAACATAATTTTGAGGCTAATAGGGAATCAATGGATGTTGGGTTTGGCACTTTAAATACCAGTATCCCATTTATACCTGCACTGAAGTTATCAGAAGCAGAAGCATACAAATTAAATGCAAAAGATCCGGTTTGAAAATGGAAAAGTAGGAATGCAGGTTTTTGAGCAAGAGTATCATTTAAACTTTTTATTGCTTTTTTAAAAGCTGGTTTTAAGTCGATTTAAGGAATAGAAAAGGTGAGAATACTTGATAATTATCAGTATTAACCCAAGGGAGCAGAAAGTAATGAGAAAATGCTGTTGCAATACAATATAAATTACTTTTAACACTATTAAATAAGATAGTATGGTATTCTCAAATTTCTTTATTTTTTCAGCTTAAATATTAACTACTCTTTTCGTTCAAGATGGTTTAGAGGGATTAGGGCCGAGAAGGAGCATGATTGTCCTAAGAAGAGTTATCCTCTGAAGAATATTTCTTTCTTCATTGATTATCCTACCAGGAAGGGAAAAAACTATTAACAGCAAACACGCCCGATCACCAGTTAAGTTTTTACAAATACTCCTCATCGTAACTCGGGAAGAAGGTGGGAAGGTTCCAACACAGATGCCCTTGGCTGGAACTAGCATGAAAGCAATTTATAGCATAGCAGGCCAGTTAAGAATTCGCCTCAAACAATGAAAAGTGTGGGAAGCGTTAATACCTTCTTTACCAACCGCTAAAAGAAACTCAAAATTATTTTAACCGTTCCTTTCAAAATAAATACATCAATAAGAACTCGAAAATTCGGAATATCAGCAACAGCAAGAAAAAAT
Organism: Macrothele yani; assembly: GCA_039090855.1. Classification (NCBI taxonomy): domain Eukaryota; kingdom Metazoa; phylum Arthropoda; class Arachnida; order Araneae; family Macrothelidae; genus Macrothele; species Macrothele yani. Next base: position 86,651,718 of record CM077017.1, read on the forward strand.
ATGTTATTATTAACATGAGAAAGTAAAATATCAATTGACAATACAAAGTAGTCGCTTTAAGGATTGATTTGCTTCGGTCCGCGAAAACCCAAACTGAAAATCCAATTATACGTTTTCGGGCCCCCTGAAACAGCGAGGCCCTAGGCGCGCGCCTACGGAAATCCGCCCCTAACCACGAGACTTAATAAAAGCTGCACAACGGGCAGGCATCGAGTCCACTAGCTTCTCGACGGTGACCTGCGGAATTCGCGCTCATTCTGCAGACAGCTGGTCGAACTTCTGGGCCCTATTCCGGCAGGTTTTCTTCGCACATCGTCTTTCCAGCTCCTCCTACATGTGCTCGATGGGGTTGAGGTCTGAAGATTGGCTTGGCCAGTCTAGAAGTGTGACCTGTTGCTGATAGAAGGCTGCTTTCGCTATTCTGGAGGTGTGCTTCGGGTCGTTGTCTTGCTGCATGATCCATCCGGGTGGCATGTTCTGGTTTGCCCATGGGAAGACATCGTTGATGAGCATGTTCGTGTAGCTCTGGCCGGTCATTATTCCGCCAATCTTGATGATGGGGCCCATTCCATTGCGAGAGAAGGTGCCGTAAATCATGAGAGACCCTCCTCCGTGCTTGACAGTCAGCTGAATGAACTGGGGGTTGAATCTCTGGCCACACGGACGTCGTACGTATCGGATGCCATCAATTCCAAATAAGTTGAACTTGCTCTCGTCGGTGAAAAGCACCTTACTTCAGTCCGCCGTGGTCCAGTGTCGATGACGGCGCGCGTACGCGACTCTGGCTCGTCGATTTTTGACTCTGATGAGTGGTTTCTTGGCGGTCTTCCATTCAATCCACCAGCAATAAGACGACGGGAGATGGTCATTCGGCTGACGTTCAAGTCGTCGCTGTCGCGGAATTCCGTGGCGATGTCCACAGCAGTCAAGGTGGGATCAGCACGAGATCGACGTAGGATGCGTCTATCCTGACGCAACGTAGTGGAACGAGGCCTACCACATCGCGGATTGTTCTCGGCGGTCCCAGTTTTCTTATAACGTTGCAGGATAGCTGAAATGGACTGGTGTCGGATCTTCAGGGCCCTCGCAATGTCGGTGACGCGCATACCGGATTCCATCATGTTCACGGCCGCTTAGCGAGCTCCAACAGGGATCTCCGCCTTTTTACCTATTTCTGGAAACCTAAGATTGACCTATTATCACACTATACATCACAAAGAGCACAAGAAAAACATTAATACAAGCAGCAAACAAATGGGTAATAATTGGCGACTCTTGAATATGGCCCATATCGAACGACAAATTCGCTCTGAGCAAAATACAAACTACGAGGCATTATAACCCACGAATCAACACATATCATATCCCAAAATAACCCGATTTGGTCCAGCAGAAAAAGAATTATGGTCGAAAAAGTGTTTCGCCAAATACTTTTGTTCGCTACTGTAGATGTGATTGTCTTACGACATGGGCTCTCTCCCTTCTCTGGAACCAGTGACCTTAAATTAGGGACGGGCGACTGCTTATAGCCCATTGAGTTGCTCACGGTGGTCGTTAAACCTCCAATAAAAAAAAAAAAAAGAAAAAGAGAAATTTAAGAATCCGTGGAATCATAGACACCGACTAGGGGGGGGGCAGTGCCCACTCAATAATTTTCTCCCAGTTTAATTAATCCTTTAAGCGACCGATCTACGTGAAACAAATGGTGTTCATTTTCTGCTTTCCTCAAATAAAAATATCCACATCGCGGCAGGGCCCGCCCCCAGATCACAGCAGTGCAGGCCATAGACCTGTCACGTGTGATAAGCGCTCCCATATAGTGCTTTGTTCTCTGCTTCATGACCTAAAGTATTATGGGAAAGGACTAATCTCCATGACACTGACATCCTGCAACTGTACGGTGTGAAACGCATATTTAATACACACAATTGACGTGGATTAGGAACATCAAACAGAAATCATCGCTCTTTCTACGTTTATAAGTGAGTCACGGAAAAATTCTCATCGGCCGCCACCGGGAATCGAACCCAGGATCTTCCAGTTACGCGCCGGACATGCTACCACCGCACCACAGCGGTTTCGAATTCTTCAGACTCACATACGACTAACTGCCTAACCACATGGCAGGTTGCTTCTTGGAGCCCCGCACAATGCTGGGGATTCACTAAAGATGGAGAGCAGCAACTGAACAAATAACTAGGAGGCGAAGGAATAATTAATAAACACTATTAGCGTGGATTAGGAACATCAAAGAGAAGTCGTCGCTCTTTCCACGTTGATAATATCTGAGTCTAGAGAATTCGAGGCCACTGTGGTGCAGTGGTAGCATGTCCGGCCCGTAACTGGAATACCCTGGGTTCGATTCCCGTGGCGGCCGATGATAATTTTTCCGTGACTCACTTATAAACGTGGAAAGAGCGACGACTTCTGTTTGAAACACATATTTGTCTGTGACGGAGTAAGTTGCTCTTTCAACTAAGCTACACGGACAGAATGTATCACTGCAGATTTGTCATCTTGACACGTGCTTTACATCTGTAGCACGTCACAACGGAAACAAGTGACTCAAACATGTATCTCCTTTCTTAGTTTCGTCGTCATTGTTACAGCTCATTTAGCAGGTAATCAGTCAAAAAGGATTAGTGTCATTCATCCCCTTAAATGATCACTTTGATCCGTAGGAGTTCCTAGGGTGTGGCAGGCGGGGCGGCTGCCCCGGGCGCAGCTCAAGAGGGGGCGCAAAAACCACTGAATACATACAATCTGATTAAAATCGGAATTGAAACTTTTGCAACAGTTTTATAACAACTTTTATTGTGCCATACTTTATCGTTTGTCCATTTCCAGAATTTACCTAAATTCGAACTCCTTCCTCAAAATGGGCAGGGGATGTAAATTGCTCACAATCAGAAATAAACAGAACCCGACTTAACACTAGTGGGGCCCTGGGCACAAACAACTTGGGGGCTCCCCATCCCCGGGAATGAATCGTACTCTTAATAAATTAACAATGGCACTTGCGTATTAAGACAGCTGCTTCCCGCAATTATTCTATAATTGCGCGACAATTGTATAAAGCACAAAAAGTGCTGCCTTAATGCATACGTACTATCTACTTTAACAAATGCAAGAAACAATAAATGTTCAAAATTGTAAATTAAAAGTAAACATTTTATCTCCATCTTTCAAATGGATATTAATAATCGATATTTTTTAAGCAACATGTCGATGTATATTTGCGCTCAGTGAAAATTAACTGGTGCACTCCGCCGTCGCGGTTTTTGCTGCCCACAATAAGAAAAATTAAATGTTAGTGCTAAAATAGGCCCCCTCCCCAGTCCATGGGGGCCCTGAGCACTAGCCCCGTGTGCCCTTGCGTAAATCAGGCTCTGGAAATAAAGGCACGGTTATTCTTACGTTACAATACAGGGTAATTCAAAATGATTGCCCCGATTACAAATGATAATACCTGGTTTATGAACATAGATACAGAGATCACATTGTTGCACAATAAAGAAGGAAGTTTAGACTTTTGTTTCCATACCTTAGAAATGTTCTACGTGACTCCCCTGGGTCACGCGGACAACATCTAAACAGAAATCCATTTCACGCCATACATTATGAAGAATGTCCATAGTTACTGATGCCAGTGCAAACTGAATGCGGCTCTTTAGTTCGTGCAATGTTCTCGGCAAAGGTGGCACATACATATGGTCTTGACATACCCCCACAGAAAGAAGTCACAAACACAATTTTAAACTCCAGCGTATGACACTTTTCGAACTCCAGCAGACAAAACGCCTTTTCTGATGTGGTCGCCATTTCTTCCCACTGCTTTGGCACACGGGCAGCTCACTTTCCAATGTCACCATAGCAACACAGCAGTAGTTCCAATAAAATCCAAAACTTCCTTCTTTCTTGTGTAGGGATATCAGCTGTCTATTTATCTTCATAAACACGTTATTGTCATTTGTAATCGGGGCAATAATTTTGAGTTACCGTGTATAAGGATGTCTTTCATACTTTTTAAGCTTATCTGGGGGCAATTCTACCATTACTGCAAGCTACATTCGGTTCGTTTAATGTGGTACCAAAGGTCTGAACTCTGAAGCAGTTGGTAATCTCACCGCTCTCTTCATTCTTGTATTTTACAGCTCTAAATGGCGTCCCGCGTTCCGTTCGGCTTCACTATATCCAGCACATAGCAGGAGACTCAGAGGTTAATCTTCCGTAGAGACACATGGCAACAATTTGGCCCGAAAGATCTCGGTAGAACAGCCGCCAAGGGTCGAACATGGAACTAAAACGTCAAACCGTAGGAGTGTGTCCCTTTTTTTTGTTGTTGTTTTGTTTTTCACGAGTTTACAACACACTCGGAGCTGCTACTTACAGCCACTAGTATCGTATCACGTGACAGGATGGCACTAGTGGTCTACGTTCGTGACGCGGATGGCCTAGTGGTCAACGTTCGTGACTGTCACGGAGAAATCTCAGGTTTGATCAAAGCAGGTACGAACGCTTGAACCACTAAATATCCGCCGTGCGTCGGATGGGCACCTTAAGCCGTTGTACCCCAGGATCATGATCATATGTAGAGGATTTTAGGAAGGGAGTGTCTGACCCAAGGTCTTAAACAACCCTTAGAAATAGGAAGCTAGGAGATTTGGGCTAGAGTGCCCGATAGGAAAGTGACACGGAAGCGAAGTAGAAAGGGGGACGAAGACGCCCTTATTTATTACCGGGGGCCAGTACCTGTGGTCCGACGGCTTAACGAGCCCATCCGACGCACAGCGGATATTTAGTGGATCGAGCGTTCGTACCTGCCAGGGATCGAACCTGAGGTCCTTTCCGTGGCAGTCACGAACGTTGCCCACTCGTCCACCCGCGGCACTGTTGGACCCCAGGTACTGGCCCCCCGGTTATAAATAAGGGCGTCTTCCTCCCACTTTCTACCTCGCTTCCGTGTCACTTTCCTATCGGGCACTCTAATCCAAATCTCCTAGCTTCCTATTTCTAAGGATTGTTTAAGACCTAGGGTCAGACACTCCCTTCCTAAAATCCTCTACGTATGATCTAATCTGATTACGTGACAGACGTTATTGTACTTTCCTGTCCGACCACTGCGGCGCTGTCTTAAACACGAGAGTTTTTTTTTTTTTTTTTATTGGAGGTTTAACGACCACCGTGAGCTTCAACAATTTTTTCTTTATTTGGAGCAAACATGGACAGGAAGATACAGATGGCCTGTGCTTAACAGTTACCAAAAGATAAACAAGTAGATGACCTATTTACAATGACAATGAGATATTTACATTATGTGGATGCACTATATACAATGTAAGCAAATTCATAACACTGACAATACTGGACTGAAGGGTTGACTTACTCTATGTACATCATATGTTCTCAATGTGCATCAGCAGAGTGCCATCTCTAATAGGTGAACACCAGTACAAGGTATAACTGTAAATTTTACAGTGCAAAAACAAACATGTATATTTTGAGCAATCTTGAAAAAAAAGAAGAAAAGAGCAGAAGGTTTATACTTTTCAGTATCTGAAAGATAAGCGAATAAATGATCTATCCACAATGATGGTGTGAACTCTATACAAATTGAATGCAATATCTCTCTTGTGAAACGCTGTCAAATTACAAAAAGAACTATTACTTAGGCTTAAACAAGTGCCTCAATCACAGTGCTATAGATTAACTTGTAATGAACAACAACATATGTACACAACATGCAACGGCATAGGGAAGACACTAATAAGGAGTTACAATTCCATGGTACAACTGTAAATTTCACAGTGCAAAGAGTAAAGTATATTAGTACAAACAGAACTTGCGTTTTACAGAAAATTTATACTTCGGGTACAATACAAATAATGAAAATATGAAACTGACTCTTTGTACAGCAAATATGCAATACAGCGCAGAACATTATCTAATAGACTGATTATTTCCTGTTAGGCACATGTGACATGAGAAAAACCACACTGTGTAACATTAACATATAATTGAAATACTATCAAAGCGTTTGCTCAGCACTATGAGCATAAAACTTAAGACATCTAATCGTGACCCAACATTCGAAATGTGCCAAACATAAATTTTACAGTGCAATTAGGAAAGTACATTAGTATATACAAAACTGAGCTTTTGGCATAGCAACTATACTTCAGGTACAGTACAAATAACCGAATGATGAACAATTACCCCCTGCACTACAAAAGTGCTAAACCTTGCAGAACATGGTGTAATCGACTGATCATATCCCTTTATGCACATGTAACATGATCAAAAAATACACTGTGCAAAATCAATAATACAATTTAAACATTATCAAACAGTTGCTTAGCACCGTGAGCAAAAACCATATATTATAAAGCCCGGCAGACATAAGGAAAGTGCCGAAAAAAAAACTTTAAACTTATTCTAAGTGCCTGTGGTATAACAAGAAACTCACCTACAGGACCTTGTTGGTGAGAAACATGCAAACGTGCAGTAACATTAAGAAGCAATGATGACAAGGGCACCTAAGAACACGATAATCACAAAACTATACTTCAATTAGTCCAAACAATTTCACAGAAGTCAGAACAAAAGTCTAAGGTCTTCTGATGGACCAGAAAACCATTGACGAAAAGGTGACCACACTGACATAAAGTGTGGGATACGATTCGCAGCCTTAGCAACAGTGAAAGCAAGCCTCAAGCGTGAAATCATTCTGTTCCGGAACTGACTGCACATCGCAGCTCCCGCCTGAAAGATGGTAGGCTGTATAGGGGTAGAACGTAGCTGTTGATAGTAGCAAAAAATCACATGTTTTGCTAATATGAATACATAAGCACATGACTCTGATATAGGAATAGGCGGAGTACTTGAACTGAGTAGCGTGCTATAGGCTGAGAAGGAGAGATCATTAGTACTAAGGCACTGTGCAGTAGTGAAGGTCAGATGTAGCAAGGGAAGAAGCACTGTGCAATGTTGATACACATGATCTATATCCGCAATCGTAGAGCAAAACATGCAGTTAGGCAAATCAACAAGCGTCATCCTGAATAATTTGGTAGGAACTGGTAACCGCCGATGAAGAAACAACCATTGGATGTTTCTTTCTGCTGGAATAGATAGTGGCGAATTAGACATGGACCACACTTGTGAAAGGGCGACATTCGGAACATCTGGAATCATCAATGGTGTAGCATACAGTGGATCAATGAGACAACGGTAAAGAGACGAAACAGAAAAACTGGAGAGAGGAAGTGATGAGCCTCGAACGGAAAGGAAAAAGGGAAGAAGAAGAGAGGCAGAGGGAACAAGAGTTAACCCAGCTTGAGAGGCAAGGTTAGGGAAGAGGGTAATGATTGAAGAACGGAAGGAATCATACAGCGAAAGAGAGGAAGAGGTAGGGGAGATGTGGGGGGACAGATCAGAGAAGGGTTTCCAAGAAAGATCTGGAGAAATTAGATCCGGAACAGATACTATTCCGGCAGGGAGCCAGGAAAGATCAGTAAAGTAGGGAGCATTAGGGGGATGAAGGATGGAAGAAAAGAACAGGGGCTCAGCTAATAGTTCAGTGGTGGAAGCCGGTGGAGCACGGAAGAGGGGTAGAGAACGGAGAAAGGAAAGGACCTCTTTGTAGAAAGGGGAAAGTTTAGAATGAAAAACAGGAGATTGATCCATTAGAAGATACGTGATGAAAGTGATTCGGGGATTCCTAGGCGATATCATGACATCTCTAACGAGCGTAACTGGCGACTCTGGTGCACTTAGTAGCCGCAGGAAAGAAACCACTTTATGTGCTTTATAGTAGGTGCGAACTTCCAGCAGTGAAATACCTCCATCAGTGACTCGACGACAGAGAGTGGAGACCTGGATCCAATGGTACCTGTTCCATATTATCGTTGAGATGATACGAGTGATTTCATTGAGGTGATAAATGGGCATACGTTCTGCTGACCATGCATATAGGCATGGTGAAAGAATATAAGTCTGAGCTATTCTAGCTCTTGAGAAGTAAGAAGTACAAAACTGGGAACCTCGCCAGAATGCAGCAGTTCGAGTAAGGCGTGTTCTGAGAGCATTCCATGTTTAATTTTGAGCAGAAAGACGGACTCCGAGATGGACCCCAAGGAATTTCTGGGATGAAGCAGTCCATGAGGCGCCCCACGGGGTATCAGTCCTAGAGGCCCACGCTCCGCTCCATAGGCCTGCACTCTTGGATGTATTAAGTGATGCCGCTGAACATGAAGAATATTGATCGTAAATCTGGAGCAAAATGTCGAATTGAGAGTCTGTCCTTACACAAAAGGTCGCGTCATCGGCATATGCAGAGTATGTCACAGAAAAGTGCCTAGTACTTGCAGTAGGCGGTGGCGGTGCATCTATGAAGGCTCGATGGACAGACCGAAGAAACGGCTCAAAAGCAATGGCAAAGAGCTGCCCAGAAAGTGGGCAACCCTGCCGAATGCCTCGCCGAAAAGGAATAGGTGCAGTCAAGAAGGCGGCCGTCTTGACATGGAAAGCAGCGTCCTGATAAAGGGCAAGAATAGAGGTAACAAAAGCAAAAGGAAAGCCGAAAGCAATAAGAACAGCAGAAAGATACGAATGTGAGATATTGTCGAAAGCAGCTCTTTGGTCAAGATTAAAGATGGCAAGTGGTTCAGAGTTAGTACGAGCCAGATGTAGGAGATCTCGAAGGAGATTGAGATTAGAAGTGATGGACCGACCAGGAACCGTGTAGGTCTGGTCGGGAGAAAGAAGAAATGGAAGAACTTGGTTGAGTCGACTGGAAAGGAGTTTAGTGAAGAGTTTATAGTCAATGTTTAGTAGCGAGATAGGACGCCAGTTTCCCAAGTCAAGCAGATCGCCTTTCTTGGGAAATAACACCATATGAGCCTCTGTGAAACCCCTCGGAAGAGAAGAGGAAGAAAGAGCAGCATTGAAAGCGGCGAGAAGAAATGGAAGCAACGAAGGGAGAAAAGTACGGTAGAAAAGGAGCGGAAGGCCATCTGGACCTGGGACAGCACGGTAATTTAGAGAGACTAGAATGGTCCGAAGTTCAGTCTGCGAAATAGGTTGTAAAAGGGAATCAGAGAGATTGGAAGGAACTTGGGGAAGAGCAGAGAGTAAAGTAGCAGAAGCAGAAACAGAAGGCTGAGGAGTTTCACTGTATTTGATAGTAAAATATCGACGAACCTGAGAGCAAACTGCATCCGGATCAGAGGTGATTTCACCATCAGGCCGCCGAAGTAGTCGAAGCTGATGCGACGAGCGGTGTTTTTCTTCTAACGCGGATAGAAACTCAAAGGAGCAGTCCTCTGGTGATAGATGTTGTAAACGGAGACGAAGAATTACCTGACGTGCACGAGGCTCAAGAAGTGCTCTAAGATCCGCTTGGTAAGCTGTATACATGGGATGACTCGCACCAAACTGTAACAGGATGTTTCGGAGATTTTGCTCTTCCATGGAGCGCTTCGTGCCTTCGGAGAAGGAATGACGTCTAAGAAGATAAATTAGGTAAGATTTTACCTCGAGCCAGTAATTGATGGCACAAAGTGCAGTGGACAGGCCCTCTCGCATATGATCAAGAAGATCTCTGATCTCGGTGCATATATTCTCATCAGCTAGGAGAGAAGTGTCTAGTGTCCATGACCGAGACCTAACATGCAGACGAGATGAAGAGTTACAGGAGATAGTGATGGCACAATGATCCGATGAAGCTGTAGGACAGTGCATACAATCCATTGTAATGGGCAATAACGGAGCAGAAGCGTAAAATCGATCCAGCCTGGCAGAAAGAGAGGAGAATGCAGATGCAGCTCTCCAGGTATGTGAAATGGATGTCGGATGCAATCGTCGGAACACGTCATGTAAATCAAAATCAGACACTAATGATCGCAATTGCTCCACAAGACGTGAACGATGTTCAATCCTCGAAGGAGCGCGATCGAGCTCTGGTTGAAGTGTACAGTTAAAGTCTCCTCCAATGAGCACATGATCTGATGGTAATGCTGACTGAAGTGCAGTGCGGAGCGACGAAAATAACAACGTTAGATGTGTAGATGAACATGGAATATATACGTTGAAAACTAAATATCGTTGTCCATCTAGGACGAAAGTGAGTCGCTGCAATAAATCTCGGCACAGGTTATGAACTTTAACAGAGGAGATTGCTTGACGAAATCTATTATGTACACCAATCGCTAAACCTCCACGAAGAGAGAGCCTATATGCGTGATGAAATTGTTAGTCCCATCTCCTCCAGCGATGAAAGGGTGAAGTGGAGAGACAATTTGTCTCTTGCAAAAGTAGGAGATCTGCTTTGAGGTGGTGGACGTCTTCATACGCTAAAGCATTAGCCAAATAGGTACACATACTCCTACTATTCACTGAGACTGTCTTGAACAGAATAGTCTGATGATGGTTGGAGGATGTTGTCGGCTGCGTTCTGTAACTTGGCCAGACGGCTACGGAACTTCTTTGCCCAGTAGGGACCACCCAGATCTCTGCCCGGAACGGTGCGTAAATAAGAATGTATCGCCAACATTTGATTCATGGTGTCAGACAGACAGTGGGAGTAACCTTCCAAAAAATTGCGAGACAGCTTGTCTCTACGGGGACTTATTAGGAACGCATACACCTTCTCTCCATACACAGGTGTCTGTGGAAGATAGGATGCCTCTAGAATATGTAAAACGTTTTCACAGGAGATCGGAATAATTGTTCCATCATCTGTATCAGATTCCATAGAGCCTTCAGACGTGAGCATCTGACTACTAGAAGGATCACGTCCTGCCCTAAGGGTGGTTGTCATTCTAAACTTCTTATTCTGAGCGCGTGAAGTTCTACGTCGCTTCGCCCGTCTACGACTTTGTGCTGTAACCGGAATTGGAACTTCCGGCAATTTAAAAGAAACTGAAGAAACAACCTCAACGGTCGGTGTGGCAGTATGACGAGAATCGTCATCAACCATCTCTATAGGAGACTTGGGATTAACAATTGATGCCTCTTTCGACTGAAGAGATGATGGGGGCGCCAATGCATCACCCGAGGTCGAGGGTTTACCCGTAGACGTCGGTTGACCAACGGCTGTCTCACTACTTCTGGTAGACGTTGGCTGACCAACGGCTGTCTCACTACATCTGGTAGACGTCGGCTGACCAACGGCTGTCTCACTACTTATGGTAGACGTCGGTTGACCAACGGCTGTCTCACTACTTCTGGTAGACGTTGGTTGACCAACGGTTGTCTCACTACTTTTTGTAAACGTCGGTTGACCAACTGCTGCATCACTGCTTTTTGAGGAAGTCTGCTGTTGCTGGTCTTTAGCACCAGAAGAGGAAGCTGATTGACGTGACAAAGAGGAAGAAGGTCACGCTGCTGACTTGGAAAGAGTGTTCGCATTATGAGGGCATAGAGCGCGGGGATGTCCCGTGCCTTTACAATTCGGACAGACGGAGCCTACTGTGATGAATATCTCTCTAATGTGCGTGTAGCAGCGTACACGTAAAGTGGGTGGAATACGCAGCATGTGCTCCTCTGAAGGGAAGACCACACGAACATTGCGGCGAAACCCGAGTAGGTATCTATCTTCTGGCACCTCTGGAAACGAAGAGTAGGTAGTTACACCTCCAATGATCCGGCCATAAGGAAGAAGAGCGGCAATCAAGAGATCATCTGAAACTTCAGGTGGAACTGGTGACAAACGTACAACAACGGAACTCTGTGAAACAGGTTCGGCATGGATGTGACGATCACTAATTGAGATGCCCTTGGTCAGTACATGTAGGGAATGGGCAGGAGTAGAGAAGTAAACAACTACTTTGTAAGGCTTCCTGCCCACATGAGTTATGGCTGATGCAGGAACAATCTCTCGAAGAGCAGCAGTATATGCAGTGAGTTTTGTATTTCTCAGGCTCGGAAACACAACACCAATCTCCATAGTTTGAAGGAATTTTAGCCCAGAAGGGGTATCTTCTTTAAGGACAACCTCAATGACTTCGGCATTATGCGTCATCACATATTGTCCAGGAGAAAAACAAGACTGGGAAGGTCCCGACTTAGATGCGGTTACGTCAGCATATGAGAGGGTAGATGTACGTTGCTTTGGAGATGATTCTGGCATGGAGTGCGAAACATCCATGGCGTCATCATTAGCTTTCAGAGAGGACATCGTATCACCGCTGGGAGACTTGGAAGAAGAGGCGATATCCGATGGTAAGGCAGCAACAGAAGGCTGCAAGGAGGAGTGGTTTATCGAGATAGACTCGTCATTGGTAGTAGTATTTAGAGAAGCTGTTATCGGGAGATCATCATTTCCGGTAGCAAGGGTTAGGACGTCATTCTCCCCGGATGCCGCCATTTGCAATGGCGAGGAGAAGCTTAGCCCTTAGCCAGCTTGGCCAAGGCAGAAAAATAAGGATAACTAATCAAAATAAGCACTTACCAGCTCGGCAGGCATATAAAAAGAAACACGGGACCTTCACACACAACACACACACGGAATAAAACACTGACAACGAAGAAAAATAACACACACCGACGAAAACTTGAGGAGCACAGAAAAACACGACTAACCCACCGTGAGCAACTCAATGGGCTATAAGCAGTCACCCACGCCTAATTTAGGATCACTGGTTCCAGGAAAGGAAAAGAGCCAGTGCCGTAAGACAAACACAACATCCATGCCTCACCGGGATTCGAACACGGACCCCTTTCAGACGAATGATCAGTGGCCATCGCTTAGACCACTGCGCCACCGGGGCGGCACACGAGAGTTGGACCTCTGATCTCTCTCCTCCCCTGTGATACCCAGAACATCCTTGATGTAAATAAAGGTAAAAGAAATGCACGAAACCTTTCTGCTGAGTCCCCCCCCTCCTGTTTCTTAATTTCTTCCGAGGCAATTAATAAGGGTAAAATGCAGTTCCGGTTTGAGATAAGAAATGTGATACCTAGTTCAGTAATGCCCTATATTTACAGTATCATACGGCAATAAAAACGTGAACGTGTTTTCTCCTGGAGAAACCATACATCTATTGCACAACCGTTATTGATTATTAGTTATCAGTTAAGTACACGAAAATATGATAAAAAAAAAGAAAGTATAAAATTCAGTGTGGTTAGTTAACTATTTTGAAAAATCGTAGTTGCACATGCGTATGGGTAATAAACAATGCAAATCTGATCTTAATCAACACACAAGACCAGTTTTACTATCCTAAAAACTCAAGTTTTTTGTTTTAACGACTTCGGCGGAGGGGGCGCAATATTTTTTGGTTTGCCCCAGGCGAAGAAATTACCTAGTTATGTCTCTGCTTTGAACAGTCAATCAGTCAAAAAGGATTAGTGTTAATCATCGCTACATAAAATACTCTCTACATAATAGCTTTTTGCTAGGTGTACAATTTCTTTTTAATTTTTATTTAAACTTAGTTTATTTGTTTATGATTTGTTTCACTTATTAGCTGCTTACTATTTACAATTTAAAAATAATTTTGCCTTTAACCTATGCTCCTTAGTTTTTTAGACAGGTTTTTTAAACATCTGATGTCAATCTATTGTGTGTATGTGCCTGTGTTGAAAAGTATTTTCCAGTATTATGACCAAAGTTTCTGACAAAGGTATGCAGAGTGCAATGTGATACTTTCAATTTTTTTATGTTTTATTTTCAAATGAGTTGAGCTCTGCAAGCTATGAGAAAATGAGGTTTTTTTTCTCACTTTTAATTTAAATGGCAGTTATCACCTGCCATGTTTGTGATAGATAAAAGTTTTAATGTATATGAAACACAGATTCTATTATAATAACATTTTAATCGTATTTATACATTTTGTGCATGTTTTACTTTTAAATATGAATCAATAAATTTGTATGTTTATTGTCCTTTTCATGGAATGTGATGTTATGCTGTGTTTAACATAAGCCAAATTTGTAACTCAGGAATGGTTTATGTGCAGTATTTCTTTTGCTAAATATGTTGTTCTGTAATTTTCCATTGTCAGATTTGCAAATAAAAAGAGACAACTTTTGGTCATATCATCACAACAGCCAGCACTAGTTTCATTAAACAACCAACATGCGTGTGAAAACAAAACTTAATACAGGTTGTATGTAGTGACATAGTAGCATGTTCACTGAAATTACTGTTTCTCACATTATTCACATTTAGGCATGAGAGGAATACCTTTTTTTTTTTTTTTTTTTTTTTTTGATTAGAAAATTAACGACCACCGTGAGCAACTCAATGGGCTATGAGAAGTCACCCGTCCCTAATTTAGGGTCACTGATTCCAGGGAAAGGAGATAGCCAGTGTTGTAAGATAAACACAACATCCATGCCTTACCGGGATTCGAACCTGGACCCCTTTCGGATGAATGATCATAGGCCATCGCTTAGAGCACTGCGCCACCGAGGCAGCAGGAGTATTTTAACTTGATGTTCAACAAGTAAAGAATGTCAATGTTGACTAATTAGTGTGAAAAAAGATATATTAGCTTGCCAGCATTTCATGAACAAATAAAGTTTCGTAGCTGTCCCATATAGGACCAACCCAATGTTCCAAACGATGCAACAGCCATTATATGTCGCTGCATACAGTTGAACTAACCACATTTTTTTGGTTTGAAAGTTCCTTCTTTTGAGCTACGTAATACTCAATACAGGTTGTTCATGTTCATAAATTAAAGATAGATGGCAGCCCCGGTGGCGCAGTGGTCTAAGCGATGGCTTCTGATCATTCGTCCGAGATGGGTCCGCGTTCAAATCCCGGTGAGGTATGGATGTTGTGTTTGTTTTACTGCACTGGCACTCTCCCTTCCCTGGAGCCAGTGGCCCTAAATTAGGGATGGGCGACTGCTTATAGCCCACTGAGTTGCTCATGGTGGTAGTTAAACCTCCAATATAAAAAAGAAAGATAGATGAAAGGATATGTAACATTCGTGTGTCACCGCTTGGTTAGCCATAACTAATAGAAAGAATGGAAATCATAATGATAAAGCAAGGTAAATTGTCAGCACAAACTTTTGATTTCTGCTCAAAAAGGTTCTGTACGTCACATTTTGTATAGATTGTAAGCTGTAAAACTGTTTGAGGAAAAGGTTTCACATACCTGTTCTATATTATAGATTATGTCTAAGAACATACACTCCCGGTGATCACTGAATTATAACTACTATCAAAAGTGGATACAGCCTGCTGATCACGTGATTTCTCAGAGGGTGCGATTAGTCGATCAACATAGCATATATAAAGGTGTGAGTGGAGCAGTAGGTAGCAAACAATGGAGCATGATAAGTAAATGGAAGGATTTAACAGACTTTGAAAAAGGACAGATTGTGGGAGCTCCGAGAGTGGATGCCTCGATTTCTCAAATGGCTGAATTGATGGGTTCTTCGCAAGCCGCTGTAGTTACAGTGTATTAAGACTGACATGAAAATGGTCAAACAATGACCCAGAGCTAAAACTGCACAGGACAGCAAAAGGTTGATGTGAGAGTTGAGCACCGGGTCCAACAACTTGTACAGGCCAATTAGATGCAGCACTGTTGAACAGTTCACTACCCAATACAACGGAAGTCAACCCGGAACAGTATCTGTCATGACCATGCATGGGCTAAAGTAGGCAACCTCAACGACATCCTCTCCTAATCACATTTCTTTGGTGCAAAAGACTCCTGGTGCAAAGATCATGCACGTTGGATGACTGTAAAAAAGTCTGCTGGTGTGACAAGTTGTGTTTCTTACTCCACTCTGTGGATGGTCGTGTACATATTTGGCACAAACAACATTACCCGATCCATCCTGCATGGTCTCCATAGTGCAAGCTAGTGGAGGCAATTGTATGGTGTGGGCATGTTTACCTGGCAGAAATGTGGACCCTTTGTGGATGTAGAACAACATACGACTGATGCCCTCTATCGTAAATTGTTTGCTGACTCTGTACACCCAGCAATGTTGCACATCTTCTCGAATGGTGACCATGCCTCCCAAAATGACAATGTGCTGAACCACAGGTCCAGTGTTGTACAGGAATGGTTTGAGGAACACAGTTCAGACTTCCAGCATATTGATTGGCCTCCGAATTCTCCCGATATCAGTCCTCTAGAGTACTTTAAAACGGCATATCAAGCATCTGGATACACCAATCACCTCCATACCTGAATTGAATGCCGCATTACACATAGCTTGGTTGGCCGTACCTCCCCACTGCTTCCACGATCTCTTTGAAATGATGCCATGTTGGATAGAAGCTGAACTAAGAGCAAAAGGAGGACCTATGAAGTATTATTAGGAAGGTAGGTGGTCATAGTTTAGTGATCACTTAATGTATATGTACAGTAAAAAAGTACATTACAAAATAAATTTCGCATTCCCTTGATTCACTCTTTTCCTATGTGACAGATTAGTAGAGTTGGTCAAATTAAATGAGGAATCCTCATTTGGGTCTTCGTTACATTTTTCCGGGCATTGCATGATTCAGTGCTGTAGACATTGAACATTTCAGCAGGGATTTTTTGTGGAAGCATTCATTAAAAACAACTGTGTTAAAAAAAACTATAAGTTTTGGGTAAAAACAGTGGGATGACAAGATAAAAAATGATGGGAAAACAGGCAGAATGAGGTAGAAAGGATTAACCCCAAATAGGTCCAAGATAAAAAAATCCTCAAAAACTGTAAACGAACTGAAAGAATGATCATTGGTAAAGAAAACATAACATTTTAATGAAATATGTGGTTCATGACACATCAGGAAAAATGTAATGTAGACGCGAATAAGGATACCCTGTTTTATTTGACCAACCATCTGCTACATAAGAAAAGAGTCAATCTAGGATAAGCGAAGAAATTTTTGAATGGTCCATTTTTACTGTGTTTTTAGACTACATTGTCAACCATTATCAATCCACTGCTGGATGAAGGTCTCCCCAAGTTTCTTCCACAACTGTCTGTCTTGAGCCTGTCTCCTCCATGTTACTCTGGCATGCTTTTGAATTCCATCCACCCATGTGGTCATATGGGTCTTTTCCTGTCCCTTTAAATCCAGTCAAAAATGTCGGTTGTCCATTGGTGGTCCGTTCTTCTGGCAACATGCCCAGCCCAGTGCCATTTCAGGAATTTTACTCTGATCACAATGTTTTCCACTCTTGTCATTTTCCTTATCCATGAGTTCCTCTTCTTATCTCTCCTGGTTACACCAAGCATGCATCTCTTCAGGCTTCTTTCAGTTGTCTGCAGTCTTTGCATATCCTTTTTAGTTCAGGTCCATGTCTGCTTCATACGTAAGCACTGAAAGGATGCATTGATTAAACACTTTTCTTTCGAGACTTATGGCATAATGCTCTTAAAAATTGTACTGTTTCTTCCACAAGCTGTCAAAGTTTTATACGTCGATTAATTTCTTCACGAGTGTGACATTTGCTTGATATATGCTGTCCAAGATAAATGTAGATATCGGTTATCTCCAGCATTTCCGTATCAATCACAAAATCTTTATTTCTTGTAAAATCATTGTGCATCAGTATTGTCTTTTAAAAGTTCATTTTTAATCCCACTTCTTTACTGTTGTCGGGAACTTCCTGTGTCACATTCTGCAGCTCTGAAGGAGTAGTTGCAAAAATGATTACATCATCTACAAAACAAAGTTTTTAGACATAATCTATGTTATATAACTGGTGTGTGAAAAGTTTTCCATCAAACAGTTTTTCAGCATATAAGCTGTATAAAAAAAATGTGATGAACAGGACCTTTTTGAGCAGAAATAAAAAAAATTCTAGTATGCTTTATTCTATTTTCCACATGATTATGTACATTGTGCAAAAATGGCCTATTATATAATTATAAAAGCCTGAAGAATACAAATAATTGAAAACATGCAAACCGGAGCCAGAGCTAGGATTTTGGGTGTTTATGGTCATACATTAAAAACACACCCTAACCAGAAAAAAATTAGAATGCAATTATCATAAAACAAGAGTTAATAAGAAATAACTCATAAAAATATAATCAGTTTTCTATGCATAAATAGTATAGTACACGTTTGAGTCACGTTATTGTGACCACCTACTTTTGATGTCAACAGTGTGTAGCCAATGAAAGAAGGCACGTGTCGTGAGCTGGCTTGGAGGGTATATAAGGTGTACTGTAGGCATTCTGAAAGCATATGGGGCCGCGAGTTGCCTAGTGGGCAACGTTCGTGACTGCCATGGAGAAGACCTCAGGTTCGATCCCAGCGGGTACGAACGCACGATCCACTGAATATCCGCCGTGCGTCGGATGGGCACGTTAAGCCGTCGGACCCCGGGTACTGGCCCCCCGGTAATAAACAAGGCGTATTCCTACCCCTTTGTACCTCGCTTCCGTGTCACTTTCCTATCGGGCACTCTAGCCCAAATCTCCTAGCTTCCTATTTCAAAGGGTTGTTTAAGACTTGGGGTCAAACACTCCCTTCCTAAAATCCTCTACATATGATCATTGATCTGAAAGCATATCACTCGTTGCTGTCATGGATAAAAAGAACGATTTATCATTTTGCAAAAAGGGATGATTATCGGCTTTCGGGCCAGGGGTGGCACCATTGCGAATAAGCGATTTAGAAACTGCAGAGCACCACGTGCCATTGATGTGAGAGGCTAGGAGAGAACTAACTTAACGTAAGGAAAGATTGTTGGGTGTTATATAAGTGGGTTGTCCATAAGAGAAACCGAGAGGCGTTTAAACATACCGAAGTAAACTGTTTTGGATGTACTGAATAAGTGGAAGACGTGCCGGCAGACCAAAGAAAATCAGTGATAGAGGACGTCGAAGCCTCAGGAGAGTCGTTGCAGCTAATCGACGGAGTACTGCACAAGACGTCAGTGCACAGGTAAGTCAAACTGCTGGAACCTCGGTATGCACACGTACCATTCGCAGAGAACTTCATTCCTTGGGTTACCGTGGTCGTGCGGGTGCTCATAAGCCTTTCATCTCCACTCGGAATGCTACTCGTCGATTAGCATGGTGTAAAGAACATTTATCGTGGACCATAGATCTATGGAAACGGGTCCTATGGACTGATGAATCCAAATACACGATCCATCAGTCTGATGGCCGTGTGTGTGTGTGGCGGCAGCCTGGAGAATGCTATTTACCACAGTGTACTGTTCCTACGGTCAAGTTTGGCGCTGGCAGTGTACTCGTGTGGGGGTGTTTTTCGTGGTATGGTCTCGGTCCATTGGTTACCGTGGACAAACCTGTTAACCAACACATCTACCTCGATATTCTGGACAATTATGACCTACCAACTGTGTGGCAATACTATGGAACCGAGCCTTGTTGGCACCAACAGGAAAATGCACCGAGCCATAAAGCAAGGACTGTTACGACGTGGTTTGACGATAACTCCGTATCGTGTGAGGACTGGCCAGCACAGAGCCCTGATCTTAATCCATAGAGCACATATGGTATGAATTAGAGCGCCGCATAACAAGTTTCGAACCAAGGCCTACTACTAAGCAACAGTTAGCGGCAGCGTTATATACTGAATGGAAGCTCCTACCTATCGCTGTGTTCCAAAACCTTGTCGAAAGCATGTCTCGAACGATCAGTGCATGCATTCAGGCCAAAGGTGGACCGACACCGTACTAATGTATGTCAATAAATGCTATGTTGTGTTTCTCTTCTAGGTGTTCGGTGACTTTTGTCAGTATAGTGTATATTTTAGTAGAGATATGTGCCCTCAATGGACAAAACATTGGAGATACCTACCTAATACGTGTTGGTCTTCCTCCAGCGCGAATAACAGCCTATACAAGAAGAAGCATCGACTCCACCAGATGCCGGAGTGTTTCCGGAAGTAATGCCAGCTATGCCTGTTGCAGTATTGTCCACAATTCCGCCTTAGACGTAGGTCCAGGATCCATGCATCTGATGTTCTGCTCCACGGCATGCCAGAGACCTTCCACATGAATTTTATCAGGAGACCTTGGGGGCCACTTGATGGTTTCAAACACAGATGTTTGTTCTTCTACACATACCTGGGTGGTTGCGATCCATTGGGACAGCGCATTTTCATGCTGGAAGAGACCATTAGCCGCAGGATGCACGAGGGCCATGAAAGCGTGTAGGCGAACAGCCAGCACATGCTTGTAGCGCGCAACGATTAAGAAGCTCTGTATACACACTAAGGGACCTAATGTGTTCCGTGAGAAGGCTCCCGATACCATCACAGAACCACCACTGCCATGAACAGAGCCAAGCTGCCATGCCCTCGTGTTGTGGACGCTACACCCGCACCCTCTCGTCAACTCGGTACGGCCGAACAGGTGATTTACCTGACCATATGACGGGCGCCACTCTGCAGAGGTACAGTTGTGATGTTCCGGGTACCAGGCGAGGCGTAATTTCCCATGACGAGCAGTGGCACACGAGTAAGCCGTCGAGTCGCATAGCCCATGGTATGCAACGTTCGTCGTACCGTTCGCTCGCTGACTGCTTGGGCCTTCTGCATTTGTCCTGGTTGTGATTTGCGCCGCGTTCCCAACGGCTTAACGTGCCCATCCCAAGCGGTCGGTCTGTACGAGTCTGGATAGTCTACGTCTACCCCGGTCATCAGATCAAATGTAGAGGATTTTAGAAAAGGAGTGTCTGACCCCAGGTCTTAAACAACCCTTAGAAACAGGAAGCTAGGAGATTTCGGCTAGAGTGCCCGGTAGGAAAGTCACACGGAAGCGAGGTAGAAGACGCCCTTGTTTACTACCGGGGGCCAGTATCCGGAGCCCAACGGCTTAACGTGCCCATCCGACGTACGGAGGATATTTAGTGGTCCGAGTGTTCTTACCTGCCTGGGATCAAACCTGGGATTCCTCGGTGGCAGTCACGAAAGTTGACCACTAGGCCATCCGCGGCCCTCTTTTCAAAAATGATCAGATCATATGTAGATGATTTTAGGAAGGGAGTGTCTGACCCTAGGTCTTAAACAACCGTTAGAAATAGGAAGCTAGGAGATTTGGGCTAGAGTGCCCGATAGGAAAGTGACACGGAAGCGAGGTGGAAGAAGCCCTTATTTACTACCGGGGGCCAGTATCCGGAGCCCAACGGCTTAACGTGCCCATCCGACGTACGGAGGATATTTAGTGGTCCGAGTGTTCTTACCTGCCTGGGATCAAACCTGGGATTCCTCGGTGGCAGTCACGAAAGTTGACCACTAGGCCATCCGCGGCCCTCTTTTCAAAAATGATCAGATCATATGTAGATGATTTTAGGAAGGGAGTGTCTGACCCTAGGTCTTAAACAACCGTTAGAAATAGGAAGCTAGGAGATTTGGGCTAGAGTGCCCGATAGGAAAGTGACACGGAAGCGAGGTGGAAGAAGCCCTTATTTACTACCGGGGGCCAGTACCCTGGGTCCGACGGCTTAACGTGCCCATCAGATTTGATCAGATCATATGTAGAGGATTTTAGGAAGGGAGTGTCTGACCCTAGGTCTTAAACAACCCTTAGAAATAGGAAGCTAGGAGATTTGGGCTAGAGTGCCCGATAGGAAAGTGACACGGAAGCGAGGTGGTAGACACCCTTATTCACTACCGGAGGCCAGTACCCGTGGTCCGATGGCTTAACGTGCCCATCAGATCTGATCAGATCATATGTAGAGGATTTTAGGAAGGGAGTGTCTGACCCTAGGTCTTAAACAACCCTTAGAAATAGGAAGCTAGGAGATTTGGGCTAGAGTGCCCGATAGGAAAGTGACACGGAAGCGAGGTGGTAGACACCCTTATTCACTACCGGAGGCCAGTACCCGTGGTCCGATGGCTTAACGTGCCCATCAGATCTGATCAATCATATGTAGAGGATTTTAGGAAGGGAGTGTCTGACCCTAGGTCTTAAACAACCCTTAGAAATAGGAAGCTAGGAGATTTGGGTTAGAGTGCCCGATAGGAAAGTGACACGGAAGCGAGGTGGTAGACACCCTTATTCACTACCGGAGGCCAGTACCCGTGGTCCGATGGCTTAACGTGCCCATCAGATCTGATCAGATCATATGTAGAGGATTTTAGGAAGGGAGTGTCTGACCCTAGGTTTTAAACAACCCTTAGAAATAGGAAGCTAGGAGATTTGGGATAGAGTGCCAGATAGGAAAGTGACACGGAAGAGAGAGAGAGAGGTAGAAAGGGGGAGGAAAACGCCCTTATTTATTACCGGAAAGCCAGTCCCCTGGCCCGACGGCTTAACGTGCCCATAATCCCCACAGTTTGCTCCCTGGGCGCTGGTACATCCATCGATAATATACTCGCGGTACACCTTTCTAACGGGAACCCTTTGGTTCTTACTAGGGCGATAGAATGACCCATCTGTCTTACACCAACATTGCGTCCACGATCAAAGACGCTCAGATCACCACGTTTACGCATGTTCATCGGTTGCGATACACTACTGAGGAGCCTTGCTGTCCGCTTATTTATCGCCTGCGTTCGGCTTGGGTCCGTTTCACTTTGCGAGGGGGTGCCCGTGTCGACTGACCTTTAGCCCCTGTCTCTAATGTTTTGTCTGCTGAGGGTATATTCTTTCATTTTTGCATATAATCCATTACTTTTAATCATCTCATCTTTTTTAATCATATTGCCATCTTTGTTGAGTGTCATAATTTGTTTCCTCTCATTTACTTAAAATTAATTATTAGTCTTCTTCAGGACCTGGCTGTCCTTCGATTTTTTCTTCCCGATTTCTTTGGTAATGCACTACCACACTGCTCTTCAGCATTTTCCCTTCTGCCGCCCCGCTGGCGCAGTGGTCTAAGCGCTGGCTTATCGCCATTCGTCTGAGAAGGGTCCGGGTTCGAATCCCGGTGAGGCATGGATGTTGTGTTTGTCTCACGGCACAGGCTCTCTCCCTTCCCTAGAATCATTGACCCCAAATTATATCATATCATATGTAGAGGATTTTAGGAAGGGAGTGTCTGACCAAAAGTCTTAAACAACCCTTAGAAATAGGACGCTAGGAGATTTGGGCTAGAGTGCCCGATAGGAAAGTGACACGGAAGCGAGGTAGAAAGGTGGAGGTAGACGCCCTCATTTATTACTGGGAGGAAGGCAGTACCCGGGGTCCGACGGCTGAACGTGCCTAACCGATGCACGGCGGATATTTAGTAGTTCCAACGTTCGTACCTGCAAGATTTCGAACCTGAGGCTTCTCCGTGGCAGTCACGAACGTTTACCACTCGGCCATCAGCAGCAGCAGCAGCAGCCGAACCTCACATTAAGGACGGGCGACTGCTTATTGCCCATTGAGTTGCTCGCGGTGGTCGTTAAACCTCAATAAAAAAATATCCCTTCTTTGAATCTATAGATTATCTCAAAAATAATTCCTTAGTTTAATGCCATTTTAAGACTTCTCATATCATTTCTTGCACTTTTAATAAGCTTGCATTGTCCTACTCTTTTGTTGGTGTACACATACCGACCATTGAATTAGAAACTTTTGTTCAATAGAAGGTATAATATACACGGTCGAGTCACATTATTGTGACCACCAGCTAATATCCAAAGTAGCCGCCGTGTGCAGTTCGGACAGCAGCTAGACAGGCTGAGAGTGACTCAATAAGGTGCTGAAAGATGTTCACAGGTATGTGGAGCCATGCTTACTGCATTGCTTCTGACAGCTGCTGGAGGGTGCGTAGCGGAGAATCCATAGAGCGAACAACACGATCGAAGTGGTCCCACAGATACTCAATTGGGTTTAAGTCTGGGGGGTTAGGGGACCAGGGAAGTACTTTTAAGTCTTCGCCGCGCCCTTTCAACCACTTACGGCCATTTCTAGCTGTGTGACACGTCGCATTGTCGTGCTGGAAGATCCCAACCGCCCCAGGGAAGACAATCGGCATGTATGGGTGTACGTGGTCTACAAGGATGGATTCATAACGAATTCGGTCCGTTGTGCCTTCTACAGGTATGAATGGATCCAGAGAATGCCACGAAAACATTCTCCAGACCATAACGCTGCCCCCACCAGCTTGTGTTATTCCAGCAATGGTTGAAGGGTGTTTGTTCTTCGATGTTTTTCGCCTTATATGCCAACGTCCATCGGTTCTATGAAGCAGAAAGGCAATCCTTTGCCAATCAGCGGAGGCCCAATTCCGGTACTGCCGTGCAAATTTAAGCCTTTTCTGCCGATACACCTTCGTTCGCATAGGTACAGGGACCATCCATCTACTTCGGAGCTCCATTAGCAGTAGAGTTCGCTGAACGTCGTTTTAGACACACTTCCGGTAGCTTCCTGTTAAATTCAGCCAGTTAGTTGCTCCACTGTTGCGTGTCGATCGGCCCTCACGCACCTTCGAAGCCAACGTTCACCTCTCAGATCAATGGCACGTGGTGCTTCGCAGTTTCCACGTTGCTTATTCGCGATGGTGCCATTTCTCCAATCACGATACACTTTAACCACAGCAGCACGCAAACAGTTCGCAAACTGCGCTGTTTCAGAAATACTGCCACCCTTGTCCCGGAAGCCGATAAAAATCCCTTTTTGCAAATCTGATGAATCGTTCCTTTTATCCATGACAGCAACGAGTGATATGTTTTCAGAATGTCTACAGTACACCTCACACTGAAAAGCAATTGAATTAGAGACAGCTGGCGTTATGTAAATGTGGCGCTGGGTGCTGCCCTGTGAACGGAAACGACGTGACGTATGCAGCGATCCGACAATATAAGGAGTGATGCGACGGGAATCAGTTAGAGTCGGACGCAGTATGGGTAAGACAAAGGATCTCAGCGCATTTGATCGTGGGCAAATTGTCGGGGATCGACGAATGGGTCACTCCATCTCGGAAGTCGTGCAAGCACTGGGATTTTCACGAGCCACTGTGTCACGGGTGCACCGTGAGTACATCAAATCCGGTAAAACCATCCCTGCAAGAGTCAACTGCCGTGGACAACAGCGTGTGGATGAGCGGAGACATCGTCGGCTTGCTCGCATTGTAACAGCGGATAGACGGGCCACAGTGTAAGAAATCACTCGGCAATTTAACGCTGGTGCACAAAAACGTGTAAGCAGCCATACCATCCAGAACCATCTCCTCGCTATGGGGTACAGAAGCCATCGTCCCACGAGGCTACCGCTGCTGACCGCACATCACAGGGTGCAAAGATTAGCATGGGCGCGGGAACATCGCCACTGGACCCTAGACATGTGGGAAAATGTTGCCTGGACTGATGAGTCGAGATTCACGTTGGTACATGCTGATGGCAGGATACGAGTACGGCGCAAACCACATGAAGCGATGGATCCTTCTTGCCAGCAGGGTACTCTTCAAGCTGGTGGGGGTGGTATTCTCGTCTGGGGACTGTTTACGTGGACTGAAATGGGACCCCTGGTACGTGTGACATCGTCCCTGACAGGTCAACGTTACCGGGATATCCTGGACGACTATTTACTCTCGTTTGTGCGTCTTCAACATCCCACTGGGGACCTCATCCTGCAACAAGACAATGCACCGTGCCATCGCTCCCGAATTGTATCCGAATGGTTGGATAAACACTCCACCGACGTGACCTCGCTTCCTTGGCCGTCTAGGTCACCTGACTTCAATCCCATGGAGCACATCTGGGATGCCATCGAGAGAGATGTTCGAGTCTCTGACCCCCTCCCCCCTTCATCCAATCTTCGTGAACTGTGGGAGCTTGTTCAGGGGTTGTGGATCAGTATGGCTTCCCAAAGCTTCCCGTGTCTTGTCGAGTCCATGCCGAGACGAATCGCTGCCGTCATCAGGACGAAAGGTGGTGCTACACGTTACTAGACAGGTATCTCTAATTCAATTGCTCTTCAGTTATGTACCCTCCAAGCCAGCTCACGAGACACGTGCCTTCTGTCATTGGCTACGCACTGTTGACGACAAAAGTAGAAGGTGGTCACAATAATGTAACTCGGCTGTGTATATTACATACGCGTATGGACGCGCGCGCGGAGGTGTGTGTGTGTTTGTATAATACACCTTTAAATGGAGGAGTGTTAGCCTTTTATATAGGGGTTCTTGAAGAAATTTGGGGAGTGTTGGGGGCAGGGGTGTCGCCAGACAAGAACAATTGGCGGCTGAACAGGACTTGATTTTTTTGGGGGGCTGAACAGGACTTGATTTTTTTGACATTAAAGATGCTTTTTTTTTTTTTTTTCGGTTACGTTGTATTCACCTCATCTGTCCTTTTCTGTAATGAAAAAAAAACAAAAAAAAAAAAAACATGCAAAATTTTAAAAAATGTTAGTTTTCACTTTTAACCTAATTGCGTTTTAAATTTAAAATGATTAACTGATTTAGTTTCACTTTCAACCAATTTAACCCCGCAAGGCCGGCGGTTTTAGGATTCATTTTAGTGCAGTATTGAAATTATTTAAATATTTATCTTTTTTTCCACGTTCGGGGAGTTTTTGTTAATATCGAGATTTTTCTTCGGTTTTTTTTTTTTTTTTTTGTTAAACTGACTGATGAAGGTTTATGAGGCGATATGATGGGAAAGGGGGATCCTGAACCTTTTAGCGCCTAGGCCCCAAAAGATGTAAAGTCGCCTTTGTCCTTGCCTTTTGCTTCTTAGCAAACGGAAATAATTTTATTCTTACATTAAATTGTCTGCGTTCCAGGAAAAGGGTTAAAATGTTGTTAATTATTGCCTTAACACAAAAAAAGGGTAGTGATTGTTACACTTGTGCTGAAAATATGCTTAAACAGTAAACGCTGATGCTGTCATACCATTTTTTTATGGATGGAATACTCAGGGACGTAGCCAAGGGAGTGCGAGGGTGGGCTCAAGCTCACTCTGAAATTTGTCTTGCCCACCCTGCCGTCCACCCAGTTCCAAAATGAGCCATTTTTCAATATATTTAACTTTAAAATATAATCTGAACTTTTCCATTTAATAAGTCTTGTGTTTTATTTCATGCTTCCCTATGTACGTATTTCCCCTAGGAAGTGCGTTGCTTATATCTCCAAAAAAAAAAAGGGTTATCAAAATAGCACCGCAGGGCCATAAAAATGTAATCGTTCTCCACTCTTCCACTTCCTTAGTTTAAGCTTCTTCTTCATGATTGTATGGCCTGAGGGCTAATGAGGAGGGTGAACAGGAATTCTCTGAGGGGGTCACTACTACAGTAATTGCTCTGATTGTTTTCTTTACAAAATATGGGATTCCAACACGGAAAGGGGAGTCTAAAACTACACTAGCGCTCTTAAGACTCCCCGAGACAGTGAAAGTGTAGAAAGCGGCTGACTGCTTTGTGGGAAAGGAGTGCAAGGCAAAGTCACTGGCTGGAAGGAAGGAAGTTAAGCGGGGGAAGGGGGGTATTGTGTCTGCGTGGCACGACGTTAAAATTTGATTTAGATCACCAAAAACGACATTTTCTTTTAAATAAATTATCCAAGTCCAGTACTATTTTCGTAAGCAAAAATGCCAAATTTTGAAAAGCAAGTTAAGACAGCGCATTCAGAGTAAGCAGAAAGTTGAAGGCGATACTCTACCAACACTTGTATCTTACACCAGTGGCGTAACTAGTCAGATCCATGTATGTATGTGTGTCCAGGCGGAGGGGTGGAGTTTGCACGAATTCCTTTGTAGCCGATAGTGAAAAGCATTGAAGCCGTCTCAGTGGCGCAGTGGTTTAAGCGTTGGTTTCTGATCATTCGTCTGAGAAGAGTGCGCTTACAAATCCTGGTGAGACATAGATGTGCTTGTCTTACGACACGGGCTCTCTCCCTTCTCTGGAACCAGTGACCTTAAATTAGGGACGGGCGACTGCTTTTAGCCCATTGAGTTGCTCACGGTGGTCGTTAAACCTTCAATCAACAACAACAAAAAAGGGCATTAAAAATTTGTTCTTTCAGTGTTTCGTAAAAAACAAGTTGCTATTAAAGCTTGCCCCACCAAAAATAATGCTCGCCCACCCGTGGCCCATCCTGATTTCGAAGTCTAGCGACGTCCTTGGTAATCTAGGTATTACAATTACTCTCAAAGCGGCCGCAAAAGAATAGTTTCCAGGGCCGCTTATGGATCTCCAGTCCGCTACTGCTCGGATGTGCTGGTGGTGATGATTAAACACTGCAACAAAATCTTGGTTTTATAGAATTTACATATTCTGAAATCACTTCTAAGAAAGTGTAAAGCAGCCTTTTAAAGTTTATTTTTTCTATCCTGCAGATTGTGCGGTAGGGGTGGAGTGTGGATAGCGCGTCCAATAGCATCCCACACATTTTCAATCGGCGATAGGTCTGGCGATGCGGCTGGCCATGGCAGAGGGTCAGTGCTTTGAAGTCAAGCTCTCGAGACAGCAGCAGTATGTGGACGAGCGTTGTCCTGTTGGAAAAACTCACCAGAGTGAGCGTTCAGAAAAAGGTAGGGCTACTGGTTGCAGGACCTCATTAACGTAATGTTGGGCTGTCAAAGTGCCTGTAATGAACACCAAAGGTGATCTGGCATCGTAGGCAACTACACACTCACATCATGACACCAGGTATTCTGGACGTGTGACTCTCGAGAACAAACCGTTCATCTTGGCGCTGACCACGGTGCCTCCACATGCGGATTCGTTGGTCGTCTCCTCCAAGTCAAAAGCTGAGTGGCTCCTTGAAAGTCTGGCACGACACCATTGCAGTCATTTGCGACGATGCAATGGTGTTAAGGGCTGTCGTCGTAACAGTCCACGTGTGTGCAGTCCTAGACGTCGTGCAGCTGCCTGCCAATGGTGCTGGCAATATACGATGCATGGAGGGCACCACTTCTTGCTAAATATCCGCAATCGTGGCTGTTGGGTCACTCAGCGAATGTCGGACAACCCGTCTGTTCTCTCTCTCCGTGCTTCGTCTAGGTCTACCAGATCCTTCCTGTCGCTGCTGCGTGCCTTGTTCTATCCACTGCCGCCAACAGCGTGCTATGGTGATATCCGCACGACCAGTATGGAGTGCAAAGCGGCGATAAGACCATCCCGCTTCCCGGAGCCCGACGATGCGACCTCTCTTAAACTTCTCCAACTGCTCGAATTGTTTCCGAACTTTTCTCCGAGGCGTACTTCACTTGCAAAGGATGCAATCAACACAACAGCACGATGCAGAATGGGAAGCGCGAGCAACGGGACGACCTTATATAACCAGTCAGGCACAGAACTTCGACCCCTCCTTGCTGGCGTCACATGCGCAGCTGAGCGTGATGCTTAAATCATTTGCATGTCTCACGATGTCAAAGCTACCCACTAAGTTTCATTCCTGTCGGCTGCTTCCTTCTGGGTGTAACTATTTTTTTGACGATGAGTGTATTATTATTATTATTATTATTATTATTATTATTATTATTATTATTATTATAACCACGATACAACTTTTCCACATTCCTGAAATAACAAATTGAATTTCATCATTTTGTGACTCCCTACTACACTGGTGTGCAAAAATTGAGGACGAAGAGGAGAAACTAGCATAACAGCAGAACGAGCAGGCAAAACGGACCGAAAGACCACTCAAAAGATAGACTAGGGTCCGGTACGGTAGGGCATGCGCATATATGCAGCATGACGTAGGGAGGAGAGGGGGAGTGTCGGAACGGTATAAAGCCCACGTGCGGTGTACGCTCAGCAATTCGGTGAAAGCTATTGCACAGTGTACATCGGTTTGAACGACGTCGAGTTGCTGCCACCGTGTGATATGTCCAACAGGTAATCCAGTATACGACATCTGGATGACGTTATCAGAGGTCGCGTCATTGGGAAGTTGGAAGAAGGTCGAAGTGTGACTAGTGTGGCCGAGGAGTTCGGGATCGCTCACAGCATCGTTTCACGAGCTTGGAGAGCATTTCAAACGACAGGAACAGCTGTCAGAGAGTTTCGCAGTGGTCGTACACGAGCAACCACTGCGTCGGACGACCGGTATATTGTCCTACAGGCGAGAAGAGACAGACGGCAGACAGCGGGAGAAATCGCAAAACACATGCATCAGACAACTGGACGTCCGTTATCGCATTTACCGTCGCCAAGAGGCTGCACAAAGGTGGTCTATTTGCACGACGACCAGTACGGTGTGTGCAATTAACGCCTGCTCATCGGAGACGGCGGTTTTTGTGGTGCCAGGAACACAAGAACTGGACACATCAGCAGTGGGGTCGAGTTCTCTTTACGGATTAGAGCCTATTTAGTCTGACGAGCGATTCTGGACGTATACACATCTGGAGAGAGCAGGGAACACGCAATCACACCTCCAACATCATCGAAAGGGACCGGTTTGGAGGTGGCGGAGTTCTCGTTTGGGGCGGTATCATGCTTGGTAGCCGTACTGTCCTCCACATCTTCCAAGGAGGTTCAGTCACTGGTGTCCGCTATTGTACCGAGGTTCTCCTGCCTCACGTGCTTATGTTTAGAGGTGCTGTGGGTCCTGAGTTCCTCTTCATAGACGACAACGCTACACCTCATCGTACAGTGGCTGTCGCAGAGCTGTTGGAGAGTGAAGATATTCAACGCATGGATTGGCCCGCAAGGTCCCCGGACCTAAATCCAATCGAACACGTGTGGGACCTTCTCGGGAGACGCTTGGCAGCACGTCACCAGCCGCCAGCAACGATTCCGCAGCCGAGATTTGCGCTACAAGAGGAATGGGCAGCGATGCCTCAACAGCTCCTTGACAACCTCGTCCTCAGCATGAACATACGTTGTAAATCCTGCGAAAGCAGTCAGGGGTGTACATATCCCCTACTAAAGACTGGATTTTTTTGGCAGCCGCCTGCCACAGGGACGTTTCTGTCTTCTGTCCAGTTGTGCTTGAAGCTACGTTTTTAATAAAGTGCCTTTGTATCCTTTGGATTCCTTGTTTGGACGGTTTTGCTTACTTGTCCCATATTCTTACATCTTGGGGATCTTATGGTATGATTTGAGTCGATGTGGAGCACTTCTGCACGACGTTACATTCGAAAAACCGTCTCGTCCTTAATTTTTGCACGCCAGTGTATATGTTCAATAATAATTTGTGTATAAACCAGATACTTAAATTTAAAAATATAAAAAGAACAATATCAAAGTTGTTTTCGGGCTATATAGGGAGATCAACTGTTCAGCGACTTTTAAAGACGGTACTGGAAATGAAGAAAAAAAGCGGTTTTCATGTATGAGCGTGTATAAAAGGTATAAAAAAGGCCGCTAATTTGCCAGTTATTCCACCTTGCATCAAAAATCAATCACTAAAACATGTACTAGGGAAAATACAGGGTGATTGTAAACTCCTTCAACGAAACAAGAGGGGTGATAGCACACATCAAGACGAATAATATTTGCAATGGAGCCTAGCGCCGCATTCCACTCGTAGTGCCAGAAAAGAGCACGTTCGAAAAACGTCCAGCGGGCACACGGAGTTCCAACCAGTGCATGAGAAGCACAAGATGCAAATCAGGTGCGCTGAACACGTGCGTAGACGATGAGGAGCAAACATTTAAAAACGCAGCCGAACCCGTTCAGCGGTATTACCGTGCGAACATTACATGAGAATTGACGTAAACGTCTGACCGGCGCAGCGTACCGTGTGTTCCTGGGGCAAGCGCTTCCCGGTCTGTTGCAGGTTGTTCCGCTCACCACATAGAGGGACACGTGGTTTATGCACGATGGGGCCCAAGTACACTTTGCCACCGAGGTCCGATACTTCCTTAATGCGACATATCCCGGGCGGTGGATTTGACGTGGTGGACCTGTGGCGTTGCCTCCAGGCTCCCCGGACCTTAATCCACTGAACTTTTTCTTCTGGGGCACATGAAAACATTGGTGTACGAGACACCCGTGGACTCCGTGGAAGATCTCATCGCGTGAATCGCTGTTGCTGCGGACAAGATCAACACCACACCGGGAGTCTACGAGAGGGCGCAACAGTCCTTCAGTCGCCGTTGTGGACTGTGCAATGACGCCCTTAGACGCCAGTTTGAGCAACTCCTTTGAGTCTTTCGCTCATGCGATTGGAATTGAACTCATAAATTAGGTATGTCTCTTTGTTTTCACTGTTGAAGGCTCAACGTAGATATGTAACTTTACTCTTTTCTGGCACTAGGAGTGGAATGCGGCCTTAGGTTCCATTGCAAATATTGTTCGTTTTGTTTTGTTGAAGGAGTTTACAGTGACCCTGTATATATATGTACAGGGTGTCCGAGAATTATTGGTCACATTACAAAACTATATAAAACAAAACATTAAACAGATAGAAAGAAACTGACTGTACTAACTTACAATGTAACTACACAAGTTCATAAATTTTGATGTGAGATCCCTTGGTTGCTCGTAGTACGTCCAAGTGATACTCGATTTCATGCCATGTATTGGCAAGCATCTGAGGAGTTATGGAATTAATAGCAGCTGTGATACGCTGCTTCAGTTCCTGCAAATCAGTACAAGGCGTCTGATAGACACGATCCTTCACATAACCCCACATGAAATAATCCAATGGAGTTAGATCTGGAGAGCGAGGAGGCCACGGAATTGGACCACCACGCCCAATTCATCTGTTGGGGAAATGCTCATTTATGCACTTACGTACACACGTTGACCAATACGGAGGTGGTCTTGTTGGAAAACGACGTTGTGATATCTTTTGATCTGGGGTATAGAGGAATTTTCTAGCATATCCAAGTAAATGTCACAATTTATGGTTTTTTCGAAGAGGAAAGGGTCAATCACTTCTCTTTTTGATAGGGCGCACCACACATTAACTTTTGGAGAACCACGTTCCAGTTCAATAGCAGCATGAGGTGGTTCACTGCCCCATATCCTACAGTTGTAACGATCCACAAAACCTAAAACACGAAATGTGGATTCATCACTAAAAATTACAGTACTGAGAAAGTTTTCGTATTTTCCACTCGATTCAGTATATCTACAGCGAAATCGTATCAAAGAGTGTGATCATTTACATGCATCTTTTGCACTATTTGAATTTTATAAGCATGAAACTTTAATTTCTTGTGCAAGATATCGTGAACTGTCGATTTTGGAATTCACAGTTCTCTGCTTGCTTTACGAACGGATTTCCTGGGGCTTCGTCGGAAACTTTCATTAACTTGGTCAACCGTCTCACCGCTGACGCTTGGCCTAACTGCTCCTCCACGATGTTCCACATTGCTAGTTTCTTTGAACTGTTTTTCCACCACTTAATTGAATTCGTTGACGGAGGATTACAACCATACTCTTTAAACTTTAATGACAGACTTTAATTCCGAAAGCCATAACACACACATCCCCTTCTGCTGTACGGATGACATGACTACTAATTGCGCATTTCTCATACATTCCTCATCAGGCCACACCTAGCGCCATCTATCGGATTCTGGAAATAACAATTCTGCAAAACAAAAATATAGAAACCGTGTTAATAATACGTGACATAAAAAAAAACAGACAATGCTCATAGTTTTTTTTTTTTGTACATAATTTTGTAATGTGTCCAATAATTCTCAGACACCCTGTAATATAAAAGAATTTATTTAAGAGGGGGATCCTTTATTATTCGCTACCCCAAAATATTTGCTATGCAAAAAATATTCGCTACCCAGATTAGTTCAAGTGATGTTTTCAACATTTTGTGACAAAGTTTTTATAAAAATACCAGTGCAATTAAAGCCCTTCTTCCGGGAAAGAAAAATCGTAGATTTTATCACTTTACACACACACTCTCTCTCTCTCTTTCTGAACTTTCAACCCATATTATGATGAATGTTTTCCAAAGCTCACAGCAATTTGAGATAGGCATTTTTTTTTTTTTTTATGATAGTTTTTGTGTGTTTTCATTTTCACGTAACGTTTTTATTGAACTAGGAGATTTATTTTCTAAAGCCCAGCTATGAAATTTTGTCCAAGGTCCACAAAAGTTTCATCCGGCCCTTCTGAGCACTCACGTAATTGCTGTCTGTTGATAGGGATTCTTTGCCCCGTCCAAACACACTTTCTGGTCAGAAAAGTTGGGAAAATATGTTACCTTGACTGACAGGCAGGAGGCTTAAAGGAGCATCATCTGCCACTGCATCTCTTTCGCAGGAGTATTTTCCCCTTTTCCACAACACTCCCGTCAATGTTTTCTCATTTCGGGATTTTACGACGGAGAAGAGATATAAAAAGTGAAGGAAACCGAGCTTCAGCAGCAGCAGACACGTGCCAACCACCTTGGCCAATAAGCGTCGTTCTTCATTCGTGCACAAATGAGTGCTCCACTACCAGAAGTCCTCCGTTTTCAAGCAGCGCTGCATGCTACACTTGTCAACAAGAAGACATGTGTGATCTGTCTAAACAGCGCAAAACAACCGTCGCCCACTTCTTTTTTAAACAAACAGAACGAGAAACTGTAAGATCTCTTTCCCGCTTAGCAAAGCCGAATTTGTAAAGATATTAAAAGCCGCCCCGGTGGCGCAGTGGTCTAAGCGTTGACTTCTGATCATTCGTCTGAAAAGAGTCCGTGGTCGAATCCTATTGAGGCATACAGTAGCGAACAAAAGTATTTGGCGGAACACTTTTTCGACCATAATATATTTTTCTGCTGGACCAAATCGGGTTATTTTGGGATATGATATGTGGTATTCAGTTGTAAACATGACCCATATGCAGATGGATCGGAAACCTTAACACAGATCAGGTACCGAGCTTAATCGCAAAGATCATACAAATTGACCAACAAAGTAGGTTCGTATCACATTCATTTAATGCAACGATAACAGAAAACAAGTACGAGAAAACGACAAAACAATAACTAATACTTAGTAAGATAACCACGAGCAGAGGAGACTATAGGTTATTTGGGGCCCTAGGCACTAAAAGGTTCAGGAGCCCCCTCCCCTTCTTATCCCTTCAGAAATTTTCATCCGTCAGATTAACAAAAAAAAAATGGGGGGAGGGGGAGACAAGAAAACGGTTTTTACACTTTTTTAAAATGCCATCGCTTCCTATTATTAAAACGTTCTGTAAGAAACAGTGCTAGTGTAATAATTTTGTCTGTCCGTGCACATCGAACTTTTTGATTTCAGAGATATTTCAAAAATTATTTTTGCGGCTAATAGGAAATCAGTGGATATTAAGTTTGGCACTTTTAATATCCCATATATTTCATGCACTGCAGTTATCATAAACATAATTTTGAGGCTAATAGGGAATCAATGGATGTTGGGTTTGGCACTTTAAATACCAGTATCCCATTTATACCTGCACTGAAGTTATCAGAAGCAGAAGCATACAAATTAAATGCAAAAGATCCGGTTTGAAAATGGAAAAGTAGGAATGCAGGTTTTTGAGCAAGAGTATCATTTAAACTTTTTATTGCTTTTTTAAAAGCTAGTTTTAAGTCGATTTAAGGAATAGAAAAGGTGAGAATACTTGATAATTATCAGTATTAACCCAAGGGAGCAGAAAGTAATGAGAAAATGCTGTTGCAGTAAAATATAAATTACTTTTAACACTATTAAATAAGATAGTATGGTATTCTCAAATTTCTTTATTTTTTCAGCTTAAATATTAACTACTCTTTTCGTTCAAGATGGTTTAGAGGGATTAGGGCCGAGAAGGAGCATGATTGTCCTAAGAAGAGTTATCCTCTGAAGAATATTTCTTTCTTCATTGATTATCCTACCAGGAAGGGAAAAAACTATTAACAGCAAACACGCCCGATCACCAGTTAAGTTTTTACAAATACTCCTCATCGTAACTCGGGAAGAAGGTGGGAAGGTTCCAACACAGATGCCCTTGGCTGGAACTAGCATGAAAGCAATTTATAGCATAGCAGGCCAGTTAAGAATTCGCCTCAAACAATGAAAAGTGTGGGAAGCGTTAATACCTTCTTTACCAACCGCTAAAAGAAACTCAAAATTATTTTAACCGTTCCTTTCAAAATAAGTACATCAATAAGAACTCGAAAATTCGGAATATCAGCAACAGCAAGAAAAAATATGTTATTATTAATATGAGAAAGTAAAATATCAATTGACAATACAAAGTAGTCGCTTTAAGGATTGATTTGCTTCGGTCCGCGAAAACCCAAACTGAAAATCCAATTATACGTTTTCGGGCCCCCTGAAACAGCGAGGCCCTAGGCGCGCGCCTACGGAAATCCGCCCCTGACTACGAGACTTAATAAAAGCTGCACAACGGGCAGGCATCGAGTCCACTAGCTTCTCGACGGTGACCTGCGGAATTCGCGCTCATTCTGCAGACAGCTGGTCGAACTTCTGGGCCCTATTCCGGCAGGTTTTCTTCGCACATCGTCTTTCCAGCTCCTCCTACATGTGCTCGATGGGGTTGAGGTCTGAAGATTGGCTTGGCCAGTCTAGAAGTGTGACCTGTTGCTGATAGAAGGCTGCTTTCGCTATTCTGGAGGTGTGCTTCGGGTCGTTGTCTTGCTGCATGATCCATCCGGGTGGCATGTTCTGGTTTGCCCATGGGAAGACATCGTTGATGAGCATGTTCGTGTAGCTCTGGCCGGTCATTATTCCGTCAATCTTGATGATGGGGCCCATTCCATTGCGAGAGAAGGTGCCGTAAATCATGAGAGACCCTCCTCCGTGCTTGACAGTCGGCTGAATGAACTGGGGGTTGAATCTCTGGCCACACGGACGTCGTACGTATCGGATGCCATCAATTCCAAATAAGTTGAACTTGCTCTCGTCGGTGAAAAGCACCTTACTTCAGTCCGCCGTGGTCCAGTGTCGATGACGGCGCGCGTACGCGACTCTGGCTCGTCGATTTTTGACTCTGATGAGTGGTTTCTTGGCGGTCTTCCATTCAATCCACCAGCAATAAGACGACGGGAGATGGTCATTCGGCTGACGTTCAAGTCGTCGCTGTCGCGGAATTCCGTGACGATGTCCACAGCAGTCAAGGTGGGATCAGCACGAGATCGACGGAAGATGCGTCTATCCTGACGCAACGTAGTGGAACGAGGCCTACCACATCGCGGACTGTTCTCGGCGGTCCCAGTTTTCTTATAACGTTGCAGGATAGCTGAAATGGACTGGTGTCGGATCTTCGCAATGTCGGTGACGCGAATACCGGATTCCATCATGTTCACGGCCGCTTAGCGAGCTCCAACAGGGATCTCCGCCTTTTTACCTATTTCTGAAAACCTAAGATTGACCTAATATCACACTATACATCACAAAAAGCACAAGAAAAACATTAATACAAGCAGCAAAGAAATGGGTAATAATTGGCGACTCTTGAATATGGCCCATTTCGAACGACAAATTCGCTCTGAGTCAAATACATAGTTCGAGGCATTATAACCCACGAATCAACACATATCATATCCCAAAATAACCCGATTTGGTCCAGCAGAAAAAGAATTACGGTCGAAAAAGTGTTTCGCCAAATACTTTTGTTCGCTACTGTAGATGTGATTGTCTTACGACATGAGCTCTCTCCCTTCTCTGGAACCAGTGACCTTAAATTAGGGACGGGCGACTGCTTATAGCCCATTGAGTTGCTCACGGTGGTCGTTAAACCTCCAATAAAAAAAAAAAAAGAAAAAGAGAAATTTAAGAATCCGTGGAATCATAGACACCGACTAGGGGGGCAGTGCCCACTCAATAATTCTTTCCCAGTTTAATTAATCCTTTAAGCGACCGATCTACGTGAAACAAATGGTGTTCATTTTCTGCTTTCCTCAAATAAAAATATCCACATCGCGGCAGGGCCCCCCCCAGATCACAGCAGTGCAGGCCATAGACCTGTCACGTGTGATAAGCGCTCCCATATAGTGCTTTGTTCTCTGCTTCATGACCTAAAGTATTATGGGAAAGGACTAATCTCCATGACACTGACATCCTGCAACTGTACGGTGTGAAACGCATATTTAATACACACAATTGACGTGGATTAGGAGCATCAAACAGAAATCATCGCTCTTTCCACGTTTATAAGTGAGTCACGGAAAAATTCTCATCGGCCGCCACCGGGAATCGAACCCAGGATCTTCCAGTTACGCGCCGGACATGCTACCACCGCACCACAGCGGCCTCGAATTCTTCAGACTCACATACGACTAACTGCCTAACCACATGGCAGGTTGCTTCTTGGAGCCCCGCACAATGCTGGGGATTCACTAAAGATGGAGAGCAGCAACTGAACAAATAACTAGGAGGCGAAGGAATAATTAATAAACACTATTAGCGTGGATTAGGAACATCAAAGAGAAATTGTCGCTCTTTCCACGTTTATGATATCTGAGTCTAGAGAATTCGAGGCCACTGTGGTGCAGTGGTAGCATGTCCGGCCCGTAACTGGAATACCCTGGGTTCGATTCCCGATGGCGGCCGATGATAATGTTTCCGTGACTCACTTATAAACGTGGAAAGAGCGACGACTTCTGTTTGAAACACATATTTGTCTGTGACGGAGTAAGTTGCTCTTCCAACTAAGCTACAAGGACAGAATGTATCACTGCAGATTTGTCATCTTGACACGTGCTTTACATCTGTAGCACGTCACAACGGAAACAAGTGACTCAAACATGTATCTCCTTTCTTAGTTTCGTCGTCATTGTTACAGTTCATTTAGCAGGTAATCAGTCAAAAAGGATTAGTGTCATTCATCCCCTTAAATGATCACTTTGATCCGTAGGAGTTCCTAGGGTGTGGCAGGCGGGGCGGCTGCCCCGGGCGCAGCTCAAGAGGGGCGCAAAAACCACTGAATACATACAATCTGATTAAAATCGGAATTGAAACTTTTGCAACAGTTTTGTAACAACTTTTATTGTGCCATACTTTATCGTTTGTCCATTTCCAGAATTTACCTAAATTCGAACTCCTTCCTCAAAATGTGCAGGGGATGTAAATTGCTCACAATCAGAAATAAACAGAGCCCGACTTAAGACTAGTGGGGCCCTGGGCACAAACAACTTGGGGGCTCCCCATCCCCGGGAATGAATCGTACTCTTAATAAATTAACAATGGCACTTGCGTATTAAGACAGCTGCTTCCCGCAATTATTCTATAATTGCGCGACAATTGTATAAAGCACAAAAAGTGCTGCCTTAATGCATACGTACTATCTACTTTAACAAATGCAAGACACAATAAATGTTCAAAATTGTAAATTAAAAGTAAACATTTTATCTCCATCTTTCAAATGGATATTAATAATCGATATTTTTTAAGCAACATGTCGATGTATATTTGCGCTCAGTGAAAATTAACTGGTGCACTCCGCCGTCGCGGTTTTTGCTGCCCACAATAAGAAAAATTAAATGTTAGTGCTAAAATAGCCCCCCCCCCAGTCCATGGGGGCCCTGAGCACTGGCCCCGTGTGCCCTTGCGTAAATCAGGCTCTGGAAATAAAGGCACGGTTATTCTTACGTTACAATACAGGGTAATTCAAAATGATTGCCCCGATTACAAATGATAATACCTGGTTTATGAACATAGATACAGAGATCACATTGTTTCACAATAAAGAAGGAAGTTTAGACTTTTGTTTCCATACCTTAGAAATGTTCTACGTGACTCCCCTGGGTCACGCGGACAACATCTAAACAGAAATCCATTTCACGCCATACATTATGAAGAATGTCCATAGTTACTGATGCCAGTGCAAACTGAATGCGGCTCTTTAGTTCGTGCAATGTTCTCGGCAAAGGTGGCACATACATATGGTCTTGACATACCCCCACAGAAAGAAGTCACAAACACAATTTTAAACTCCAGCGTATGACACTTTTCGAACTCCAGCAGACAAAACGCCTTTTCTGATGTGGTCGCCATTTCTTCCCACTGCTTTGGCACACGGGCAGCTCACTTTCCAATGTCACCATAGCAACACAGCAGTAGTTCCAATAAAATCCAAAACTTCCTTCTTTCTTGTGTAGGGATATCAGCTGTCTATTTATCTTCATAAACACGTTATTGTCATTTGTAATCGGGGCAATAATTTTGAGTTACCGTGTATAAGGATGTCTTTCATACTTTTTAAGCTTATCTGGGGGCAATTCTACCATTACTGCAAGCTACATTCGGTTCGTTTAATGTGGTACCAAAGGTCTGAACTCTGAAGCAGTTGGGAATCTCACCGCTCTCTTCATTCTTGTATTTTACAGCTCTAAATGGCGTCCCGCGTTCCGTTCGGCTTCACTATATCCAGCACATAGCAGGAGACTCAGAGGTTAATCTTCCGTAGAGACACATGGCAACAATTTGGCCCGAAAGATCTCGGTAGAACAGCGCGCCAAGGGTCGAACATGGAACTAAAACGTCAAACCGCAGGAGTGTGTCCCTTTTTTTTTGTTGTTGTTTTGTTTTTCACGAGTTTACAACACACTCGGAGCTGCTACTTACAGCCACTAGTATCGTATCACGTGACAGGATGGCACTAGTGGTCTACGTTCGTGACGCGGATGGCCTCGTGGTCAACGTTCGTGACTGTCACGGAGAAATCTCAGGTTTGATCCCAGCAGGTACGAACGCTTGAACCACTAAATATCCGCCGTGCGTCGGATGGGCACGTTAAGCCGTTGGACCCCAGGATCATGATCATGATCATATGTAGAGGATTTTAGGAAGGGAGTGTCTGACCCAAGGTCTTAAACAACCCTTAGAAATAGGAAGCTAGGAGATTTGGGCTAGAGTGCCCGATAGGAAAGTGACACGGTAGCGAAGTAGAAAGGGGGACGAAGACGATCTTATTTATTACCGGG
This sequence comes from Macrothele yani, assembly GCA_039090855.1. Classification (NCBI taxonomy): domain Eukaryota; kingdom Metazoa; phylum Arthropoda; class Arachnida; order Araneae; family Macrothelidae; genus Macrothele; species Macrothele yani. The sequence continues at coordinate 86,692,355 of CM077017.1, forward strand.
GGCCAGTACCTGTGGTCCGACGGCTTAACGTGCCCATCCGACGCACAGCGGATATTTAGTGGATCGAGCGTTCGTACCTGCCAGGGAACGAACCTGAGGTCCTTTCCTTGGCAGTCACGAACGTTGCCCACTCGTCCACCCGCGGCACTGTTGGACCCCAGGTACTGGCCCCCCGGTTATAAATAAGGGCGTCTTCCTCCCACTTTCTACCTCGCTTCCGTGTCACTTTCCTATCGGGCACTCTAGTCCAAATCTCCTAGCTTCCTATTTCTAAGGATTGTTTAAGAACTAGGGTCAGACACTCCCTTCCTAAAATCCTCTACGTATGATCTAATCTGATCACGTGACAGACGTTATTGTACTTTCCTGTCCGACCACTGCGGCGCTGTCTTAAACACGAGAGTTTTTTTTTTTTTTTTTTTTTTATTGTAGGTTTAACCACCACCGTGAGCTTCAACAATTTTTTTTTTATTTGGAGCAAACATGGACAGGAAGATACAGATGGCCTGTGCTTAACAGTTACCAAAAGATAAACAAGTAGATGACCTATTTACAATGACAATGAGATATTTACATTATGTGGATGCACTATATACAATGTAAGCAAATTCATAACACTGACAATACTGGACTGAAGGGTTGACTTACTCTATGTACATCATATGTTCTCAATGTGCATCAGCAGAGTGCCATCTCTAATAGGTGAACACCAGTACAAGGTATAACTGTAAATTTTACAGTGCAAAAACAAACATGTATATTTTGAGCAATCTTGAAAAAAAGAAGAAAAGAGCAGAAGGTTTATACTTTTCAGTATCTGAAAGATAAGCGAATAAATGATCTATCCACAATGATGGTGTGAACTCTATACAAATTGAATGCAATATCTCTCTTGTGAAACGCTGTCAAATTACAAAAAGAACTATTACTTAGGCTTAAACAAGTGCCTCAATCACAGTGCTATAGATTAACTTGTAATGAACAACAACATATGTACACAACATGCAACGGCATTGGGAAGACACTAATAAGGAGTTACAATTCCATGGTACAACTGTAAATTTCACAGTGCAAAGAGTAAAGTATATTAGTACAAACAGAACTTGCGTTTTACAGAAAATTTATACTTCGGGTACAATACAAATAATGAAAATATGAAACTGACTCTTTGTACAGCAAATATGCAATACAGCGCAGAACATTATCTAATAGACTGATTATTTCCTGTTAGGCACATGTGACATGAGAAAAACCACACTGTGTAACATTAACATATAATTGAAATACTATCAAAGCGTTTGCTCCGCACCATGAGCATAAAACTTAAGACATGTAATCGTGACCCAACATGCGAAATGTGCCAAACATAAATTTTACAGTGCAATTAGGAAAGTACATTAGTATATACAAAACTGAGCTTTTGGCATAGCAACTATACTTCAGGTACAGTACAAATAACCGAATGATGAACAATTACCCCCTGCACTACAAAAGTGCTAAACCTTGCAGAACATGGTGTAATCGACTGATCATATCCCTTTATGCACATATAACATGATCAAAAACCACACTGTGCAAAATCAATAATACAATTTAAACACTATCAAACAGTTGCTTAGCACCGTGAGCAAAAACCATATATTATAAAGCCCGGCAGACATAAGGAAAGTGCCGAAAAAAAAACTTTAAACTTATTCTAAGTGCCTGTGGTATAACAAGAAACTCACCTACAGGACCTTGTTGGTGAGAAACATGCAAACGTGCAGTAACATTAAGAAGCAATGATGACAAGGGCACCTAAGAACACGATAATCACAAAACTATACTTCAATTAGTCCAAACAATTTCACAGAAGTCAGAACAAAAGTCTAAGGTCTTCTGATGGACCAGAAAACCATTGACGAAAAGGTGACCACACTGACATAAAGTGTGGGATACGATTCGCAGCCTTAGCAACAGTGAAAGCAAGCCTCAAGCGTGAAATCATTCTGTTCCGGAACTGACTGCACATCGCAGCTCCCGCCTGAAAGATGGTAGGCTGTATAGGGGTAGAACGTAGCTGTTGATAGTAGCAAAAAATCACATGTTTTGCTAATATGAATACATAAGCACATGACTCTGATATAGGAATAGGCGGAGTACTTGAACTGAGTAGCGTGCTATAGGCTGAGAAGGAGAGATCATTAGTACTAAGGCACTGTGCAGTAGTGAAGGTCAGATGTAGCAAGGGAAGAAGCACTGTGCAATGTTGATACACATGATCTATATCCGCAATCGTAGAGCAAAACATGCAGTTAGGCAAATCAACAAGCGTCATCCTGAATAATTTGGTAGGAACTGGTAACCGCCGATGAAGAAACAACCATTGGATGTTTCTTTCTGCTGGAATAGATAGTGGCGAATTAGACATGGACCACACTTGTGAAAGGGCGACATTCGGAACATCTGGAATCATCAATGGTGTAGCATACAGTGGATCAATGAGACAACGGTAAAGAGACGAAACAGAAAAACTGGAGAGAGGAAGTGATGAGCCTCGAACGGAAAGGAAAAAGGGAAGAAGAAGAGAGGCAGAGGGAACAAGAGTTAACCCAGCTTGAGAGGCAAGGTTAGGGAAGAGGGTAATGATTGAAGAACGGAAGGAATCATACAGCGAAAGAGAGGAAGAGGTAGGAGAGATGTGGGGGGACAGATCAGAGAAGGGTTTCCAAGAAAGATCTGGAGAAATTAGATCCTGAACAGATACTATTCCGGCGGGGAGCCAGGAAAGATCAGTAAAGTAGGGAGCATTAGGGGGATGAAGGATGGAAGAAAAGAACAGGGGCTCAGCTAATAGTTCAGTGGTGGAAGCCGGTGGAGCACGGAAGAGGGGTAGAGAACGGAGAAAGGAAAGGACCTCTTTGTAGAAAGGGGAAAGTTTAGAATGAAAAACAGGAGATTGATCCATTAGAAGATACGTGATGAAAGTGATTCGGGGATTCCTAGGCGATATCATGACATCTCTAACGAGCGTAACTGGCGACTCTGGTGCACTTAGTAGCCGCAGGAAAGAAACCACTTTATGTGCTTTATAGTAGGTGCGAACTTCCAGCAGTGAAATACCTCCATCAGTGACTCGACGACAGAGAGTGGAGACCTGGATCCAATGGTACCTGTTCCATATTATCGTTGAGATGATACGAGTGATTTCATTGAGGTGATAAATGGGCATACGTTCTGCTGACCATGCATATAGGCATGGTGAAAGAATATAAGTCTGAGCTATTCTAGCTCTTGAGAAGTAAGAAGTACAAAACTGGGAACCTCGCCAGAATGCAGCAGTTCGAGTAAGGCGTGTTCTGAGAGCATTCCATGTTTCATTTTGAGCAGAAAGACGGACTCCGAGATGGACCCCAAGGAATTTTTGGGATGAAGCAGTCCATGAGGCGCCCCACGGGGTATCAGTTCTAGAGGCCCACGCTCCGCTCCATAGGCCTGCACTCTTGGATGTATTAAGTGATGCCGCTGAACATGAAGAATATTGATCGTAAATCTGGAGCAAGATGTCGAATTGAGCGTCTGTCCTTACACAAAAGGTCGCGTCATCGGCATATGCAGAGTATGTCACAGAAAAGTGCCTAGTACTTGCAGTAGGCGGTGGCGGTGCATCTATGAAGGCTCGATGGACAGACCGAAGAAACGGCTCAAAAGCAATGGCAAAGAGCTGCCCAGAAAGTGGGCAACCCTGCCGAATGCCTCGCCGAAAAGGAATAGGTGCAGTCAAGAAGGCGGCCGTCTTGACATGGGAAAGCAGCGTCCTGATAAAGGGCAAGAATAGAGGTAACAAAAGCAAAAGGAAAGCCGAAAGCAATAAGAACAGCAGAAAGATACGAATGTGAGATATTGTCGAAAGCAGCTCTTTGGTCAAGATTAAAGATGGCAAGTGGTTCAGAGTTAGTACGAGCCAGATGTAGGAGATCTCGAAGGAGATTGAGATTAGAAGTGATGGACCGACCAGGAACCGTGTAGGTCTGGTCGGGAGAAAGAAGAAATGGAAGAACTTGGTTGAGTCGACTGGAAAGGAGTTTAGTGAAGAGTTTATAGTCAATGTTTAGTAGCGAGATAGGACGCCAGTTTCCCAAGTCAAGCAGATCGCCTTTCTTGGGAAATAACACCATATGAGCCTCTGTGAAACCCCTCGGAAGAGAAGAGGAAGAAAGAGCAGCATTGAAAGCGGCGAGAAGAAATGGAAGCAACGAAGGGAGAAAAGTACGGTAGAAAAGGAGCGGAAGGCCATCTGGACCTGGGACAGCACGGGAATTTAGAGAGACTAGAATGGTCCGAAGTTCAGTCTGCGAAATAGGTTGTAAAAGGGAATCAGAGAGATTGGAAGGAACTTGGGGAAGAGCAGAGAGTAAAGTAGCAGAAGCAGAAACAGAAGGCTGAGGAGTTTCACTGTATTTGATAGTAATATATCGACGAACCTGAGAGCAAACTGCATCCGGATCAGAGGTGATTTCACCATCAGGCCGCCGAAGTAGTCGAAGCTGATGCGACGAGCGGCGTTTTTCTTCTAACGCGGATAAAAACTCAAAGGAGCAGTCCTCTGGTGATAGATGTTGTAAACGGAGACGAAGAATTACCTGACGTGCACGAGGCTCAAGAAGTGCTCTAAGATCCGCTTGGTAAGCTGTATACATGGGATGACTCGCACCAAGCTGTAACAGGATGTTTCGGAGATTTTGCTCTTCCATGGAGCGCTTCGTGCCTTCGGAGAAGGAATGACGTCTAAGAAGATAAATTAGGTAAGATTTTACCTCGAGCCAGTAATTGATGGCACAAAGTGCAGTGGACAGGCCCTCTCGCATATGATCAAGAAGATCTCTGATCTCGGTGCATATATTCTCATCAGCTAGGAGAGAAGTGTCTAGTGTCCATGACCGAGACCTAACATGCAGACGAGATGAAGAGTTACAGGAGATAGTGATGGCACAATGATCCGATGAAGCTGTAGGACAGTGCATACAATCCGTTGTAATGGGCAATAACGGAGCAGAAGCGTAAAATCGATCCAGCCTGGCAGAAAGAGAGGAGAATGCAGATGCAGCTCTCCAGGTATGTGAAATGGATGTCGGATGCAATCGTCGGAACACGTCATGTAAATCAAAATCAGACACTAATGATCGCAATTGCTCCACAAGACGTGAACGATGTTCAATCCTCGAAGGAGCGCGATCGAGCTCTGGTTGAAGTGTACAGTTAAAGTCTCCTCCAATGAGCACATGATCTGATGGTAATGCTGACTGAAGTGCAGTGCGGAGCGACGAAAATAACAACGTTAGATGTGTAGATGAACATGGAATATATATGTTGAAAACTAAATATCGTTGTCCATCTAGGACGAAAGTGAGTCGCTGCAATAAATCTCGGCACAGGTTATGAACTTTAACAGAGGAGATTGCTTGACGAAATCTATTATGTACACCAATCGCTAAACCTCCACGAAGAGAGAGCCTATATGCGTGATGAAATTGATAGTCCCATCTCCTCCAGCGATGAAAGGGTGAAGTGGAGAGACAATTTGTCTCTTGCAAAAGTAGGAGATCTGCTTTGAGGTGGTGGACGTCTTCATACGCTAAAGCATTAGCCAAAGGGGTACACATACTCCTACTATTCAGTGAGACTGTCTTGAACAGAATAGCCTGATGATGGTTGGAGGATGTTGTCGGCTGCGTTCTGTAACTTGGCCAGACGGCTGCGGAACTTCTTTGCCCAGTAGGGACCACCCAGATCTCTGCCCGGAACGGTGCGTAAATAAGAATGTATCGCCAACATTTGATTCATGGTGTCAGACAGACAGTGGGAGTAACCTTCCAAAAAATTGCGGAACAGCTTGTCTCTACGGGGACTTATTAGGAACGCATACACCTTCTCTCCAGACACAAGTGTCTGTGGAAGATAGGATGCCTCTAGAATATGTAAAAAGTTTTTACAGGAGATCGGAATAATTGTTCCATCATCTGTATCAGATTCCATAGAGCCTTCAGACGTGAGCATCTGACTACTAGAAGGATCACGTCCTGCCCTAAGGGTGGTTGTCATTCTAAACTTCTTATTCTGAGCGCGTGAAGTTCTACGTCGCTTCGCCCGTCCACGACTTTGTGCTGTAACCGGAATTGGAACTTCCGGCAATTTAAAAGGAACTGAAGAAACAACCTCAACGGTCGGTGTGGCAGTATGACGAGAATCGTCATCAACCATCTCTATAGGAGACTTGGGATTAACAATTGATGCCTCTTTCGACTGAAGAGATGATGGGGGCGCCAATGCATCACCCGAGGTCGAGGGTTTACCCGTAGACGTCGGTTGACCAACGGCTGTCTCACTACTTCTGGTAGACGTTGGCTGACCAACGGCTGTCTCACTACATCTGGTAGACGTCGGCTGACCAACGGCTGTCTCACTACTTATGGTAGACGTCGGTTGACCAACGGCTGTCTCACTACTTCTGGTAGACGTTGGTTGACCAACGGTTGTCTCACTACTTTTTGTAAACGTCGGTTGACCAACTGCTGCATCACTGCTTTTTGAGGAAGTCTGCTGTTGCTGGTCTTTAGCACCAGAAGAGGAAGCCGATTGACGTGACAAAGAGGAAGAAGGTCGTGCTGCTGACTTGGAAAGAGTGTTCGCATTATGAGGGCATAGAGCGCGGGGATGTCCCGTGCCTTTACAATTCGGACAGACTGAGCCTACTGTGATGAATATCTCTCTAATGTGCGTGTAGCAGCGTACACGTAAAGTATGTGGAATACGCAGCATGTGCTCCTCTGAAGGGAAGACCACACGAACATTGCGGCGAAACCCGAGTAGGTATCTATCTTCTGGCACCTCTGGAAACGAAGAGTAGGTAGTTACACCTCCAATGATCCGGCCATAAGGAAGAAGAGCGGCAATCAAGAGATCATCTGAAACTTCAGGTGGAACTGGTGACAAACTTACAACAACGGAACTCTGTGAAACAGGTTCGGCATGGATGTGACGATCACCAATTGAGATGCCCTTGGTCAGTACATGTAGGGAATGGGCAGGAGTAGAGAAGTAAACAACTACTTTGTAAGGCTTCCTGCCCACATGAGTTATGGCTGATGCAGGAACAATCTCTCGAAGAGCAGCAGTATATGCAGTGAGTTTTGTATTTCTCAGGCTCGGAAACACAACACCATTCTCCATAGTTTGAATTAATTTTAGCCCAGAAGGGGTATCTTCTTTAAGGACAACCTCAATGACTTCGGCATTATGCGTCATCACATATTGTCCAGGAGAAAAACAAGACTGGGAAGGTCCCGACTTAGATGCGGTTACGTCAGCATATGAGAGGGTAGATGTACGTTGCTTTGGAGATGATTCCGGCATGGAGTGCGAAACATCCATGGCGTCATCATTAGCTTTCAGAGAGGACATCGTATCACCGCTGGGAGACTTGGAAGAAGAGGCGATATCCGATGGTAAGGCAGCAACAGAAGGCTGCAAGGAGGAGTGGTTTATCGAGATAGACTCGTCATTGGTAGTAGTATTTAGAGAAGCTGTTATCGGGAGATCATCATTTCCGGTAGCAAGGGTTAGGACGTCATTCTCCCCGGATGCCGCCATTTGCAATGGCGAGGATAAGCTTAGCCCTTAGCCAGCTTGGCCAAGGCAGAAAAATAAGGATAACTAATCAAAATAAGCACTTACCAGCTCGGCAGGCATATAAAAAGAAACACGGGACCTTCACATACAACACACACACGAAATAAAACACTGACAACGAAGAAAAATAACACACACCGACGAAAACTTGAGGAGCACAGAAAAACACGACTAACCCACCGTGAGCAACTCAATGGGCTATAAGCAGTCACACACGCCTAATTTAGGATCACTGGTTCCAGGGAAGGAAAAGAGCCAGTGCCGTAAGACAAACACAACATCCATGCCTCACCGGGATTCGAACACGGACCCCTTTCAGACGAATGATCAGTGGCCATCGCTTAGACCACTGCGCCACCGGGGCGGCACACGAGCGTTGGACCTCTGATCTCTCTCCTCCCCTGTGATACCCAGAACATCCTTGATGTAAATAAAGGTAAAAGAAATGCACGAAACCTTTCTGCTGAGTCCCCCCTCCTGTTTCTTAATTTCTTCCGAGGCAATTAATAAGGGTAAAAATGCAGTTCCGGTTTGAGATAAGAAATGTGATACCTAGTTCAGTAATGCCCTATATTTACAGTATCATACGGCAATAAAAACGTGAACGTGTTTTCTCCTGGAGAAACCATACATCTATTGCACAACCGTTATTGATTATTAGTTATCAGTTAAGTACACGAAAATATGATAAAAAAAAAAGAAAGTATAAAATTCAGTGTGGTTAGTTAACTATTTTGAAAAATCGTAGTTGCACATGCGTATGGGTAATAAACAATGCAAATCTGATCTTAATCAACACACAAGACCAGTTTTACTATCCTAAAAACTCAAGTTTTTTGTTTTAACGACTTCGGCGGAGGGGGGCGCAATATTTTTGGTTTGCCCCAGGCGAAGAAATTACCTAGTTATGTCTCTGCTTTGAACAGTCAATCAGTCAAAAAGGATTAGTGTTAATCATCGCTACATAAAATACTCTCTACATAATAGCTTTTTGCTAGGTGTACAATTTCTTTTTAATTTTTATTTCCACTTAGTTTATTTATTTATGATTTGTTTCACTTATTAGCTGCTTACTATTTACAATTTAAAAATAATTTTGCCTTTAACCTATGCTCCTTAGTTTTTTAGACAGGTTTTTTAAACATCTGATGTCAATTTATTGTGTGTATGTGCCTGTGTTGAAAAGTATTTTCCAGTATTATGACCAAAGTTTCTGACAAAGGTATGCAGAGTGCAATGTGATACTTTCAATTTTTTTATGTTTTATTTTCAAATGAGTTGAGCTCTGCAAGCTATGAGAAAATGAGGTTTTTTCTCACTTTTAATTTAAATGGCAGTTATCACCTGCCATGTTTGTGATAGATAAAAGTTTTAATGTATATGAAACACAGATTCTATTATAATAACATTTTAATCGTATTTATACATTTTGTGCATGTTTTACTTTTAAATATGAATCAATAAATTTGTATGTTTATTGTCCTTTTCATGGTATGTGATGTTATGCTGTGTTTAACATAAGCCAAATTTGTAACTCAGGAATGGTTTATGTGCAGTATTTCTTTTGCTAAATATGTTGTTCTGTAATTTTCCATTGTCAGATTTGCAAATAAAAAGAGACAACTTTTGGTCATATCATCACATCAGCCAGCATTAGTTTCATTAAACAACCAACATACGTGTGAAAACAAAACTTAATACAGGTTGTATGTAGTGACATAGTAGCATTTTCACTGAAATTACTGTTTCTCACATTATTCACATTTAGGCATGAGAGGAATACCTTTTTTTTTTTTTTTTTTTTTTTTTTATTAGAAAATTAACGACCACCGTGAGCAACTCAATGGGCTATGAGAAGTCACCCGTCTCTAATTTAGGGTCACTGATTCCAGGGAAAGGAGATAGCCAGTGCTGTGAGATAAACACAACATCCATGCCTTACCGGGATTCGAACCTGGACCCCTTTCGGATGAATGATCATAGGCCATCGCTTAGAGCACTGCGCCACCGAGGCAGCAGGAGTATTTTAACTTGATGTTCAACAAGTAAAGAATGTCAATGTTGACTAATTAGTGTGAAAAAAGATATATTAGCTTGCCAGCATTTCATGAACAAATAAAGTTTCGTAGCTGTCCCATATAGGACCAACCCAATGTTCCAAACGATGCAACAGCCATTATATGTCGCTGCATACAGTTGAACTAACCACATTTTTTTGGTTTGAAAGTTCCTTCTTTTGAGCTACGTAATACTCAATACAGGTTGTTCATGTTCATAAATTAAAGATAGATGGCAGCCCCGGTGGCGCAGTGGTCTAAGCGATGGCTTCTGATCATTGGTCCGAGATGGGTCCGCGTTCAAATCCCGGTGAGGTATGGATGTTGTGTTTGTTTTACTGCACTGGCACTCTCCCTTCCCTGGAGCCAGTGGCCCTAAATTAGGGATGGGCGACTGCTTATAGCCCACTGAGTTGCTCATGGTGGTAGTTAAACCTCCAATATAAAAAAGAAAGATAGATGAAAGGATATGTAACATTCGTGTGTCACCGCTTGGTTAGCCATAACTATTAGAAAGAATGGAAATCATAATGATAAAGCAAGGTAAATTGTCAGCACAAACTTTTGATTTCTGCTCAAAAAGGTTCTGTACGTCACATTTTGTATAGATTGTAAGCTGTAAAACTGTTTGAGGAAAAGGTTTCACATACCTGTTCTATATTATAGATTATGTCTAAGAACATACACTCCCGGTGATCACTGAATTATAACTACTATCAAAAGTGGATACAGCCTGCTGATCACGTGATTTCTCAGAGGGTGCGATTAGTCGATCAACATAGCATATATAAAGGTGTGAGTGGAGCAGTAGGTAGCAAACAATGGAGCATGATAAGTAAATGGAAGGATTTAACAGACTTTGAAAAAGGACAGATTGTGGGAGCTCCGAGAGTGGATGCCTCGATTTCTCAAATGGCTGAATTGATGGGTTCTTCGCAAGCCGCTGTAGTTACAGTGTATTAAGACTGACATGAAAATGGTCAAACAATGACCCAGAGCTAAAACTGCACAGGACAGCAAAAGGTTGATGTGAGAGTTGAGCACCGGGTCCAACAACTTGTACAGGCCAATTAGATGCAGCACTGTTGAACAGTTCACTACCCAATACAACGGAAGTCAACCCGGAACAGTATCTGTCATGACCATGCATGGGCTAAAGTAGGCAACCTCAACGACATCCTCTCCTAATCACATTTCTTTGGTGCAAAAGACTCCTGGTGCAAAGATCATGCACGTTGGATGACTGTAAAAAAGTCTGCTGGTGTGACAGGTTGTGTTTCTTACTCCACTCTGTGGATGGTCGTGTACATATTTGGCACAAACAACATTACCCGATCCGTCCTGCATGGTCTCCATAGTGCAAGCTAGTGGAGGCAATTGTATGGTGTGGGCATGTTTACCTGGCAGAAATGTGGACCCTTTGTGGATGTAGAACAACATACGACTGATGCCCTCTATCGTAAATTGTTTGCTGACTCTGTACACCCAGCAATGTTGCACATCTTCTCGAATGGTGACCATGTCTCCCAAAATGACAATATGCTGAGCCACAGGTCCAGTGTTGTACAGGAATGGTTTGAGGAACACAGTTCAGACTTCCAGCATATTGATTGGCCTCCGAATTCTCCCGATATCAGTCCTCTAGAGTACTTTAAAACCGCATATCAAGCATCTGGATACACCAATCACCTCCATACCTGAATTGAATGCCGCATTACACATAGCTTGGTGGTCGTACCTCCCAACGGCTTCCACGATCTTTTTGAAATGATGCCATGTTGGATAGAAGCTGAACTAAGAGAAAAAGGAGGACCTATGAAGTATTATTAGGAAGGTAGGTGGTCATAGTTTAGTGATCACTTAATGTATATGTACAGTAAAAAGTACATTACAAAATAAATTTCGCATTCCCTTGATTCACTCTTTTCCTATGTGACAGATTAGTAGAGTTGGTCAAATTAAATGAGGAATCCTCATTTGGGTCTTCGTTACATTTTTCCGGGCATTGCATGATTCAGTGCTGTAGACATTGAACATTTCAGCAGGGATTTTTTGTGGAAGCATTCATTAAAAACATCTGTGTTAAAAAAAACTATAAGTTTTGGGTAAAAGCAGTGGGATGACAAGATAAAAAATGATGGGAAAACAGGCAGAATGAGGTAGAAAGGATTAACCCCAAATAGGTCCAAGATAAAAAAATCCTCAAAAACTGGCATAAACGAACTGAAAGAATGATCATTGGTAAAGAAAACATAACATTTTAATGAAATATGTGGTTCATGACACATCAGGAAAAATGTAATGTAGACGCGAATAAGGATACCCTGTTTTATTTGACCAACCATCTGCTACATAAGAAAAGAGTCAATCTAGGATAAGCGAAGAAATTTTTGAATGGTCCATTTTTACTGTGTTTTTAGACTACATTGTCAACCATTATCAATCCACTGCTGGATGAAGGTCTCCCCAAGTTTCTTCCACAACTGTCTGTCTTGAGCCTGTCTCCTCCATGTTACTCTGGCATGCTTTTGAATTCCATCCACCCATGTGGTCATATGGGTCTTTTCTTTTTTTTTTTTTTTTTTTTTTTTTGATTGGAGGTTTAACGACCACCGTGAGCAACTCAATGGGCTATAAGCAGTCGCCCGTCCCTAATTTAGAGTCACTGGTTCCAGGGAAGGGAGAGAGCCAGTGCCGTAAGACAAACACAACATCCATGCCTGACCGGGATTCGAACCCGGACCCCGTTCGGACGAATGATCAGAGGCCATCGCTTAGACCACTGCGCCACCGGGGCAGCATGGGTCTTTTCCTGTCCCTTTAAATCCAGTCAAAAATGTCGGTTGTCCATTGGTGGTCCGTTCTTCTGGCAACATGCCCAGCCCAGTGCCATTTCAGGAATTTTACTCTGATCACAATGTTTTCCACTCTTGTCATTTTCCTTATCCATGAGTTCCTCTTCTTATCTCTCCTGGTTACACCAAGCATGCATCTCTTCAGGCTTCTTTCAGTTGTCTGCAGTCTTTGCATATCCTTTTTAGTTCAGGTCCATGTCTGCTTCATACGTAAGCACTGAAAGGATGCATTGATTAAACACTTTTCTTTCGAGACTTATGGCATAATGCTCTTAAAAATTGTACTGTTTCTTCCACAAGCTGTCAAAGTTTTATACGTCGATTAATTTCTTCACGAGTGTGACATTTGCTTGATATATGCTGTCCAAGATAAATGTAGATATCGGTTATCTCCAGCATTTCCGTATCAATCACAAAATCTTTATTTCTTGTAAAATCATTGTGCATCAGTATTGTCTTTTAAAAGTTCATTTTTAATCCCACTTCTTTACTGTTGTCGGGAACTTCCTGTGTCACATTCTGCAGCTCTGAAGGAGTAGTTGCAAAAATGATTACATCATCTACAAAACAAAGTTTTTAGACATAATCTATGTTATATAACTGGTGTGTGAAAAGTTTTCCATCAAACAGTTTTTCAGCATATAAGCTGTATAAAAAAAATGTGATGAACAGGACCTTTTTGAGCAGAAATAAAAAATTTCTAGTATGCTTTATTCTATTTTCCACATGATTATGTACATTGTGCAAAAATGGCCTATTATATAATTATAAAAGCCTGAAGAATACAAATAATTGAAAACATGCAAACCGGAGCCAGAGCTAGGATTTTGGGTGCTTATGGTCATACATTAAAAACACACCCTAACCAGAAAAAAATTTGGAATGCAATTATCATAAAACAAGAATTAATAAGAAATAACTCATAAAAATATAATCAGTTTTCTATGCATAAATAGTATAGTACACGTTTGAGTCACGTTATTGTGACCACCTACTTTTGATGTCAACAGTGTGTAGCCAATGAAAGAAGGCACGTGTCGTGAGCTGGCTTGGAGGGTATATAAGGTGTACTGTAGGCATTCTGAAAGCATATGGGGCCGCGAGTTGCCTAGTGGGCAACGTTCGTGACTGCCATGGAGAAGACCTCAGGTTCGATCCCAGCGGGTACGAACGCTCGATCCACTGAATATCCGCAGTGCGTCGGATATGCACGTTAAGCCGTCGGACCCCGGGTACTGGCCCCCCGGTAATAAACAAGGCGTATTCCTACCCCTTTGTACCTCGCTTCCGTGTCACTTTCCTATCGGGCACTCTAGCCCAAATCTCCTAGCTTCCTATTTCAAAGGGTTGTTTAAGACTTGGGGTCAAACACTCCCTTCCTAAAATCCTCTACATATGATCATTGATCTGAAAGCATATCACTCGTTGCTGTCATGGATAAAAAGAACGATTTATCATTTTGCAAAAAGGGATGATTATCGGCTTTCGGGCCAGGGGTGGCACCATTGCGAATAAGCGATTTAGAAACTGCAGAGCACCACGTGCCATTGATGTGAGAGGCTAGGAGAGAACTAACTTAACGTAAGGAAAGATTGTTGGGTGTTATATAAGTGGGTTGTCCATAAGAGAAACCGAGAGGCGTTTAAACATACCGAAGTAAACTGTTTTGGATGTACTGAATAAGTGGAAGACGTGCCGGCAGACCAAAGAAAATCAGTGATAGAGGACGTCGAAGCCTCAGGAGAGTCGTTGCAGCTAATCGACGGAGTACTGCACAAGACGTCAGTGCACAGGTAAGTCAAACTGCTGGAACCTCGGTATGCACACGTACCATTCGCAGAGAACTTCATTCCTTGGGTTACCGTGGTCGTGCGGGTGCTCATAAGCCTTTCATCTCCACTCGGAATGCTACTCGTCGATTAGCATGGTGTAAAGAACATTTATCGTGGACCATAGATCTATGGAAACGGGTCCTATGGACTGATGAATCCAAATACACGATCCATCAGTCTGATGGCCGTGTGTGTGTGTGTGTGGCGGCAGCCTGGAGAACGCTATTTACCACAGTGTACTGTTCCTACGGTCAAGTTTGGCGCTGGCAGTGTACTCGTGTGGGGGTGTTTTTCGTGGTATGGTCTCGGTCCATTGGTTACCGTGGACAAACCTGTTAACCAACACATCTACCTCGATATTCTGGACAATTATGAACTACCAACTGTGTGGCAATACTATGGAACCGAGCCTTGTTGGCACCAACAGGAAAATGCACCGAGCCATAAAGCAAGGACTGTTACGACGTGGTTTGACGATAACTCCGTATCGTGTGAGGACTGGCCAGCACAGAGCCCTGATCTTAATCCATAGAGCACATATGGTATGAATTAGAGCGCCGCATAACAAGTTTCGACCCAAGGCCTACTACTAAGCAACAGTTAGCGGCAGCGTTGTATACTGAATGGAAGCTCCTACCTATCGCTGTGTTCCAAAACCTTGTCGAAAGCATGTCTCGAACGATCAGTGCATGCATTAAGGCCAAAGGTGGACCGACACCGTACTAATGTATGTCAATAAATGCTATGTTGTGTTTCTCTTCTAGGTGTCCGGTGACTTTTGTCAGTATAGTGTATATTTTAGTACAGATATGTGCCCTCAATGGACAAAACATTGGAAATACCTACCTAATACGTGTTGGTCTTCCTCCAGCGCGAATAACAGCCTGTACAAGAAGAAGCATCGACTCCACCAGATGCCGGAGTGTTTCCGGAAGTAATGCCAGCTATGCCTGTTGCAGTATTGTCCACAATTCCGCCTTAGACGTAGGTCCAGGATCCATGCATCTGATGTTCTGCTCCACGGCATGCCAGAGACCTTCCACATGAATTTTATCAGGAGACCTTGGGGGCCACTTGATGGTTTCAAACACAGATGATTGTTCTTCTACACATACCTGGGTGGTTGCGATCCATTGGGACAGCGCATTGTCATGCTGGAAGAGACCATTAGCCGCAGGATGCACGAGGGCCATGAAAGCGTGTAGGCGAACAGCCAGCACATGCTTGTAGCGCGCAACGATTAAGAAGCTCTGTATACACACTAAGGGACCTAATGTGTTCCGTGAGAAGGCTCCCGATACCATCACAGAGCCACCACTGCCATGAACAGAGCCAAGCTGCCATGCCCTCGTGTTGTGGACGCTACACCCGCACCCTCTCGTCAACTCGGTACGGCCGAACAGGTGATTTACATGACCATATGACGGGCGCCACTCTGCAGAGGTACAGTTGTGATGTTCCGGGTACCAGGCGAGGCGTAATTTCCCATGACGAGCAGTGGCACACGAGTAAGCCGTCGAGTCGCATAGCCCATGGTATGCAACGTTCGTCGTACCGTTCGCTCTCTGACTGCTTGGGCCTTCTGCATTTGTCCTGGTTGTGATTTGCGCCGCGTTCCCAAGCGGTCGGTCTGTACGAGTCTGGATAGTCTACGTCTACCCCGGTCATCAGATCAAATGTAGAGGATTTTAGAAAAGGAGTGTCTGACCCCAGGTCGTAAACAACCCTTAGAAACAGGAAGCTAGGAGATTTAGGCTAGAGTGCCCGGTAGGAAAGTCACACGGAAGCGAGGTAGAAGACGCCCTTGTTTACTACCGGGGGGCCAGTATCCGGAGCCCAACGGCTTAACGTGCCCATCCGACGTACGGAGGATATTTAGTGGTCCGAGTGTTCTTACCTGCCTGGGATCAAACCTGGGATTCCTCCGTGGCAGTCACGAAAGTTGACCACTAGGCCATCCGCGGCCCTCTTTTCAAAAATGATCAGATCATATGTAGGTGATTTTAGGAAGGGAGTGTCTGACCCTAGGTCTTAAACAACCTTTAGAAATAGGAAGCTAGGAGATTTGGGCTAGAGTGCCCGATAGGAAAGTGACACGGAAGCGAGGTGGAAGACGCCCTTATTTGCTACCGGGGGGCCAGTACCCGGGGTCCGATGGCTTAACGTGCCCATCAGATCTGATCAAATCATATGTAGAGGATTTTAGGAAGGGAGTGTCTGACCCTAGGTCTTAAACAACCCTTAGAAATAGGAAGCTAGGAGATTTGGGCTAGAGTGCCCGATAGGAAAGTGACACGGAAGCGAGGTGGTAGACACCCTTATTCACTACCGGAGGCCAGTACCCGTGGTCCGATGGCTTAACGTGCCCATCAGATCTGATCAGATCATATGTAGATGATTTTAGGAAGGGAGTGTCTGACCCTAGGTCTTAAACAACCCTTAGAAATAGGAAGCTAGGAGATTTGGGCTAGAGTGCCCGATAGGAAAGTGACACGGAAGCGAGGTGGTAGACACCCTTATTCACTACCGGAGGCCAGTACCCGTGGTCCGATGGCTTAACGTGCCCATCAGATCTGATCAGATCATATGTAGAGGATTTTAGGAAGGGAGTGTCTGACCCTAGGTTTTAAACAACCCTTAGAAATAGGAAGCTAGGAGATTTGGGATAGAGTGCCAGATAGGAAAGTGACACGGAAGAGAGAGAGAGAGGTAGAAAGGGGGAGGAAAACGCCCTTATTTATTACCGGAAAGCCAGTTCCCTGGCCCGACGGCTTAACGTGCCCATAATCCCCACAGTTTGCTCCCTGGGCGCTGGTACATCCATCGATAATATACTCGCGGTACACCTTTCTAACGGGAACCCTTTGGTTCTTACTAGGGCGATAGAATGACCCATCTGTCTTACACCAACATTGCGTCCACGATCAAAGACGCTCAGATCACCACGTTTACGCATGTTCATCGGTTGCGATACACTACTGAGGAGCCTTGCTGTCCGCTTATTTATCGCCTGCGTTCGGCTTGGGTCCGTTTCACTTTGCGAGGGGGTGCCCGTGTCGACTGACCTTTAGCCCCTGTCTCTAATGTTTTGTCTGCTGAGGGTATATTCTTTCATTTTTGCATATAATCCATTACTTTTAATCATCTCATCTTTTTTAATCATATTGCCATCTTTGTTGAGTGTCATAATTTGTTTCCTCTCATTTACTTAAAATTAATTATTAGTCTTCTTCAGGACCTGGCTGTCCTTCGATTTTTCTTCCCGATTTCTTTGGTAATGCACTACCACACTGCTCTTCAGCATTTTCCCTTCTGCCGCCCCGCTGGCGCAGTGGTCTAAGCGCTGGCTTATCGCCATTCGTCTGAGAAGGGTCCGGGTTCGAATCCCGGTGAGGCATGGATGTAGTGTTTGTCTCACGGCACAGGCTCTCTCCCTTCCCTAGAATCATTGACCCCAAATTATATCATATCATATGTAGAGGATTTTAGGAAGGGAGTGTCTGACCAAAAGTCTTAAACAACCCTTAGAAATAGGACGCTAGGAGATTTGGGCTAGAGTGCCCGATAGGAAAGTGACACGGAAGCGAGGTAGAAAGGTGGAGGTAGACGCCCTCATTTATTACTGGGAGGAAGGCAGTACCCGGGGTCCGACGGCTGAACGTGCCTAACCGATGCACGGCGGATATTTAGTAGTTCCAGCGTTCGTACCTGCAAGATTTCGAACCTGAGGCTTCTCCGTGGCAGTCACGAACGTTTACCACTCGGCCATCAGCAGCAGCAGCAGCAGCAGCCGAACCTCACATTAAGGACGGGCGACTGCTTATTGCCCATTGAGTTGCTCGCGGTGGTCGTTAAACCTCAATAAAAAAAAATCCCTTCTTTGAATCTATAGATTATCTCAAACATAATTCCTTAGTTTAATGCCATTTTAAGACTTCTCATATCATTTCTTGCACTTTTAATAAGCTTGCATTGTCCTACTCTTTTGTTGGTGTACACATACCGACCATTGAATTAGAAACTTTTGTTCAATAGAAGGTATAATATACACGGTCGAGTCACATTATTGTGACCACCAGCTAATATCCAAAGTAGCCGCCGTGTGCAGTTCGGACAGCAGCTAGACAGGCTGAGAGTGACTCAATAAGGTGCTGAAAGATGTTCACAGGTATGTGGAGCCATGCTTACTGCATTGCTTCTGACAGCTGCTGGAGGGTGCGTAGCGGAGAATCCATAGAGCGAACAACACGATCGAAGTGGTCCCACAGATACTCAATTGGGTTTAAGTCTGGGGGGTTAGGGGGCCAGGGAAGTACTTTTAAGTCTTCGCCGCGCCCTTTTAACCACTTACGGCCATTTCTAGCTGTGTGACACGTCGCATTGTCGTGCTGGAAGATCCCAACCGCCCCAGGGAAGACAATCGGCATGTATGGGTGTACGTGGTCTACAAGAATGGATTCATAACGAATTCGGTCCGTTGTGCCTTCTACAGGTATGAGTGGATCCAGAGAATGCCACGAAAACATTCTCCAGACCGTAACGCTGCCCCCACCAGCTTGTGTTATTCCAGCAATGGTTGAAGGGTGTTTGTTCTTCGATGTTTTTCGCCTTATATGCCAACGTCCATCGGTTCTATGAAGCAGAAAGGCAATCCTTTGCCAATCAGCGGAGGCCCAATTCCGGTACTGCCGTGCAAATTTAAGCCTTTTCTGCCGATACACCTTCGTTCGCATATGTACAGGGACCATCCATCTACTTCGGAGCTCCATTAGCAGTAGAGTTCGCTGAACGTCGTTTTAGACACACTTCCGGTAGCTTCCTGTTACATTCAGCCAGTTAGTTGCTCCACTGTTGCGTGTCGATCGGCCCTCACGCACCTTCGAAGCCGACGTTCACCTCTCAGATCAATGGCACGTGGTGCTTCGCAGTTTCCACGTTGCTTATTCGCGATGGTGCCATTTCTCCAATCACGATACACTTTAACCACAGCAGCACGCAAACAGTTCGCAAACTGCGCTGTTTCAGAAATACTGCCACCCTTGTCCCGGAAGCCGATAAAAATCCCTTTTTGCAAATCTGATGAATCGTTCCTTTTATCCATGACAGCAACGAGTGATATGTTTTCAGAATGCCTACAGTACACCTCACACTGAAAAGCAATTGAATTAGAGACAGCTGGCGTTATGTAAATGTGGCGCTGGGTGCGGTCCTGTGAACGGAAACGACGTGACGTATGCAGCGATCCGACAATATAAGGAGTGATGCGACGGGAATCAGTTAGAGTCGGACGCAGTATGGGTAAGACAAAGGATCTCAGCGCAGTTGATCGTGGGCAAATTGTCGGGGATCGACGAATGGGTCACTCCATCTCGGAAGTCGTGCAAGCACTGGGATTTTCACGAGCCACTGTGTCACGGGTGCACCGTGAGTACATCAAATCCGGTAAAACCATCCCTGCAAGAGTCAACTGCCGTGGACAACAGCGTGTAGATGAGCGGAGACATCGTCGGCTTGCTCGCATTGTAACAGCGGATAGACGGGCCACAGTGTAAGAAATCACTCGGCAATTTAACGCTGGTGCACAAAAACGTGTAAGCAGCCATACCATCCAGAACCATCTCCTCGCTATGGGGTACAGAAGCCATCGTCCCACGAGGCTACCGCTGCTGACCGCACATCACAGGGTGCAAAGATTAGCATGGGCGCGGGAACATCGCCACTGGACCCTAGACATGTGGGAAAATGTTGCCTGGACTGATGAGTCGAGATTCACGTTGGTACATGCGGATGTCTGGATACCAGTACGGCGCAAACCACATGAAGCGATGGATCCTTCTTGCCAGCAGGGTACTCTTCAAGCTGGTGGGGGTGGTATTCTCGTCTGGGGACTGTTTACGTGGACTGAAATGGGACCCCTGGTACGTGTGACATCGTCCCTGACAGGTCAACGTTACCGGGATATCCTGGACGACTATTTACTCTCGTTTGTGCGTCTTCAACATCCCACTGGGGACCTCATCCTGCAACAAGACAATGCACCGTGCCATCGCTCCCGAATTGTATCCGAATGGTTGGATAAACACTCCACCGACGTGACCTCGCTTCCTTGGCCGTCTAGGTCACCTGACTTCAATCCCATGGAGCACATCTGGGATGCCATCGAGAGAGATGTTCGAGTCTCTGACCCCCTCCCCCCTTCATCCAATCTTCGTGAACTGTGGGAGCTTGTTCAGGGGTTGTGGATCAGTATGGCTTCCCAAAGCTTCCCGTGTCTTGTCGAGTCCATGCCGAGACGAATCGCTGCCGTCATCAGGACGAAAGGTGGTGCTACACGTTACTAGACAGGTATCTCTAATTCAATTGCTCTTCAGTTATGTACCCTCCAAGCCAGCTCACGAGACACGTGCCTTCTGTCATTGGCTACGCACTGTTGACGACAAAAGTAGAAGGTGGTCACAATAATGTAACTCGACTGTGTATATTACATACGCGTATGGACGCGCGCGCGGAGGTGTGTGTGTGTTTGTATAATACACCTTTAAATGGAGGAGTGTTAGCCTTTTATATAGGGGTTCTTGAAGAAATTTGGGGAGTGTTGGGGCAGGGGTGTCGCCAGACAAGAACAATTGGGAGCTGAACAGGACTTGATTTTTTGGGGGGGCTGAACAGGACTTGATTTTTTTGACATTAAGGGAGCTTTTTTTTTTTCGGTTACGTTGTATTCACCTCATCTGTCCTTTTCTGTAATGAAAAAAAAAAAACAAAAAAAAACATGCAAAATTTTAAAAAATGTTAGTTTTCACTTTTAACCTAATTGCGTTTTAAATTTAAAATGATTAACTGATTTAGTTTCACTTTCAACCAATTTAACCCCGCAAGGCCGGCGGTTTTAGGATTCATTTTAGTGCAGTATTGAAATTATTTAAATATTTATCTTTTTTTCCACGTTCGGTGAGTTTTTGTTAATATCGAGATTTTTCTTCGGTTTTTTTTTTTTTTTTTTTTTTTTTGTTAAACTGACTGATGAAGGTTTGTGAGGCGATATGATGGGAAAGGGGGATCCTGAACCTTTTAGCGCCTAGGCCCCAAAAGATGTAAAGTCGCCTTTGTCCTTGCCTTTTGCTTCTTAGCAAACGGAAATAATTTTATTCTTACATTAAATTGTCTGCGTTCCAGGAAAAGGGTTAAAATGTTGTTAATTATTGCCTTAACACAAAAAAAGGGTAGTGATTGTTACACTTGTGCTGAAAATATGCTTAAACAGTAAACGCTGATGCTGTCATACCATTTTTTTATGGATGGAATACTCAGGGACGTAGCCAAGGGAGTGCGAGGGTGGGCTCAAGCTCACTCTGAAATTTGTCTTGCCCACCCTGCCGTCCACCCAGTTCCAAAATGAGCCATTTTTCAATATATTTAACTTTAAAATATAATCTGAACTTTTCCATTTAATAAGTCTTGTGTTTTATTTCATGCTTCCCTATGTACGTATTTCCCCTAGGAAGTGCGTTGCTTATATCTCCAAAAAAAAAAGGGTTATCAAAATAGCACCGCAGGGCCATAAAAATGTAATCGTTCTCCACTCTTCCACTTCCTTAGTTTAAGCTTCTTCTTCATGATTGTATGGCCTGAGGGCTAATGAGGAGGGTGAACAGGAATTCTCTGAGGGGGTCACTACTACAGTAATTGCTCTGATTGTTTTCTTTACAAAATATGGGATTCCAACACGGAAAGGGGAGTCTAAAACTACACTAGCGCTCTTAAGACTCCCCGAGACAGTGAAAGTGTAGAAAGCGGCTGACTGCTTTGTGGGAAAGGAGTGCAAGGCAAAGTCACTGGCTGGAAGGAAGGAAGTTAAGCGGGGGGAAGGGGGGTATTGTGTCTGCGTGGCACGACGTTAAAATTTGATTTAGATCACCAAAAACGACATTTTCTTTTAAATAAATTATCCAAGTCCAGTACTATTTTCGTAAGCAAAAATGCCAAATTTTGAAAAGCAAGTTAAGACAGCGCATTCAGAGTAAGCAGAAAGTTGAAGGCGATACTCTACCAACACTTGTATCTTACACCAGTGGCGTAACTAGTCAGATCCATGTATGTATGTGTGTCCAGGCGGAGGGGGTGGAGTTTGCACGAATTCCTTTGTAGCCGATAGTGAAAAGCATTGAAGCCGTCTCAGTGGCGCAGTGGTTTAAGCGTTGGTTTCTGATCATTCGTCTGAGAAGAGTGCGCTTACAAATCCTGGTGAGGCATAGATGTGCTTGTCTTACGACACGGGCTCTCTCCCTTCTCTGGAACCAGTGACCTTAAATTAGGGACGGGCGACTGCTTTTAGCCCATTGAGTTGCTCACGGTGGTCGTTAAACCTTCAATCAACAACAACAAAAAAGGGCATTAAAAATTTGTTCTTTCAGTGTTTCGTAAAAAAAACAAGTTGCTATTAAAGCTTGCCCCACCAAAAATAATGCTCGCCCACCCGTGGCCCATCCTGATTTCGAAGTCTAGCGACGTCCTTGGTAATCTAGGTATTACAATTACTCTCAAAGCGGCCGCAAAAGAATAGTTTCCAGGGCCGCTTATGGATCTCCAGTCCGCTACTGCTCGGATGTGCTGGTGGTGATGATTAAACACTGCAACAAAATCTTGGTTTTATAGAATTTACATATTCTGAAATCACTTCTAAGAAAGTGTAAAGCAGCCTTTTAAAGTTTATTTTTTTCTATCCTGCAGATTGTGCGGTAGGGGTGGAGTGTGGATAGCGCGTCCAATAGCATCCCACACATTTTCAATCGGCGATAGGTCTGGCGATGCGGCTGGCCATGGCAGAGGGTCAGTGCTTTGAAGTCAAGCTCTCGAGACAGCAGCAGTATGTGGACGAGCGTTGTCCTGTTGGAAAAACTCACCAGAGTGAGCGTTCAGAAAAAGGTAGGGCTACTGGTTGCAGGACCTCATTAACGTAATGTTGGGCTGTCAAAGTGCCTGTAATGAACACCAAAGGTGATCTGGCATCGTAGGCAACTACACACTCACATCATGACACCAGGTATTCTGGACGTGTGACTCTCGAGAACAAACCGTTCATCTTGGCGCTGACCACGGTGCCTCCACATGCGGATTCGTTGGTCGTCTCCTCCAAGTCAAAAGCTGAGTGGCTCCTTGAAAGTCTGGCACGACACCATTGCAGTCATTTGCGACGATGCAATGGTGTTAAGGGCTGTCGTCGTAACAGTCCACGTGTGTGCAGTCCTAGACGTCGTGCAGCTGCCTGCCAATGGTGCTGGCAATATACGATGCATGGAGGGCACCACTTCTTGCTAAATATCCGCAATCGTGGCTGTTGGGTCACTCCGCGAATGTCGGACAACCCGTCTGTTCTCTCTCTCCGTGCTTCGTCTAGGTCTACCAGATCCTTCCTGTCGCTGCTGCGTGCCTTGTTCTATCCACTGCCGCCAACAGCGTGCTATGGTGATATCCGCACGACCAGTATGGAGTGCAAAGCGGCGATAAGACCATCCCGCTTCCCGGAGCCCGACGATGCGACCTCTCTTAAACTTATCCAACTGCTCGAATTGTTTCCGAACTTTTCTCCGAGGCGTACTTCACTTGCAAAGGATGCAATCAACACAACAGCACGATGCAGAATGGGAAGCGCGAGCAACGGGACGACCTTATATAACCAGTCAGGCACAGAACTTCGACCCCTCCTTGCTGGCGTCACATGCGCAGCTGAGCGTGATGCTTAAATCATTTGCATGTCTCACGATGTCAAAGCTACCCACTAAGTTTCATTCCTGTCGGCTGCTTCCTTCTGGGTGTAACTATTTTTTTGACGATGAGTGTATTATTATTATTATTATTATTATTATTATTATTATTATTATTATTATAACCACGATACAACTTTTCCACATTCCTGAAATAACAAATTGAATTTCATCATTTGGTGACTCCCTACTACACTGGTGTGCAAAAATTGAGGACGAAGAGAAGAAACTAGCATAACAGCAGAACGAGCAGGCAAAACGGACCGAAAGACCACTCAAAAGATAGACTAGGGTCCGGTACGGTAGGGCATGCGCATATATGCAGCATGACGTAGGGAGGAGGGGGAGTGTCGGAACGGTATAAAGCCCACGTGCGGTGTACGCTCAGCAATTCGGTGAAAGCTATTGCACGGTGTACATCGGTTTGAACGACGTCGAGTTGCTGCCACCGTGTGATATGTCCAACAGGTAATCCAGTATACGACATCTGGATGACGTTATCAGAGGTCGCGTCATTGGGAAGTTGGAAGAAGGTCGAAGTGTGACTAGTGTGGCCGAGGAGTTCGGGATCGCTCACAGCATCGTTTCACGAGCTTGGAGAGCATTTCAAACGACAGGAACAGCTGTCAGAGAGTTTCGCAGTGGTCGTACACGAGCAACCACTGCGTCGGACGACCGGTATATTGTCCTACAGGCGAGAAGAGACAAAAGGCAGACAGCGGGAGAAATCGCAAAACACATGCAACAGACAACTGGACGTCCGTTATCGCATTTACCGTCGCCAAGAGGCTGCACAAAGGTGGTCTATTTGCACGACGACCAGTACGGTGTGTGCAATTAACGCCTGCTCATCGGAGACGGCGGTTTTTGTGGTGCCAGGAACACAAGAACTGGACACATCAGCAGTGGGGTCGAGTTCTCTTTACGGATTAGAGCCTATTTAGTCTGACGAGCGATTCTGGACGTATACACATCTGGAGAGAGCAGGGAACACGCAATCACACCTCCAACATCATCGAAAGGGACCGGTTTGGAGGTGGCGGAGTTCTCGTTTGGGGCGGTATCATGCTTGGTAGCCGTACTGTCCTCCACATCTTCCAAGGAGGTTCAGTCACTGGTGTCCGCTATTGTACCGAGGTTCTCCTGCCTCACGTGCTTATGTTTAGAGGTGCTGTGGGTCCTGAGTTCCTCTTCATAGACGACAACGCTACACCTCATCGTACAGTGGCTGTCGCAGAGCTGTTGGAGAGTGAAGATATTCAACGCATGGATTGGCCCGCAAGGTCCCCGGACCTAAATCCAATCGAACACGTGTGGGACCTTCTCGGGAGACGCTTGGCAGCACGTCACCAGCCGCCAGCAACGATTCCGCAGCCGCGATTGGCGCTACAAGAAGAATGGGCCGCGATGCCTCAACAGCTCCTTGACAACCTCGTCCTCAGCATGAATATACGTTGTAAATCCTGCGAAAGCAGTCAGGGGTGTACATATCCCCTACTAAAGACTGGATTTTTTTGGCAGCCGCCTGCCACAGGGACGTTTCTGTCTTCTGTCCAGTTGTGCTTGAAGCTACGTTTTTAATAAAGTGCCTTTGTATCCTTTGGATTCCTTGTTTGGACGGTTTTGCTTACTTGTCCCATATTCTTACATCTTGGGGATCTTATGGTATGATTTGAGTCGATGTGGAGCACTTCTGCACGACGTTACATTCGAAAAACCGTCTCGTCCTTAATTTTTGCACGCCAGTGTATATGTTCAATAATAATTTGTGTGTAAACCAGATACTTAAATTTAAAAATATAAAAAGAACAATATCAAAGTTGTTTTCGGGCTATATAGGGAGATCAACTGTTCAGCGACTTTTAAAGACGGTACTGGAAATGAAGAAAAAAGCGGTTTTCATGTATGAGCGTGTATAAAAGGTATAAAAAAGCCGCTAATTTGCCAGTTATTCCACCTTGCATCAAAAATCAATCACTAAAACATGTACTAGGGAAAATACAGGGTGATTGTAAACTCCTTCAACGAAACAAGAGGGGTGATAGCACACATCAAGACGAATAATATTTGCAATGGAGCCTAGGGCCGCATTCCACTCGTAGTGCCAGAAAAGAGCACGTTCGAAAAACGTCCAGCGGGCACATGGAGTTCCAACCAGTGCATGAGAAGCACAAGATGCAAATCAGGTGCGCTGAACACGTGCGTAGACGATGAGGAGCAAACATTTAAAAACGCAGCCGAACCCGTTCAGCGGTATTACCGTGCGAACATTACATGAGAATTGACGTAAACGTCTGACCGGCGCAGCGTACCGTGTGTTCCTGGGGCAAGCGCTTCCCGGTCTGTTGCAGGTTGTTCCGCTCACCACATAGAGGGACACGTGGTTTATGCACGATGGGGCCCAAGTACACTTTGCCACCGAGGTCCGATACTTCCTTAATGCGACATATCCCGGGCGGTGGATTTGACGTGGTGGACCTGTGGCGTTGCCTCCAGGCTCCCCGGACCTTAATCCACTGAACTTTTTCTTCTGGGGCACATGAAAACATTGGTGTACGAGACACCCGTGGACTCCGTGGAAGATCTCATCGCGTGAATCGCTGTTGCTGCGGACAAGATCAACACCACACCGGGAGTCTACGAGAGGGCGCAACAGTCCTTCAGTCGCCGTTGTGGACTGTGCAATGACGCCCTTAGACGCCAGTTTGAGCAACTCCTTTGAGTCTTTCGCTCATGCGATTGGAATTGAACTCATAAATTAGGTATGTCTCTTTGTTTTCACTGTTGAAGGCTCAACGTAGATATGTAACTTTACTCTTTTCTGGCACTAGGAGTGGAATGCGGCTTTAGGTTCCATTGCAAATATTGTTCGTTTTGTTTTGTTGAAGGAGTTTACAGTGACCCTGTATATATATGTACAGGGTGTCCGAGAATTATTGGTCACATTACAAAACTATATAAAACAAAACATTAAACAGATAGAAAAAAACTGACTGTACTAACTTACAATGTAACTACACAAGTTCATAAATTTTGATGTGAGATCCCTTGGTTGCTCGTAGTACGTCCAAGTGATACTCGATTTCATGCCATGTATTGGCAAGCATCTGAGGAATTATGGAATTAATAGCAGCTGTGATACGCTGCTTCAGTTCCTGCAAATCAGTACAAGGCGTCTGATAGACACGATCCTTCACATAACCCCACATGAAATAATCCAATGGAGTTAGATCTGGAGAGCGAGGAGGCCACGGAATTGGACCACCACGCCCAATTCATCTGTTGGGGAAATGCTCATTTATGCACTTACGTACACACGTTGACCAATGCGGAGGTGGTCTTGTTGGAAAACGACGTTGTGATATCTTTTGATCTGGGGTATAGAGGAATTTTCTAGCATTTCCAAGTAAATGTCACAATTTATGGTTTTTTCGAAGAGGAAAGGGTCAATCACTTCTCTTTTTGATAGGGCGCACCACACATTAACTTTTGGAGAACCACGTTCCAGTTCAATAGCAGCATGAGGTGGTTCACTGCCCCATATCCTACAGTTGTGACGATCCACAAAACCTGATACATGAAATGTGGATTCATCACTAAAAATTACAGTACTGAGAAAGTTTTCTTATTTTGCACTCGATTCAGTATATCTACAGCGAAATCGTATCAAAGAGTGTGATCATTTACATGCATCTTTTGCACTATTTGAATTTTATAAGCATGAAACTTTAATTTCTTGTGCAAGATATCGTGAACTGTCGATTTTGGAATTCACAGTTCTCTGCTTGCTTTACGAACGGATTTCCTGGGGCTTCGTCGGAAACTTTCATTAACTTGGTCAACCGTCTCACCGCTGACGCTTGGCCTAACTGCTCCTCCACGATGTTCCACATTGCTAGTTTCTTTGAACTGTTTTTCCACCACTTAATTGAATTCGTTGACGGAGGATTACAACCATACTCTTTAAACTTTAATGACAGACTTTAATTCCGAAAGCCATAACACACATATCGCCTTCTGCTGTACGGATGACATGACTACTAATTGCGCATTTCTCATACATTCCTCATCAGGCCACACCTAGCGCCATCTATCGGATTCTGGAAATAACAATTCTACAAAACAAAAATATAGAAACCGTGTTAATAATACGTGACATAAAAAAAAACAGACAATGCTCATAGTTTTTTTTTGTACATAATTTTGTAATGTGTCCAATAATTCTCAGACACCCTGTAATATAAAAGAATTTATTTAAGAGGGGGATCCTTTATTATTCGCTACCCCAAAATATTAGCTATGCAAAAAATATTCGCTACCCAGATTAGTTCAAGTGATGTTTTCGACATTTTGTGACAAAGTTTTTATAAAAATACCAGTGCAATTAAAGCCCTTCTTCCGGGAAAGAAAAATCGTAGATTTTATCACTTTACACACACACTCTCTCTCTCTCTTTCTGAACTTTCAACCCATATTATGATGAATTTTTTCTTAAGCTCACAGCAATTTGAGATAGGCATTTTTTTTTTTTATGATAGTTTTCGTGTGTTTTCATTTTCACGTAACGTTTTTATTGAACTAGGAGATTTATTTTCTAAAGCCCAGCTATGAAATTTTGTCCAAGGTCCACAAAAGTTTCATCCGGCCCTTCTGAGCACTCACGTAATTGCTGTCTGTTGATAGGGATTCTTTGCCCCGTCCAAACACACTTTCTGGTCAGAAAAGTTGGGAAAATATGTTACCTTGACTGACAGGCAGGAGGCTTAAAGGAGCATCATCTGCCACTGCATCTCTTTCGCAGGAGTATTTTCCCCTTTTCCACAACACTCCCGTCAATGTTTTCTCATTTCGGGATTTTACGACGGAGAAGAGATATAAAAAGTGAAGGAAACCGAGCTTCAGCAGCAGCAGACACGTGCCAACCACCTTGGCCAATAAGCGTCGTTCTTCATTCGTGCACAAATGAGTGCTCCACTACCAGAAGTCCTCCGTTTTCAAGCAGCGCTGCATGCTACACTTGTCAACAAGAAGACATGTGTGATCTGTCTAAACAGCGCAAAACAACCGTCGCCCACTTCTTTTTTAAACAAACAGAACGAGAAACTGTAAGATCTCTTTCCCGCTTAGCAAAGCCGAATTTGTAAAGATATTAAAAGCCGCCCCGGTGGCGCAGTGGTCTAAGCGTTGACTTCTGATCATTCGTCTGAAAAGAGTCCGTGGTCGAATCCTGGTGAGGCATACAGTAGCGAACAAAAGTATTTGGCGGAACACTTTTTCGACCATAATATATTTTTCTGCTGGACCAAATCGGGTTATTTTGGGATATGATATGTGGTATTCAGTTGTAAACATGACCCATATGCAGATGGATCGGAAACCTTAACACAGATCAGGTACCGAGCTTAATCGCAAAGATCATACAAATTGACCAACAAAGTAGGTTCGTATCACATTCATTTAATGCAACGATAACAGAAAACAAGTACGAGAAAACGACAAAACAATAACTAATACTTAGTAAGATAACCACGAGCAGAGGAGACTATAGGTTATTTGGGGCCCTAGGCACTAAAAGGTTCAGGAGCCCCCTCCCCCTTCTTATCCCTTCAGAAATTTTCATCCGTCAGATTAACAAAAAAAATGGGGGGAGGGGGAGACAAGAAAACGGTTTTTACACTTTTTTAAAATGCCATCGCTTCCTATTATTAAAACGTTCTGTAAGAAACAGTGCTAGTGTAATAATTTTGTCTGTCCGTGCACATCGAACTTTTTGATTTCAGAGATATTTCAAAAATTATTTTTGCGGCTAATAGGAAATCAATGGATATTAAGTTTGGCACTTTTAATACCAGTATCCCATTTATACCTGCACTGCAGTTATCAGAAGCAGAAGCATACAAATTAAATGCAAAAGATCCGGTTTGAAAATGGAAAAGTAGGAATGCAGGTTTTTGAGCAAGAGTATGATTGAAACTTTTTATTGCTTTTTCAAAAGCCAGTTTTTAGTCGATTTAACGAATAGAAAAGGTGAGAATACTTGATAAATATCAGTATTAAACCAAGGGAGCAGAAAGTAATGAGAAAATGCTGTTGCAATACAATATAAATTACTTTTAACACTATTAAATAAGATAGTATGATATTCTCAAATGTCTTTATTTTTTCAGCTGAAATATTAACAACTTTTTGGTTTAAGATGGTTTAGAGGGATTAGGGCCGAGAAGGAATATGATTGTCCTAAGAAGAGTTATCCTCTGAAGAGTATTTCTTTCTTCATTGATTATCCTACCACGAAGGAAAAAAATCTATTAACAGCAAACACGCCCGATCACCAGGAAAGTTTTTACAAATACTCCTCATCGCAACTCGGGAAGAAGGTGGGATGGTTGCAACACAGATGCCCTTGTCTGGAACTAGCATGAAAGCAATTTATAGCATAGCAGGCCAGTTGAGAATTCGCCTCAAACAATGAAAAGTGTGGGAAGCGTTAATACCTTCTTTACCAACCGCTAAAAGAAACTCAAAATTATTTTAACCGTTCCTTTCAAAATAAGTACATCAATAAAAACTCGAAAATTCGGAATATCAGCAACAGCAGGAAAAAATATGTTATTATTAATATGAGAAAGTAAAATATCAATTGACAATACAAAGTAGTCGCTTTAAGGATTGATTTGCTTCGGTCCGCGAAAACCCAAACTGAAAATCCAATTATACGTTTTCGGGCTCCCTGAAACAGCGAGGCCCTAGGCGCGCGCCTACGGAAATCCGCCCCTGACCACGAGACTTAATAAAAGCTGCACAACGGGCAGGCATCGAGTCCACTAGCTTCTCGACGGTGACCTGCGGAATTCGCGCTCATTCTGCAGACAGCTGGTCGAACTTCTGGGCCCTATTCCGGCAGGTTTTCTTCGCACATCGTCTCTCCAGCTCCTCCTACATGTGCTCGATGGGGTTGAGGTCTGGAGATTGGCTTGGCCAATCTAGAAGTGTGTCCTGTTGCTGATGGAAGGCTGCTTTCGCTACTCTGGAGGTGTGCTTCGGGTCGTTGTCTTGCTACATGATCCATCAGGGTGGCATGTTCTGGTTTGCATATGGGAAGACATCGTTGATGAGCATGTTCGTGTAGCTCTGGCCGGTCTTGTTCGTGTAGCTCTGTTCGTGTAGCTCTGTTCGTGTAGCTCTGGCCGGTATTCCGTCAATCTTGATGATGGGGCCCATTCCATTGCGAGAGAAGGTGCCGTAAATCATGAGCGACCCTCCTCCGTGTTTGACAGTCGGCTGAATAAACTAGAGGTTGAATCTCTGGCCACACGGACGTCGTACGTATCGGATGCCATCAATTCCAAATAAGTTGAACTTGCTCTCGTCGGTGAAAAGCACCTTACTCCAGTCCGCCGTGATCCAGTGTCGATGACGGCGCGCGTACGCGACTCTGGCTCGTCGATTTTTGACTCTGATGAGTGGTTTCTTGGCGGTCTTCCACTCAATCCACCAGCAATAAGACGACGGGAGATGGTCATTCGGCTGACGTTCAAGTCGTCGCTGTCGCGGAATTCCGTGGCGATGTCCACAGCAGTCAAGGTGGGATCAGCACGAGATCGACGGAGGATGCGTCTATCCTGACGCAACGTAGTGGAACGAGTCCTACCACATCGCGGACTGTTCTCGGCGGTCCCAGTTTTCTTATAACGTTGCAGGATAGCTGAAATGGACTGGTGTCGGATCTTCAGGGCCCTCGCAATGTCGGTGACGCGCATACCGGATTCCATCATGTTCACGGCCGCCTGGCGAGCTCCAACAGGGATCTCCGCCTTTTTACCCATTTCTGAAAACCTAAGATGGACTTATTATCACACTACACATCACAAAAAGCACAAGAAAAACATTAATACAGGCAGCAAACAAATGGGTAATAATTGTCGACTCTTGAATATGGCCCATTTCGAACGACAAATTCGCTCTAAGCAAAATACAAACTACGAGGCATTATAACCCACGAATCAACACATATCATATCCCAAAATAACACGATTTGGTCCAGCAGAAAAAGAACTATGGTCGAAAAAGTGTTTCGCCAAATACTTTTGTTCGCTACTGTAGATGTGATTGTCTTACGACACGGGCTCTCTCCCT
Source organism: Macrothele yani (assembly GCA_039090855.1). Taxonomy (NCBI): domain Eukaryota; kingdom Metazoa; phylum Arthropoda; class Arachnida; order Araneae; family Macrothelidae; genus Macrothele; species Macrothele yani. The sequence continues at coordinate 86,724,667 of CM077017.1, forward strand.
TCTCTGGAACCAGTGACCTTAAATTAGGGACGGGCGACTGCTTATAGCCCATTGAGTTGCTCACGGTGGTCGTTAAACCTCCAATAAAAAAAAAAAAAGAAAAAGAGAAATTTAAGAATCCGTGGAATCATAGACACCGACTAGGGGGGGGGGCAGTGCCCACTCAATAATTCTTTCCCAGTTTAATTAATCCTTTAAGCGACCGATCTACGTGAAACAAATGGTGTTCATTTTCTGCTTTCCTCAAATAAAAATATCCACATCGCGGCAGGGCCCCCCCCCAGATCACAGCAGTGCAGGCCATAGACCTGTCACGTGTGATAAGCGCTCCCATATAGTGCTTTGTTCTCTGCTTCATGACCTAAAGTATTATGGGAAAGGACTAATCTCCATGACACTGACATCCTGCAACTGTACGGTGTGAAACGCATATTTAATACACAAATTGACGTGGATTAGGAACATCAAACAGAAATCATCGCTCTTTCCACGTTTATAAGTGAGTCACGGAAAAATTCTAATCGGCCGCCACCGGGAATCGAACCCAGGATCTTCCAGTTACGCGCCGGACATGCTACCACCGCACAACAGCGGCCTCGAATTCTTCAGACTCACATACGACTAACTGCCTAACCACATGGCAGGTTGCTTCTTGGAGCCCCGCACAATGCTGGGGATTCACTAAAGATGGAGAGCAGCAACTGAACAAATAACTAGGAGGCGAAGGAATAATTAATACACACTATTGGCGTGGATTAGGAACATCAAAGAGAAGTCGTCGCTCTTTCCACGTATATAATATCTGAGTCTAGAGAATTCGAGGCCACTGTGGTGCAGTGGTAGCATGTCCGGCCCGTAACCGGAAGACCCTGGGTTCGATTCCCGATGGCGGCCGATGATAATGTTTCCGTGACTCACTTATAAACGTGGAAAGAGCGACGACTTCTGTTTGAAACACATATTTGTCTGTGACGGAGTAAGTTGCTCTTCCAACTAAGCTACAAGGACAGAATGTATCACTGCAGATTTGTCATCTTGACACGTGCTTTACATCTGTAGCACGTCACAACGGAAACAAGTGACTCAAACATGTATCTCCTTTCTTAGTTTCGTCGTCATTGTTACAGCTCATTTAGCAGGTAATCAGTCAAAAAGGATTAGTGTCATTCATCCCCTTAAATGATCACTTTGATCCGTAGGAGTTCCTAGGGTGTGGCAGGCGGGGCGGCTGCCCTGGGCGCAGCTCAAGAGGGGCGCAAAAACCACTGAATACATACAATCTGATTAAAATCGGAATTGAAACTTTTGCAACAGTTTTGTAACAACTTTTATTGTGCCATACTTTATCGTTTGTCCATTTCCAGAATTTACCTAAATTCGAACTCCTTCCTCAAAATGTGCAGGGGATGTAAATTGCTCACAATCAGAAATAAACAGAGCCCGACTTAAGACTAGTGGGGCCCTGGGCACAAACAACTTGGGGGCTCCCCATCCCCGGGAATGAATCGTACTCTTAATAAATTAACAATGGCACTTGCGTATTAAGACAACTATAACGAAGTAAATTTCTCCGTCATGTCTGTCCACGCCAGGATTGGAACCCGGATCCCCTCATTCCGGAATAAGTCACTCTACCAATTGAGCTACGCGGACGTTTTATTCTGATTATTATCTGCCTTGATGTCGTGTGCGTCCTTCGGGCAGGATAGTTCGGGCGCCATTATAACGAAGTGAATTTCTTCGTCATTTTTGGTCTACGCCGGGATTCGAACCCGAGGCCGCTTATTCCGGAACAAGTCGCTCTACCAACTGAGCTACGCAGACTTTTATTCTGATTCCTATCTGCCTTTATGTCGTGTGCGTCCTGCTGGCAGGTACGTTACATCCCCCCGAAAGAGGGCCGGGGGCATGGCCCACGGGTCAGCCGTGACCATGTATCGTTGCAGGCAGCCATCCACTGTAGAACGTGCACTTGAGAACTCCCAGTCAATCTGCTGTGTGGAATGCAACATCACACATTTTTATTTTTCGAAGCGCTGGAGAAGGAATTCTCTGATTTTTCCTGTCTCGCGGTGTGGAAATAACATCACACCAATGCGAGATTTTGAACGGCCGGGTCATTAGGATAGTTCGGGCGCCATTATAACGAAGTAAATTTCTCCGTCATTTTTGGTCTACGCCGGGATTCAAACCCTAGGCCGCTTATTCCGGAACAAGTCGCTCTACCAACTGAGCTACGCAGACGTTTCATTCTGATTCCTATCTGCCTTTATGTCGTGTGCGTCCTTCGGGCAGGTACGTCACAGCTCCTGGTACGTTACACAACTGCTTCCCGCAATTATTCTATAATTGCGCGACAATTGTATAAAGCACAAAAAGTGCTGCCTTAATGCATGAGTACTATCTACTTTAACAAATGCAAGAAACAATAAATGTTCAAAATTGCAAATTAAAAGTAAACATTTTACTCCATCTTTCAAATGGATATTAATAATCGATTTTTTATGCAACATGTCGATGCATATTTGCGCTCAGTGAAAACTAACTGATGCACTCCGCCGTCGCTGTTTTTGCTGCCCACAATAAGAAAAATTAAATGTTAGTGCTGAAATAGGGGTCCCCCAGTCCACGGGGGCCCTGAGCACGGGCCCGTGTGCCCTTGCGTAAATCAGGCTCTGGACATAAAGGCACGGTTATTCTTACGTTACAATACAGGGTAATTCAAAATGATTGCCCCGATTACAAATGATAATACCAGGTTTATGAACATAGATACAGAGATCACATTGTTGCGCAATAAAGAAGGAAGTTCAGACTTTTGTTTCCATACCTTAGAAATGTTCTACGTGACTCCCCTGGGTCACGCGGACAACATCTAAACAGTAATCCATTTCACGCCATACATTATGAAGAATGTCCATAGCCACTGATGCCAGTGCAAACTGAATGCGGCTCTTTAGTTCGTGCAATGTTCTCGGCAAAGGTTGCACATACACATGGTCTTGACATACCCCCACAAAAAGAAGAAGTCACAAACACACTTTTAAACTCCAGCGTATGACACTTTTCAAACTCCAGCAGACAAAACGCCTTTTCTGATGTGGTCGCCATTTCTTTCCACTGCTTTGGCACACGGGCAGCTCACTTTCCAATGTCACCATAGCAGCACAGCAGTAGTTCCAATAAAATTCAAAACTTCCTTCTTTCTTGTGAAGGGATATCAGCTGTCTATTTATCTTCATAAACACGTTATTGTCATTTGTAATCGGGGCAATAATTTTGAGTTACCGTGTATAAGGATGTCTTTCATACTTTTTAAGCTTATCTGGGGGCAATTCTACCATTACTGCAAGCTACATTCGGTTCGTTTAATGTGGTACCAAAGGTCTGAACTCTGAAGCAGTTGGGAATCTCACCGCTCTCTTCACTCTTGTATTTTACAGCTCTAAATGGCGTCCCGCGTTCCGTTCGGCTTCACTATATCCAGCACATAGCAGGAGACTCAGAGGTTAATCTTCCGTAGAGACACATGGCAGCAATTTGGCCCGAAAGATCTCGGTAGAACAGCGCGCCAAGGGTCGAACATGGAACTAAAACGTCAAACCGTAGGAGTCTGTCCCTTTTTTTTGTTGTTGTTGTTTTGTTTTTCACGAGTTTACAACACACTCGGAGCTGCTACTCACAGCCACTAGTACCGTGTCACGTGACAGGATGGCACTAGTGGTCTACGTTCGTGACGCGGATGGCCTAGTGGTCAACGTTCGTGACTGTCACGGAGAAATCTCAGGTTTGATCCCAGCAGGTACGAACGCTTGAACCACTAAATATCCGCCGTGCGTCGGATGGGCACGTTAAGCCGTTGGACCCCAGGATCATGATCATGATCATATGTAGAGGATTTTAGGAAGGGAGTGTCTGACCCAAGGTCTTAAACAACCCTTAGAAATAGGAAGCTAGGAGATTTGGGCTAGAGTGCCCGATAGGAAAGTGACACGGAAGCGAAGTAGAAAGGGGGAGGAAGACACCCTTATTTATTACCGGGGGCCAGTCCCCGGGGTCCGACGGCTTAACGTGCCCATCCGTCGCACAGCGGATATTTAGTGGATCGAGCGTTCGTACCTGACAATGATCGAACCTGAGGTCCTTTCCGTGACAGTCACGAACGTTGCCCACTCGTCCACCCGCGGCACTGTTGGACCCCAGGTACTGGCCCCCCGGTTATAAATAAGGGCGTCTTCCTCCCACTTTCTACCTCGCTTCCGTGTCACTTTCCTATCGGGCACTCTTGTCCAAATCTCCTAGCTTCCTATTTCTAAGGATTGTTTAAGACCTAGGGTCAGACACTCCCTTCCTAAAATCCTCTACGTATGATCTAATGTGATCACGTGACAGACGTTATTGTACTTTCATGTCCGACCACTGGGGCGCTGTCTTAAACACGAGAGTTGCTTTTTTTTTATTGGAGGTTTAACGACCACCGTGAGCAACTCAATGGGCTATAAGCAGTCACCTGTCCCTAATTTAGGATCAGTGGTTCCAGGGAAGGAAAAGAGCCAGTGCCGTAAGACAAACACAACATCCATGCCTCACCGGGATTCGAACCACGACCACTTTTGGAGGAATGATCAGTGGCCATCGCTTAGACCACTGCGCCACCGGGGCGGCACACGAGATTTGGACCTCTGATCTCTCTCCTCCCCTGTGATACCCAGAACATCCTTGATGTAAATAAAGGTAAAAGAAATGCACGAAACCTTTCTGCTGAGTCTCCCCCCCCCCTCCTGTTTCTTAATTTCTTCCGAGGCAATTAATAAGGGTAAAATGCAGTTCCGGTTTGAGATAAGAAATGTGATACCTAGTTCAGTAATGCCCTATATTTACAGTATCATACGGCAAGAAAAACGTGAAAGTTTTTTTTTTTTTATTGGAGGTTTAACGACCACCGTGAGCAACTCAATGGGCTATAAGCAGTCGCCCGTCCCTAATTTAGGGTCACTGGTTCCAGAGAAGGGAGAGAGCCAGTGCCGTAAGACAAACACAACATCCATGTTTCACCGGGATTCGAACCCGGACCCCTTTCGGACGAATGATCAGAGGCCAACGCCTTAGACCACTGCGCCACCGGGGCGGCAACGTGAAAGTGTTTTCTCCTGGAGAAACCATACATCTATTGCACAACCGTTAGTGATTATTAATTAGTAGTTAAGTACACGAAAATATGATAAAAAAATATATATAAAATTCAGTGTGGTTAGTTAACTATTTTGAAAAATCGTAGTTGCACATGCGTATGGGTAATTAACAATGCAAATCTGATCGTAATCAACACACAAGACCAGTTTTACTATCCTAAGAAATCAAGTTTTTTGTTTTAACGACTTCGGCGGAGGGGGCGCAATATTTTGTGGTTTGCCCCAGGCGCAGAAATTACCTAGTTATGTCTCTGCTTTGAACAGTCAATCAGTCAAAAAGGATTAGTGTTAATCATCCCCTTAAGTGACCACTTTTAATAACAAAGCTAAGGGGAAAGCAACTTTTTCTGGAGCGCAGATTCACTCGTTCCAGCCGCACCCAGCCCGCGTCTTAGACAACGAATATACTCGTTCAAACTGTTTTAAACACATTTTGGTAATCCCGAGTTTATTTAGTATTTAGGTATTAATATAGATTAGCGGCCACATATAATTACCCCGAATATCTTCCTGAAATGAATTTTGTACAGTAGTCTGTGATCTCATGATACTAAATCAGTCTGCTGCGCAAGCACTTTTGCAGTTTAAATTGGTGAAAATGAATTTTATAAAATGTTACCTACCCACCGTGATGCTTCATGCACCCGCCATTTGCAATGGCACGTAAAGTTGTTTTCACTGCAAGAGTGTCGTCTGCTACTTGAAACTTCCGGTTGCCAACCGAAGTCCAATGGATGAGTAAAAGTCTGATCATCATTCTCTCTAATTACAACCGAGCGGAAAGAGCCTAAAGAGCGTTCAACTACCAATTATCACGTGACACAGGAAAATCCGATAATGTGCGTTTGCGTAGGGAAATTTTTGGGTTAAAAGGGAAATTTCGTTTTCAATGTCTCGCAACACTCAGAACACCATCCCGCGTATTTTGTTTCGTCATTCATCAATGTGTACCTCTCGCTTCCCGCTAAAAGGTTCGTACTGTGCGCTGTATCTTGAGGAAAAATTTGTTTTGAGTTCAAATTCTTGCTCATTATGCCTACTTGTCAAGGATGCTCGTGGAAACTCTTGGATCTTACAAAACTTCGAGACAATCAGGCAGATCTGATCGACTTTTTCGCCGACCACGGCTGCATCAAAAAGGAAATGCAATGCCCAAAGTGCCAGAGAGTATTGACCCTCAATATTGTAACACTTGAGTTCAGGTGCCGTGCCTCTGTACTTATCCCTGCCCAGAATAATCATCGGGCACGCAGGATTAAGTGCAATTTCATGCAATCTGCAAGAACAGGCACCTTTTTTCACAAAACTCATTTGTCTCTGGCACAAGTCTTGGAAATTGTTATGTTTTGGCTGTTCATCAGATTTCCAAGACAAAATTTGATTGAGACACAAATGCAGGTATCCCCTACAACAGTTGTGGATTGGTCCTTTTGTCGTGAGGTGTGTTTCAACTGGGCCCAGAAAACTAGTCAGTCGCTTGGAGGCCCAGGGAAGATTGTAGAAGTTGATGAATGTAAGATCGGCCGAAGAAAGTTCAATTCCGGAAGGTATATTCAAGGACAGTGGGTTTTTGGTGGTATTGAACGAGGAAGTAGGAAGAAGTTTTTAGTACCAGTAGAGGACCGTACAGCAGGGACACTGATAAATGTCATCCAAAACTTCGTATTGCCGCAAACTACAATTATGAGTGACTGCTGGAAGGCATATGACCATCTTGATCAACATGGATTCGAACACCTGAAAGTCAATCATAGCATCAATTTTGTTGCACCCATAACTGGTGCTCACACCAACACCATAGAGAGAGAGTGGCGGGAAGTGAGAGGTAATATCCCAAGATTTGGTGGAGTCAAGGAGCACTACGCTGGATACTTAGCTGAATACATGTTCAAGCGAAGTGTTCCAGATTTGAATCTCCGGCTTCATCACTTCTGCCTTATGATTGCTGACCTCTATCCTCCTCAATAGGCACTACTGCATGAAGTTCAAAAAAAGGTCCTTTTAAGGGCCAAAAAAAGTTTTTCAAAAGGGAATTATCAAACGTACAAAGATGGGTAATCTTAATTTTCCTTGGTAGGTTGCCTAAAATGCAAAACAAATTAGAAAAAGGCTCTTTTCAGGGCCAATATTTTTTTTATGAAGAACTAAACGCCTACTTCATAACATTTATACATCACACCATATATTATGCATGTGGCCAGCTATAAAAAGCACCAGGCTCAAGAGTGTTTTAAAAAGGGTGCTATCAATATTATAACAGTTCTTTTATATTCAAAACAGGCGGGAGTTGTGTAGCTTTTTGAAGCCAGCTGAAGTTGCCACAAACTAGCAATCCCATGCCAAAAATAGTCAACACATATACACCTCATTAAAAAAATTATAACGTATATTACATCTAACCCTTTCTATTGAAATCACACCGTTTTCCAAGACCCGTAAAAAATTACATTACACTAGCATGTTTTAGAAACTACACTTGGGAATTAAAAACAATGGCATTGGGTGAATTTGTGTGCTTATGCATGCTTGGAGTTTACGAGGATAACTATATTTTCAAGAAAATTTAAATGGAGCTCTTCAGCACTGAAATTTTATACATTCATACATATTGTTAAGCTATTCTCTGAGATTAGCTCCTCAAAGAAAGGCCTTGTGCCAAGTACACATTTGTTAGCTCCTAAAAAAAGGCCATATGCCAAGTGCACATTTAACTGATAGCACTAGAATTTACTTACTGTTGGTGTATCAAATGACTCCATTTGCACTAATCTCTGCACACTGCTCGAGCTTCATTAGCATCCATCACACGCCACACGTAAGATCTTTTGTACTTCATACTCATAATCTTTTTCTCAAGCAGACATTCCTGAATCTGATCCTCCCATGATTTCCTTGGCCTTCCTCTAGCTTTCTTTCTTATCACTTGGGCTGAAGAAATTCTCTTAGTAAGCATCTCTCCATTCATTCTTCCAACATGGCCAAACCTTTACTAACATCCTTTTGCTTCACATTACACATCTGCAACACATCTTCATTCCTCACGTGATCAGAACATGTCTTGCCATAAACCTCCATAAGTACAGAATCTTATATTATTCAGTTATACCTCAAAAAAATTGGGTACAAAACTGAAATATTAAACAAGCAATTTTGACTTTGGTTTTGCAGTTTAAACCATGAGGTGATTATGTGTAAAATTCAAATCTTGAATCATAGCTTTGACTATAGTTTTACAATTTACATACACTTTATTGCATATGCAAATACTCTCAGATACAGGAAAACTGATTTGACAAGCAGAACTGTCTTTTAAATTGTATAAATTCCAATTTGTTATGTCCACAAACTTAAAATGTAACAAAAAATATTGCAAACTTCATGAGCATACTTCAATTTGTATAGTTAAGTCCTGTGTAAAATTATGTTTTTGCCTATATATGCCATTGTCCCATATGCAATTATTGGTAAGGACCTTAATTTTTTATTTATTTTTTACGGGGTGTTTAAAAGTGCTAATTTTTGCATGAGAAAAAAGAGTGGGTGGAGTTTTCAACTACAAACTAACTTCTTCCACGAATACAAATTCAAGTTTTTCTACATGTTTTCACCCTTTTTGTTAAACAATTTAGTTAGCTAGTGAATAATTTCTCTTTGCCAAAGAGTAAAAATAGGGAAATAAATACAAAATATAAAAAATGAGGCGGTGAAAAAAAACTGAAAACTCTTTTGAAATATAAAACTAAATTCACATTATCTCAATTTACTTGATTGTATTTGAGTTGGAGGTTCCCTATTGTTATATGTAAACCACTTAATTTTTTTGTTTACTATTCTGGTCTCTTTGTGTGAATCTGCATAAAAGCATTGAGGAGTTATTAACATCGTACCTTGCCTCTTTCTACTTCCCTTCCATTTTTCAACTTTTTCCTCCTTCTTTTACAACACATTTTCCTTTGCTGGTGCTTGGAAATAGCCTGTTCTTGCCGTGGTAAACAGCCAAACCTCCTCTGTTCCCCACCCCGAAACCATGAGCTCTCAGATTCATACCAACAAACACATTTTCTCCCCTCCCCTCTGTAACATATTGAAGTTATGTACAGCAGATGTGTGAGTGACAACAGTGAGACTTCAGATGTTGTTGTGATAGTGTGATATCGATGCTCAATAAATCGTTTCGTTTAACTTGATGAATACTTAAGTATTATTATTACTACTAGTAGTAAATACCTAGTTTTAGCACACACACACAGCCCTCCCAAATAATAAACACAATCCTACTGACCCCAAAGCAAATCACAGGAAAAAATTGAAAGCTCTTTCTCTTTTTATCTCTGTGTCGCACAAGAACTTTCCTTCCCAAACATTTATTTTTTTCAAGTCGACCATGGTTTTGCTTGGTATTGACCTGCTTCATAGACTCGCGTCCCATTCATCCTGATGAAGCTAGGTCAATATACTATCTTTGAGATCAAGAAAGTGTATGTGTTGCTTTTACTGCTTTTTTTCCATGTTTTAAGTTTCATCGAAGAAAAGGAGCATTTTGATCCTTCCTGACTCTTAATATCAAGAAGCCCTGTTATTGAGAACCATTGGCACTACTGACTCACCCCCAAAATTTTTGATTTATCCATCATTCATGCTGTAGTGTTTTCAATTTTGATTTTTAAAAAAGTTAATTACATCAATAAATAAAGTACTTATGCTTATATAGCAGTACTAGAGGAAATTTCATTATAGAGCCGCGGATGGCTTAGCGGTTAGTGTTTCAGACTATCGATGCTGGGTCCCCAGGTTCAAGCCTGGGCTGATCTTTCAGAGATGGTGTGATTTACTAGTAATCGGTGAATATCCGCCGTGCATCGGACGAGCACGTAAAGTGACGGCCCCCAGGCTGGACCCACTGGTTAAAAGGGTATCCTTTCCTATGTCCTCCCTGAAATTCTCTCACCCATCTATGTGCAATATCGTACTTGTACGGTGGCGCCATCTACTGTACTCTAATCTCACTACAAACTGTTCTGTCAAAAGTCGCTAGACTTGCTCTCATTCCTTCCGTTTCTGTGTCCTGCCCAAAAGGCGATCTCTCTGTAGGTGGCTGGGACCTAAACTCTACTACCTGTGGACGGAAGTCCTACATGAAAATGACAAATTCTCCTCCGGCGGCGTTATTATTACTAGAGGAAATTTCATAAACCATCTCAAATAAGAGTTCGTAGAATTTAAATAAAATCCATCTTCTAAGGGGAGTTGAGCCCTGTCCACACTTGACTGAAGTTGATACTGCATGACGGAGAATATGAGTTGTCTTTTTTGTAGCCGCACATTGGTGTTTTCATATAGAGACTGTTTCTCATAAGGGTCATGTAAACACATAAGCATATCAATACAGGCTGTACTTTTGCCTCCCCGGTGGCACAGTGGTTTAAGCAATGGCTTCTAATCACTTGTCCGAGATGGGTCCGGGTTCGAATCCTGGTGAGGCATGGGTGTTGTGTTTGTCTTACGACACTGGCTCTCTCCCTTCCCTGGAGCCAGTGGCCCTAAATAAGGCATGGGCGACTGCTTTATAGCCCATTGAGTTGCTCACAGTGGTCGTTAAACCTTCAAACAAACAACAACAACAACAAACAGGCTCTACTTCTTTTAAAGAGATTATTATTAGTCCAGAATGTCTGAGTTTTTAGCATTGGCAGTTCCAGAATTTACATTTAGAGAGTCACAACAGATTAAAAGTTTGGTTCACAACTTTGGACTACAAAATTAAGTTATCTTATGCCACAATATGGTAGGATAACAATGTATACATACCTTTGATTATGAAATGAGGAGATTTCTGTTTTTGAACCATATGGATGAAAAGGAGCAAATAAAGCAGTGCATATCACAGAATTAAAAGAACAACATTCATCAAGTGCACAGCTGCTTGGCTATGCATGCCCACCCCTGGTTCCTAGTGTAGGAAAACCTGAAGTTGTTACTGGCAAGTGGCTAACAGAAAATCTATCATTCAGCATTTTCAAAGCATATTATTTTGCAGATTACGGTAATTAAAAATGAGAAATGTTTGTATTAAATTAGGAGATTGTTAATTTTTAATGGTTTTTGAAAAATGTTTAAATGTCTTTTCATAAAAAATTTAAATTTAGTATTTTGTTGGCTGTTGTTTACATGCCTCTTACATAGCATTGTTCAGGCTGGTATCTAAATTATTCAATCACTTGATTTTTCTGACTGGTGTAAAAAGTCAGGTGTAATACAATGATATTTATGAGAACATCACAAAATCATTCTTAAAATTTTATTTAGGAAAAAAAAAGTGCTTGCAGGCAGAAAGTTTTTTGTCTCATTAATAGTGAGCACTTCTATGTTACAAAAGTGAAGGTAGGAATGCAAATTAATATATTTATTTATTACTCATATTCATGTGAACTTTTCATTTTATTCACTTATTTTCATGAACATATGCCTTTGAGTTTGTAACTGTTCATTTGTTTTTGAACATGTAGCATCATTGGAGGGTATTGCTACAGTGGTAATCCTACCTTAATTTATCATTGATGTGAAAGAAGGTTCAGATATGGTTCTTTTTTGAGGAAGATTTTATTAACATTCTTCGTAGGCTCTTCCAATGAAGACTTTCTGTAAGTTTCACACATAGAAGTATTTCCCATGAATGTTTTTCCGATGCTTAAAATAAAGTCACTGAATATACAGTTTGTGCTAATAAGGAAAATAAGAAGACGGAGAAACAATACATTTTAAAATTCTGTTCACTTGTAAAGAAAATAGCAGAAACTGATGAGTTAGGATTATGGGTTTTGAATCCATGTTACACTTGCTAATCTGAATTTTACACTACCTGCTTTCTGAGAGCTGTAAATATTTTTGGTAGAGAAAAGGCGTGTACAATATGCCAACCGACCTCTGCTACACTATCCTGGTGGCCAAGTCATAGAATGCTTGGGTCTCTAACTAGTGGGTGAGGTATGGGTGGTAGTACATATGTTTTGAGAGATCACCTCTGTTAGGGAACATCTCAGAGCACACAAACACATTGGTGAGGTTTACTGTCAGTGTGATGAAGTTCATGAGATGAAAGTTGAACTTTCCAACTGAAATGCTTAGAGCACATCATGTTACTAAGGTTTTTCAGCTGTAAATGAATATATGTTTTGAAAACTGACTATCCTATATGAATTCCTTAGGCATACAACACATGAGTGAGACTTTTTACCTTTGTGTTGGTGGTTATGATGTGAAACATCAGATCTCCATTTGAATTGCTTGGAACATACATCATATTGGTAGGGTTTTTCACCAAGTAGTGGAGCATACATTTTGTAAAATTACCACTCCTAGTGAATTGCCTGGAACATACAGAAGACTGGTGAGGTTTCTCAGGTGTGTGAAAAACATGCATCTTGAAAGTTCAGCTTTCTTAGTATACTTATGGAACACACATTGTACTGATGATGCTTCTCACCACTGTGAAGGAGCACATGTCTTGAGATTTTAGATTTTTGTGTGAATATCTTGGAACACATATCACACTGGAAGGGTTTTTCACCAGTGTGGATCTTTACATGCTTTAAAAGACTTCTTTTGTGGGCAAATTTTTTGAAACACACATCACACTGGAAAGATTTGTTATTTGTATTCTGTTACAAAAGTCATGCAAAGCTGGAATCATCTCTGAATTTCTGGGAGCATATTTCATACTCTCAGTAGCCTCTGGAACAATGTACGGTGATGAATCAGCTGCTTAATTCACTTAGAATTTCATTCATCCATGACTTCCCTGAAGGATTTTTCAGTGCAGTGATTCCATGTTCATAAACTTACAATTTTCACTTATTCAGAAGACTGTCATCTAATATTTTCCCTCAACTTCCTTTGGATCTCTTTTACTGCAAAGAAACATGAAACTTCTTGAAATACAAACACAGAAGCTCTTTTCCCACAACTTGATCTAGAAGAATTTCTCAGAAAGCATGTTAATTCATTCCATAAAACTTTGTGGTGCAATAACAATTACAATATTGCTGAATATTCACTAGATCAAGATAACTGCTTAACTTTTATTACAGGCTATGTGCCATTTAATATCCAAAATAGCATAGCTTTTAGTGATTACAGATGCAATCTGTTTCGAATCCCACTGGCTGTCATTCTTCAATCTGCTTTGAACCTGCATGATTTTGTAGAAAGACTACAGCAAGTTTTTTAATAGTAAGATTTTTTTAACCATCCCATCAGGCAGCATTTATTTGATAATCAACGGATTTCTAGTGAGTACCACAGACACAGTTTGCCACAAAGGAAGAATATAGAAACCAAATTCCTTTAAGCAGTATACATGGAGAGCTTCCACACAAAGAAGATATTTCTAAATTTCAAACATTTTGATGGATATTTAAGCCATTATGAAAATTTATTAAAAGTGACAGTGCTTAAATATTGTAGAATAAGGAGATTTCACCATGGAAAAAAGTAAAGAAAATATCATCAAATATACATCAGGTGTCTCTTGATGATACTTCTGTTTTATTTTTAAAAATTTTTTGGAAATTTAACAAAACTTCGGCATTTATTGCATCAGTGAAGTTGCAGTTTATAATAATAGAATATTATCAATCAACATCTTACAGCTGGAAACAATTATTTTTATCTAATTTAATTAAACTTCATTTGCAAGAGGAAACGAGCTTCCTGTCTATTATTTTGATCATGCTGGGCTTAATTCAATTTGTTGACTTTCAGTTCATATTATAGCTAACATATGACTAAATTATAATTGCAGGAAGAAACACAAAACTTGTATGCCACCATTTCAATCTTTCAGTGCCTACCCTTGTTATGTTCTTTTCTCAATATTTTACAGGAGATAATTTTATATATATATATAATCTTAACTTTATCAGCCAAAAAAAAAACCAAAAAAAAAAACAACAACCACGTAAGTCTCTGGAATGATTTATGCCACCACCAGAATACAACACTGTTTATAAATGGTATTGTGACAGAATAGAATAGAATGAAATATTTCCATAAAAAATATAGAAATAGTAATATTTCCCAAGTAGAAAGATCTAAAAAAAATTATTGAACAAAAAGAACAGTGGCAAACTGATGTTGACACAAGCAACATAAACTTCTTGCTGTCATCAACTTGCTTTAGGAGAGACTGTTACTTTAGAACCAATACCTTTCTTTTTATTTGTTGCTGTGGCAGCAGTCAGAATCCTATTTTCTGAAAACATTTCATTTCATTTCATTTATTATTTCTGCTGTTACAGATTTATGATTTATTGTTACACTATTATTTATATATTTTATAACAACAGCAAGAAAGCTCCGGGAAAAGGCCTCACAGAGTTCTGACTTAGCCTCAAGCTCCCTAAGTAAAGTCAAGAATCCAGAACAGAAAGGAAATTAGTTTACTATTGGTATAACATGAAATCTTTGTGACATTACAATTACAGATCACTCCTTCCCCCCAACTTTCTGTTACCTTCCCCTTCCCTTCTTTTCTTTTTTTTTTTTTTTTTTTTTTTGGTTAGTTTAATATATATGCTTTTAAGTTTTTTTATATAATTATAGTTTTTTATTGCTGTTAGTTCTCTAGGTAATGAATTCCGAAATTTTGATGCCGCCCCGGTGGCGCAGTGGTCTAAGCGATGTTCTCAGATAATTCATCTAAAAGGGGTCCGGGTTCGAACCCCGATGAGGCATGGATGTTGTGTTTGTCTTATGACACTGGCTCTTTCTCTTCCCTGGAACCAGTCACCTTAAATTAAGGATGGGCGACTGCTTATAGCCCATTGAGTTGCGCATGATGGTCGTTAAACCTCCAAACAAACAAACAAAAATTTATCCATAGTAGTGTAGACTTTGTTTTATGGGCAGAGTTTTAGGTAGAACTAGTATTAGTATATAATGATTTCTAGTATCATATTGATGTGTACATGATTTTATTAAATCATGTTCTATGTTATTTTTTATTCTTTTATACATAATTTTACCTAAGTTGAAATCGTATTGTTGCTTAACAGTCGTTATATTATGTTTCTTAGGGAAAACTCTTGTAAATCCATGAATACCCACCTGCATGTAATTATTGCTGTTAAAGTTATATTGTAAGTCTGTTAGCCTAATAAATTTATTTTGAAGTATTTGCAGTTTTTTAATATTGGATTGAGTTGTTTGACTCCATGTTAATTTGCAGTAATTAAGATGTGTATGAATTAATGTGAAATATAATGATTTTAATGCTTTAACCATAAGATTTATTAAAACAGGGATTACAATTCCTATATTTTTTTTATATTTTACTCAGAAGCTTTTCTATGTGTTTATTTCATTTCAAATCGTTATTGAGTTTAATTCCAAGGTAAGTGATTGATATATGGGTCATTTTTCAATTCCAATAGTTGTTTTTTTTTCATATTTTAATTTTTTCTCTATATTTCATATTTTAATTTTTTCTCTATATTTCATATTTTAATTTTTTCTCTATATATTCTTGTAACTTGCAGAGACTTTGGATTTATCCCCATAATTTTTGAGACTTAAGAACAAGCCAACTAGTAAGAAGGATTATTACATCCTGCATCGATGTCAACAAAAAAGACTTAGTAACGAAATTATAGCTATAAGAAAACAAATTTTCAGATTTAATGCTCAAGTTTATGAATTGTGGAAGCTGATAAGCAACTCAGAATATGCCCAATTTGATGGCACTTGGAAAGATCGCATTTTGGATACTATGTTCATCGAAATTAACGAAATTGCTAACAAAGAAGCTAACTCCAATAGCGTTACTGTAGATAAAAAATTAAATGCACTATTTGATGAACAAAAATTAAATAAGGAACCCATAAATGAATATAATGTGTATGAAAATCGGTCTGATAAGAACTTAAGCTTTTCACAGAAAGCAATTTTACAAAAAGGGAAAAAATTTGCCTTTCCACAAGGCCCTAAAACTGAAGAAATCATCCCTTGCCTCGAAGATATTCTCAAAAATATACCAGGCGCAGAGAATAAAACTGAAGTTGAGAACAAATTATATAGAGTTATTCTAAAAGAATATAATGCCAAAAACAACAAAAACTTCTATATAGAGAAAAAATTAAAATATGAAAAAAAAAACTATTGGAATTGAAAAATGACCCATATATCAAATTCTGTGCAGATAAAACCGGCCAAATCATTATTCTCAACACTGATGAATTTGAACAAAAAATGACAGCAGCAATAGATGGATTAAATTGTACCGAAATAAAGAAAGACCCAACAGATAACCAAATTAAATTCTTAGCGGATATAAGAAATCATAGCACATTACCTGATGAAATCAAGCGCTCTTTTCCACCAATGGGAGCAGGCATACCATGTATTGTTGCAAAGGTAAAAACGCACAAAGATGGTGCTCCAATGAGACTGATAGTTTCAAAAAAAAAAAACTCACCGTTGATAACATTAGAGAAAAACATTTACAAGTTCACCATCAAGAACACGTATGAATTTATTGAGAAAATTAAAAATGTAAAAACTGGCCTAAAGGACTTAAATATGGCAAGCATGGACGTTAAAGCATTATATCCAAGCACTCCTGTTCCAGAAGCTATTGAAATTATCATTAAGAAGTTGCAAAATCTTAAAATTTTAAATAACACACAAATTCATGAATTCAAAAAAGTTTTATTCTATTTATATGAAAATAATATTTTTACATACAAGAACAAAATATTCAAGCAAAATTCAGGAGGCCCAATGGGCTCACCATTATCAACTTTATATGCTGAGGTTGTGATGAACGAAATTGAAGAAAATGTCCTGTATCGTATGGAAGAAAAACCAGAAGTGTACTGTCGATACGTGGATGATATTTTCATTCTATCAAAACTGAACGAAGAAGAATTAAGAATATTAACAAAATGTTACAGCTCTTTATATCCAACTATAGAACTCACTGTTGAAATAGAAAAAAATAATGCAATAGCCTTTTTGGACGTACAAGTTATCAAATCCACAGATAAGTTACTATACAGGGTTTATCGGAAAAGTTCATTTGTTCCGGCTCTAATCCCGTACAATTCGGCACATCCTTATCCTCAAAAATGCAATAGCCTAAAAACCTTAATTAAAAGAGTATATACGCACTCTGAAAATAGTCAGTTCATCAATGAAGAAATCAAATTCATAAAAAAAATTGCAGGTAGCTTTGGTTATCCTAACTATTTAATAAAAAAATGGAACACAGAAGTAATAAAGAAAATAAAAAATAATACTGTAGTAAATAAAAAAGAAGTCAAATATTTAAATGGTTTTCCTTACATTAAAGGTACTACCAATGAAATTAATAATATTTGTAAAAGCATAACATTCAAATTGGAGGAAAAGTAAATACCATCAAAAATATGGTAATAAAAAATAATGAAAAAATAAAAATGTTAGAAAAAGCAGGTATTTACTCAATTCCTATTACTGAAAATCCTCCAATGGCTTATATAGGAAGTACCAAAAATAAGCTTAAACACAGATTAAAACAACACGTAAAAAATTGGCAGAAAAAAGAAGAAAAAAACAGCACTTATTCAATACTGTCTGGATAACCAAAAATATCCTAAATTCGAAAATATAAAAATCATTAAAAGCTGTAAATCCGAAAAACACCTCAGAATAGCTGAGTCAGTAATGATTGAAAAAATTGGGCAAAAGTTTGCAACCATAATGACCCTAATATTTTGAGAAACAGCTGGAGAAATTTAATTAAAATTGAGCAAAAAAATGAAAAAGTTCGAAAAATGAGATCAGTGACCAACAAGAGATGGCGCCACAACGCCCAAGAAGAAGCGATAGCCGGTGACAGAAGCAGCCCGCGAGAACCACCGAAATGCCCAGCTGACATGGTCCGTGCTAGTCGGAGCAAAACGTCCCCTCGATGACGGTAATGGAGTATTACCGAAAGTACTCGGGTTATAAAAAATTATTGAAGTAAATGAGGAGGCAGCAAAGGAAAAAAACTCATTTAGTGACGAGGCCAGATAAATGCCAACAGGGAGAAAAATGAAGTGGACCCGCAACTAAATGAAAAACCCCCATGCCGCATCCACATAACGGAAATAAGAATTTAAAGCCAAGCCCCACGTGCGGTAAGTGTTAATCGAACTTTACCAACAAAAAGGGAAGTTCAAAAATGCAAAAATATCTTTTAGTTGATCTTATTTCAGAATTCAGTGTTCCTATATTTGTTTTTTATTTGTTTCTATATTGCTTAAAATTATTAAAATCTGGTTGTTGTCTGGTTTTAAGAAATCTGGATAATAACTTACTCCTTTTTTTTTTTTTATTCAGTATTGTATTAGTAATCCATATTCCATGGTTTTCTAAAAAAATTTGCCGACTTAGTACTTTGTACAGAAATAGGAAAGCTTTTATCATATATATGTCTTTTAGT
Organism: Macrothele yani; assembly: GCA_039090855.1. Classification (NCBI taxonomy): domain Eukaryota; kingdom Metazoa; phylum Arthropoda; class Arachnida; order Araneae; family Macrothelidae; genus Macrothele; species Macrothele yani. The sequence goes on from CM077017.1 coordinate 86,743,321, forward strand.
TTAGTGAAAAATATTTTATATTTTATGTTCGGTGAAGAATTGGTATTTATATCACTCCAGTTTATATTTTTTAGTCTAAGTTTTTGTTATTAATAGATCTCATTTTGTGAACCCTGCATACTTGGGTTGCATGTTGTATATGTCTATGTATTATAAATATAGGTAAATGATCACTGAAACCAAATTCCAATATTCCTGAAGTAATAGGGTCTTGTTAAATGTTAGTAAAACAAAGATCTAAAGTTGTTTTCGAATCTGGAGTGATTCTTGTTGGTGACCTGATGGTATTCAGAAATCCTTAAGAATTTAAAATATATGTTAATTGAAGAGTTATAGAATTATTTTATAAAAGTCAATGTTTAAATCCCCCATAATAAAAGCTTTTTTTAGTAAGGTTAGCATAGTTAAAAAATTCATTTAGTATATTTTAAATTACATTGTAGTCAGAATTAGGCGGTCTATGTTGTACATATTTTGTAATTCTCAATATTTTTACATACAATTTTTATTAACAGATGGCGCCAGATGCGCACTGCAGACATTCTGTGTATGACATAACAGCATCACTTCTGGATTAGCCGCCATAGAGAGAGGTTGTGGTGAATTGTGAAACGAAGAGCTCGTCTTTTTATGTAATAAATTAATGTGTTTTCTAATGTGATTGCATAAGTATTTCAAGGTGGAGTAGTGCTTTAGTTATATCACAGCAAATAAGTAATAATACAATTTATTCTACTGAACCATCCCCTTAAAATACCACTGCACAACCAAACAACCAACAGTCTATAACATACTGCAATTATATAAAATTGATTTTGTATAGTTAGTACTTCTATGTTAGGGTTTGTTATTGTAAAGTTATTAACAGTTTTAAAGTCCATATGTTTATTATTAACATATATTGCAATGCCCCCTTCTTTTGAGTAATTTCTGTTTAAATTAAATATATTGTAGTTATTTAATTGTTCATTATAACTCCCCATTGGGAACCACATTTCAGTTATACACACAATATCTGTCACTGTTTTAATTGAGTGTAATAAAAATTCCAATAGTGTTATTTTGTTAGTTAGTGATCCTGTATTTACGTGTATGTTTAGTGAATTATCAGGGTTAGTTGTTAATATATCATTAAAGTTGTCAACTGAATAACAATCCATATTTTTTTCTCTTTCTTTTTCTATTACCCCATTTCCCTTTCACATCTATTATTAATGATAAAAGTGCTTCCATATATTCCTGTAGTATTTTAATAGTTAATGTTGTTTTTTTGTTTGTTTGTTTTGAGCTTCTTTACTTTGTTTTATGTACAAAGTTCCATGTTGGTCTAATGTGAGGTAGTCCTTCCAGCAGTCACTATGATAGTTTGAGATGTAATGGGATTTTGGGTATAAGGAAGGAATGAACACAGAAAAATGCCCACTTCTCGAAAATAGAAAAAAAATGTGTGGTGTGTTTTTATGTGGTTGAACATTTCCTAGCGTTGTAATTCTAGGAAATGTTCAAGCACTGAACATTCCCTAGCATTACAATGCTATCATAGTTAATTTCCAAAATGGTGGAAGAGGTTCATTGTTTGAATGAAACATATGCTTGGCTCTTCCAAAAAGAGTAACCACACTTCAGACAAAGTATTTCCAGCATTCTTTTCAGGAGGGATTTGGGAGTGGTGCATTACAGAGGAAGCTACTTTAACGAGACCCCCAAACTGAATGAATTTTAACACTTATTAAATTAAAATAAATTCACGGCTCACAAACAAGGCATCTCTAAGAACTGATACGAGGGCCCCGGGGCACCACAGTAATAAGTCTGTACCCAGAATAGTATTTTGAAAATGTTAATCCATAAATCCATGACTTTTTCAATGCCCAAATGGGGAAATTACAAAATAACTAAAGGTGTATGCAGTCTGGGCCCTTTTTAAGCATTACATGATTGATGTTTTGCCTCCGTGGTTCGGACAACTGGTCACATGGACAATTGGATACAAAGGGGTCATTCCATGTCAAATCAACCAATGAAAAATACATTTTGGAACTTGATGCCATGGATTTAGTTAATTTTTGGTACATTTGTACCTCACCATGAGATGTTTGAAAATTGTTTTTCAAATTTTTTTGTTCACGCGTTTTTCAGATATTGAATTTTTAAAATTGCCTAAAAATGCAAAATTAATTAGCCACCATAACTTCAAATGCCATTTACGAGATACCTATGATAGCTGTAGACATGGGACAGGTGATATTTTAAAGCTTATTAATAGGAATTTCATTTGATATACAACATGACACAATTGTAAATTTAAAAAAAATTACAAATTTTTAAAAGCATTTATTTTGAGTTTTCGGAAAAACGTAATTTTTTAACATTTTCAAAAAAATCACACTTAAAGCTATATGTCTTGTAGCCAGTCAGTCCAAATTTCAAGGTGGTATCTTAATGGTATCATACAAAAATTAAATTTCCTTGTGGCAGTTCCTTGGTCTTAACTCAGCAAATTTTGAAAATCCTCTCTTTTCAGATGGGTACTTGGACTTGAAATGTTGGTAAATTTCTCTAAGATTACCAAGTATCAGATGCTTTTGAACATGAGTTCAACAACCATCTTTGTCTTTGATTGAAATATAATCTTTCTTGCTGGGCATTTGCCTGCTGACTTCTTCATTGCAGTAAAATTCCTTTACTAAGTTGACCGTGTTTTCAGGTAATAAAATTTTTCCAGGTTTGGGATTAGGTGAAGACAAAATTCCTTTTTCTTTCATAAGTTGTTTTTGCCTTCCTTGCAATGTAGTTACTTACTCCAAATTCACTTTCTATTCTTTTACAGGACCAGCTTTTTGGTAAAACTGTCAAAATCATGAACTTTTTACTTCTGTTCATAGTTTTAAAATTCTCCTTTAGTTGCTGAATAATTTCTGAATCAGTACAGTGACATTCTTCATCTAAATCATCTTTAGAAGTAAAAAATAACTTTTTGTAGGTCCTTTTAATCTTCCCCATGTTTTCTTTGCAGTACTTCTGAGACCTATTTAATACTTCCTTCTTACCCACCAGAGACTCACCAAGGGAGGTCAAAGAGGCATTTAAGTGGCTTAAAGCTGCATCAGGGTCCAAATACTGAGACTCCTTAATATGAGTAGGACCAGGAATCTCATACTTCTCAGGAGGAATTTCCATTTCAAGTATATTGTTTTCCATCTGACAAGGCTTCTCTTTTCCTAACTTCAATCTGCATGAAATGCACTTTCATGTGTGGTTTGATTTCACTATTTTGTAAAACCATTAAATCAGATACTTTCCTCAAGTTCTTATTAACCCAGTGCCCCCCCTTTTTAAATGGTTGCAACAGTTTTTCGACCACTTATTCTCCTCCATATTTCAAACCAAGTAATTATCAGTCAATTAATGAAATAAACTTAATAAAAACTAATAAAGCAGCTTCACAGCAAAAATGTCCTAGAAAGCTTCACTAAAAACCCACTGTTCAAACGAACTGAAGTGCACACACACAGAGCCAGACCACAACTAAGCTATCTGTAAGGTAACATGGTGGGGGAAGGGAACATGAATAAACAGGCACAAACATGTCAGGACCTGTCTTGCATGTTTTGAACAGCTCTTTGCCAAGATAGCTTGCCCCATCTCCCTCCACACACACACACATGCACATCTCTCTCACTCTTTGTAAAAATCCTGTTATAATTTTTTTTTGGATTCATTTCAATTTACCACATAATTTTATCAATGTAAATTGTAGAAAAATGGACTTGAGGGTTTTTTTTTTTTTTTATTGGAGGTTTAACGACCACCGGGAGCAACTCAATGGGCTATAAGCAGTCGCCCGTCCCTAATTTAGGGTCACTGGCTCCAGGGAAGGGAGAGAGCCAGTGCCTTAAGACAAACACAACATCCATGCCTCACCGGGATTCGAACCCGGACTCCTTACGGACGAATGATCAGAGACCAGCGCCTTAGACCACTGCGCCACCGGCCTTGAGGGTTTAATTCATTGTCACTGCCAACAAGAAAATTTAATTTTTGTATGATGCCATTGAGATACTGCCTTGTAATTTGCACTGACTGGCTTCAAGAGACATACCTTTAAGTGTTGATTTTTTGAAAATTTTAAAGAATTCCGGTTTTCCAAAAACTCAAAATATATTTTTTAATTTGTGAATTTTTTGAAAATTTACAATTTTGTCATGTTGTACATCAAATGAAAGCCCTATTCATAAGCTTTAAAATGACATCTGTCCCATGTCTGTAGGCACCATATGTATCTCGTAAATGACATTTGAATTTATGGTGGCTAACGAATTTTGGCGTGTTTAGGCAATTTTGAAAATTCAGTATTTCAAAAACGGGTGAACAAAAAATTCGAAATAAAATAATTTTTAAACATCTCATGGTAAGGTACAAATGTACCAAAAATTAACCAAATCCATGACATTAAGGTTCCATGCATTGGTTGATTTGACATGGAATGACCCAAAAGTGTTAGGGGCCACATAAAAATTTCCCTTTTTGGCCACTTCACTTACGTATGGAAATATACTACACTGGCGGAAAGTGAAAAAAGAACACCAAAAAGGAAACGTCTGATACCAACGAAATTTATACAGCATAATAACGGAATACAGAAGATAACGTGATCAAAACCTTAGCTGTATTTGCTGGTAAACTGAAAAATAACATTTCCATCTAACATAGTTAGTACGAGGTTGAACCGCCATGAACTGCGTCACACTGTGCAATTCTGGCATGGAGTCTATCGTACAGATGTTGGATGTAAGTTTGGGGTATTGAGTTCCAAGCATCCTCAACCTGGACGCGTAAATCGAGGATGGTCGTGGCTGGCCGTGGAGACCGGATAAGTCGTTGTCCCATAAAATCCCACACGTGCTCAATGGGGGACAAATCCGGGGAACGTGCAGGCCATGGAAGTTGTCTCACACCCTGAAGTGCATGGTGCGTTGCACGTGCCGTGTGTGGGCGTGCGTTATCTTGCTGGAAAACACCACGATGGACCGACCTTACAAATAGCACAACAACGGGCTGAATGATGTTGTTGATGTAGGAGGTGCTGTTTAACGTACCCGGTACAAACACTAGTTGTGTACGGTAGTGATAGCTGATCGCTCCCCACACCAGGAGACCAGGTGTAGGCCCTGTATGTCGCTGGTGGATGCAAGAAGGGTGAAGACGCTCCCCTGTGCGTCTGCGAACACGCATACGGCCATCGGAGGCTCCCAAGCAGAATCTGCTTTCATCGCTGAACACGACAGATCGCCATTGCGTTCTCCAGTGCAGACGTTGGCGACACCACTGCAGCCGTTCCTGACGGTGGGCTGGAGTCAGAGGTACACATGCCAGAGGCACACGTGCCCGTAGTCCTGCATCCAGTAGACGGTTGCAGATTGTTCGCGCAGTCACCTCAGGTGCAACGGTAGCTCGGATTTGCGGCGCAGTGGATGTTCTGCTTGACAACGCCGCTCTTCTTATGCTTCGATCTGTCCGCTCATCAGTCCGTCTGTGACTCCCGGTTCCACGTCTTCTCGTGTGGGAATGTTCCTCGAACCATCTACGCCACCATCATACCACCACCGATACTTCCCGTCCAATTCGCTTCGCAATACGACGATACGACCACCCGGCCTCGCGGAGTCCAACTAGACGACCTCGCTCAAAGTCCGATAACTGCCGAAATCGTACACGTCTTCCATGTCCAGGCATTGCAGCTTCTTCAGGGTCTTCGCACGTGTCCGTACGCCGAAGACTGATTACATTCACTTCGCCGTACTTCTTAAATATCACCGACGATAATTTGCATATTATGCCGTGCTGTGGCGTAAGCGCTCACCGGTTGGTCCCGAAATTAACATCACACCTACGTAAACTCGATGCCATTAACATATGCAAATTTCGTGATCGTTCGCCAATTCCTTCTTGGTGTTCTTTTTTCACTTTCCAGCAGTGTATTTTGTTAATCTGACGTGCGCAACAAATATTACTGTAACTTATAAAATGATATTGAATTAGAAACTCCACCGAATAAATAAATTCCTCTTATACCAACAGAATTGTGGCATGACTCCTGCTATGTTCGAAAAAGGACAGTAAGCTAAGATTTTTTTATTTTCTGTTTTTTGGGGGGGAAATTGTAAACTGTGGTACTTTTAAAACTGTTTGTTACTTAGGGCAATCTCATATTCATAAAATTTACAGAACAAATCAAGTTAATAAAGCTACACTTTTTCTTAAACACTAAATATTAATTATCAGGACTTAGGCCTACACCTTTTTAACAGTCTTTAATTCGTCCAATGCTCATGTTCATAACGTTTACACAACACACCAAGTTGGCAATATTGCGCTTTTATTTAGGCACCAAACATTAAATCACAGGACCTAGGCTCTACAAATTAATATTTCGTTCCTAAGTAAAAGTGCAATATTATAAACTTACCTTGTTATATTAACGTTATGAATAGGAGCACAGCAGAATGATAATCAATAGTTAAAAAAGGCCTTAGCCTACGGTCTATTAATTAATATTTATTGCCCAAATAAATGTGCAGTGGTATTACCTTGTTATGTAGAATTCATGAATATCAGATTGTTGTATTAAACATTAAATGCGGTATGGTCGGGTACAGAGAAGTGGCCACCGGAGAACTGACCACTGAGAGAACTGGAGACCTATTGTACATAAACGCAGCCCCGGTGGCGCAGTGGTCTAAGCGATGGCCTCTGATCATTCGTCCGAAAGGGGTCCGGGTTCGAATCCCGGTGAGGCATGGATGTTGTGTTTGTCTTACGGCACTGGCTCTCTCCCTTCCCTGGAACCAGTGACCCTAAATTAGGGACGGGCGACTGCTTATAGCCTATTGAGTTGCTCACGGTGGTCGTTAAACCACCAATCAAAAAAAAATTGTACATAAACTACTTTTTTTTTCAATATTTCATTTTCTATACGTCCCTTAAAATTTTTGGCGGTACTTCTCCTACACACACGGTGTATGAAAACTTGAATCCAAGGTTGATATAACATGTAAAGTTAATAATGTTGCGCTTTACTTCGATACAGTTCTCCTACACTCACGGTGTAGGAGAACTGGCCACCAGCATAATGGTGTCCCGCTTTTCCTTAGGTTCCGATGATGGCCGGATACGCATATGTATAAGACGTGGCGAACGGTACCATACATCAACTGCGTCGTGCGGCACACAGGACGTTATGGTCTGGAGATGGATCAGCTACGACAGCTGGTCCAATCTAGTTTTTATTGCTGGTAATTTAAAAGTTCGCCGGTGTGTTGATGAAATCTTGGAACCACATATTTTGATGACATCTTTGCACTTCCCTTCGTGACCACCGCCTTATTTCACTGTTTTTGTAAATATTTCCATTTGTTTGTGGATAAAATCTGGATTCAAACCCGAATCCATAGCGGACGATTAGAAGACAGCGTCTCGTTCCACTCGGCTACTGGGACGACGAAATTTTTGTTGTACGGATTAAAACATTAATTTCCTAGTAACTGTTGGATGAAGGGGGCGCTAGCCCTACCAAAAATCTGTTATATGCCTACCAAACATTTTGTACGAAAGTGGAAATGTGTTTAAAGTTCAGGGAATATTTCCTCCTTTATTTTCCGGAGATATTATGCTAACAAGATGATTTCGTTATACTTAACTAAATTTCTAAATAAGGAAATGAGGAGACTTATTTTCCGGAGATATTGTGTTAACAAAATGATTTCGTTACACTTAACTACATTTCTAAATAATGAAATGAAATGTCAAGGTTGTGCACGTGACAATTGGTAGCTAAATGTTGAAAAATGTAGGTTGTATCTGCTTTCCAAATTATTTTATTTGAAAAATCTACGTTACATCTGCCTTCGAACAGATTTTAGTTCTGATTGTTGCGAAATATTGAAAACGAAATTTCCCTTTTTACCCAAACCCTACGCAAAATAGTTGTTGAACGCTCTTTCCGCTCGGCTGTAATTAGAGAGAATAATGATCAGACTTTTACTCATCCACTGGACTTCGGTTGGCAACCGGAAGTTTCAAGTAGCAGACGACACTCTTGCAGTGAAAACAACTTTACGTGCCATTGCAAATGGCGGGTGCATGAAGCATCACGGTGGGTAGGTAACATTTTATAAAATTCATTTTCACCAATTTAAACAGCAAAAGTGCTTGCGCAGCAGACTGATTTAGTATCATGAGATCACAGACTACTGTACAAAATTCATTTCAGGAAGATATTCGGGGTAATTATATGTGACCGCTAATCTATATTAATACCAAAAGGCGAAGGTGTAGGGCCTGTGAATTAATTAAGTAAAAGAAAAATATTACAAACTTGACATGTTATGTAAATATTTAATGCCTAAGTAAAAGTGCAGCGTTATTGAAACATCCCACTATATAGTCTTTTCTGAACACAACAATTCTCGCTTGGCTTACATAGAAAGTTTTCCCGAAATTTGTTTTGAGTTTCCAATTCAATTCTCAATGTAGGCCAAGAAACAGCAATCTTTATCCCCCATTTGAACTTCTGTGGCCTGTTGCCCTAAGTATGAACCGGCATAAAAATCCAGACAAACAAAAGAGCTCCTTCCCGTCGTTAGGCACCTTGGAAAACAGCCACACATAATACGGAAACTTGTAAAACTGCCACACCAGAAAACTTCCACACATTCAAAGTGTTCCTCGGAAAAACAGCAATTTATGCCCAGCCCCTTAATGAAAAACATGGGGCAGTTTTCCTGTGGGGCAATTTTCCTGTCTGGCAGTTTTCCTGTGTGGCTGTTTTCCGATGTGTGGCTGTTTTCCAAGTTGCTAAAAGACGTGTGGCAGTTTTCCTGTGTGGCGGTCTTCCGCCAACCAGAAGTGGTTGTTCTGTCTGTGACATAAAATCAAATGTGCTGAATGAGAACGTAGCGGAAGATGCTGGTATCTGCAGCAATGAACCTGAAAATGAGCTACCGTTTTCCAGCTCTATTGTAGACTGGACAAACTCTATAGGTCAGTTTCATATTTTTCTAAATTATTACGGTGACTGTAAGGAAATAATTGCAAAATGTCAAGACAGGGAAATAATTAACCCTGATTTAATTTTAGTTGAAATTTTGGTGGTTACAGAAATTATTCATAAGCAGTGTGACAAAATATTAACTTCTTGTAAAGATGCACTATCAAATCGATCAAAAAACGGTTGATAATAGTTTAAACAACTACAGCAAAGTCGAACATGATCCTGGCATGAGAAAACAAATTAAAACAGATGCTGAGAGAAAATATTTGATTTTTATTGGACCTCATCAACGTAACTTAGCTATTTTTCCTTCAAACCCTTCTATTCCTGCTGCCAAGCGGAGCCGTTTTTCTCCTTCATGGTATAAACAGTATCCTCATTTAGAATATAGCATTGTTAAAGATGCTGCTTATTGCTTTGTTTGTTTTCTTTTCCCTGAAGGTCCAGACAGGGAGAAATCCGACTCTACTTGGAATGAAACGGGTGTAAGACAATGGCACAAAATGAAGAGTGTCGGTAAAGATAAATTGGGAAAATTATCCCAGCATTTCTCTTCTAAAGCTCACAAAGCTTCGCTAGTTGATTTTTGCCATTATTCGCAAAAAGATAAACACGTCGATATTCTTTTAGACAAAAATAAAAGGGCTAGTGTAATTCAAGAAGAACATGATAGAGAATAAAATACTGAAATTTTAAATATTTTATTTGATGTTGCCAGAACATTGGCTAGGCAAGGCATTGTACTTCGCGGAAATAACTCAGATGAAAATGGAAATTTTCGTCAAATTGTCTATTTAATTTCTCGTCATTGCTTGACAATGAAAAAATGGTTAGATGAAAAGAGATTAAGGCCGTATCATGTTACGTATCATAGTGCTGACTCTCAAAATGAATTTTTTGTTGGCCAGTGAAGTGAGACAAGTCATAGTTAATGACATTAATTCAACAAAGTTTTTTTACCGTAATGGCTGACACTACGGCTGATGTAAGCCATCGATACCAAATGAGTGTCTGTGTTAGAATAGTAGATGAGCAGGGAAACCCTAAAGAGCATTTGTTGGAGCTTGTGGAAGCTAAAGAAAAAACCGGAGAGGGATTAGCAAAGGAAACCGTAGATTCCTTAATTAAAAATGAATTAAATATTAAGCTTTTAGCATTTCAATCATACGATTTTGCGGCATCTATATCAGGCGAATTTAATGGGGCACAGCAAAAATTGTCAGAAATAATTGGTCGTAAAATTATGCATATTCCATGCCAAGTTCATCGCATGAATACGTTTGTGGAACGTAGCTGTAATGCCAGCACAGTCATTTCAGCCTTTTTTTGATATTTTGCAAGAATTGTTCGTTTTTTTCACCAGCAGCACTAAACGTTACTTGTCATTATCAGTTAAACTACAGGAGGTCGAAAACTCTTTGCATACAATTTGTCGAAAACTAGATGGACTGCTAGAGCTGAGTCAGTTAATGCAGTAAACGTGACACTTGAATCAATAATTGATCTGTTGAAAGAGATTTCAGTCTCAGGTAAATTTGACACAAAAATTAAAACTAAAGCTTTTGGTCTACTAAAGCGAATTCTAACATTTGATTTCGTATTTTTCTTGAGGTTTATGAAAAATGTATTGTACAGATCGAAATTTCTTACTGGAAAAATAATCGTTAAATCTTCTTGATGCGTCGCTGTTCACTGATATCGTGATTAAAAGTTTTGAAGACATAAGGAATGTATAACGTAAATGTCTTTTCGTACTGCTGCGTTTTTTTTAAACCACCACCATACGATGAAAGAGTTCCTAAATTAAACCTTAGCGGCCAGACGAAACATTTAAAACAGAAGTCAAACTTACGGAAATTGGCTTTATTCCAGATGATTTCATTAATACATCATAGCACTTCAGGATAGCATAGAAATCACATACCACTTCTCTCACACAAATCAACACCCCACATTAAACACTCCACACTCCACATTCCACCTTATCAACTGTTGTATTCTAGTTTTTATCTCTGGTTCTTATCTCATAAAAGGCATACGTCACGTTCATTCTACCTCAATTGTGTTGCCAACAGTATTCGTTTGAGAGAGAAGATATCACGTTAAGTGTGAAGTATAACTGAGAACAAAATCAAGGTTTGCATAGGTAAAGAAACTGAAAAGGAAAGTTAATTTAGAATATACGTCACAAATGACATTGATGGCGTTAACAGTTTAATTGCAGCTTGTGTCAGTTTTTGCAACAACCTCGGCATTGATGCAGAAGCAGAATTTGCTCTTCATCATAGGATAAGAAAAATCCAGTTCGTTTTGCTTCTACAAATTCTCAAGCAGCATTTACGATACAAACTTTTTATAAAAAAGAATGCAATTTGGTTTTGAATTAATTGATTTTCCTCATGAATGTTAATCTGACAGATTGCATGAAAAAAAATTCGCCACTTTATGAATGCTTATGCCCTCCTCTTAAGAGAAATTCTTTTACACCAGAGACAATGAACAAAATTATTAATCTTTTCTTCGACAAAGACAGCATTCAGGATTCAAGTGCTTTGAAGTCTGAGTTTGAGATATTCTCTGACCTCTGTACAAATCTGGAAACAATGACTGATGTGATGGCAAAATCTGAAGAAATGAAATTACTTGATGCTTACAAATTCTGTATGTCGCTTAGCACTGAGAGCTCCCGTTTCTGTAGCTTCAAATAAGCGGACATTCAGTATTGTGAAACGAGTCAAAAATCATTTAAGAAGCACCATGTCTGACAATAGATTGAACTCTCTAACTCTGCTTGCAGTAGAAACTGAAATCGTTGATGCTGTTTGCCTTGAGAAAATTGTTTCTCGATGGGCGCAACTGAAGAATAGAAGAGTTAAATTGAAGTAACTTATGAACGTTTAAATTTAACTTTCAACTAATTGGAGATTAAGAAACGGTTTCAATATTACTTCATTCGTATCAAAGATATATCATCAAATTTTCCATCACGAAAGAAAAAATCAATCATGTCTCACACATGGAAGTTGATATGAGTGCATTAGTTAACTGTGAGTAGTTTTTCAATTTCTTTAGTTAAAGGTAAAGAAATTTTTCTTTTTTTATCTTAGTTGCTGCAAACGGAAAAGCATGTCTCTGTAAAGTTACTGCCCATCAGAAAATACTTGTAGAAGGGGGAAGGCAATATATAGTATAATACCCAAATAATTTCCTTTAAAACAATATTAACAATCCAGTGTATCATTAAATGAGACTTTTTAGCCTGATTAATTTTACTTCTTCCTTGATTCGAAATTTAGATGCATTTTTTTTCAGACGACAAATATTTTAAACAAAATGAATTTATGATAATCAAATATTCTAAATTTTGATTCAAATATTCTGACGGCGTGCCCCACATAAAATTAATTCGATCTAATTTAATTGGAAGAATTCGGTCATTTTCATCTATACACCCCCCGCCCCCAATATAAACACTTTATCTACGCCCCTGTTTGCAGGATTCTGTTTTGGTTTGTACATTACAAGTGTTTCCTCCCTGTTCGAACAGGCATGTTGGGTTGTCAGCATAATGCATTCTGGGTACCATTGGGTTGATTTCCCCTGGAGTGAGTGATTGTTCACTCACAAAAGAATCTTTAAATAATGATTTTGGTGAGTAAAATTCCTCTTATAAAACTAAGCCAGGCATGTTCAGTCAAAAAAAAATGTTGGGAAAAGCTCAAAAACTGTTAACTGAGACACTCTCTGGTGTGAACAGACACAAAACATGTTTCACAAGGTTGTTAAAAAACTACCTATCCTGTTATTAAGATCTATCAACATATTTTTATAAGATCTTTTAATAACTTATGTGTCAAAAACAAATTTGGGGTATGTTCACAGTCAAAACATTAGACACTTTCTAGAATGTTCTCACCCAGCTAAATTCTACTTCGATTCCTCAAATTTCCATGAATTTTGTTCTGGGGAGAAACTGCTCACCTCAGCAAGACAGTGACTCAATTTGCTCGTTGAGTTTTCTCAGTTTCTCACAGAGAATTATGTTCATTTTACACATTTAACACAATTTTTTCATGTTCATTCTGGTGTAATACTTGAAAACATGTTCAATTTACCAGATGTGACGAAAATGATAGTTTTTAAGAAGTTTTCTGAAAATTGGTAGTTGGTGTGTATGGAGAGTTGTTTCTGTAGAGTGCTTGTTTCAGCCCCTCAGGTAAATTCTGCTTCAATTATTCGTCTGTGTCAACAATTACACCAAATGTTGTCCCTATGAGTGTGTATTGGATGAAATTAGTGAGAATTAGTTATTGAAATAAATTCTTTGACAAGCTTCTGTGATGTGGAGTGTAAAACTTCATGTTTGTCTCTTAAGCTTCTGAGAAATGCTTTTTTAAACTGTTTATGGATTTTCAGAAATGATTGTGTTTAGTAGTATATTGTTCAAACAGAATTTTCAGAAAAAAAGCAGAGCATTTCTAGAATAAATTTGCATTGCTGGGAAGAAAATTGCTTCTGTTTCCTGCAAAATTCCAATTTTCTAGAATGACATTGAAGTGATATTCATGAAGGGTACTTGCTTAACAATCCCTTCCGTCCCCACACCGCAGCAGTTAAATTCAGCTTTTTCAGGCAATACATATCTGCGAATCTTCATTGGATGACATTTTTGAGAACCTATTCAACATGGTCATCGAAATATTTTATTGACAAATTTTTCAAACGTTCAGGTAGTGCAGTGGAGGATGCGAATATATTTGTGTCTAGACTTCTAAGAAATGCTCTATTAAACTGTTTTCTTTAAAAAATTGTTTGCGAATCTTTGGAAATGAGTGTGTATAGAAGAAAAACAGTTCAGTGTTCCAAGCAAAACGTTTATTCACTGCAGTAACAGTCAAAATATACAGGCTTCATCCTGGATATTTTAGTTACTTTGTAAGTAAATTTCAAGCATAATTTCTATAAGAATTTTTCAAAATGCCCGACATTTGGAGGTCTAAATGTGAAACGGAGATCAAAGAAGTAACGGTGCCGTGTATAAAAAAAGTCTGCTACATTTCGGTAGCGAAAAGAAGCAGATTAATTCCTGGTATAATTCAGTATAAACCTTTATTTTATGCCTAAATTTTATGTTCCATGTTATTCTGCATCTTAATTTGCTGCTGTTTCACCGACTTTTGACATGTCCTTGAGAGTTGAGACGACCACGCCAATTGGAGGGAACCGGTGGATTCCTAGCCTGCGCCAAATGCTAGTTGTAAACATTTATTATGCCGCCCCTGTGGCGTAGTGGGTCTAAGCGATGGCTTCTGATCGTTCGTCCGAAAGGGGAACGGGTTCGAATCCCGGTGAGGTATGGATGTTGTGTTTGTCTTACGGCGTTGACTCTCTCCCTTCTCTGGAACCAGTGGCCCTAAATTAGGGACGGATGACTGCTTATAGCCCATTTAGTTGCTCACGGTGGTCGTTAAACCTCCAATAAAAAAACATGTATTATAGGAAAGCAAAACCAATAAAAACGACTTACGGAGTAGAACAGGGCGCTATCTAATGACAACAGTAAATTGAAAGCGCAACAGAATTTTCTGGGCAGCTAGATAGAAAGACATCAAATATCTAATCCTTCCCCGAAGAAGACCACTCCCTTGAAATCATTGAAACAATCATAGAAGGAGCGTGAACCTAGTCTGTGGGCCATATTCACACATTGGGTGAATTAAGCCTCAGCCAAATGACTTTATTATAAGTACACCAGACATGAATAATAATGAAACGCATATAGCTTATTAAATCCGTTTATTTTTGTGGTGTAGTTAACACAAAGATTCGCCAAGCTTTCGCACTCCACTGGGAGGCTTTTTTTAAAGCAATGGTAGACATAAAAATGCTATGTCTACCATTATCTTGAAAAAGCCTCCCAGTGGAGTGCTAAAGCTTGGCGAATCTTTGTGTTAACTACACCACAAAAATAAACGGATTTAATGCGCTATATGCGTTTCATTATTACTCAGCCAAATGTCTCTTTCTCGTAACCACCAATGTCTAGATGAACAAAAAAAAAAAAGCTAACTGTGAAGAAAAAATAAGAGAAAAAAAGAGGAGAGCTTTAGATCAAATAAAGTTTTTAAAGCAGAAGAAAGCAAAGTTATGCCATGACATGAATTTGGAAGCAAGTAGTACTGACTTCCAGCTAGCTGAATTATCAAAGTATTTATAATGTACCGTTCCTTCAAACTTTCGTTGGCTTTGATTACTGTAGAAATTATGCACAGTGGTTTTGAATCTTCTTGGAAAATTTTCTTGGTGCTTTTATTGCTTTAACTTACAGTGTGTGACTTGAATAACTGACAAAACCATGATAATGTGAATTAATTTGCTTCAGCAAATGCATTAGTTTATTATTTCCCTGAATGATTTTTCATATTATATTGTGCTACAGCTGCTTCATGTAAAGATCATTGTTTGTCTTCCTCATTTTAAGGTGTAATTAAACTTTGAAACACATTTATAGCTTCATGTTGGCAGTCATATACCAAATATGAACATATTGTGACAGATTTTTTCAGTCAAAATGAATGAAATATAAAACTGTGGTGCTGCAAAAAAACTTAGAAGAATAATTGCTATTCTGGATAATTCAGGAAGACATCTTAAAAGATGTCTTACTAAATTGCCTTCTCTGCTCAAGATCATCATTTATGGAACTTCCTGGCTTTCCTGTATTTTTTCTCTAAAGATTATGTTAGGATGGTTCTTACATGTTTTTAGTGTATGCATGGAAACAAAGGATACTGTTAAGGACTGACAGAAAAATTTAACTGGTCAAATTACAACAGCAGTGAAGATGTCGTGTATTCCTAGACTTGGTTAATAGAAATTATATTCTCTGCCAGCTAATGTTGCAAAAAGATTTGTGTCTGTGCTGTCTTTCTGCTACAGAAGAAATTTCAAATCAACTGATGTTTGTGCCGTATTAACTGCAGTTTACTAAACAATTATGTTGCCCCACGTATGGAGCAAAAAACTTACAATCAATCATAAAGTTTGCAGAGAGTGCAACATTTCGTCTAGTTGCTGCAGCCATCAAAGGTTTGTTTTTAAACTTTATTTTGCATATTTACTTTCTTTTTTGGTATGCTCCAGCCTATTGGTTATGAAGTTTAACAGCACAGTGTCTAAATATCCTATGCTGCGTTATTTAGAAGCAAATAATATGGAATCGATGTTCTCATTTCCAAGTGCGGGAACTAACTTTAGCTAAAATAATTACACTTTTGATTTTGAAATGTCAGCAGTATTTTCTCTGATTACTAGAAATTGTTAATGCGGTACGGCACAGGTTTTCTTCTCAGACACGGAAATGCTGTCACGATTTCTGTTGGGTTTTTTCACTCTCTCTATTGCTGTTTTAGTTTGCTTGGTCTTTAAATATTCTAAATAAATTCCAATAGAAAATACAAATTGTTGGATTGATCTGATAGAACCGCTCTAACAAAGTGTTGGAGATTCTGTCAGACACTCCCCATTTTATCATTCCCATTAAACTTCAATTCCAGCAAAAGTTGCTCTGCTCTTTAATCTTTGTGAAAAATAAACACTTAAAGGATTTAAAGCTTCAGCACTGTATCATTTAAGTGCAATTTATTCTCTTCAGTCACAATTCTCACAGCTTGCATTTTAAAACGTAACTGAAACTCTAAATGTTGTGAGTTGTTTCTGCAGATAGTTTGCTTCATGTCTTGTAACATGGAACAAATGGCCTGGCCGCCTAGTACACTTGTACTTGTGGAAACACATCACAAGAGAACCAACTAAACAATGAATCAAAGCCCTTTGTTGGTTGATTCCCTTGCGACGTTTCTCTGAGCAGGAGGCCTTTCGATCATTAAGCTTATCTGCGCAGTGCTATAGAAAAAAGGAAAATAAACTGTTCAACATACAGAATTTCTCTTACATATGAACTGTTTCTACGGAAATGTATTAACAAATTCTTCATGGGCAGTATATCACTCAGGTTCAGAAAAGATCATGAAATTACGGTACCAAAAATAATGTGCCTCGTGCATTTAATTGTTATTAATAAAAAGCAGGTAATTCTATAAAGAACAGTTATTTAAAAAATTAACAAATGTATGCTTCCGTGAGAAATATAAGAATGTTAAGGAAATGTAACAATTCGTCGCAAGGTGATTTGGTTCGCCGCTCTGGAAAAACTCTTAGAACCACCTGGAAAATCTGGAAAAGTCAGGGAATTTCTTTTCACTTTTGAGTGGGAACCCTGTCGTGCTAATGGAGTGTATTTAAAATTCATTTGTGAAAGTTCGTATAAATTCTGTTTGAAATTTCTTAAGCACAGTAAAATTCTGGTTTAACTGAAAAAAATTTAAAGCATTAAAAACTTGATTAGTCTTGACTAGCTTCAAACCAGCTGACCTCTATCACCAAATGTTAGAAAAAGTTTCACTTTCTTGTTTTTTGTACTTGAAAAGTAAGGTGAAGAACATATTATATGAGTAAGTCCACTGTAGTGGGATACTTTTGGCGAAATAAAGTATTTCATCTCAAAACATCTTTCAGAAAGACTGCGAAATGCGCTGCTCTTTTATATGAGATTTGGTTGCTGATGAGCTCACTATTTCTTTAATCTAACGTGCAGAGAAAGACAGAAAAGCCTTTAAAAGTTAATTATGTAAGCACAGTCTTGGTGTTTAACCAGTTTTTGATGCCTTTGTCTTCAAGAATGTGCCCTTCTCTCCTTTAAACCTTCATGTTTACTGAACTTCCCATGACAAAAGGAACGAACGTCACTCAAATACAACATTAAGATGAATGGAGGTGCATGGTAATACTACTAGGCCACCCTGGTGGCGTACTGGTCCAAACGATGACTTCTTACTATGATCATTAGTCCTTGATAGGTCCGGGTTCGAATCCCGGTAAGGCATGGATGTTGTGTTTGTCTTACGGCACTGGCTCTCTCCCTTCCATGGAACCACTGACCTTAAAGTAGGGACGAGCGACTACTTATAGCCCACTGAGTTGCCCATGGGGGTCGTTAAACCTTCAACCGAAAAAGAAAAACAAAACCTTTATATCACAGAATAATTCATGTTTCTATTAACAACTCTCTGCGTGTCTTACTTTCAAGAAAGGTTCTCTGAATTGCAAATGGTTTTTGGGTTAGATAAAAATTCTATATCATTGGTAGTAATGTTTAATACTTTCAAAGTTGGCTTTCTGAATTCAAGTGTTAGCAATCTGAAGGCATCTATGAATTTGAAATTATATAAATCATCAACAGTCCTTGGACCCCGTTCTCAAGTTTTCTCAGATCTTATTAGTTGATTTTAAACGTAATAAGCAATTCCAATAGGAAGAAATGTAGACACTGCAGATGGTTGCAGGCAATGAAATCACGATGACCAAAGTCAGTATATTTGTTGAAACTTTAGAAATAGATCTGCAGTAATTTTTCTCTAGCAAGAAGAATTGGGCCGCGGATGGCCTAGTGGTCAGCGCTCGTGACTGCCGTAAAGATAACCACAGGTTCGATCCTGGACAGGTACGAACGTTCGAACCACTAAATACCCGCCGTGCGTCGGATGGGCACGTTAAGCCGTCGGACCCCGGGTACTGGCCCCCCAGTAATAAATAAGGGCGTGTTCCCCCCTTTCTACCTCGCTTCCGTGTCACTTTCCTATCGGGCACTGTAGCCCAAATCTCCTAGCTTCCTATTTCTAAGGGTTGTTTAAGACCTGGGGTCAGACACTCCCTTCCTAAAATCCTCTACATATGATCTGATCTGATCTAGCAAGAACTGCTGCAGATCATAAACTGTCCAAATTCTAAGTGAACTAACTGAAATTCTAAAAGTCAATATAATAGGAGGAACTGCAAAAATTGTAAAAGGTGGCTGGCAATGACATTGCAATAATCAGAACACTGGGGAACACATTTTTTCTTATTTTCTGTTGCATTGGATTTCTCAACCGATTCTAAATATTTTCCCAAAGCTGATTTCTAATCTGAAATTGGTTTTCTTCTACATGTTCTAGTTTTCATGCAATTTGAAACTTGTGATTTTCGCAAAAAAAGGACACCCATTGCTATTTGCACTAGGGATTGCATGAGAACTAGGTTTACATCTACCCTAACATTAGACTAATTTTTTTACAAACATCAATATTCTTAAACACATAAAATCAATGACACTACTTACATAGGCAACGCAGTCCATTGATCAGCTTCTTACTTTACATTTCAGGCACGTAGAAATTCTAAGTGCCTGAAATGTAAAGTAAGAAGTTGAACAATGGGCTGCGTTACCTATGTAAGTAGTGTCATTGTTTTTATGTATTTAACTATATTGAGCACGTTGCTATCGAAGTATTTGCATGAGTTTTCGAGCTCAAGCTGTACATTGAACTTTGTAAATCAATATTCTTTATCTTATAATGAATAAAATTCTCCGACTGGACGTGTAGTGCAGGAAAACTTTCGTTAAGTCACGTTAGGGTTATAGAAAGGTTACTTGACGTAGCTAAAGTGTGCTTAATCTTCAAAGTGCTAGAGTTTGTTTAGGTAAGACACGCACGTGCAATAAATTCCAAGAATATGGAATTTATTTTTACTCAGCGTTCCTCATTATCTTGAATATCAGTAATATAACTTCGGTTTTAGTTCATTAGTACCTTGAAGGCTCCTTATTAGAGCGGTAAACACAATATACCCTGAACTTAACGTAAACACTCAATGAAATAGACTTAACGGCCAGACAGAGGTCTGACAATAAAATGAACTAAGTAAACGTACTCACTTTTAACCTTTTATTGGGGAGCTTCTGGTATTACTCAAATACACACTCCAAAATAACACAACTACTGATAGCCCGAACTTTCGTACTATCGTGATATCGTAGAAACGTAGGTAAATCGCATATCAGTAATCAGGAAGAACCTATCACATATAAAACGAAGCTCTCTGGTATACTTGAGCGCGCCTATATATACTGCATACCACCACGTCATGACTTACACACGTTGCCACATATAATTCAGCGGGAGAAACAACATCTCGTTAAGTGAGAAGATAATTTGCATAGGAAAATAAAATAACAAGAGATAGTAAAATAAAAAAGAAACTGAATCTAGAGTATACGTTACAATCTTTATTGTTAATTTTGGATTTTAGAGATTTATCTGATTTACACAAAAATAACAACTGTTTTTCTTTGTTTCAGATCTGATCATGGCTTCTTCAAGTAGACATAAATGTGTAAATAATTCTGATGCATTCTGTTATGTATATTGCTGCTACCAGGGGCGGATTGGGGCGACGAAACCAGGCCGGAAATTTTAGTCTTGTGGTCCATTACAGAAACACATGTACCCACAGGCTAACACCTCATAAATTCCCTCATGAAAAAAATTCTGTTAGCTCCTGTATGAAATA
This sequence comes from Macrothele yani, assembly GCA_039090855.1. Taxonomy (NCBI): domain Eukaryota; kingdom Metazoa; phylum Arthropoda; class Arachnida; order Araneae; family Macrothelidae; genus Macrothele; species Macrothele yani. The sequence goes on from CM077017.1 coordinate 86,763,824, forward strand.
GAATTGTTGAAATATGCATTGTAGAACTATTTCACATCTGAATAAATTTTAGCAGCAATTTAAAGCTGAAAGAATTTTAAAAATCCACTTATGGTTGAATGCAGCGTATCAAACCATGCTCAAAACAGGATGTTGTGCCAGATAATTATATTTATTTGGTCACTGTCACCTACTTTTCATAGATATTCGTCACATCCTTGAGTAGATGAGATACTACCCATTATTTTACTAATGAACAACCATTTTGATCCATGAGCCAGTGCCGGTAAATCGTTGTTTCTGTTAAGATAAATATCGGTTGGACACGGATTGTAATATCTCTGCCGAAGAATCGCTTTGTGCTCTATGTTTTTATGTAGATAAGGGTATGGAATTGATGGGCCATCAAAATTGTTACTAGTGCCTCTTTCAAGATTACAAAAGGAGGACAGAGCCTACCAGTGCCCCTTTGTCTCCAAGACCAACGATCTATGCTTAACCGCAGATAGCTTAAGGCTGTCTTTGAATGAGTGTAAGAGAAATTCTATCCTATATGATGATGATCATATGTAGAGGATTTTAGGAAGGGAGTGTCTGACCCCAGGTCTTAAACAACCCTTAGAAATAGGAAGCTAGGAGATTTGGGCTAGAGTGCCCGATAGGAAAGTGACACGGAAGCGAAGTAGAAAGGGGGAGGAAGACGCCCTTATTTATTACCGGGGGCCAGTACCAGGGGCCCGATGGCTTAACGTGCCCATCCGACGCACGGCGGATATTTAGTGGATCGAGCGTTTGTACCTGCTGGGATCGAAATTGAGGTCCTTTCCGTGGCAGTCACGAACGTTGCCCACTAGGCCACCCGCGGCCCCTTCTATCCCATATCTGCAATGTAAATTCTTTTGTACACATTTTCTCGAAGACTATTACTTGTAGTGTTTGAAATTTTGAGCACAAATAAAAACGACCTATAGCTAATATGTGCCACAGTTATTATTCCGAAAAAATTGTTAGAATGTTTTTTTTAAATTCAGTTTATCTGACTCGAAAGTATTCCAATTTGAGCGCTAGATGGCGCGATAAGATAGCTTAGCAGTGTTTCTGTCTGGAAGAAACAAAATCTCTGATTTCGGTCTGATTTTTTGAAGTATCTAAGCCAAATAGAAATAATTGAATGGGGCCAAAAGTGAGACTGGAATCTTGTATCCCATAAATCATCTGAAATCCTTTCGTATATTCATTTTTTTGAAGAGAAAATGTGTACATTAGCAGAGAACTCCTGAATTTGAGCTATAGAAACTCCGCCTTTTTACTGGCTCCACCCCAAACAACGTTATTGGTTAAAACGTAACTGCGCGTATTTTGTCTTTTCATTGTGGAGCCAACGAGATACCGCTTCCACTCTGAATATGGCGAGGTCTGCAATGATTTGGTGACGCCAACTTCTGGGACATTCCCTCAAGACGTAAAAGCCACGCCCAAGGAGTGATTTTTGGGCCGTCTATCGCAGAAGAGGAACCCTAATATTTATTCAAAGACAACCTTGTTGCCTTTGAATACTTATTCAAAGGCAACATGAGTGTAAAGCGTGCTTAGTCCATCGGCAAATTTTTCACTGAAGTAGAGGGAATTTTGCTTTGTCATTTTAAAGCAAACGCCCTACATATACATAGATAGGATGAAACATCATTTTTTTAATAATAATAACTTTTCAGACAGATAATATAAAGCTCAAATGAAGTTAAAGATTCTTATTCACAAACCAAAATAATTATTCGTTATTTCCAAACAATCCTGACAAACAGGATACGAGAAATAATGAGCCATTTATCGAGTGGTCCACCGGGAAATATCCCGGAGTCCCGGTAGGCCAATCCACCCCTGGCTGCTACATACTTCTACGTCAAAGGCGAAATATAACTTCGTTTGTGAGACTTGCCTATAAAGCCTATTTTGAAGTTCCCCTTGGCGACCAAGACAAAAAATGGGCTCCTCATATTGTGAGTCATAATTGTGAGGAAATGCTTCGTGACTGGACAAAAGGAAAACGAAAAGGTCTGCCTTTTGAAGATCCCATGGTTTGGCGAGAACCCAAGGACCACATAACTGAACGCTACTTTTGCCTGGTCAACACGAAGGGCGTCGGCAAGAAAAACCGGCATAAGATCTCCTTTTCCAGTATTCCCTCACCAATTCGACCTACTCCTCCCCACTCTGAGGAACTCCAGGTTCCAGTTTTTAATGGTTTTGCCTCATCTGAAGATGAAGGCAGTGAATATGATAAGGAAGAGCACGAGGGCTGTGATAACGAGCTTCAAGAAATGTTTTCGGAATCCGAAGACTCCTCATCTGATACCAAACAGTCATCAGCCCCTCAGCACTTTAGCCAACCGGAATTGAATGACTTAGTGTGTGATTTGAGGTTCTCCAAGGAAGCAGCTGAGGTATTAACCTCCAGGCTGCAAGAAAAACCTACTCGACCGCTCTGCAAAAGTTTCTTATTTCCGAAAGCGGGACCAGATTTTTGTGGACTTTTTTTCAGAAGCCAAGCTGTTTTTTTACTGCCACGATATCCCATGTCTTCTCAGGTAATTATGTATTACCTCATGTAGTCCAACAGAATGGTGATTATTTCTGGGCAGCTCAAAACGCAGCTTCAAGTGTGTTCTGTTTTGCAATGGCAATGTTTATGGAGCGGTTCCAGTTGGTCACTCAGTGCATTTGCGAGAAGAACATGATGACATGAAAATGGTCATTGACGTACTGAAATATCCCGAGCACAACTGGATCATTTGTGTGGAACTGAAAATGGTCAAATTCCTCCTTGGTCAACAGAAAGACTTCACTAAGTTTTCATGCTATCTCTGCATGTGGGACTGCCGAGCTCGAGAGAAACACTGGACACAGAAGGAGTGTCCCATCCGTGAAACTCTAGAAGCAGGCATGACAAACATTGTGAATGACCCAATCGTCAGCTGAGAAATATTATTTTCCCAGCACTCCATGTCAAGCTCGGCTTGATAAAATAGTTCGTCAAGGCATTAAGTACTGATGGTGAATGTTTTCAACGTATAGTTTCTGCTTTTCCTGCTTTGTCCTTCGAAAAGATCAAAGCAGGTGTGTTCGATGGACCTCAAAATGGTGTCCTTGCACGTGATGAGGAATTTGTCAGAAAGATGAATGACAAGGATATAGTAGCACTGCTGTCTTTCGTGGCAGTTATACAAAACTTTCTTGGTAACAAAAAGGCCGATAACTATGAGATTCTCCTTACTAGTAAGCTGTTGGCTTTCCGCGATCTTGGGTGCAACATGAGTGTCAAGCTCGATTTCCTGAATAGTCAACTTGATCAATTCCCCGACTACCTTGGGGCTGTTAGTGATGAACAGGGAGAGCGCTTCCATCAAGACCTCATGACGATGGAACAGCGCTATCAAGGACGATGGGACAAAAATATGATGGCTGGAGCATCAAACGAGATTGCCCTGAGAAAGTCCACAAACGCCTCAGCTACAAGCGCAAATGTTGCCTGAATAGGATGTATTTGAACTTTGCATCCCATCCTTAATAGTTGTTCTGAATCACCTATCATCTTTGTGTCGAAATATATGTTAATTTAAAGTAAAAAGCATTAGTGCATACTCATATTTGACTATAATGGATAAATGTTTCCGATTTGACAAGTGGTCATACATATTTTACTCCACACAAATGATTTTTTTGCCGTTTTTCAAACTTTAATACATATTGTGATGCACCTACACATTTTTGTGAATACATAAAGAATATCTTTGCCAAGACAGTTGTTTAAACCTAATTTTAAGACTGCGTGACCATAAATTCGTCAGATAGACCATGACATCATGTGAGAGGCGAGCTTACAGAGAAAAACTAACTTCAGATTTGAATTCAGCACACTCGAATTAGGTAAGAACAAGTGCTGGTATCAATGCAACAAAAACTTTGTTCCCCAGTGTAATCAGCCTCCCCACTGAAACTTTAATAGTACATAATAGGCCAGTTTATAACGAAGTAAATTTCTCCGTCATTTGTATCCGCGCCAGGATTCGAACCCGGATCCCCTCATTCCGGAACAAGTCACTCTACCAATTGAGCTACACGGACGTTTGTTCTGACTCCTACCTGCCTTTATGTCGTGTGGGTCCTTCTGGCAGGTACGTCACATCTCCTGGTACGTTACAAGTTTACCCTATGCACTTTTGGAAGTGAAGTCCGTGACACTCTTACCTATGACATGGTATCTTCACAAATGAACCTTTAAAACTGACGAAGCCATGGGAGCAATAAGCAATTTACAATCTTCCAAAAAAACTTTCTTCTAAATAATGAAGCTAAAATATCACTTCTGTGCATTTCAGTGTATCTTTTCAACACCATTCTCAGGAAACACTCGTACCCACCTAAATTTTACTCATGCTGAAAGACAAGTGTCTTCAAAATTCGGTGTTTCCACTTTGAATGCTATCAACTTTTCCTCTCGTAACGTCATTTCGCATTTCTACTTTTACATTGCCATCTGTCAGTTGTGAAAGTCGAGTTCTTTATTTTTCTTGTCTTCTTTTAGCGTACTTTCTTCCTTAATTAATAATTTTCTGGGGAGTTGTAATTCTAAACTGTTGTTTTTATTGAAATTAGTTTCTTTGGTGTTCTCTATATTTGGTGTTCTCTATATTTCTTTATATTCTCTATATATATGGTCTAAGGTTTCTTTCTGCATGTTGTTGATTCAATATTTGACTATTTCCAAAATCTGGTACTGTTTGATGGTTGTTATCATATTCTTTAGTGCTGTTTCTTCTTTTTTTATCTAGTTATTAATATGTTGTTTTATACGATGTTTTAGTCTGTTTCTGGTACTTCCTGCATAGAATTTCTTAGTCCTTTCCTGACTATCACTGTTAATTGGAATTTTGAAAACACATGTTTGCCCAATGGATTGGTAGGTTCTTTATTAGTAGTAATCATATCTTATACGTCTGCACATTAAAACCTATGATGAGAAAATGTTTATTGCATTTTTTTAAGAACAGATATAATTCCGGGTATATACGGAAATTTTGCACTGGTTGTAAAATAATGTGAGACGAATGAAATCTGAAGCCCCTTGGCACCCGGCACCTACGGGATTTGTACCCGTGGTTGATGATGATGATGATGATGATGATATACGGAAATTTGCCGTAGAAATCAATGTTTTACATACTTTTGGTTGAGGGTGTGTTTATGAATTAATTTTTTGATAACTGATTGTTTATATCCAAATTTTCGAGCAATTTCAGTAATCAAGGTAAGTTCCTCCGATTTTAATTTATTGAAAAGACAACCAGTTATCAAAATAAATGAAATCCAAGGAAAACGTTTTGATATTTTCCATTGATCTGATGCTGTTTGGGAGATTATTCCATAGGATAATGGCTTTATACATTATGCTATTTAAAGGTTAAATTTAAGGTTAAGTTGATTTTGGCGACTGCTCTGGCCTGTTGTCAATCCTCATATTGTATCATGATTAAAATTAATTTAATTTCCATGTTAGTACATTCCTATTGTAGACAGTGAATTCCGTACTCCCCCCCCCCACCTCCAAAATAATCAAAACCAATGAGCAACACAGTGAAAACTAAAGTTGTTTCTGTAGACATCAGTAATCCACTACGAAAATCCCGAATTATGATGAGGGCAAGTAATAATGTTGAAACCCAGTGTCATCTTTGACAATGTATAACTTTAGAATCATAATTTATTGACAGCACCAGTCATAATGTAGAAAACCCAGTTTATTCTCATATGAGATGTTTATTTGCCATTCAGTGTGTATTCTCATATGAATTTCTTGAAATATTTGAATTCAAGTTAGAATGCTGTTGAGCATTATGACTGGCGTTAAAATATTTGTGCTTCGTTATATTTGCCAAAAATATTTTATATTGTATGTTTTCTGGTACTAAAGTTAACCCTTTCGAAATTGTATTTCACCAGGGAAAGCAGCGTGACAAAATGTAAACAAATGCTGGAGATATGTCGCTGTCTTTTTCTTCCGAGAGCCCCGTTATAATGTCTCGTGTTAAGTCAATGGTAAATTTTGCTGTGGAAGTTACTCGAAGCGAAGGGAAAATGATTGATTATATTAAATCTGCTTAATTAGACACTGAAGTAACATTAATAACTGAACAAAATGGGTACAGAGAGATTATACTGTAAAATTACTTCAGTTTAATATTTTACGTACATTAAAGGATAGGAATCCCTTGCTACATGAACGAGTTGCTATTTTCACTTTCATTCCTGATCTGCAGTAATATACACTATATTGACAAAAGTCACCGGACACCTAGAAGAGAAACACAACATAGCATTTATTCCACCTTTGGCTTTATTTTTTTTTTTTTTTTGATTGGAGGTTTAACGACCACCGTGAGAGCAACTCAATGGGATATAAGCAGTCGCCCGTCCCTAATTTAGGGTCACTATTTCCAGGGAAATTAGAGAGCCAGTGCCGTAAGACAAACACAACATCCATGCCTGACCGGGATTCGAACCCGGACCCCTTTCAGACGAATGATCAGAGGCCATCGCTTAGACCACTGCGTCACCGGGGCGGCATTTGGCCTTAATGAATGCACTGACCCTTCGTGACATTCTTTCCAAAAGGTTTTGGAACACAGCGATAGGTATGCGCTTCCATTCAGTACATAATGCCGCCGCTAACTGTTGCTTAGTAGTAGGCCTTAGTTCCAAACTTTTTATGCGGCGCTTTAATTCTTCCCATAGATGCTCTATAGGTTTAAGATCAGGATTCTGTGCTGGCCAGTTCACACACGATACGGAATTATCGTCAAACCACGCCGTAACAGTCTTTGCTTTATGGCTCGGTGCATTATCTGCTGGTACCAACAAGGCTCGGTTCCATAGTATTGCCACAGAGTTGGTAGGGCATAATTGTCCAGAATATTGAGGTAGACGTGCTGGTTAGCAGGTTTGTCCACGATAACAAATGGGCCGGGCCATACCACGAAAAACACCCCCACAGGAGTACACTGCCAGCTCCAAACTTGACAGTAGGAACAGTACACTGTGGTAAATAGCGTTCCCCTGGCTGCCGCCGTACCCACACACGGCCATCAGACTGATGGATCGTGTATCTGGATTCATCAGTCCATAGGACCCGTTTCCATTGATCTACGGTCCACGATAAATGTTCTTACACCATGCTAAACAACGAGTAGCATTCTGAGTGCAGATGAAAGGCTTATGAGCACCCGCACGACCACGGTAACCCATGGAATGAAATTCTCTGCGAATGGTACGTGTACATACCGAGGTTCCAGCATTTTTACTCACCTGTACACTGAGGTCTTGTGCAGTGCTCCGTCGATTAGCTGTAACGACTCTCCTGAGCCTTCGACGTCCTCTATCACTGATTTTCTTTGGTCTGTCGGTACGTTTTGCTAGTTCAGGCACGTCATGTGTCTTCCACTTATTAAGTACATCCAAAACAGTTGACTCTTGAATATGTTTAAACGCCTCTCGGTTTCTCTTATGGAAAACCCACTAATATAACACCCAACAATCTTTCCTTTCTTAAAGTCAGTTCTCTCCCGCCGCGACATTTTCACTCAACCTCACAGTGCGATATGATCGCGGTCAGCTGCAGGCTTGTTTTTATACCGTTTGGAGCTGTATCGCGCATCTTACCAACGCAGCGGATCCGTTCATTAGCTTTTGAAGGGGTGTCCGGTGACTTTTGTCAATATAGTGTTTATGTTAACGTACGAATTCCTTGCAGAATTTTAATTTTTCACATCGGCGTATCCAAATCCAAGCTCGTATGCAATGCAGTTTTTCTTACCTGACATGAGCGGCAAGCGAATCTAGCGGTTTCCCTTTTTTTCGTTTTCCGGAGAACGAATGGCACACTAACTCCTTCAAGCCACTATACCTATGCTAGCCTTGGTTCACCGTCGGAAGTACTTAACATGGGCACTCGAGCATCAACATAGGACGTTGAGTGATAGAAAGAGGGACGTCTAGTCCGTTGGCCCTTGCTTCTTGACGTGCAATTTGGACGGCCGGGTACATGTCGTTTACCTGGGGGCAGGTGTTGGCGCCAGGATGCACCGTGGGATGAACCCAAGCCAGTGTAGGAAGTGTAATGCTGTGGGCAATGTTCTGCTGAGAAACTCTGGGTGCAGTCATTCATGTGCAGGAAACCATGACGTCTACCCTTACATAAACATCATTGCAGAGCAGGTACATCTTTTAATGGCAATGGTATTCCCCTCGGTGGCAGTCATAATGTCGAAGGTCAAAATGTTGCAGGATCATAATGTCGACACGGTCATAAAATCGACAGTCAAAATGTCGACACGGTCATAATGTCGACAGGGTTCAGAAAATGTCCGCATGGTACTCTAACTTAGACCGTAGACGGTTTTTGGAAGGGGTCGGGGCCCGAAGTCAAGGGATCCCCCATACAAAATTTTTGCAAAATCTACAGTTTACAACTTAGAACAACCAAATTTGGCATACAACTTCGTGTTACTCTAATTTAGTCTGAAGACGAGTTTTTGGAAGTGGTCAGGGAGCAGGGTCAAGGGGTCCCCATACAAAATTTTCGTAAAATCTACAGTTTTCAATTTAGAACCGCCAAATTTGGTATACTATCTCATAGTACTCTAACTTAGTCTGTAGACGGGTTTTGGGAAAGGGTCAAGAGCTCCCCACACAAAATTTTGGTAAAATCAACAGGTTTCGATTTAGAGCCACCAAATTTGGTATACTATCTCACGGAACTCTAACTTACACCGTAGGCGGTCTCTGGAAGGGGTCGGGGCCGGGGTCAAAGTGGCCCCATTCAAAATTTATTGTAAAATATAAAGTTTTCCATTTAGAACCACCAAATATGATATACACTGCCGGACAATTGCTAAGGACGGATGACAATAGCAACGATAGCAACCATAAAATGGAAGGCAGGAAAATGTGGAAATTAGCATAAGTGCGGGATACAGTAAGACGTGTTGTGCGTATGCAAATTTTGGATTGCCGAACTTGTTCGTGACGTCATAGCTCTGATAAGAGATATAAAGGATTTGATGCGTATTGACCGTTGTTGTTCAAACGCAAAGTTGAAAGGGAAAGAATCAATTGACGAACTTACAATTTTCAGTATGTCTTCCCGACATCACCTAGATGATTTTACGCGTGGCCGTATTATTGGCAAGATTGAAGAAGGGCCAAAAATAACACATGTTGCCAGGGAGTTCGACGTCAGCCACAGTGTTGTTTCAAGGCTTTGGAAATCATTTCAAACAAATGGAGAGTGTAGCAAACGTCACGGGGGAGGTCGTGTTCGCAGTACGACACCTGCAGAAGATCGGTACATAGTGCTATCAACAAAAAGACACCGGCGCAGCACAGCTAGTAAGGTAGCAAGTCAGTTTATGGCTGTTACTGGCAAGCGGATCTCCCGAAAAACTGTCGCCAGACGTTTGCATGAAGGAGGACTATACGCCCGCCGTCCTGTTGTGTGCATCCCATTGTCCAGACTTCACCGTACCGCCCATTTGCAATGGTGCCATCAACATCGCAATTGGACTGATAACGACTGGTCTGCTGTCCTCTTATCAGATGAGAGTAGATACAGTCTATCGTCTGATTGTCGACGACAACTGATCTGGCGTGATAGTGGTACTGAATATTGTCCAGCAAACATACAGGAAAGGGACCGATATCCGACATGTAGTGTCATGGTATGGGCTGGCATCATGATCAATGGCCGTACGTCCTTCTATGTGCTTCCAACTGGGACTATGACTGGCCAACGATACATTAATGATGTTCTGCTACCTCATGTTCGCATGTTCCGTGGTGCTGTCGGTGATAGATTCATTTTCATGGACGACAACGCAACATGTCATCGAACAGTCGCTGTCCAGGAGTGTCTTGAGAGCGAGGATATTCAACGCCTCGTATGGCCAGCACGTTCTCCAGATCTGAATCCCATTGAAAATGTGTGGGATGCTTTGGGGAGGAGTCTTGCTGGTCGCCAATGCCCTCCGATAAACAAGGACACCCTCATCCGTGCACTGACAGAGGAATGGGATAAATTACCCCAACAGCTGCTTGATAATGTTGTGCAAAGCATGACACGACGTGTGGAATCTTGCATCGCCCTCCATGGTGGCCATATCCCGTATTGACATCTTACGCCGGAACGCCTGCGGACGGTAATTGCATTTTTTTCACGTTTACGTATTCTGCACAAAATGGCCTGTTTGTCCCTTGAACACGTTCCAAAGCCTTCTGGATTTCAGAGTACAATAAATTGTCTTTCTTGTAATGTCCTGGCATTCTGACATTATTTTATTTCACTTGGCATCCCACCACACTTACTTTTTTATGCGCTATATAGCCGTTTATGATCCGTCCTTAGCAATTGTCCAGCAGTGTATTATCTCACGGAACTCTGACTTAGACCGTATGCAGTTTTTGAAAGGGGCCAGGGGTTAAAAGGTCCCACACAAAAGTTTTGTAAAATCAACAGTTTTCAATTTAAAACCACCAAATTTGGTATACTATTTCATATTACTCTAACTTAGTCCATAGACGGTTTTTGGAAGAGGTCGGGGCCCGGGGTCAAGGCGGCCCCATCCAAAATTTTCGTAAAATCTACAGTTTTCAATTTTGCACCACCAAATTTGGTATACTATCTCATGGTACTCTAACTTTGTCCGTAGACTTTACTTGGTAAGGGTCGGGGCCCCGGGTTAAGGGGGCCCTATTCAAGATTTTCGTAAAATTCAGTTTTTAATTTAAAACCACCAAATTTTGTATACTATCTCATGGTACTCTAACTTAGACTGTAGACAGTTTTTGGAAGGAGTCGGAGCCAGCTGTAAAGGGGCCCCATTCAAAATATTCGTAAAATCTACAGTTTTCAATTCAGAACCAAAATTTGGTGTACTATCTCACGGAACTCTAACTTACACCGTATGCAGATTTTGAAAGGGGTCGGGGCCCGGGATCAAGGGTTGATTTCGAAACTTTTGTACACAAAAGTTTCGTAAAATCAACAGTTTTCAATTTTGAACCACCAAATTTGGCGTACTATTTCATATTACTCTAACCTAGTCCATAGGCGTTTTTTGGAAGAGGTTGGGTCGCGGGGTCAAGGGACCCCTATGCAAAATTTTCGTTTTGGAAGGGGTCAGGTACGGGGGCAAGGTACCCTCACACAAAATTTCTGTAAAATCTACAGTTTTCAATTTAAAACCGCCAAAATTGGTATATTATCTTATACGGTACTCTGACTTAGACTGTAGTCGGTTTTTCGAAGGAGTCAGGGCCCTGGGTCAAGGGGCCTCTTTCAAAATTTTCATAAAATCTACAGTTTTCAATTTAGAACCACCAAATTTGGTATGCTATCTCACGGAACTCTAACTTACACCGTAGGCGGTCTCGCGAAGGGGTCGGGGCCCGGGGTCAAGCTGACCCTATTCAAAATTTTCGTAAAATCTTAAGTTTTCCATTTAGAACCACCAAATTTGATATACTAATTCACGGAACTCTAGCTTACACCGTATGCGATTTTGAAAGGGGTTGGGGCCTGGCGTAAAGGGGTCCCCATAGAAAAGCTTCGTAAAATCAACAGTTTTCAATTTAGAACCACCAAATTTGGTATACTATCTCATGGTACTCTAACTTAGACCGTAGACCGTTATTGGAAGGGGTAGGGGCCCAGGGTCAGAGCCCCCTAACACAAAATTTTCGTAAAATCAACAGTTTTCAAGTTAGAACCATCAAATTTGATATACTATCTCATGGTACTCTATCTTAGACGGTACACGGTTTATGGAAGGGATCGGTTCCCGGGGTCAAAGGGCTCCATTTAAAATGATCGTAAAGAGTTCCATTTTTTACTCTTAAGAACTGCAACACAATTCAGCACTCCAATATCCTACCTACGGTCTAAGTTAGAGGCCGTAGATAACAATAAAGTGCAAAAATACGGATAATGGTGTATTAAAAAACAAATTAATAAACGTTAGCTTTCACCACCAACGAACGGCTTATCAGGCAGAAATACAATGTAATTTAAATAGAGTTCCAGATATTCAAAATTCAAAACGGTAAGAAAAGGATGATCAATGCCAATGTCCAATCGCATGCACGCGACATCACACAGGTACAGACCTAAAAAAAACCCCCAAAAAAACCGGGCCACCCTTTTAAACTTTGGAACCATTTGCCGCAGATAAACAAGTTAAGTACCGTTGGAAAGCACTCGAAAGGAACGAACACGTGATGCGAAGAAAAATGCTAATTGAGCTAATAACATGCTAATTAGCTCAGTATCTCCGAAATTTTCCATATAAGGGATATGTTATTTCATGCGCATTCTATTTAGCACATGGAAAAAAACCCTAAACCTAAATTTTAAATACCGTCAAAATCGGATGAGTAATAGCGAAGACATTTGCAAATAAAGTTAGAGGGGGCAACCATATATCTACATCTGAAATGTTTCCTTACCTGCAAGAAGAGTGATAATGCTGGAAAGTCTGCGTCTTGCCCGAACCTCCGACAAATTGAATGCTGAGTACGGACGAGCAAAGGTCTGGACAGGATACGATCTTTTTTTTACTAAACGATCTTTTTTTACAAAAGACGTTCTAAAAAAACCAATACCCAATAACACACCAATGCCTCGACCTACGGTCCTCCAATGACAGACCTTCCGTCTAAGTTAGGGGCCGTGGTTAACAAATTTTATATGGGGCCCCTTGACCCTGGGCCCCTACCCCTTCCAAAAACAGTCTACAGACTAAGTTAGAATACCATAAGATAGTATATCAAATTTAGTGGTTCTAAATGGAAAATTCTTGATCTTACGAAAATTTAGTTTGGGATCCCCGGCACCGACCCCTTCCAAAAACCGTCTACCGTATAAGTTAGAGTACCATGAGATAGTATACCAAATTTGGTGGTTCTAACTTGAAAACTGTAGATTTTACGAAAATTTTGAATGGTTTTGAATGGGGGCTCCCTTGACCCCGGGCCCCAACCCCTTCCAAAAATCGTCTATGGTCTAAGTTAGAGTACAGTGCGGACATTTTCTGGACCCTGTCGAGATTTTGACTGTCGATATCATGACCGCGCGACATTCTGACTGTCGACATTTTGTAATACACCTATTCCCCTCTAGTAGTGCCTTCTTTCAACATGATAATGCTCCAAGCTGCACTGCCCGTATTGTTCTAGAATGGTTCGCAGAATATGAGGAAGTCTTCCATGGTACCAGATACCACAAGACACCTTTAGAAATTCTGTTGCGTCTATGTCTTGACGGATAACAGCTGTTTTGGAGGCACGTGAAGAACAAACATCGTATTGGGCAGCAGGAACGTAGCAAGCTTTTCTCACCTGGGAGGGCGAGTTTTGAAATTACGCTCCTTTGAATTTAAAAGTTCCCCACTTCCACTCAATTAGAGAGTAAGCAGTTCTTACTTTCTCATACATTCGTTATAGGAAAGCATTATGATCATTAAAAAATCTTGCTTCCAGTTTTCGACATAATTTTACTCAAAATTTTAAAATTAGATGAATACACAAGAACTAACGGTTTTAAACATCAAGTGAAACGTAAAAGTTATGTGAACACCAACAACATAACATGTGCAGAAATGCAGAATGAAAAAAATCCAACACAGAACGAATGAATATTAGATAGTAAACGTAACAATAGAAAGATGCTTTCGGAGTAGGGCTTGAAAAAATTCCACTCAATGTTAAACGGTCAGAGAAACTTTCGGCGACAGAGCACAATTGACTAATTAGCTCTCCCTCCCTTCGACGTATTCGGAAAGGTCACGGAGGTTATAGGCATATCAGCATATTGTTTTACATACCTTCACCCATTGTTTCGGACAATTCCATGCATTCATGTGAAGTGGTCCACAATTCCCAGTGTAAGTTCTGTACGCGGGTTAGCTGCGCGTAACAGTGTATGTTGCTAACTAAAGTATTTACAAAACAAGATACTAAAGTGTCTAACTTCATTTTTCACTTGAAATGTTCAGCACACTCTCTTCATTTCCATTTTTTACGCTCCTCAGAGTATGAAATTACGCTCCTGTGTATGACCGTCCTGGGAGGGTAACCGCCCTCCTCCCCTCCCGGTAGCTACGGCCCTGTTGGGCAGGTAGTTATAATATTTTGACTTTTAGGTGAACTGTTAACCGTACCCTTCAATTTCCAAAGCGGATCGTCCGTGCACAGTTTAAAAGGGTTGCAAAACAAGCAGAAAGTTTAGGCTCATCAGTAGAACAGTTTAGAAAAAAATCTTCTGTAGTAAAAATGGAAAGGAAAGGTTCAAAAGTAATAAAATAAAAACGCTTATTTCTCTAAATTCCATCCACTCTTGCAGCCCCCCTCGCTCCGTCCCTCTTTTCTCGTACAAAGTAATCTCTACATCTCTACTTAGTTGGATTTTTATTTTTTTTTGCACAAGAGAAATTTCATCTGCGCACAAGCTGTAAAATTTAGTGAGAACTTTGATAAAGATTAAAAGCGGATGTCTGTTTACCAGCTCCTTGCAAAACTTTTTGAGAATTATTAAAAAAATGCATAAAAAAAAGGACACTCACAGAAGATGCCCACGGAAGAAATGCCCAAATCTCGTACATATGCAAAAATGCTCATAGTATTTCAACATGAAAACTATTGCTTAGCTTTGATTCTCGTCCTGGTTTACTGGGTGCGATGTAGCTTTTGTTTTGGGGATGTAAATCAGATACAGTACATTATCTGTTAATTCCTTTCTCGTGCCTTCCCAGTAATTGTGCTTGTAAATAAAATTTAGCAAAGAAAAAAGGTAGACTTACGATTAACATATTTTTTATGTTTTAAAAATATTCCCGAAACATACATTTCACAAGTAGAGTGGATTTGTTTGTGCAGTAGACTGGATGATGCGGTTTTTTCTGTTTTCATAAAAAACAGTTAACGATTTGTCCACTTGTTTCGAGGGGGTGTTCCTACGCAAAAACTTTGTTCGATGCGATCATGTTTCATATAAATGTCACAGTACACTACTGTGAATTGTCCAGTAGTGTACTGAAAATTGTGGCTGCCGCTCAATTCTGAGCTTTAGTCACATCGACTCGTAAAGAAACATGAGGCACATCGAGTAGCCTAATATAACAGTGCCCCCTCTTTCTAAATGCGGGCACTTTTTCTAGTGGGTATTTTTATTGTTGGTATTCTTTGCGAACACCAGCTTTTGGTGCATAACAATACTGTGTGGAAATACACAATGCTTAATTTGAACAAATTATAAATAAAAAAAATTTGAAACTGTTTTTATTTCGAAATCTTGATGAAATTTTTACCTTTTATTTCAGATGTTCTACATCCTCCAAGCCTGCAACAAACAAAAATGAACTTTTCTTGCTTTTTTTACAGAAAAGTTTCGAATTACCTCACTGAAATCAATTTTCCTACAGAACTTGCTTTCTATACATACAGTAACATATTAGGTGTGAAACTTAATTCTCGGCCCCTAACCGCAAGCGATTATAGAACGTCGGTAAATGCAAATTGCTGTGTGCAATAATGGCTCATTACAGTGGCATCCAACAGCTTTCCAGGCAACCGTAATCGCTCACAGCTATAGTGACAGAAGGGACGATAGTTGACGGTGAAAGCAATGTCGTTCGAGAAGCAACATTTGAAGCACTGCCTCCTGTTCGCGTTTCAGCTGAACAAAAGTGCCGCGGAATCCCAGCAAATAATCTGTGCTGCTTTGGGTGAGGCTGCTGTGTCCTACAGTACGTGTAAGAAGTGATTCCAGCGGTTTAAGCCGGGAAATTTCGATCTCCGTGTTGCAGAACGTCCGGGACAGCCACAGAAAGTTAATGATGAGGAACTGGAACAACTGTTGGACGCGGATCCTTGTCGCACACAGTCAGAGAGCTCGCCCAGGAACTCGGAGTAACACAGCAAGCCGTTGTAAAGCGCCTGCACAAGTTTGGACGGATTCACAAAGAGGGCCGTTGGGTGCCCCACCAACTCACAGCTGCGAACAAGTCTAAGCGCTACGATGTTGCTGTGTCCTTGCTCCTCAGATCCAAGAAGAAGGATTTCTTCAACAAGATTTTGACCTGTGATGAGAAGTGGATCCTCTACGATAATCCTAAGCTGCGCAAATCGCAGGTTTATGCAGCTCAGCCTACCACCAGTACGGCCAAACCGAATATCCATGCCAGGAAGTTGTTGCTGTGCATATGGTGGGAGCAGCGTGGTTTCGTACACTATGAGTTGCTCAAACCAGGTGAAACGGTCAATGCTGAGCGTTACTGTCAGCAACTCATTTGTGTGAGTAACGCAATGGAGGCGAAAAGGCCATACACCGGCAAGGGCAGAAGGTCGGTCCTGTTGCTTCAGGATAACGCGCGTCCTCACACCGCGAAAACGACTTTAAACACGATCACCGACCTGGAATGGGAGATTTTGTCCCACCCGGCATATTCTCCAGACTTCGCCCCGTCGGATTATCACCTCTTTCGCTCCCTGCAACATCACGCACTTCACTTCTGTCGAGGAGGTCCACACAAATATTGATGACTTTATCAACTCAAAACAGCCCTCTTTTTTTTTTTTTTTTTTTTTTTGATTGGAGGTTTAACGACCACCGTGAGCAACTCAATGGGCTATAAGCAGTCGCCCGTCCCTAATTTAGGGTCACTGGTTCCAGGGAAGGGAGAGAGCCAGTGCCGTAAGACAAAACACAACATCCATGCCTCACAGGGATTCGAACCCGGACCCCTTACGGACGAATGATCAGAGGCCAGCGCCTTAGACCACTGAGCCACCGCAGTGGCATTCGGCAGCTCCCTGACCGATGGCTCAAATGTATCCAACACGACGGGGATTATTTCCCTGATTAGGTACGTATTCGATTTGCTATGCTTTCGTGTCAACGTGTCGTGCCTGTGGCCGAGAATTAAGTTGCACCCCTGATAGATAGTGCAGTTACAAGCGATAAGCGTATATTCCTCATTGTAGGCTTTTTGCTATTCTTTATAAAAGATAGTTTACTGAAACTACGTTATGCCCCAGCAACAGTTTCACGGAATGGGCAGAACTTCCTCATAGCAACGCACATTTCACC
The DNA here is from genome assembly GCA_039090855.1 of Macrothele yani. Lineage (NCBI taxonomy): Eukaryota > Metazoa > Arthropoda > Arachnida > Araneae > Macrothelidae > Macrothele > Macrothele yani. The sequence goes on from CM077017.1 coordinate 86,780,994, forward strand.
AAACTCTAACTACAGTGTTTTGTCATAAATTTCTCCCAGAAGAATTTTTTTTATTAGAGGTTTAACGACCACCGTGAGCAACTCTAATGGGTTATAAGCAGTCGACCGATCCTAAGTTAGGACCACTGGTTCCAGGGATGGGAGAGAGCCAGTGCCGTAAGACAAACACAACATCTATGCCGCACCGGGATACGAACCCGGACCCCTTTCCGACGAATGATCAGAAGCTATCCCTTTGACCACTGCGCCACCGGGGCGGCACCAGAAGAATGACTGGTGGCAATTCAAAACTGTGAACTTCAAAATTATTTCCAATGGCTGAAGAGTGTTTGTTCTCCGATGTTCCTAGCCCTACACGCCAACGTCCATCCGTTGGTTCGATGAAGATGAAAACGTGACTCATCGGAGAAGGCAATCCTTTGCCAATCAGCGGAGGTCCAATTCCGATATTGCCGTGCAAATGTAAGTTTTTTCTGTCGATGCACCTTCGTTAGCATAGGTGCAGTGACCATCCGTCTGCATCGTAGCCCCATATGCCGCAGGGTTCGCTGAACTGTCGATTTAGACACACTTCCGGTAGTCCCCTGGTTCATTCGGCCAGTGAGTTGCTCCTCTGCAGCGTGTTGATCGGACGTCACGCATCTTCTCCTCCGACCTTCACTTCTCACATCAATAGCACGTGGTGCTCCGCAGTTTCCAGTCGCTTATTCGCAATGGTGCCATTTCTCCAATCACGATACACTTAAAATACAGCAGCACGCGAAAAGTTCACAAACTGCGCTGTTTCAGAAATACTGCCACCCTTGGCTCGAAAGCAGATAATAATCCCTTTTTTCAAATCTGATAAATCGCTCCTTTTATCCATGACAGCAACGAGTTATATGCTTTCAGAATGCCTACAGCACACCTTATATACCCTCCAAGACAGCTCACGACACGTGCCTTCTTTCATTGGCTACGCGCTGTTGACGTCAAAAGTAGGATGTGGTCACAATAATGTGACTCGACTGTGTATTATTGGCAGCCACGAATCTGTGCTTCAAGTCATTTCTAATATAATCCATAGTTACATAGAATACATTCATTCTAAGTGATGATTCTAATTCACCATCACTACATACAGTATTTGTTTATCTCGAGACAGCGTCATCACAGAATCATTTTTCTTTGTTTATCCTTTTTATTGGAAATGTGATGGAAGTCCCATGTCTTCTGCAACCGTGTGTGCTTCTGACATTATTACGGGCCAATCGTATCTTAACTGTTCCAACTCAGCAATAAGACTGTGAATCTAATCGAATCTGTGTCCATCATACAAAGATCACTTGTTCTCAAAAAATGGATAGGTTTTTTCATTTCTTCATTGATTCCACAATCCCGAAGATGAAAGGGGTCAAAATCTCTAAAGAAAATGCACTTTATTGGCCATTTCTAAAAGAACAATCTTTCTGGATTTGTACAATTGAAAATTCATTTAAACGGTTTTTCATTTCAGTTTCATTCCTATTTTTGTTGTATAGAATTTTAATTGTCACTTGACCTGCCTTACTGAGCCGAGGGCTCCATGGAAGCTCAGGCCCTGGAAATCTGCCCCCCCCTTCATGTTTGGGAACTGATAACCTCTTTCATACACACTGCTGGCCACCCAAAATGCAACACGAAGAAAAACACGAGATAGCAACGCCAGATTTACTGGACACATAACAACAGATACAAAGATGAAACGATTGGGCTTACAGGCCCGTACGACTAGCGGAACACGCAGACATCAATAGTTCGCGTGTCCCACATGGCTGGCAATAACGGCCGCTACACTCCGCGGCATCGAACGAAAGAGGCTTTCGATGTGGGCTTGGGGTATGTCGGTCCAGGCTGCTTCCACACGTTGCCACAGTTCATCAGGCGTAGTCGCGGGTGGTGCTTGCCGGGCCACTCGGTTGCTGATCAGCGACCAGACGCGTTCGATGGGCGACATATCGGGGGAAAAGGCGGGCCACGGCAGCAGTGATACCTGATGGGCCGTGAAGAACTTTTGCACGATGCGTGAAACGTGCGGTCGCGCATTGTCCTGTTGAAACGTGGCCGCTGGCAGGTCCTGCAGGTAAGGGAGGACTACAGTCTACAAAACGTCGGAGATGTAGCGGTGGCTGTTGAGTGTACCAGCGATGCGTACCAGAAGGGTGCCGGTGTCATATCCAATTGCGCCCCAAACCATAACGCCAGGCGACGGACCGGTATGGCGATGTATAATGCAGGCGTCATACAGTCTCTCGCCGCGGATCCGACCATCGTGGTGTTGGAGGCAGAAGCGTGATTCGCCGGAGAAGACAATGTCGTGCCATTCCGTAGTCCAGGTACGGCGTTCAACGGCCCACTGCCGCCGCACTCGCCGGTGGTTTAACGTCAATGGTAATCGGAGCCATGGGCGCCGTGCGACAAGTCCCCGCTCCTGCAGACGACGTCGAACGGTACGTGCTGACACAGCTTGTTACGCTACACACCCTAATTCCTGCGCTAACGTTCGTGATGTGGCGGTGCGAGCCGTCAATGCCCGCCGCGCAACATGCCGGTCCTCTCATTCGGTGGTGTGCCACGGTTGCGGCAATCGCTCACGTTGGTCCATCCGTCCCTCCTGCACCCACCGAATCTATACTTGCCTCACTGTGGCTGGATATCGTCCCACACGGGCGCCGATGTCTCGGTACGATAAACCGCTGTCGTGATAAGCCACTATTCGTCCTCTGTCGAACTCCGAAACGTGCTGGAATGGCTTCCGTATTTTGCGACGAGGCATCAGAAAGCTTCCCACGCACAGGTCCGGCAGCACAACACTCTTCCGCTACACAACACACTTCCGCCTTCTGTGCACCCTTCTTACAGTGCTCCTCGGTGGCGTGCCGGGCGCATATGATTTGCATATGCCCTGCAATGCTAATCGTTTCCATGTCCTCTCGCGGGCGACACATGCTGTGAATTTCAGGCCAATCGGATGCTTTCTTCTTGCTGTTGCATTTTGGGTGGCCAGCAGTGTAGTTTTGTAAAGAAATCTTTCACTCTTGTTAAAGTTTCACCTCCATTTCTTCTTACAGGCCCATCTTTTCTCAGTGCCATAATCTGTTTTCTTCCCTTACTGAGATGTCCCTTTGCTTTCTTCAGACTTAGATTACTTTCAGTTGCTTTTCTGACTAGTTCACAATTTAATTTCCTTAGCCGCCCCGTGTGTCTAAGCACGGGCTTATGACCATTCGTCCGTGAAGGGCCCGAGTTCGAGTCCCATCAGGCAGGGATGTTCTTGCGCACCAGTATAACGTAAATGGCTCAGTTCTAGCCTGTGTACAACAAAAACGACTTATTGCAGAGATTCGTCGGAAACGAAGTTATGTAGATTTATTGAATCGAAAATCATACTTGGCTTATTTTTATTCTTTGCTAAGACCACGCACCCTATCATTCTGAGTAAGTTGCTCCTTATAGACTTTTGTGAAATTGACACTGAACTTAAGGCAGTCCATTGCAGACATATTGCTAAGTTGAGGACTTACAACTCCCTCACTGTTACTTGTAATCAATCACCCCCTTCTCCGCAGTTTCAGCCACCTTTTTTAAACCTCAGTTCCACTCCTCTTTCTGCTAGTCAGCAATTAATTTTAAACAAGGGTTTCAAATACAGTTTTCCTCAGCTCCTCTTATATTAACCCCTCAGGTGGAAAGTATTATTAGGTCACTCCCCTCATCAGCTCAGGAATCTACCAGGGCTCAACTTTTATCTAGGTTGGTTAAAGCTCGTTCTAGGGAAACCCCTGATAATGTTGACTTTAAGTATTCAAGGTTATTTCAAGGGCGGAACTTCTAAAGTTGGCTGAGAACCCCAACTTAGCCATTTTATGTGTGGACAAATCAAATCAAGTAGTTATTCTTGACCGTACTGAGTATATTTCAAAAATGGAGGCTGTTATTCAGTCAGTTTCTCATTCTGTTGTTCATTTTGATCCCACCCAGGCTACTATTTCATCTTTATCAAAATTGCGCAATGGAGGACAGCTGCCCCAATGCATTTCTGAAAACATGCGCCCACCACCAGTCCTCCGTGTTCCGGAGGCATTTGGGAAGTAAAAAATAACCCACAAAACCGACCACCCACTTCGATTACTTGTTGCCGGCTATGCTAGTGCTACCAGACAGTTGTAGAAATCACTTACTGTTTTCCGGAAGCCTCTCACTCTCTCTTCCAAATACTCAATTCGTAGTTCCCTGGAGGGGTTGGACAAAATTAAGACATTTGATTTCGGGAGGACTCCATTTTCCTTAGCTTCTATGGACGTCGTCCAGCTGTTCCCTAGTGTTCCCCTTTTGGTTGCTCATGCCATTGTTGAACAGAAATTGTCAACCTTGGGACTGTGTTCCCCTCTGAAAACCCAATCTATTATTGAGGGTCTTCAATTGTTGGCTAAGCGCAGTTATTTCCGTTTTAATGGAATTATTTACCAACAAAAACAGGGGGAACCTATGGGTTCGCCCCTATTCCCAGTTGTGGCATAGCTCCTTCTTTAACATATTGAGGAAGAGGTTCTGTTCACATGTCAGTACAAACCCCTTTTGTTTTGTAGGTATGTTGACGATATTTTAATTTTTTGGCCCCACTCAATTGAACAATTACAGCAGTTTGTTGAATTTTGTCAGAGTGACCGCGAAAGATCTCGCGCATGTGTTTCTAACCTTTCTATTGTAAATAAAGTTTTTAATGAATTTTAAAGACAGTTTTTCAATGAGATTGAATAACAATTTGTTATCGTGCTGAAACAGCCTATGCTTACACCTTTAGGGTGTTCTTTGCTTATAGCCCATTGAGTTGCTCACGGTGGTCGTTAAACCTTCAATAAAAAATTTCCTCATGTCTTCAGTAATACCTTTTCGAACTGTGTTGTATACCTCTTGTTATTCTACTTTGGAAGTTAAATTTTCTTTATTTGTCCTCATCTCCCTTTTCTTTTGCATCAGCATTTTTGTTTTTCCTGATATTTTCTTCATGTGCAACTTGTTTTTAGTGCCACCTGTTTTTGCTGCTGTTTCCATAAGAGCCTTAGTTAGTTTTCTGTTAACTTCAAAGATGTCCACTTCTTCCGAAGTTAAGACGTCCTAGAGCAGAGAATCGGTTCCTCAGTTCCAACTTCAAGGCATTATGAAGATTTTTGAGGTTGGTCATGTCAGAACATTTTGTTTGATTTATGAGCTTACCACATTCCAGATTAGCGTTGAGGTGCATCTTACATTTCACCATTCTATGGCAGGGACGTCGCCAAGGGGATGCGAGGGCCGGCTGTAGCCCACCCTGAAGTTTGTCTTGCCCAACCGACCACCCACCCAATTCACGATGTGCCATTTTTCATTTTTTTTTACTTTAAAATATAATCTGGACTTTGATGAGTAATAAAAGGGGTCTTATTTTTCGTCGTGTAGCCCTACGCATTTCCCATAGGAAGGGCTTTGTTTATGTCTCCGTAGAAAGGTTATCCAAATAGCATCCCTAGGGCTATGAAAATACAATTATTCTCCACTCTTCCATATCCGTACTTTAAGCCTTTTTCATGTTAGTGAATGGATACGGTGGATAGGAATCCACTGAGGGACTAATTCCTCTGCTGTTTGTTTGTGCTGTTAAGTAGGATATCCCAAGACGCAAGATGGACATGCCGCTCCGATGGCGCATTGATCTAAGCGCTGGTTTTTGACGACTATTTTTCCGAGGTTGTTTGTGCTGCTAAATAGGATATCCCAAGACGCAAAATGAACATGCCGCTCCGATGGCGCACTGATCTAAGCGCTGGTTTTTGACGACTATTTTTCCGAGGTTGTTTGTGCTGCTAAATAGGATATCCCAAGACGCAAAATGGACACGCCACTCCGATGGCGCACTGATCTAAGCGCTGGTTTTTGACGACTATATTTCCGAGGTTCTTTGTGCTGCTTAGTAGGATATCCCAAGACGCAAAATGAACATGCCGCTCCGATGGCGCACTGATCTAAGCGCTGGTTTTTGACGACTATTTTTCCGAGGTTGTTTGTGCTGCTAAATAGGATATCCCAAGACGCAAAATGGACACGCCGCTCCGATGGCGCACTGATCTAAGCGCTGGTTTTTGACGACTATATTTCCGAGGTTCTTTGTGCTGCTAAGTAGGATATCCCAAGACGCAAAATGGACACGCCGCTCCGATGGCGCACTGATCTAAGCGCTGTTTTTGACGACTATTTTTCCGAGGTTGTTTGTGCTGCTAAGTAGGATATCCCAAGACGCAAAATAGACATGCCGCTCCGATGGCGCACTGATCTAAGCGCTGGTTTCTGACGACTATTTTTCCGAGCATCTTTGTGCTGCTAAGTAGGATATCCCAAGACGCAAAATGGACATGCCGCTCCGATGGCGCACTGATCTAAGCGCTGGTTTCTGACGACTATTTTTCCGAGATTCTTTGTGCTGCTAAGTAGGATATCCCAAGACGTAAAATGGACACGCCGCTCCGATGGCGCACTGATCTAAGCGCTGGTTTCTGACGACTATTTTTCCGAGGTTGTTTGTGCTGCTAAGTAGGATATCCCAAGACGCAAAATGGACATGCCGCTCCGATGGCGCACTAATCTAAGCGCTGTTTTTGACGACTATTTTTCCGAGGTTCTTTGTGCTGCTAAGTAGGATATCCCAAGACGCAAAATAGACATGCCGCTCCGATGGCGCACTGATCTAAGCGCTGGTTTCTGACGACTAATTTTCCGAGCATCTTTGTGCTGCTAAGTAGGATATCCCAAGACGCAAAATGGACATGCCGCTCCGATGGCGCGCTGATCTAAGCGCTGTTTTTGACGACTATTTTTCCGAGGTTCTTTGTGCTGCTAAGTAGGATATCCCAAGACGCAAAATGGACATGCCGCTCCGATGGCGCACTGATCTAAGCGCTGGTTTTTGACGACTATTTTTCCGATGTTGTTTGTGCTGCTAAGTAGGATATCCCAAGACGCAAAATAGACACGCCGCTCCGATGGCGCACTGATCTAAGCGCTGGTTTTTGACGACTATTTTTCCGAGGTGGGTCTGAGTGGGTTCGAATCCCGGTGTGGCATGGATGTTGTGTTTGCCATGAGGAACAGGCTCTCTCCTTTGCCTGGAACCTGTGGCCTTAAATTAATGAACGAAGAATTCGTATAGCACATTGATGAGTTGCTCACGGTGCAAAGAAAAAAAAGCTATACTAATGCTCTTAAACCTTTCTCTGGGCAGTGAGGCAGCAGGACGTAACTGACGACTGCTTTGAAGGACAGGAGTGAAGGTAAGGTCGCTGGCTTGAAGGAAGGGAGTTAGGGAGAAGTTAGGTGCTGTGTCTGCGTGTTACGACTTTAAAATTTGGTTTAGATAAACAGAAAGGATATTTTCCTTTAAAGATAATGTTCAAGTACAGTACTATTATCGGAAGCAAAAATGCAAAATTTTGACAAGCAATTAGGACAATGTATACACAGCAAGAAAAAGTTGAAGGAGACATTCTACCAACACTTGTATCTTACACTAATGGCGTCAGATCCATGTGTGTGTTTGTCTCCTGAGCAGGGTGTGGGGATTGCAAGAATTCCTTTCTAACCGGTAGTAAAAGTAATTAAAAATTCTTGCTTTCAGCGTTTTTGGAAATAAAGTTGCTCTCAAACTTGCCCCACCAAAAATAATACTAGTCCACCCGTCGCCCACCATGATTTCGAAGTCTAGCGACGTTCCTATTCTATGGTCACTACCTGCGTTGAACCTGTTTAGAACACTGTAGCTTTCAATGACGAATTTCTTGTTACACATAATAAAATCAGTTTCTCTTGTCGTCCCATTGGGATGTCTCCATGTTCATTTCTTATGTGGCTTTTTCTTGAAAACGGAGTTCACGATGAAAAGCCTTTCTGCCTCTGCAAACTCTACGAGGGTATTTCCCCGCTGGTTTCTGTTGCCAGGACTGAATGTACGTACCGAAGTTTCATTCTGATGCTGTTGCCTTATTTCCACATTGAAATCACCCGTAATGAATGATCTTCAAGTGCTGCTTGCCCTTGTTATTTAGATGCCGGATTTTCTCGTAAAATTCTTCAACTTTTCTCCTGGATGACTTGTAGTGGATGCGTAAGCTTGAATAATCTGAGCCAGGTATCTTTTTGTGAGTTGGATAACGAGTTGCGTAGCTTTGTCCAAGGAACTTTCAACTTCTAGAACTTTGTCCTTCCGTTTCTTGTTTGTCCTGTCCGACAAACAAGAAACTGTTTTAACCTGTTTTACTGTTTTAAAATTGTTTTAACCTTTCTTATTGTTTTAGAACGGTTTTAACTTTGTTTAAACATGTCCGATTTAGGGACCATCTACCGAATATGTCTTTCCTTCATGAAGGGTACCTGGTGTCTGACTACCAGGTTGTGTATTTATTTCTTAAAATTGTTTTGAATTCTGAATTGATTGAATTATTTTTATGTGCATTTTACTTGCTTCTAACTCATGCAGCTGTGCGCGGGGTAGGGACATGTATGACGATGTTTAGATGTATTTTATTATTTGTATATATATACACTGACGGAAAAAAATCTCAACACCAAAAAGGGTTTGTGTTAGATAAACGACAGTTGGTAGGTGGTGAGAGTACATCTGTAAGATGACGTCTATGCAAATTTCGCGCTCGGCGCATACGTGTGGCGCTAGTAGCGCCCCTCGGAACATGCAAAGCAGATTTTCTGTAAATACGCGCTGTAACGTTCGTGAGCGTTAGTTATCGTTGAGATTCGACGTAGTGTGTTGATGTTAGTCAAGAATGTCTTTAAGAAGACGAAGAAGCCATTAACAACAGCTCACGGAGTTTGAACGAGGTCGGGTAATAGGGCTACGAAAAGGTGGATTTTCTTTCCGCAATATTGCAGAACGACTTGGCAGGAATGTAGCCAATGTGAATGATTGCTGGCAGCGGTGGTCAAGAGAAGGTACTGCCTCAAGAAGACCGGGTTCCTGCCGGCAACGTGGAACTACTGAGAGGGAATACCGCCGTGTACGGCGTATGTCCGTGGCGCATCGTACCGCGTCTGCGGCAGCAATTCGAGCTGCAGTTGCCACCACAGTGACACAACGAACTGTTACAAATCGGTTACTGGAAGGACAGCTCCGAGCCAGACGCCCTGTAGCGTGCATTCCACTTACTCCAAACCACTGCCGTTTGCGACGTCAGTGGTGTCAAGCTAGAGCTCATTGGAGGACGGAGTGTAGATCTGTTGTGTTTTCTGAGGAAAGTCGGTTCTGCCTGGGTGCCAGTGATGGCCGTGTGTTGGTTAGAAGGAGGCCAGGTGAGCGCCTGCTACCAACCTGTCTGCGGCCGAGACACACTGGACCTACACCTGGAGTTATGGTCTGGGGAGCAATTTCCTATGACAGCAGGAGCACTCTCGTGGTTATCCCACGCACCCTGACGGCACAGTTGTACGTCGGTCTGGTGATTCAACCTGTTGTGCTGCCATTCATGAACAGCATTCCAAGGGGTGTTTTCCAACAGGATAACGCTCGCCCGCATACCGCTGTTGTAACCCAACATGCTCTACATAGTGTCGACATGTTGCCGTGGCCTGCTAGATCACCAGATCTTTCACCAATCGAGCACGTATGGGACATCATTGGACGACAACTCCAGCGTCACCCCCAACTAGCATTAACCGTCCCTGTATTGACCGACCAAGTGCAACAGGCATGGAACTCCATCCCACAAACTGACATCCAGCACCTGTACGACACAATGCATGAACGTTTGCGTGCTTGCATTCAACATTCTGGCGGTTACAGCGGTTATTAATGTACCAGCATTTCACATTTAAAATGGCTCTTCTCGCGCTTACAATAAGCTGTGATCTTGAAATCTTAATCGGTTAAATATGTTACCTATACAAATGTATTGCCGCCATTTCATTCCTCTACAACTATTTTTTCGTGGTGTTGGGATTTTTTATTCCGTCAGTGTATATACAGGGTGGAAAGAAACGACCACACAAACACCCCAGGCGGTGATTCTTTGGGTCAATTCAAGCATAAAATGTTCAATGACATTTTTAGGTTTAGGGCTTAGTTTTCCAGGTATAAGCCCCCAAAAGTGCATGACGTCACGTCCGGAATCGCCTGTTTTTGAGGCTTCAGGCACATCCCGAGTGTCATGCAGGAAAGCTTGTGGAGGATACCTGATTCTGCAAGCTCAGTACCTCGGCAGCCATCACGACTGATTTACATATCGCAGTGGTCTCTGAGGCCGTATGTCATGCAACAGGGCCACCAGTTCCGTTCGTCTCGACAACTGCGGACGTAACACGACTCCGGAAACAGGCTGGATGGATGACTGTTGTTGTACTGCGATTGCAGCTTCAGGCATCCGCCACGCGCTTCCCGCATGACACTCGGGTGTGCTTGAAGCCTCAGAAACAGGCGATTCCTGACACGACGTCACGCACCTTAGGAGGCTTATATCTGGAAAACTAAGCCCTAAATCCAAAAATGTCATAGAACATTTTATGCTTGTATTAACCCAAAAAATCTCCCCCTGGGGTGTTTATGCGGTCGTTTCTCTCCACCCTGTATATATAAAAAACATCATCATCATCATCACCTTTGTTAACCATTATCCATTATCATCCACTACTGAATGTAGGTCTTCCCAAGTTTCCTCCACAACTGTTTGTCTTGAGCCAGTCTCCTCCATGTCACTCCAGAATGCTTTCGAATTTCATCCACCCATCTGTCATGTGATCTTCTGCGTCTTCTTCTGGTCCTTCGAATCCAGTCTAAAATTTCGGTGCCGCCCCGGTGGCGCAGTGGTCTAAGGCGCTGGCCTCTGATCATTCGTCCGTAAGGGGTCCGGGTTCGAATCCCGGTCAGGCATGGATGTTGTGTTTGTCTTACGGCACTGGCTCTCTCCCTTCCCTGGAACCAGTGGCCCTAAATTAGGGACGGGCGCCTGCTTATAGCCCATTGAGTTGCTCACGGTGGTCGTTAAACCTCCAATCAAAAAAAAAAAAAAAAAAATTTCGGTTGTCCATCGGTGGTCCGTTCTTCTGGCAATACGTTCAGCCCATTGCCATTTCAGGGATTTTACTCTGTTCATGATGTCTTCCACTCTTGCCATTTTCCTTACCCACGAGTTTCTCCTCTTATCTTTCCTGGTTACACCAAGTATGCCTGTAAAAAAAGTACTTATCTCTTTATGCTTGTTTCAGTTGTCTGCAGCCTTTGTATTTATTTTTGGTTAAGGTCCATGTCTGCATTCTATGTATAAGAACTGGAAGGATGCATTGATTAAACACTTTTCTTTTAAGACATAATGGCATATTGCTCTTGAAAATTGTACTGTTTCTTCCAAGAGCTCTCCTGCCAAGTTTTATACGCCGATTAATTTCCTCATCAGTGTAACCGTTGCTTCATATCTGTTGTCCAAGGTAATGTAGATATCGGTTACCTCAAGCTTTTCCCCATAAATCACAAATCTTCATATCTTGAAAAAGCATTGTATATCAGTTTTGTCTTCTGAGAGTTCATTTTTAATCCCACTTCTTTACTTTTGTCAGCAAGTTCCTGGATCATACTCTGCAGCTCTGAAGGGATAGTTGTAAAAATGGTTTCTTCATCAGCTAAACGAAGGTGAGTTAAATAATCTCCATCAGGGGCGGATTGGCCCACCGGGACACCGGGACATTTCCCGGTGGACCACTCAAGAAATGGCACACTTTTTCGTAATCTTTTATAGTCTGAAGATTTTTAACGAACGAATAATTATTTTACTACTTATGAATAATAATCGGTAACTCCATTTGTGCTTTATATTTTTCTGAAAAGTTATTTCCTTAAGAAAAAAGCATTTCCTTCGATACATAATTTGGGGGTTTGCTCTGAAAAGACAGCAACATTATTTCATTTTATACGAGAAAGGTGCAGCCGGACCAAGTACGTTGTTTTAAATTAATTAAGGAAATGATAACTGCAGTTAGACGTAGGTTGTTGGACTTGGTGCTCAGAGTAATTGGTAGGCCATATCATGCTTTTTTAATTTCGACGGAGACACTAGCACCCACTCTGATAGTCCATCATCCCCACACCCTTCTCTACATACAGACAAAGCATTTCTCCTGCAGAGATATTCCAAAATCTGTGTCACTCCCGCATTTATTTTAAAAGCAACAACGATTTACCACAGAACAGGTTCATATGTGTCAAACTAGCGGGTCTACTGGAGGAAGAGGAACCAATACTATAAATAGAGGTACCGATAAGTATTTATTTGGTAGCTAATCACGTGGAGCAGGTGACCAGTGACCAAATAAATCCACATATTAATTGCATAGGAAAATTGCTGCGTGAGATGTGCACATTTTAACTCTTAGAATAACTCTTTTTTTTAATTGGCAGTTTAACAACCACCGCGCGTGAGCAATTTAATGGCTTATAAGCAGTCGTCCGTCCGTAATTTAGGGCCACTGGTTCCAGGGAAGAGAGAGAGAGAGAGAGAAAGAAAATAGCCATTGCCGTAAAACAAAGACAACCTCCATGCCTCACCAAGATTCGGACCCGGACTCATCTCGGACGAATGGTCATAAGCCAGCGCTTAGACCACTGCGCCACCAGGGCCGGCTCAGAATAATCTTCATGGTGATTAAGTTGAAACTGGGGTCTTCAAGAGACTCCTGATTTTGTCAAAATCAAATTTTTCAAAGAAAAAACTTATCTGGTACAACACCCCGTTTTCGTTTTGAGCGTGGTTTGATGCTACATTCAATCATGAGTGTATTTAGAAAATTCTTTTGCAGTTAAATTGCTGTTAACATTTGTTCACGCCTGAGTTCGTTTTAAAATGTACTATGTTTCGACAGTTCCCTTTCACCCAGGATCTAATAGAACGTTTTTTTCTTTCACGAGGGATTTTGTGAGGTGTTTCTCGGCCTGGTTTGGTCGTCCCAACCCGCCCCTGATCTCTATTAATCTTTATCCCCTTGTTTTCCCAGTTCAATTATTGAAAGACACTTTTCAATGTGGCATTGAAACGTTTGGGAGATATGGTGCCACCTTATCTCACTCCCTTTCTAATTTTTATTGGTGCTGTATCCTTAAATAGCCGAACCTTTGCACTTTCATTTTCATAGAAGTTATTAATAATGCTAATGTAAGCATCTTCGATACAGCGCGATTTCAAGGTCATTGTAACTGCTGATGGTTTCACGGATTCAAAGGCCTTTTCATAATCAATAAGAGCCATGCATAATGGAATTTCATATTCTCTTGTTCTTTCAATTAGTTCTCTCAGTACATAAATATGATCTATGGTGCTGTAGTCACTCCTGAATCCAGCTTGGTCTCTCGTTTGAGCTATGTCCAATGTTACCTCAAGCGATGTAAAAGAACCTTGGTGAAGATTTTACAAACCACTGAAAGGAGGCTGATGAGTCTGTGGTTCCTGAGATCCTCAATGTCACCTCTTTTATATAGCTGGATCATTGTAGCATTGTTCCAATTCTCAGGAATCTTTCCCTCATAGAGACATATAGTGAAAACTTGGGCGAGTCTAGTTTCTGTTTCTCCGCTTGCTTCTTGTATAATGTCCACGATAATTCCATCTTCTCCTGGGGCTCTTCACCGTTCCATGTTCTAAATTGCATGTGCAACTTCTGCCGGAAGGACAGGAGGAACTTTGCTACTGGTAACTTTCTTAATGACTGGAATATGTGTATCATCTCTTTCATATAGTTTGTGTAGAAATCTATCAAAATTTTACCTCCATTTCTTGTTACAGAACCATCTTCTTTTCTCAGTGCCATGATATGTTTTCTTCCTTTACTGAGATGTCCCTTTTTTTTGAGGTTTAACGACCACCGTGAGCAACTCAATGGGCTATAAGCAGTCGCCCGTCCCTAATTTAGGGTCACTGGTTCCAGGGAAGGGAGAGAGCCAGTGCCGTAAGACAAACACAACATCCATGCCTCACCGGGATTCGAACCCGGACCCCATTCGGACGAATGATCAGAGGCCATCGCTTAGACCACTGGGCCACCGGGGCGGCGATGTCCCTTTGCTTTCTCCAGGCTTTGATTACTTTCAATTGATTTTCTCACTAGTTCACAATTGAATTTTCTAATGTCTTCAGTGACCGCCTCGGTGGCGCAGTGGTCTAAGCGTTGGCCTCTGATCATTCGTCCGAAAGGGGTCCGGGTTCAAATCCCGGTGAGGAATGGATGCGGTGTTTATCTTACAGCACTGGCCCTCTCCCTTCTCTGGAACCAGTGACCCTAAAATAGGGACGGGCGACTGCTTATAGCCCATTGAGTTGCTCGTTGTTTTGTGCCTGAATTAGTGTGTTTCCAAAGTGTGTCGCCCATTTCTGTTGTGTGTCCCTTCAAGACGAAGGTGTGAGCTTTATTTTGGTTTGTCTCACAATGGGGTGAGTAACTTATTATTTCTGTAATCAGCATTTATATTTTCTATTGAGCTGATCGTTTCTTTCGTTAACCCTCGCCATTAACAATGGCGGCAACTTATAAGAGTGATGTTCACGCCTTTATCAGTAAGGCACCTTTAACCTCCTCCTCAACCTCCGGAGACCAATCATCTCCAATGCTTGTCAGTGATGTAGTGCGCACACAGGATGTGGCGCGCGACTCCTCTGCAAAGACTCAAGCTGCTCGCCCTGTCCAGGATAGAGACGTCGCCTTGACGCATGTATCTGGTACTGCAGACGAAGCCATGGATGATGCCGCCCCGGTGGCGCAGTGGTCTAAGGCGCTGGCCTCTGATCATTCGTCCGTATGGGGTCCGGGTTCGAATCCCGGTCAGGCATGGATGTTGTGTTTGTCTTACGGCACTGGCTCTCTCCCTTCCCTGGAACCAGTGACCCTAAATTAGGGACGGGCGACTGCTTATAGCCCATTGAGTTGCTCACGGTGGTCGTTAAACCTCCAATCAAAAAAAAAAAAAAAAAGAAGCCATGGATGTGACTGACGGCACAGATCCGCTGCCTTCCACTTCCACTCAATTCAAAAAGCAGCTTCCAGCAACTAGCGCTGCGTCGCAGCCCTCTCCCGTCATTTCTCCTTCTCGCACATATTCCAAGGTTACCTACGGAGCGAAAGCTCCTTCTAAGTTTGTGGCGACAGTCTTTCCAGACTCCTACGTCAGTAGTGTATAAAAGGCCGATTCTGCGCCAGTGGAGGGTCAATGTTAACCTATGGGACCCTCCACTTTAGTAGGTGGAGGGTCATATAGGGGTGGAGGGTCGCATCTTACGCCATCTTGGGTGACTGATAACATCATGGGGGTGCGGAATGGGGTTGTGAGATAAGACTGCGCCATCTTAACATGACATCATAGGGGTGGGGAGTTAGCGTTATGGTTGACTTAGTATTTTGCAATACTATCTCGGTACGGAGGGTGGATGACGTTACAAATGTTTCAATTTTTTTTATCTAACACGTGTTTGTGGAAACTTTTCTTTCAATCTCTCATCTTGTGAATTTTTCTTTCTATTTCCTTCGGGTGACTTTTATATTTTGAATGTTTCTTTTCAAATAATTGTTTTTCTTTATGCATTTTTTAAGATTCTTTACAATTCTTCGATAAATAGTTTTATGTACATTCTACATTGCTGTTCTGGTAGATTAAATGTTTCCCCGGTCAGCGTCATTTCCCCCCTCAGGGAATGTTACTGCGTGTGCGTGTGTGTGTGTCTGTGTGTGTGTTTGTAAATTCTTCTTGTTTTATTGTAAACCTTTTCGTAGATGATTCTTTATTTTTCCCACTAAAATAATTTTTATTTAACAACGTTTGGAGATTTTGGTTTAAAATAAATATTAGCGAGCAAATATTCGAAGCTAAGTGTATTCGTAATTCGATCGAGTATTATTTCTAAGCCTATGATTTATTTCTGAATGTAATTTTCGCTACTTGGGGATTTTGTCATTTTATTTTTCCGAAATAGTTCTTTTTTTTATTTCGTAAGTAATTTTTTCACTTAGCAAAATTTTCTATATCAGCATTTCTTTAAAAATATGGCTTTCAAGAAATATTTTTATTTATTTTTGTTTCTTCCGCTTAAACAACTTTTCTTACTTGATTTTAATGTATTCCTATATAACTTAAACCATTTTTTGGTCTTACTTTTCGTGTAAGTGTACGTGAATTATACAGATCTTTAGTGGTTATATATAAAATTCGATGCGACAGTATTTATTTTTTTTATTCTTACTTTATTTTTCCAGTTCTTTCCAACAAAAGTTTCTTCACTATTGCTTTTTTCCCCCCATTTAACTTAAACTATTTTTCAAAATGCTATTCTATACTAGTATATTCATTAAACTTTACGATGTATAAGCATTACTTTTTTCCAACTTCTTGATGTATCGGCACTATTCTACTTTCATTAAGACTTTATTTTTCCATTTCTTTCCAACAAACAAATGTTTCTTCATTATTATTTCTTTTCCATGAAACCTAAATTAACTTTCAGAAATGCTATCCTATGTTTGCGTGTCATTAAACTTCTCGATGCATCCACTTTATCTTATTTTCAAACTTTGCAAACTTTCGACCATTTTTATTCTAACTTTATATTTCGATTTCCTTCCAACAAACGTTTCTTAACGACATGATGTTGCAAGATGTACCAAAACTTCAAATTTCTCTTTCCCTACATAGCTTTCTCTATTTTTCAGGCTCCAAGTATGTGAAATATGAATATATTTTTTTATTATTTTCTAGTTTGCTATACTTTTCTTTTGCTGTCCCAACAAAAAACCATTCATTGTCATGATATGCATTCTAAAAAGTTAATACTGACACTAAAATTTTTATTGCCGCCGCCCCGGTGGCGCAGTGGTCTAAGCGATGGCCTTTGATCATTCGTCCGAACGTGGTCCGGGTTCGAATCCCGGTGAGGCATGGATGTTGTGTTTGTCTTACGGCACTGGCTCTCTCCCTTTCCTGGAACCAGTGACCCTAAATTAGGGGCGGGTGACTGCTTATAGCCCATTGAGTTGCTCACGGTGGTCGTTAAACCTCCAAACAACAAAAACATTTTTCTTTGTGATGTATTTACTGTATATATTTCTAACGCGACAGAAAAAACATTCATTCTGGAGACTAAGTCTGTACTTCCGCTAAACATCATATCCTTACCGATATTTCTTTTCTGTGTGGAGCATTTTGCGAACTCATCAGAAGTACAGTTATTCCCAAGACGTAGCTAAAAGACAGTATTTCCCTAAACAAAAGTAATCTTTTAAGAAAGACTTACTTTTTTCCCCTGTATAACGACTTAATCTTTTTTTCGAAATACTATAGTGTTTACACATTTGTTTAACTTTTCTGTGTAACTGCTTTTTACTGTACTTCTATTTTTTTGTTTCTTCATAGTACTTTTTTCGCTGTTTTATTCCAACAAACTTTTTTTCTCGACTTGATCTCTTTCACTTTTCCACACAAATTTTCTTAACATTAGAAATGTAGCAAAAACTTCAGATATGTTTTAGTCTCTCCAAAATTTATATTCATGCCGTATCAACTAAAATATCGAACTTTCAACAAAAATCATATTTTTAACGAGTTATTTTTACTTTTTTTTCATGTATTACCAAATATTTATTGCTAACTCACCTCACCAAAGTCAGTATGAACGCACCTAACCACATTACTTTTCCTCATTTAATTCGTTTTACATCGAGATGCGTCAAAACTTCGTGTATATTTCATTCACTCAATGATCAGTTCTAATGTGTCAGACATTACACTATATGCAAAACATCTGGATTTGTTGAATTTCCCTTAAGGCCCTTACTTTCGTTTTAAATGGGATTTCTCTATCGTATCTGTTTTTCCTGACCACACCTCTTTTATTTAATTACTTCAAGAACATGAAAGTCTTGAACAAAGAGAACAGTCAATCGTATTCTATGTTTTCTCATGATTCTTAAAAAGAAACAGACTGCAAGAAGTCTTCCACACTGAAACAAACAGAATCAATTCGTCGCTTTCTTGTCTTTTTTCACACCAAATTCTACAGTTCCACTTTAATGACATTCTTGGCGCTCCACCTTGTACACAGACATTTTTTCTCTATTCTTAGAAGCTTTTCCCGAAAACAATAACTAAACCTCATACATCAACTCAGTGAACAATGTACATCCCTTCATGTAGTCTAAACAAAATGCGTTTATGCATAGAAATGTTATTTTCGCTCTCATTAGCTTCGAAGTCGTGAGAGCAAGCTAACAGAATTCTTTCGGAAAGCATTACGAAGTTATTTGACTTTTTTCCCCATAAAACTCAATATTTGAAACGTTCTTTTTTCATAAAGTTCATTTTTGAATCGTATAAATTTTTACAAGCTCAAAAATGGTTTTGTTGTTTTGACTAAGAGGGCGATTTTTTAATTTTCGTTTTCTTAAAATTGTAAAAATCCCGTGGAATAATATGGGAAATACCTTCCTACTAAACGTCAATATTTGAATCGATCATTTTTTCTATAAGTCAATATTTGAATCGTTCATTTTTCTACCTGACAATATTTGAAACGTCCATTTTTCCTAAAGCTCAATTGGATCACATGACTAAATCGATTTCTCACATCTCAAAAAAGGAGACATCAAACGTTTTTATTCTTCCTTTGCAACCCTCCAATGTATGCCATCTCAAAACTTTGTAAAAGGAGCAGTTTTACTTCCATTGTTACTCCCTCAGACTTCCTTTTTTCCTGTGCGAACAGAAAGAACCAAGTCAGCTTAATGGAATAATCTTTTCAGCTTTAACGTTCCTCCAGTTCATGGAAAAAACCCATTGGACTCATACACATCATCACAGTTTTTTATATTTCAATTTCAAAGGGGCTCGGTTCATTTGTTCATGAAATCACTTCATTGGCAGAAGCAGGAATATCCTGAAACATGGCCCGAAGGAACTCACTACTTGCCCACCCCCTTGTCTATCGGGGCATGTTCCAGGATCTTCCTGCTTCTGCCAATTCCACGGGATTTTTACAATTTTAAGAAAACGAAAATTAAAAAAATCGCCCTCTTAGTCAAAACAACAAAACCATTTTTGAGCTTGTAAAAATTTATACGATTCAAAAATGAACTTTATGAAAAAAAGAACGTTTCAAATATTGAGTTTTATGGGGGAAAAAAGTCAAATAACTTCGTAAATGCTTTCCGAAAGAATTCTGTTAGCTTGCTCTCACAACTTCGAAGCGAATGGGAGCGAAAATAACATTTCTATGCATAAACGCATTTTTTTAGACTACATGAAGGGATGTACATTGTTCACTGAGTTGATGTATGAGGTTTAGTTATTGTTTTCGGGAAAAGCTTCTAAGAATAGAGAAAAAATGTCTGTGTACAAGGTGAAGCGCCAAGAATGTCATTAAAGGGGAACTATAGAATTTGGTGTGAAAAAAGACAAGAAAGCGACGAATTGATTCTGTTTGTTTCAGTGTGGAAGACTTCTTGCAGTCTGTTTCTTTTTAAGAATCATGAGAAAACATAGAATACGATTGACTGTTCTCTTTGTTCAAGACTTTCATGTTCTTGAAGTAATTAAATAAAAGAGGTGTGGTCAGGAAAAACAGATACGATAGAGAAATCCCATTTAAAATGAAAGTAAGGGCCTTAAGGGAAATTCAACAAATCCAGATGTTTTGCATATAGTGTAATGTCTGACACATTAGAACTGATCATTGAGTGAATGAAATATACACAAAGTTTTGACGCATCTCGATGTAAAACGAATTAAATGAGGAAAAGTAATGTGGTTAGGTGCGTTCATACTGACTTTGGTGAGGTGAGTTAGCAATAAATATTTGGTAATACATGAAAAAAAGTAAAAATAACTCGTTAAAAATATGATTTTTGTTGAAAGTTCGATATTTTAGTTGATACGACAGAATATAAATGTTGGAGAGACTAAAACATATCTGAAGTTTTTGTTACATTTCTGATATTAGGAAAATTTGTGTGGAAAAGTGAAAGCGATCAAGTCGAGAAGAAAAAAGTTTGTTGGAATGAAACAGGGAAAAAAATACTATGAAGAAACAAAAAAATAGAAGTGCAGTAAAAAGCAGTTACAAAGAAAAGTTAAACAAATACGTAAACATTATAGCATTTCAAAAACTAGATTAAGTCGTTATACAGGGAAAAGAAGTAAGTCTTTCTTAAAAGATTACTTTTGTTTAGGGAAATACGGTCTTTTAGCTTTGTCTTGGGAATAACTGTACTTCTGATGAGTTAGCAAAATGCTCCACAGAGAAAAAAATATCGGTAAGGATATTTAGCGGAAGTACGGACTTAGTCTCCAGAATGAATGTTTCTTCTGCCACGTTAGAAAAATATACAAAAAATATATTGCAAAGAATGAAACTTTTAGTGTCAGTATTAACTTTTTAGAATGCACATCACGACAATGAATGGTTTTCTGTTGGGACAGCAAAAGAAAAGTATAGCAAACTAGAAAAGAATAAAAAAATATATTCATATTTCACATACATGGAGCCTGAAAAATAGAGAAAGCTATGTAGGGAAAGAGAAATTTGAAGTTTTGGTACATCTTGTAACATCATGTCGTTAAGAAACGTTTGTTGGAAGGAAATCGAAATATAAAGTTAGAATAAAATTGGTCGAAAGTTTGCAAAGTTTGAAAAAATAAATAAAATGGATACATCGAGAAGTTTAATAACACGCAAACATAGGATAGCATTTCTGAAAAATAATTTAGGTTACATAGAAAAGAAATAATAATGAAGAAACATTTGATTGTTGGAAAGAAATGGAAAAATAAAGTCTTAATAAAAGTAGAATAGTGCCGATACATCAAGAAGTTTGAAAAAAGTAATGCTTATACATCGTAAAGTTTAACGAATATACTAGTATAGAATAGCATTTTGAAAAATAGTTTAAGTTAAATGGGGGGAAGCAATAGTGAAGAAACTTTTGTTGGAAAGAAATGGAAAAATAAAGTAAGAATAAAAAAAAAATACTGTCGCATCGAATTTTATGTATAACCACTAAAGATCTGTATAATTCACGTACACTTACACGAAAAGTAAGACCAAAAAATGGTTTAAGTTATATAGGAATACATTAAAATCAAGTAAGAAAAGTTGTTTAAGCGGAAGAAACAAAAAGAAATAAAAATATTTCTTGAAAGCCATATTTTTAAAGAAATGCTGATATGGAAAATTTTGCCAAGTGAAAAAATTACTTACGAAATAAAAAAAAATCTCCGAACGTTGTTAAATAAAAATTATTTTAGTGGGAAAAATAAAGAATCATCTACGAAAAGGTTTATAATAAAACCAGAAGAATTTGCAAACACACACACAGACACACACACACGCACACGCAGTAACATTCCCTGAGGGGGAAATGACGCTGACCGGGGAAACATTTAATCTACCAGAACAGCAATGTAGAATGTACATAAAACTATTTATCGAAGAATTGTAAAGAATCTTAAAAAAATGCATAAAGAAAAACAAATTATTTGAAAAGAAACATTCAAAATATAAAAGTCACCCGAAGGAAATGTAAAGAAAATTTCACAACATGAGAGATTGAAAGAAAAGTTTCCACAAACACGTGTTAGATAAAAAAATTGAAACATTTGTAACGTCATCCACCCTCCGTACCGAGATAGTATTGCAAAATACTAATTTAACCATAACGCCAACTCCCCACCCCTATGATGTCATGTTAAGATGGCGCAGTCTTATCTCACAACCCCATTCCGCACCCCTATGTTGTTATCAGTCACCCAAGATGTCGTAAGATGCGAGCCTACACCACTACATGACCCTCCACCTACTAAAGTGGAGGGTCCCATAGGTTAACATTGACCCTCCACTGGCGCAGAACCGGCCTTTTATACGCTACTGACGTACGTCAGTGTTGACGGCAATTTCGCTACCACTGACATCCTGGAGGTCTCCCCAGCAGGAAAACAATTTATGTCTACAGTGGACTTCGGCGTCTGTTTCGATGCCCTACCTGACACGAAGCTCAAAGAGTACAGTCTTGCACTTAAGCAGAAGCTTCCCGCTACAGCCCACATTACTCATATGGCCTGCAAACCACGTGTCGTGTTGGTGTATTTTGCTCGTAAGGAACATGCCGATCTTGTAATGACTGACGACTTGTCTATCAAAGATGTTCATCTTCTACCCGAGCCTGTTGCGCAGCGGTCTATCCAGGTTACTTTTCATCCAGTTCTACCTGAAGTCTCTGATGCTGCACTGTGTACTTTACTTAGCAAATTTGCCCGAGTAGTGGGACCGGTGACGACTCTCTCAGCGGCGCCTAGAGATCCAGATGACAAAACCATTGGAGGATTTCGTCGTAGTGCCCGCGTCATCTTTCCGTCGGTAGAACATCTGCTGGGGTGCCCGAAGATCCTCAATGTGCGCTATGGACAACAGCCTCGAAGAATCGACGTGATTACCTCCCTACACTGCACACTATGTCATGGCGAAACTCATCTTCGAGTGAATTGCCCCATGAAGTTCCACCGGCTCCGACTAGCTCTCTATCAGCTTCTGCACCTCCCTCGAAGCGAACACCACCATCCACCTCAGCACAGCAAGCACTAGAGCTGAGATCTGACAAAATTCGTCCACTTACAGCCGTTGGTCAACGAGAAGCTTCCACGGCCGCTTCCTATGATTTACAAGAGGATTTTCCATCGATTGCCTCAACACTTCCCAACGTCGTCATTCGGCCTCTGAATCCCCTTCAGAGGGTTTTCAGTCCGCTTTTACTACTGGTACCTCCGTCGCAGCAGATACAGAGTCCATTGGCAGAGAGTCTCAAGGTGATGATGATTCGACTGAGCCTCCGTTGAAGCGCCACGGTTCCTCCCGTAAGCGATCAGCGAAGTAGCAGAACTCAACTTCACCCCGATCTGGCAGTTATACCCACCATACCTCCCCATCCAACGCTGAAGTCTCCTTCCCCACTGTTGAAGACTTTGCTGCATCTCCAACATACCTCCCGTACCACTCTCCTATGAAGATCTCCATGCATATTTAACGAACAAGACGGGCTACACTATCGCATATGCTTTAGCCATGAAGAATCCTTCACTTCTCCATCTCGTGTCAGATCAGATCTATAACCTGTCACACTTCTGCTGTCAGAACATTCCTGCGCACTCGTGGGAGAAAACCTTTTTCAACCGACTCAAGTCTTTCCCTCCAGTCCTGAAAGATCTTCAGCAAGCATTAAGTGAACCTCATATTCAAGATCGTATCACTTAAATGCAGGGGATTCGCATCCTCTCAATAATGCCTTGGCTTATGAAGACCTCAACCCGTTAGGGGCCGATCTTCTCCTACTCCAGGAAACGAATTGCAAATCTACCACTCTCTTCTCTAGATGGCGGCCGTGGAACTATACGTTTCACCATGCATTTGGATTATCTCCTCATAGTGGCCTCGCAATTGGAGTCCGCAATACCTTCAACTCTACTGTCACCTCCCTTTCAGTTCGCAACCTGTGTCGAGATCTCCTACAGCTTGCAACTTTCACCATTGAGTCAACTTGTTACTATATTTTCAATATCTACATTCCATGTTCTACAACTTTCCTGTCAATATTATTCACCTGTCTTCGTCGTGCTTTATCTCGCATCCCTCCTACAGATCACGTTCTCATAGGAAGTGATTTTAACTGCACCCTCACTCCTCAACTTGATCGGCCCCCTTCCATCAGAGAGCACCGAGTCGCCTTGGTGAATCTTCTGCAGTCAGTTGTTTCAAACAACTCACTCACTGATGTTCACCGCCACTTTCATATGACGACGACTCTTCCCACCTAGCGCTCATCCCATGACCACAGACATTCTACAGCCCGCCTTGACAGGTTTTATGATTCAAGTACCCTTCTTCCAGCTGTGACTGAATCGTGCATTCATCCCACAGCCTCTTCTGATCACTGCGCTATTGCTCTCATCGTCCATACTGCTCCGAAAAAACTCAGGACAATTCGTCCTTGGACTTTTGATAATGCAAATCTCTCAGACCCATATTTCTGCTCGTCAGTTCGATCATTCCTACAGGAAAGACGACCACAACTCCAATCTGCCTCCTGTGGTCTAACTTTGTGGATGGAGATCAAACAACACCTTGTTCTTCATGTCCGCAAGCTTTCTTTCACGGCAAAGACGATTCAGAACATGGGTCTTGATCATGTTCGCTCAATGCTCTCTCTTAGTAGCCTAAGTGATCCTCTCTTCTCCTCCTATCGAGCAGAACTTCGATCTCTTCTCCTTCCACTGTCTCAACAAGCTCTGTGTCGACTCAGTCTTCAACATCTGACGCCAGACGCGCATAATTATGAGTTTCTTATATCAGTGGAACGCACACGACGAGCATCGAATGCACTTCATCACCTCCGCCTTTTTTCTGGTGAGGTGTCAGACGACCCGATCATTCTTTGTTCTTATGTCCGTAAGCAATACACTGCCGGACAATTGCTAAGGACGGATGACAATAGCAACTATAGCAACCATAAAATGGAAGGCAGGAAAATGTGGAAATTAGCATAAGTGCGGGATACAGTAAGATGTGTTGTGCGTATGAAAATTTTAGATTGCCGAACTTGTTCGTGACGTCATAGTGCTGATAAGAGATATAAAGGATTTGACGCGTATTGACCGTTGTTGTTCAAACGCAAAGTTGAAAGGGAAAGAATCAATTGACGAACTTGTAATTTTCAGTATGTCTTCCCGACATCACCTAGATGATTTTACGCGAGGCTGTATTATTGGCAAGATTGAAGAAGGGCGAAAAATAACAGATGTTGCCAGGGAGTTCGACGTCAGCCACAGTGTTGTTTCAGGGCTTTGGAAATCATTTCAAACAAATGGAGAGTGTAGCAAACGTCACGGGGGAGGTCTTGTTCGCAGTACGACACCTGCAGAAGATCGGTACATAGTGCTATCAACAAAAAGACACCGGCGCAGCACAGCTAGGTAGGTAGCAAATCAGTTTATGGCTGCTACTGGCCAGCGGATCTCTCGAAAAACTGTCGCCAGACGTTTGCATGAAGGAGGACTATACGCCCGCCGTCCTGTTGTGTGCATCCCATTGTCCAGACATCACCGTACCGCCTGTTTGCAATGGTGCCATCAACATCGCAATTGGACTGATAACGACTGGTCTGCTGTCCTCTTCTCAGATGAGAGTAGATACAGTCTATCGTCTGATTGTCGACGACAACTGATCTGGCGTGATAGTGGTGCTGCATATTGTCCAGCAAACATACAGGAAAGGGACCAATATCTGACATGTAGTGTCATGGTATGGGCTGGCATCATGATCAATGGCCGTACGTCCCTCTATGTGATTCCAATTGGGACTATGACTGGCCAACGATGCATTAATGATGTTCTGCTACCATATGTTCGCATGTTCCGTGGTGCTGTCGGTGATAGATTCATTTTCATGGACGACAACGCAACATGTAATTGAACAGTCGCTGTCCAGGAGTGTCTTGAGAGCGAGGATATTCAACGCCTGGTATGGCCAGCACGTTCTCCAGATCTGAATCCCATTGAAAATGTGTGGGATGCTTTGGGGAGGAGTCTTGCTGGTCGCCAGCGCCCTCCAATAAACAAAGACACCCTCATCCGTGCACTGACAGAGGAATAGGATAAATTACCCCAACAGCTGCTTGATAATGTTGTGCACAGCATGACACGACGTGTGGAATCTTGCATCGCCCTCCATGGTGGCCATATACCGTATTAACATCTTACGCCGGAACGCCTGCGGACGGTAATTGCATTTTTTTCACGTTTACGTATTCTGCACAAAATGGCCTGTTTGTCCCTTGAACACGTTCCAAAGCCTTCTGGATTTCAGAGCACAATAAATTGTCTTTCTTGCAGTGTCCTGGAATTCTGACATTATTTTATTTCACTTGGCATCCAACCACACTTACTTTTTTATGCGCTATATAGCCGTTTATGATCCGTCCCTAGCAATTGTCCAGCAGTGTATAATGTAAAGTCCTGTGAACCTCCTCCGCCATCCCCCACAGCTATGGCATCTCTCCTTTCTAATTTACCACAAGTCCCCCCACCTTGCTTCCACTCTCCTTCCCCCTTACCCCCCTCACTTTCCTAACTCTCCTCCACATTCTTTTCCCTGAATTCCAGTGCCGCTCCAGGTCCGGACGGCCTAACTTTCTGCTTTTACAAAACTTTTCTACCTCTACTTCTTCCGTTTCTCCTCTCTGCTTTTTCAGCTGCCTTTACTGTCTCCCCCTCCCGAGGAGATTCACAGCCGCATATGTAGTCCTTTTCCCCAAGAAAGGTGGTATCCTTGACTTGCAGAACTGGCGCCCTTTTTCCCTACTAAATCTTGATTCCAAACTTTATACTGAGCTTCTTTCTCAACGACTCAATCCCATCCTCACTCACATTCTCTCCCCCAACCAAACTTACACAGTCCCCGGCCGCTCTCTTTCTTACAACATCCGCTTCCTTAACGACATCATCCACCTCGCTCGACTCCGCTCTGAACCCCCCGCCCTCCTCTCACTAGATCAACAGTCAGCCTTTGATAATATCTTCCATTCATATCTTTCTGACACACTCCTTTCTTTTGGGTTTCCTCCCACTTTTGTTTCCCTCCTCTCCTCCCTCTATCAGGGCTCCAGTTTTCAGGTTAAGTTGCCCACCTTTCTCAACGCGCCGATTCCCTTCCGCCGTGGAGTGAGGCAAGGCTGCCCACTCTCCGGCCAACTCTTTGCAATAGCCATCGAACCATTTCTTCGCACAGTGCACCGTTCCTTTCTAGCTGCTCTGCCGCCACTCATCGGCCTTACGACACATCATGGCATCACCTCCGTTGCATATGCAGATGATTTAACCTTTTGCGTTCGTCTCGACTTACAGTTTACTCAACTGCAAAGTCTCTTCACAGATTACGCCTCGTGCTCCGGCACAGCGATTAATTCTTCCAAAAGCACAAGCCTGTGGTGCGGCTCCTGGGTTGATCGTATGGATTCCCCTTGGGGTACCAACTGGTCTTCCGTCTCACAACGCTTCCTTGGTGTCCATCTTGGTATCCCGGGCGATGCCTCTCTACCACGTGGAATACCATCCATCCACGCTTGCACAGGTTAACTGCGTTTTGGCGCAGAGCCCAGTTCTGCTGATCCTACTTCCAAGGAGCACGTCTCACCCGTACTTATCTACTTTCTTTATGTATTCACTCCTGGAACGCAGTCAAAACTCCACTCCTTCGTCTACAAGACATCATCCGTTGCTTCACTACCGTAATCTGGACCGGCCACCACTGGATCAGGGCCCCAAAGCTCTGTCTTCCTCCAGACCACGGTGGCATCGGCCTTGTCGACACACAGTTGTATTACAAGGCTTTCAAGATTACTACGTTCCTTCGCCTCATCACATCACCTGTACCTGATGCTATTTCTGTAAGAGATGTCATCACTATCCGAGCAACGTCAGCTTCACTTTCCTTTCCCTACTACTAATGGACCGTCGATCTCTTGTTCTCTCCCGTTGTCCCCCTGTCTACCTAGAAGCTCTCACTTTACTCCGCTCTCTCTCCCTTTCTCGCTCCCCGCCTGATTCTACCACGGAACTTCTCGCCAAACCCCTCTTTTTCTCGTCTCTTCTCCACCCTTCACATCTGTCGTACTTTGCCTATCCTTCCTGGTTCCGTTTAGGAGTCGTAACAGTCACAGGCCTCACTACTTCCAACCTTTCCTGGCGTCCTTATACCAGTCTTCCCCCCCACACACTTTTCTTCTATCCCCTCCTCTGTCTATGATTCCTTCCTTTCTACTATTATCTCTCAGTTCCCCCACCTTGCCACTCCCTCTGGCCTTACCTTTGTAACATCTGCTTCCCTTCCAGTTCCCTTCTTTCTGTCCGTCGCCGGCACAACTCTTCCGTTCTCTTCCTTGTCCACGTCGGCTCTTTACCGTTTCCTTTCCATGTCCCACTCCTCTTCTCTCATTCCCATTCCCGACGTCCCCCTATCCTCCACCACCGCCGTGTGGTCCGCCGCCCTCTCTCCTCTTTTCGCTCCACTAGAGATCAACACTCATTGATTGGCTTTTTCTTCACCGCCGTCTAGCCGTCCCCTCCATCTTCCACCGCATGACACTTCTTGATTCACCTCTTTGCTTCTTCTGTGCTCAGGAAGCTGATGTATCTTATGTATACCTCCATTGTGTCATCTTACTGCCGCTCTTGCATTTAGCATTTTCCATCGCCCAACGCTCAGTTACAGCTTATCTCACTTTCGACGTCTACAAGACACTCCTGCTTCAAATTTCTCCTCCAGTCAAGCTACCATTAGTTTGTTCCTACATTTTTGTTTTAGTAAAGCACGTTATCTACGTGTTTCACCAACGCTGCCGAGATATTACCACTCCTTATACAGTGCCTCAAGCTTCTGAGATGTTATTGTGTCACTTTCGAGACTGCCTTCTTCCTCGTCTCTGCTTCGAGAACCAAGTAGCTGTTACTCAGCACTGCGAGAGTCAGTTTCTCTCCACATGGTCTCCGGCTGCCTTCTGGTTCGCTGGCTCACCGACGTCGCTGCAACTGACGGTTGGCCGACCATGACTTCGACTATACTTGCTTTTGATGAGATTTGTTTAAATCTTCATGATCACTATTGCACTAGACCTTTCGTGTTGTTTCTCCACAATTTTCATCTTATGTAATTCTTGCAATACCGTTTTTGTGTTTCATTATTGTAGTCACTATCATCCACGTGAATCTTTCATATGTTGAGACGAATAAATCTCTTCTGGCTCATGTTTTCACATTAATGCTTTCTTTGTTCTCATAGTTATTTGCACAATGTTGTAATATATTATAATTAAGTTCTGTTGTTTGTTATCACCACATTGCATCTTTCCTTTGAGACGGCCTGTTTGTCCGTCTCTTTCATTTGTTCATCGAAATGTGCGCCCTGTTCACTCTTATGTTTAATTTGGCCATTGCCCTGTGCTATATATAAATTGTACAATGTTTTGAATATCGTTACTTCTTTACTGCATTTTACTTGTATTAAGTAATACTCGTCGGATTGTTTCCTAAATCATACTTTAATGCACAGTTGCTTTCTTATACCGAATGTAATTCTAAACTGCACAATGCTGTACGTGTGGAAATAGTTATCGCCTTCACTATTATTGATTGCGATCTCCCAGACTCGAGATATTTTTGTTCCGTTTTGTCTCAAGTTTTTACACGTCTATGTGAAGTGCTCATGTGTTGAGACGATCAAGTCACGTCAGTCTCATGTTTACACATTATCGCTATCTTGATTTCAGTTGTAAATTGCACAAAGTAGTACATATCTTGTAAATACGTTCTGTTGTTTGCTATCGCATTACTGCGCCAGTTACCATGAAATGTCATGTTCGTCCATCTCTTGTATCAGTTCATTACTATGAGTGCCCTCATCATTCTTTTGCTTATTTTCACCATTGCACCGTGCTGTACATAAATTGTACAAAACTTAGAATCTTGTTGCATTTTTTACTGTATTTCACTTGTATCCAGATATACTAGTCAGATTGTCATCTAACTCAAACTACAATACAACGTTGATTTCTTATTACAAATGTTTTCCTCAATTGCACAATGCTGTACATGTGTAAATAGCTATTGTCTTTACTATGTATGATACAAAATCCCCCAGTACTGAGATATTCTAATTCCGTCGGCCTCAGATTATTACATTTTGTTTTGTCCTCAGTAGTTTCTTTTTGCACAGTGCTCAATTATTGTACACCTGCACTGTTAGCTGTCAGCACTGAATTTGTAGCTTTAATCTGAGACGCACTGTTACGTCAGTCTATTATGTTCTCGTGCAAAATATGAATGCACCCTTTACCACGATGCTCCTTTGTAGATCATTGCACCGTGCTGTATTTAACTGTACATAGGTTTTAGAATTTTGCCTATTTTACTGTATTTAACTTGTATCAGGACGTTCTAATTAGTTCGCTTCCTGAACCAAACCTTGATAATAAAATCGATTTGAAACCATTCAGTTGCTCACGGTGTTTGTTAAACCTCCAATCAAAAAAAAAAAAAAAAAAAGGTCTTCAGTGATATTTTTTCGAATTGTCATGCATAGCTCTATATATTCCACTTTGGAAGATAAATTTTCATTGTTGGTCCTCATCTCCCTTTTCTTTTGCATCAGCATTTTTGTTTTTCCTAATATTTTCTTCATATGCAATTTGTTCTTAGTACAACCTATTTTTGTTGCTGTTTCCATAAGAGCCTTGGTGAGTTTCTTGTTAACATCAGAGATATCCACTTCTTCCGACCTTCTAGAGCAGAGAATCGGTTGCTCAGTTCCAACTTGAAGGTATTATGATGATTTTTAAGGTTGGTAATGGCAAAACATTTTGTTTGTTTTACGAGCTTACCACGTTCCAGTTTAGTGTTGAAGTGCATCTTACATCCCACCATTCTATGGTCACTACCTGTCTTGAACCTGTTTAGAACACTGCAGTCTCCGATGACGAATTTCTTGTTACACATAATAAAATCAATTTCTCTTGTCATTCCATTGGGATGTCTCTATGTTCATTTCCCATGTGGCTTTTTCTTGAAAAAGGAGTTGATGATGAAAAATCTTTCTCCTCCGCAAATTCTACAAGAGTATTTCCACGCTAGTTTCTGTTCCCATGTCCAAATTTACCTACCAATGTTTCATTCTGTTGATGCTGCCCTATTTCCGCATTCAAATCACCTGTAATGATCTTCAAGGGCTGCTTGACCTTGTTATTTAGATACCGAATTTCTTTGTAAAATTCTTCAACATCTTCCTCAGGATGACTTGTAGTGGGTGCGTAAG
This sequence comes from Macrothele yani, assembly GCA_039090855.1. Lineage (NCBI taxonomy): Eukaryota > Metazoa > Arthropoda > Arachnida > Araneae > Macrothelidae > Macrothele > Macrothele yani. The sequence continues at coordinate 86,811,917 of CM077017.1, forward strand.
CTTGAATAATATGAGCCTGGTATCTTTTTGAGAGTTGGATAACGAGTCGTACAGCTGTGTCCGAGGAACTTTCAACTTCTAGAACTTTATCCATCAGTTTCCTGTTTGTATAAATCCAACACCACTAGTTCTGCCAGTATCTGTCCAATGATAGTAGAAGCAATGTGCACTTTTCAGTTCAATGAGTTCTTCTGCTTTTCTTCTTACTTCACTTAGCCCGACGATGTCCCACTTGATTTTTTATAGTTCCACCTCCAATTCAAGGAGCCTTGACTCATAAGATAGATATATTCCGTCAAACGTAGCTAAAATCAGCATCAGATGGCAGCCTAGTCCCGTTGTCCGGTGATTCGTAGAACCCTCTGTCTTCATGTCACACTGGCCGCTGCCTTGGCCAGGTACATTCCAGCTACCGGGGACTGTAGACCAAGTTTTCAGTTTTGAAATCCTCTGGTGGGGTTTTGGCCATAACTCACCAAGCTGTTCTAGCGTGTTGGTTAGTGTCGGATAGCATTTCCACTAATCCCTGTGGTAGCATTTCCACTAATCCCTGTGGTAGCATTTCCTCTGTGTGATAGTATTTCCTCTGTGTGATAGTATTTCCTCTAATTCCTTTTTCCGGTCGTCAGAGTTCCTTTAGTGGGAACACGATGCTCCACGAGAAGACAGTGTTGACATTTGTCCAGAAGAGGCTATGATATGATACGCATCACCTGACCTTGCATCCCTATATATATATATATATATATATATATATGTACACTGGCGTGCAAAAATTAGGGACGAGACGGTTTTTCGAATGTAACGTCGTGCAGAAGTGCACCACGTCGAAACAAATCATACCATAAGATCCCCAAGATGTAAAAATATGGGACAAGTGAACAAAGCCGTCCAAACAATTAATCCAAAAGATACAAAGGCACTTTATTAAAAAGGTAGCTTCGACCACAACTGGACAGAAGACAGAAACGTCCATGTGACAGGCGACTGCCAAGAAAAATACAGTCTTTAGTAGGGGATATAATCACCCCTGACTGCGTTGCAGGATTTACAACGTCTGTCCATGCTGAGGACGAGGTTGTCAAGGAGCTGTTGAGGCATCGCGGCCCATTCCTCTTGTAGCGCCAATCGCAGCTGCGGAATCGTTGCTGGCGACTGGTGACGTTCTGCCAAGCGTCTCCCGAGAAGATCCCACACGTGTTCGATTGAATTTAGGTCCGGGGACCCTGCGGGCCAATTCATGTGTTGAATATCTTCACTCTCCAACAGCTCTGCGACAGCCACTGTACGATGAGGTGTAGCGTTGGCGTCCATGAAGTGGAACTCAGGACCGACAGCACCCCTAAACAGACGCACGCGAGGCAGGAGAACCTCGGTACAATAGCGGACGCCAGTGACTGAACCTCCTTGGAAGATGTGGAGGTCAGTACGGCTACCAAGCATGATACCACCCCAAACGAGAACTCCGCCACCTCCAAACCGATCCCTTTCGATGATGTTGGAGGTGTGATTGCGTGTTCCCTGCTCTCTCCAGATGTGTATACGTCCAGAATCGCTCGTCAGACTAAATCGGCTCTCATCCGTAAAGAGAACTCGACCCCACTGCTGATGTGTCCAGTTCTTGTGTTCCTGGCACCACAGAAACCGCCTCTCCGATGAGCAGGCGTTAATGGCACACACCCTACTGGTCGTCGTGCAAATAGACCCCCTTTGTGCAGCCTCCAGACCACAGTAAAACGTGATAACGGAAGTCCAATTGTCTGTTGCATGTGCCTTGCGATTTCTTCCGCTGTCTGCCGTCTGTCTCTTCTCGCCTGTAGTACAATATACCGGTCGTCCGCCGCCGTGGTACCACGTGGACGACCACTGCTAAACTCTAGGACAGCTGTTCCTGTCGTTTGAAATGCTCTCCAAACTAGCAAAACGATGCTGTGAGCGATCCCGAACTCCTCGGCTACACTAGTCACACTTCGACCTTCTTCCAACTTCCCAGTGACGCGACCTCGAGTAAAGTCATCTAGATGTCGTCTACTGGATTGCCTGTTGGCCATATCTCACGGTGGCAGCAACTCGACGTCGTTCAAACCGATGTACACCGTGCAATAGCTTTCACCGAACTGCTGAGCGTACACCGCCCGTGTGCTTTGTGCCCTTCCGACACTCCCCCCACCCTACGTCATGCTGCTTATAGCATATATGAGCATGCCCTACCGTACTGGACCCTAGTCTATATCCTGAGTGGTCTTTCGGTCTGTTCTGCCTGCTTGTTCCGCTGCTATGCTAATTTCTCCTCTTCGTCCTTAATTTTTGCATACCAGTGTATATATACAGGGTGATCAGAATCGACCGCACAATAAACCTACCAGACGATTCCTTGTGGAGAAAGAAGCCGAAAACCGTTGTCCATTGTCCGATCGGACGTCGCATTCCGGAGATATACGCACCGAAAGTTCGTGACGTCGCATCCGGTAAGAATACAGACATTAGAAATAACTTACCCAATCACTTTGACAGAAAACCTGTAATTTATCGATGTGTACCACTACAACACAAATGATAAAATACGTGGATTCGTGTCAGATTGCAACATGTGTTCAAAATGACCACCTTTTAGCGCGGAACAAGTGACAGCCCTCCGAGGAATACACATCTACACGCGTTGCAGCATAGCAAGGGTTACAGTTGTGAGGGCAGCGTGTAAGGTGGCCACTAGGTCGTGCAGACGGTTGACAGGCCATCGATATACCAGTTCCTTTAGATGACCCCAGAGGAAGAAGTCCAATGGGTTAAGATCCGGCGATCTAGCGGGCAATGCGACAGGACCACCACGGCCAAGCCGTCGACCGGGATATTCCGTATCCAGCCACTAGCGAACATTTGCAGCGTAATGCGCCCGTGTTCCATCATGCTGGAACCATAGATTGCTGAGAACAGCCAATGGTACGTTTTCCAGCAAGTCCGACAGAACATCACGCAAAAACGCCATGTAGTTGGCAGCTGTGACACTTTCGGGAAGAAGATACGGTCTCACTGGGTTATCGCCCACAATACCACACCAGATATTAACACCCCACCGGACCTGGTGAGCGTGTTCACGTGTCGCGTGCGGATTGTCCGATGCCCAAACATGACAATTTGGGGTGTTGCAGATACCCTGCCGTGTAAAAAACCTTTCTTCATCAGTCCACAAGATCCGGCGGATGAAACTATTATCGACAGTATGTTGCTGTAGCAGCCACTCACAGTATGCCTGTCGTCGAGGATAATCCTGTGGTAATAGGCCTTGCACCCGTGTGAAGTGATATGGATGCAGGTCTTCATCGTGTAGAACGGCAAGTACGGTACTTTGGTGCACACCGAAGCGTCGCGTGATCGCACTGCTGCTGGTCGTTGGCTCCTCCTCTGTGAACTCTAGTATGGCGTCCTCGAGGGATGGTGTTCTCACAGAGGGTCCAGCCCCACTGTCTACACTTGGACGTGGTGTGACATTGCCTGTGTCGCGCTTTCAAGCGTCAAGCCGCGGTGTGACCTGGGCGACCGGGTGCCGTCGTGCTGGGTATCGCTCGCTGTAGGCCCTTGCTGCACGCAATGCTGTACCACGGCATTCTCCCAATAGGAAATACATGTCACAATACTCTTTCAAACTGTGCGACATATCGCTACCCACACTACTGTCAAATGTACCAACGCAGTATGAGCTTACCTGCTACCGTCGCAAACCCTTTTTATCCCTACCAGCCGTATCGCGGAGACGTACAACTGATGGTTTCACACCACCACCTCCTTCGAATTTGCATACCCACCCCGTGCCACATTTTTTAAATGTTGATTGCCTTTTTTTTTTTTTTGCTTTTTTTTTATTGGAGGTTTAACGACCAGCGTGAGCAACTAAGTGGGCTATAAGTAGTTGCCCGTCCTGAATTTAGGACCACTGGTTCCAGGGAAGGGAGAGAGTCAGTGCCGTAGGACAAACACAACATCCATGCTTCGCCCGGATTTGAACCCGGACCCCTTTCGGACAAATGATCAGAAGCCATCGCCTTACACCACTGCGCCACTGGGGTGGGTTGATTGCCTTGTGATACGGGCGTCTGTATAACTATCCACGCCTCTCTTCAACGAGCATGTGCGTTACCGGATGAGACGTCACGAAATTTTCGGAGCGTATATTTCCAGAATGCGACGTCCGATCGGACAACAGACAACGGTTTTCGGCTTCTTTCTCCACGAGGAATCGTCCGGTAGGTTTATTGTGCTGTCCATTCTGATCACCTTGTATACATATATCAAATCAAATACCAGATGAATACAAACTATAGTACATTAAGAACAGAGCCTAGAAGTAACGAGTAGAAAAAGGGAGTAAGGGAAGAACTGCAGAAGAAAGAATCCGCCATCCATGGCTTTATCAAGGACCAGCATGGACAACCCTCTTTGCCGTCTACAGAAACCTGGAAAATGGGTTTCTGCTACGACAAACCTGCTTAGTAATTAATTCAAAGAAATAGGTCAAATTTTAAAGTAATAAAAAGGAAGCCACTATTAGACAGAGGGTCACCCTCAAATGTTATAAAGGTAAGACCCCTTATAGAACCAAGAAATTTAACATTTTCAATTATAAAACAAATTCGTCGTATCTGGCCCAACCCATAAGCTAAAACTCTTCGTGTAGACCAAAAGACAAAGATATTTCTGAAATTAGCTTAAACAAAAAGTTACAATATTTACACAAATATTTCACACTATTTTCGAGCAACCAGAGACAAAATTGATCCCATTCCTACGAACCACAGCTCTCGAGACCCATGTTGAAAAAAATGAAAGCAGATCTGCCGAGAGAAGAGAACAAAAAGAACTAAAATCAATAAACAACAAAAGGAGCCAACCCAGAGAGTCAAAGACCTCCCAGAACCCACTCGGCAAACAATTTTTTTATACATGTGGCGAGATCCGAGGCAAAAATACGAGCAAAGCATGCGCAAAACCAAGAACTCAAGAACTTCAAACACGGCAGCGAAAAAGAAAAAAGGCCGGGGCTAGAAGCTGCAACATAAACAATCAAAAAAGTTGACAAAACACTGACATATAAAGGCCTACAGCCCCACAGAACACGCTACAAACCTACGTGCCACGCAAACCTACAAATCGATGCAAAAAAAAGAAAAAGAAAAAAAAGAAAAACTAAGCCTTGCAAATTTGGCCTATTTGTTTGAATTAATTACTAAGCAGGTTTGTCATAGCAGAGACCCATTTTCCAGGTTTCTGTAGATGAGAGCGAGTGTTATCCATGCTGGTCCTTGATAAAGCCTTGGATGGCGGTCTCTTTCTTCTGCAGTCCTTCTCTTACTACCCTTTTCTACTCGTTACTTGTTGGCTCCATTCTTAATGTACTATAGTTTGTATTCATCCGGTATTTGATTTGGTGTAGCTCTTGAATATTCTTTTCTGCTGCTTTTGTGCGACTAGATTTTCATGAACATTTTTTTTGTGGGGCTTGTTTACCTTTCGTTTGATTCTCATTTATATATATAAGATGTAAGGTCAGGTGATGCGCAATATACCACAGCCTCTCCTTCACAAATGTCAACCCCGCCTTCTCGTGGTGCATCCTGTTCCCACCAAAGCGGCTCTGACGACCGCCAATAGCGGTATAACTATACCATCGGGATTAGAGGAAATGCTATCCCACACTCACCAATCCGCTTGGCTAGCGTGGTGAGTTATGGCCAAACACCTCTGCCGGAGACTGAGGGCCAAGATTTAATGTCTCCACAACTTAAATCTTGGCCCTTAAATCAGTCTCCGGCAGCCGGAATGTACCTGGCCAAGGCAGCGGCCAGTGCGACATGAAGGCCGAGGGTGCTAACAATCACCGTAGGACCGGACTAGGCTGTCATCTGGTGCTGACCTTGGCTACTTTCAATGGACGCTCCCTATCTTCTGATTCAAGGCTTCTTGAATTGGAAGAGGAACTACAAAGGATCAAGTGGGACATCGTCGGGCTAAGTGAGGAAAGGAGAAAAGGAGAAGATCTCATTGAACTGAAAAGTGAACATCTCTTCTACTATCGTGAGACAGATACTGGCAGAACTAGTGGTGTTGGAGTTATAATAAACAAGAAACTGAAGGATAAAGTTGTACGTAGAAGTTTAAAGTTCCTCTGACAGAGCTGCACGACTCGTTATCCAACTCTCAAGAAGATACTAGGATCAAATTATTCAAGCTTATGAACCCACCACAAGTCATCCTGAAGACGAAATTGATGAATTTTATGAGGAAATTCGTCATTTAAATAATAAAGGCAAGCAACACTTGAAGATCATTATGGGAGATTTCAATGCGAAAACAGGGCAACGGCAACAGAATGAAACTTCAGTAGGTAAATTCGGTCACGGCAACAGAAACCAGCGTGGAAATACTCTCGTAGAGTTTGCAGAGGCAGAAAGGTTTATAACGTAACCCTTTTTACGTTATGTAAGATTTCCTGCTGAATATGTGTTAAAATAAGAGTAAATGCGATGCAACTAATTATGCCGGATAGCTCACGTTAGAGTAAGGATAGACGAAACATATACAGAAGTCCAACTTACGTCAACTTTTTATTGGTCCAGCAACATTAGACGAAATCCAAAACACACCACTTCTCATGTCTTAGTCAAGAAGTATACAGTCAAAACTCAGTAACGATCTAACATCTCCACACACCAAAACAACTGCTGCATCCTCTTTTTATCTAACATTCTTATCACATACATACGTCACTCTTGTTCCGACATCAGTGTGTTGCCAACATTATTCTCGTTTGAGGGAAAAGGTTAAGGTTTGAAAATGTCTAAGAGAACGAACTCAAATTTACGTAGAAAAAGAAACTCAAGAGGAAAGTTAAAATAGAATATACGTTACAGGTTTTTCATCATGAACTCCTTTTTCAAGAAAAAGCCGCAAAGGAAATGGTTATGGAGGCATCCCAATGAATTGACAAGTGAAATTGATTTTATTATGTGTAACAAGAAATTTGTGATGGAAGACTGCCGTGTGCTAAAAAAGTTCAACACAGATAGTGACCATAGAATGGTAAGATGTAAGACGCACCTCGATGCTAAACTCGAGCGTGGCAAGCTCATAAAATAAACAAAGTGTATTGACATGACCAACCTTAAAAACGTCATAATACCTTCAAACTGGAACTGGGGAACAGATTCTCTGCTCTAGAAGGTCTAACGGCAGAAGAAGTGGACATCTCTGAAGTTAACGGAAAACTAAACAACGCTCTTATGGAAACAGCAACAAAATTAGCCGGTACTACGAACAAGTGGCAAATGAACAAATTATCAAGAAAAAACAAAATTCTGATGCAAAAAAGAAGAGAGATGAGGACAGCTAAAGGAGATGTGACTTCCAAAGTGGAATATATAGAGCTATGCAAGACAATACTAAAAAGTATCACTGAAGACGTAAGGAAATTCAACTGTGAACTAGTGAGGAAAGCAATTGAAAACAACCAAAGCCTGAAGTGAGCAAAGGGACATCTCAGTAAGGAAAGAAAACAGATTATGGCACTGAGAAAAGAAAATGATTCGATAAAAAGAAATAGAGGTGAAATTTTGACAAGAGTGAAAGATTTCTACTTCAAACTATCAATATATGAAAGGGATTATGCCTGTACTCCAGACATTACGAAAGGTACCAGTACCAGAGTTCTTCCAGTTCTCTCAGCAGAAGTTGCACATGCAATCAAAAACATGAAACGGGGAAAAGCTCCAGGAGGAGATGGAATTACCGTAGACATCATACAAGAAGCAAGTGGAGAAACTGAAACAGCACTCGCCCAAGTTTTCACTGCATGCCTTACTGAAGGGAAGATTGCTGATGATTGGAACAATGCCCTCATTGCTGAGGATTGGAACAATCCTGCTACATAAAATAGGTGAAATTGAGGAGGATCTCAGGAACTACAGACCTATCAGCCTCCTATCAGTGGTTTATAAAATCTTCACTAAAGTTCTTTCACACCGCTTGAAGGTAACACTGACGTGGCTCAACCGAGAGAACAAGCTGGATTCAGGAGTAGCTACAGTACTGTAGATCTTATCCACGTACTGAGAGAACTAATTGAAAGAGCGAGGGAATATGAACTTACATTCATTATGCATGACTTTTATCGATTATGAAATGGCCTTTGATTCGGTGACACCATCAGCAGTTACAATGGCTTTGAAATCCTGCGGTATTGAAGATGCATACATTAACATTATTAATAACATCTATGAAAATGTAAGTGCAAAGATTCGGCTATTTGAGAATACAGCACCCATAAAAATTCGAAAGGGAGTGAGACAAGGTGACACTATATCTCCCAAACTCTTTAATGCCCATTGGAAAATTTCTTTCAATCACTGAACTGGGAAAACAAAGGGATAAAGTTTAATGGAGATTATCTAACTCACCTTCGTTTTGCTGATGACATAGTCATTTTTGCAACTACCCCATCAGAGCTGCAGAGTATAATCCAGGAACTTACTGATAAGAGTAAAGAAGTGGGATAAAATGAACTTCCAGAAGACAAAAGAGATGTACAATGCTTTTACAAGAAATGAAGATTTATCGATTGATGGGGAAAAGCTGGAGATAACCAATACCTACATTTATCTTGGACAGCAGATATCAAGTGAGGGTCACATTGATGAAAAAATTAATCGGCGTATAAAACTTGCCTGGAGAGCCTTTGGAAGAAACAGTTTAATTTTCAAGAGCAATATGCCGTTATGTCTTAAAAGAGAAATGTTTGTTCAATGCATCCTTCCAGTGCTTACGTATGGTGCAGAGACCTTAACTAAAAGAGACATACAAAGACTGCACACAACTCAAAGAAACGTGGAGAGGTGCATGCTTAGTGTAACCAGGAGAGATAAGAAGAGGAACTCGTAGATCAGAAAAATGACAAGAGTGGAAGACATCATGATCAGAGTAAAATCTCTGAAATGGCAATAGGATGGACATATTGCCAGAAGGACAGATCATCGATGGAAAGCCGAAATTTTAGACTGGATTCCAATGGACCGGTGAATACTCAGAAGAAGACCACATGGGAGATAGGTGGATGAAATTCGAAAGTATGCGGGAGTAACATGGAAGAGACTGGCACAAGACAGGCTGTTGTGGAAGAAACTTGGGAAGATCTTCGTCCATTAGGGGATTAACAACGGTTGACAATGGTGATTAATACACGCACATGCACACACGCACCAATGAGCCATCACATTATGACCACCTACCTAATAAGCTGTAGGATCCCCTTTAGTCGGCGAAGTATTGATTCGATGAGGTGGCGATAGGTATCTTGGGATATCTGGCACCATAATGTCAACAACAGGTCCTCCCGTGCTCGGCATCAGCTTCGATATTTTCGAGTCTAAAGTTCCGTTTATAGTGCCCTCCCAGTTCTAATTTTGGGTTTTTCGTGTATCTAAAGGTCTAGTTCATCGTTTTGTTCTACTTTCCAATTCGTAAGTACGATATTTTCTTCATTCCAAGCTTTATTTACCTTCTGGTCGAGCTGGCCAGACGAACTGCTGGGCGCCGCCATTAGTAATGACGGCTTCCCGTGGAGATGTCATGTTCGGTAGCCCTACTTCCACTCTTGCTGTAACCGGCGACGCTGCTACGCTGATTTCTCCTCATGGCGCTGTTCAACTGCCCTCTTCCGGTGCGTCATTCGGCACCTCTTCTCCTGCTGCTGCCCAGTCAGACAGCTCCTCTGATTCAGCTTCTACTGTGACTTTTACTGACGCAATGCATACTCACATGACGTCACTCTTCCACCTTCCACAGCAGATCGATTGCCATCGTCTTATTCTGCTGCAGAGACCTTTGCATCTGATCGCCAATCCTCGATTGTGTTACAGCAAGTCGATGCTTTGAAACCTCATGTTCGTCGCACCGGCAACTCTATTCATCTTCATATTCCGGCGTTATCTGTTCAAGCTCAAAAGTTCTCCTCGCATATGGCTTTAGGAGTTTTTTTGAAGCCCTTCCCGATACCAAGTTGAAAGTTTATGTTACGGCAGTTAAGCAGCTTTTATCTCCGTCTGCTATTACTCATCTCTATCGTCGGGCTCGGACTATTGTTGTTTATCTTTCTCAACCTGACCATGTGACCTCTCTTTTGCAGAAAGGTATTACTATTAATAATAACCTCTTGATGCCCAAACCTGTGATACAGCGCCCGGTTAACGTGTCGTTTTACCCGGTGCCACCTGAAGTCGCAAATGTCATGCTCCTTTCAGTTATCTCATCTCTTGGTCGCGTTGCCGGGGACGTCGTAACCTACTCGGCAGCGCCCAACGACTTTGCGGATCGCCATATTTCTGCTGCTCGTCGCATGGTGCCTGTCATTATTTCTTCTCAGGACGATATTGCAACTTTACTTACACAACTTACTGTCCATTGTCACGGTCAACGGAGACACGTCGATCTCTTTACTGAGTTCCACTGCAGCAAGTGTAAAGGCCTAGGTCATTTTTATAAAGAGTGTCCTGGACCTTCCTCTTCTTCTGGACCCTCTTCTGGATTGTTGTCTACATCAGTGCCTGATGATACGCCCCCGTCTGGTTCTCGTGCAGAGCCTGACTTGCGTGCTTCTGATTTTACTGAAGCTTACTTTCCTCCTCTCCTTGGTTCTTCAACTTCACCTGCACCGTTTTGACCTCCTTGCTCGATTTCTGAGCAGGACGCTTCTGCTCAGGTGGTGCTTTCTACTTCTCCTGGTGAGGCTCCCTCTACGGAGGCGGCCATGGTTACCACTGATTCATTGGCAACTGATCTTGATGATTACCGCGATACTTTAATGACTGCTCCAGACACTCCTGGACTGTTTCATTTTCCTATTACTCCTACTGCAGATCCCACCAGTGTGGATGACTTGGCCATTACTGATGAGACTGCTGTTGATTCCAGTGGCCGATACGCAAAACGCACCGTCTTCAAAGCTCCTAGTGCTCCAGCTAAACGTGGACGTACACGAGTGTATCGCTCTCGCTCATCTTCTAGCACTCGTTCTCCTCCAGCGTCCCCCAGGAGATGTAGCCTTACGGAAAATCCAGAGGAACTCGCAGAGGTTGCGCTCCAAGCGCAATTTGAACAGTTTTGTCAAGATACCGTTGTGCTCACTCGACCTTTTACCCATAGATAACTGTTTCGCCTATTTTCGCCCTTCCGGGATCCATCTTTTGATATGGCCTCCTACCTTTCTCACTCCACTTTTCCTCCGGATTTTGTTCATCGTCGGCTGACGTGTATAAGAGCTGACCTTGAGGCTCTTTGCAAGACTGACTGTACGTTCCATTCTTGTTATCAACGGCTCTGTGAAATGGAGGACACCGCTCAACTTTCTGCTTCATTTCTTCGTCATTCCCCTGCTGATGAGTAGGATTTTTCCTGACTTATTACTTGCTCCTGGACTAGTCCTGCGATTTTACAGCTTCTCTGGACTTTCCTTTCCTTCCTTATCGTACTTTACAGTATGCCATTGTATGTAATTTATCCCGGATCGTCTCCGGGCCATTTTTGTACGTATGTCATCTTCTGTTCTATATCTGCATCAGTGGTTTTATCTTGTTACATGCATTCATCTGTAGATATTGTCATTCATTGTTCTTTTTTATGTTTTCATCGCCCGAAGTGCGCTTGTATCATCATTTTCTGAATAAATTGTTGAACACCTCCAGTTACCGTGCACTTCGGGGTGGTTATGATATAGCGCGAACCCGCTTTTAGAAGTCGAACCACAAATGTTCGATTGGGTTCCTTCCAGGTGAATTTGGAGGCCAGGGCATTAACAGAAGGTCACCAGCAGGGTCCTCCAACCACTCCTTGACGATTCTGGTAGTGTGGCATTTCACATTATCCTGTTGGTAATGGCCATCACCAGCAGAGAGCACAGCAGCCATGAATGGGTAAACTTGGTCCGCAATGATGTTCAGATACCTGACAGCGGTCAGGGATTGTGCTATTGGGATAATGGGGCCTAAAGTGTCCCAAGAAAAAATCGCCCACAGCATAACATCGCCGCCACCAGCCTGTTTCCACCCAATAGTGCATCCATGCGCTTCCGTTGGTAATCGGCGTGTCCGCGCTCGGCTGTCTACGTGATGTGCCAGAAATCTTGACTTTTCAGATAAGGCCACTTTCTTCCAATCATCCACGGTCCAATCTAGATGATCTTGGGCCGATTTCATGCGTTGTTGTCGATGACGCGCAGTGAGCATGGGGACCCGGCTGGATCTTCGGCTACGCAGGCCCATGCGCAGAAGGCTGCGATGAACTGTGTGATGTGACACATTGCCCTGATCACCACTGTTGTAGCTGTGGGTGATTTGTCGCACTGTGGCCCTGCGGTCGATGTGAACAAGGCGCAATAGTGTCCGCTCCCCTCTGGCATCACTGAGCTGCGGACAACGGCTCGTCGTTTGGTCATCTGTGCACCACTTTTAATACGTACTCACTACAGCGTCACTTGAACAACCCACAAACCGCGCCATTTCCGAGGCGCCGTGCCATCACAATTTTACTTTATCAAACTCCGATAAATCGGCAGCTTTTCCCATTCTGACTCTGAACACTCTACTAACCGAAAGCCGGTCCTCGGGTTGTACATATATTGATTGCTCTGTGAACTTCACCTGCTCCACCGTTCGGTCTCCAGGCGCACTCATTTCTCTATGCGGGGGTTGTCATAATGTAATAGCTCATCGGTATATATGCTATATAAATATTGTTCATTAGAATTGTCGTAATTACTATAATGCATGTACTGTATATCTGCGTCCACTATATTCGTACATGCATGTACATACAGGGTGATTCAGCTAAGCGTGTGCAAACTTCTGGGAGGGGTAGGTTGCACCAAGACAAATCGGAATGACATAGCAATGCAGGGTCGGAAACGTCATCTTCATGTGCTAGTGTGCAGAGAGGACGAGAAATAAAAGAGCAGTACGTAAGAGAACAAAATGATTTTCATTACTCACAAGACATTTGCGAAATGCATTGAGGTTACAGAAGGTGTTCAAAGTTCTGACCATGAGCTGTAACACACGCTTGACGTCGTCGGCGCATGGAATCACGTACATCTTGGAAAATTCCTGACGTGTCTCGGACTCCCGAAGCAGCTACAGAGATGCGTGCTACAAGGTCCTCATCACTTTCAACGGGGGGTATCGCTCACCAGTATTTTATGTAACCCTAGAAGAAGTAATCAAGGCATGTTAAGTCCGGCGATTTTGCAGGCCAATGAACGCGATCACCACGCCGATTCACTGATGTCCAAATGTCATGTTTAAGTGATGACGAAAGTCATTGCTGAAATGCGTGGGGGCCCCGTCGTGCTGGGACCACATTGCACGGCGCAGCGACTGAGGGACCTGTTGTTCGATGCTGGCAAGACATTCTCCAGAAATATCCGGCAACTCCTTCCGTCCAGACGAGAAGGCATGAGGTATCGGCCAATTTAGTGGTCCCCCACAATGCCGGCCCAAACATTACCAGCAAAACGGTTTTGTGCTGCACGTCGTCGCACAGCATGGAGATTCTCCGCCGCCCATACGTGCGCGTTATGTGCATTGAAGCAATCTTTCCGTGTAAAGCACGCTTCGTCTGTGAACAGCACAGAAACAGGAAATTGGAGTTCTGCCGCACTTTTCTGCAGGTACCATTGCGCAAATGCAATGCGCTGAGGGTAATCCTCAGGGCTTTGTGTCTGAACGCGCTGCACGTGATATGGATGCAATTGGTCTTCGTGCAGAAACCTCCATACGGTGGACTGGGACAGACAGAGCCAATAGGCAATTGCTCGTGTGCCGGCACTTGGACTGTCTGTTGCATTACTTAACACATTCTCTTCGATGCTAGGAGTGCGTACCCATCGTTCCCGACACCTGGTAGGGCCCTGGAAAGAACCAGTGTCGCATAACCTCTGATGCAGCCGTGCAAACACTTGGTGGTTTGGCAATCGTGTCATCGGGTACCGTTCCTGGTACAGTAGCACGGCGGCTAGTCCGTTGCAGTCCGCTGCTCCGTATGCAAGATGCATATCAGCCATTTCCGCGTTCGTGAACTCAGCTATCCTCTGCGGGCGGTTTACATATGACGGTATCCTGAAAGAACGTATAAGTAGTCTCTCGGCCGAACAACGCCATCTACCACATGAAGATGGCGTTACCGACCCTGCATTGCTATGTGCAGCCGAATTGTCTTTGTGCAACCTACCCCTCCCGGATGTTCGTACACGCTTAGCTGAACCACCCTGTATACAGTCGTGGCTAAAGGTCCTGCACCAGTAGACCGAAAGTCAATTTTTGATATTTGAAATCAACTTATACAGCATAATGCAAAAGTCAGGAATACATATTATACATCATTAATTGTATGCTGAATTCAAATATTTTTACAGAATGTTATTACCACTAATTGAAGTGAAGTTACAAGCAAAAGCACAACGTCTAGTCATAAAAAGCAAAAAATAGTGGAATTTGTTAAATTCGTGTACAATGCATTTAACGTAAAATTACTGCACAGTACATTATTGAAACTTGCAGGACACTTGAAATAACTTACCAACAAGCAAAATACGCTTTAATATTTAATTGGATAACCACGGTTTCTTAGTAACAAAGTGCACCTTCTTGGCATGGAACTAATGAGCTTCTCTAGGTGTCCATTGGTGATAACACGGTGCTATACGGCCCTTACAGACTCAATTAATGCTGTTTTAGATGTGGGTCTTTGTTAACGGATCTTTTGCTTCAATCTCACCCACAGATTCTCTATGGGATTAAGATTCGGTGACTGTGCCGGCTACAGAAGTTTTCTTATAACTTTTCGATTAAACCTCTCGTCGATCAACTTTGACCGATGACATGGCGCGTTATCCTCCTGAAAGATTAAATTCCGCAAACCCATGTCTTGTGCAGATGGTAGTAGTTTGGACTCCAAAATATCCACATATTTCGATCCATTCAATGTGCCATCAACAATATGCAGACGGCCCACACCGCTGGCTGAAATACAGGACCATTACATCACCGAAAGTGGGTGCTTGATTGTTGGCTGGGTACAGCATGCCTTATATCTTTCACCAGCCCGACGACGTACATAACACTGAACAACAATGGTTTTGTTACAAAGAAAACTACAACGGTTTTGTATGTATTTACTGGTGCTGAAACTAATATGAAGTTACAATTGCTCCACTGGGTTCCAATTTCTTGTTATGGAACTTTCTATTGGGGTGAATGCTGTGTTACTTAAAGGAATTTCCCTATGTTTCCCAACAGAGACATCTGTCTGCAGTCAGGATAGTTGTGTCTCTGAGAGTAGATATACTGGCGTCATTACTTCCTGTTGTGCAAATCCCTCTGGGAAAAGGGAACAAAGAAGAATGTTTGCCATTCGAATGCATTTAATCGGTATTGAAGGACGTGCATTTTCTCGTGGTTTTAAAAGTAACATGGATTGTGCAAAGTGTACGTTAAATAATGCCGCATACTTGTGTGAACCATCCAAACAGTTTCTGCTACATTTGTGGACAATTTACTTTAAAGTCTCAAAGGCGACATTTCACACCATTGATTAGAAAATCGTATGAACTTTATTTCCAGTGCAAATTGGGCGATGAAGGTAAATCTTGGGTGCCTCACATTTATTGTAATTCATGTGTGTGTAACGTTGTTGACTGGTTGGTTGAAGGGATCACGTCAAATGCCATTTCCGGTACCAATGGTTTGGAGAGAACCGAAAGATCACTCAACAGACTGTTACTTCTGCATCACTAAGATATCTGTAATTACAGCTAAGACCAAAGACACGATTTAGTATCCCAGTATTCCTTCGGCCATGAGACCTGTTCCTCATGGTCCTGGTCCTGTACCTCCAGTCATGGAGTTTAGATGATAGTGATACTGATGAAATAAATCCTCACAGTGAAGAAGATATTGAAGTACAACAAGTCCCTGATTTCTCGGAAGATTCTGTGCCTCACCTTATAAGTCAGGAAGAATTAAATGATTTGGTTCGTGACCTTCATTTAGCAAAAAGTCAGGCCAAAATGTTGGCTTCAAGATTGAAGGGATGGAATCTTTTACCACAAAGTACAAAAGTATGTAGTTTTCATCGACGACAGCAAGAGTTTGAACACTTATTCTGAAGAGTGGCTTCATAAAGGAAACATGTATCCGTCAATACCTATTGCATATCCTGCATACATGAAAGAAACATATGCAAATATGAAACTGTTGCTTCAAAGTATAGTATAGAAAAAACACTCATATTTGTGGCAATCTTAAAGTGATAGTTTTATTCCTTGGTCTACAACTTTGATACACAAAATACTGCTGCTTCCTCTGTGAATGGAACGGTAGGGACAGAAATTCTCATTACATTAAAAAGACCTGGCCTAAACGAAAGTCCTTACTTCCAGGTAATAAAAATGTTGTTGCTGAGCCTTTAGTAAGTCCTCAGAACGTGTGCTTACCACCGCTTCACAGCAAACTGGGTTTGAAAAAAAAATGTAAAGGCATTGAATAAAGATGGAGAAGCCTTTCGTTTTCTAAAGAACAAGTTCCCCAAAATATTTGAAGCCAAAATTAAACAAGGCATTTTTATTAGTCCACAAATAAGGAAACTTACGCGTGATCTTGCATTTGAAAGCACTTTAAATGAGACTGAAGCTGCTGCATGGAAGTCCTTTAAAGATGTGGTACTGAAAGTTTTAGGTAACCGGAAGGCAGAAAGTTAAAAAGAACTTGTTACTGAGCTTCTAGAAAACTATAAGGCCATGGGATGCAATATGTCCCTTAAAATACATTTCCTTCACTCGCATCTGGACTTTTTCCCACAGAAGTTAGGAGCTGTAAGCGATGAGCACGGAGAACGTTTTCATCAGGACATACACTGAAAAGCAATTGAATTAGAGACAGCTAGCGTTATGCAAATGTGGCGCTGTGGGCGGCCCTGTAAACGGAAACGACATGACGCATGCAGCGATCCGACAATATAAGGAGTGATGCGACGGGAATCAGTAAGAGTCGGACGCAGTATGGGTAAGACGAAGGATCTAAGCGCATTTGATCGTGGGCAAATTGTCAGGGCCCGACGAATGGGTCACTCCCTCTCGGAAGTCGTGCAGGCACTGGGATTTTCACGAGCCACTGTGTCACGGGTGCACCGTTAGTACATCGAATCCGGTAAAACCATCCCTGCAAAGGCCAACTGCCGTGGACAACAGCGTGCGGATGAGCGGGGTCATCGTCGGCTAGCTCGTTTTGTAACAGCGGATAGACGGGCCACAGTGCAAGAAACCACTCGGCAATTCGACGCTGATACACAAAAACGTGAAGCAGCCACACCATCCAGAACCATCTTCTCTCTATGGGATACAGAAGCCATCGTCCCACGAGGGTACCGCTGCTGACCGCATATCACAGAATGCAAAGATTAGCATGGGCGCGGGAACATCGCCACTGGACCCTAGACATGTGGAAAAATGTTGCCTGGACTGATGAATCGAGATTCACGTTGGTACATGCGAATGGCAAGATATGAGTACGGCGCAAACCACATGAAGTGATGGATCCTTCTTGCCAGCAGGGTACTCTTCAAGCTGGTAGGGGTGGCATTCTCGTCTGGGGACTGTTTACGTGGACTGAAATGGGACCCCTAGTACGTGTGACATCGTCCCTCACAGGTCAACGTTACCAGGATATCCTGGACGACCATTTGCTCCCGTTTGTGCGTTTTCAACATCCCACTGGGGACCTCATACTGCAACAAGACAATGCACCGTGCCATCGCTCCGGAATTGTATCCGAATGGTTGGATGAACACTCCACCGACGTGACCTCGCTTCCTTGGCCAGCTAGGTCACCTGACCTCAATCCCATCGGGCACATCTGGGATGCCATCGAGAGAGAAGTTCGAGGCTCTTCGTGAACTGTGGGAGCTTGTTCAGGGGTCGTGGATCCGTATGGCTTCCCAACGCTGCCGGTGTCTTGTCGAGTCCATGCCGAGACGAATCGCCGCCGTCATCAGGGCGAAAGGTGGTGCTACACGTTACTAGACAGGTATCTCTAATTCAATTGCTCTTCAGTGTATGTACCATAGAAAACCACCATAAAGGAAAATGGAGCCCTAAAATACTAGCTGATTACTGTTGGACTCTAAAAAGGGATGTAGTACAAACAAAGTACAGTAGAAAATCTAAAATAGCTACCTCTTAAGGTAAGTACAATTAATTGCTTGTAGCGAAATGTGCATGCCAAAATGAAGGCTTATTGTACACTGAAGCAACAGGTTACTCGAAAACTATGCCCGATAGCACAATTTAGCAAGCAGATTTGTAATCGGCAGGACAAATACGGTATGATTCGGCATATGCAGTCTTTGTAACAAACAAAAAGTTTATTTTTGTTGTTCCGTGTAATTATTTCCATTAGCGGAAATAGTAACAGTTGTTTAATCACTGAAAATAACAGTTTTCCATTCATCAACAGTGTGTGCACAAGCAATTCTTTTGAGCCGTTGTTGTTCAGTAAGGAAAGGTTCTCGTGCAGCTTTTCGTGCAGTCAGTCCATTTTCTTGTAGCCTACGACGAACTGTACGTGCAGATGCAATAATGCCTACTTCATTCTCCCACTCATTTCTTAAATCAGTGGTTGTTTTAAACCTTGATTTTATGGAACGACGAATCAACATGCGGTCATCTCGTTCAGTACACAGTCTTGGTCGACCTGTTATTTTTCTATTTCCCACACATCCAGCTTCTGCAACTCTTTTAATGCTGCGCAAGACAGTGGAATGATCACATCCACATTTAACAGCAATTTTGGCACCGTGTTAGCACCAATGGACAACTAGGAAGCTCATTAGTTCCATGCCAAGAAGGTGCACTTTATTACTAAGAAACCGTGGTTATCCAATTAAATATTAAAGCGTATTTTGCTTGTTGGTAAGTTATTTCAAGTGTCCTGCAAGTTTCAATAATATACTGTACAGTAATTTTACGTTAAATGCATTGTACACTAGTTTCACAAATTCCACTATTTTTTGCTTTTTATGACTAGACGCTGTACTTTTGCTTCTAACTTCACTTTAATTATTGGTAATAACATTCTGTAAAAAATATTTGAATTCAGCATAAAATTTTCTTTAAAATGATGTATAATATGTATTCCTGACTTTTGCATTACGCTGTGTAAGTTGACTTCAAACATTGACTTTCGGTCTACTGGTGCAGGACTTTTGGCCACAATTGTATATATATATGTATATATATGCATGTATAAGTACATCTATACGTATATCCTTTTTATACATATATGCTGTTAATTAAAATTACCTTAATTACTCTGATTTTAATAAGAAATCAGCGCAATATATTTTTTCATTCTGACAACTAAAAACCATAAACGAACTTCAAGGTAAAAGTAATTAAAAACATCTGTGGAAATAAAATTTATGCATTTTCCTACGAAATATTTCCAAATGTTAACAGTCTCTTTTCATTCGAAAAAAATAAAAAAGGCAATATTCAACTTTGTAAGATTAGATATATTTAAGTTAAGAACAGTCGTAATGAAATAACGCGGGAAGTCAGGGATAATGTCAGAAGTCTCAACAAAATCTGCAGAACTTCAATAGTTATGGTGCACGTGTTCACTTGTCGATTAGAAGAACAGAGAATGGAGAGTATAACGTAACCCTTTTTCGTGTGCGAGATTGATGTTACACTATGTCTAAAACAATGACTAAGGAAATGCGGAACTAAATGAGAACACGATGCAATAGTTGCGCGGTATAGTTCAAATTAAGGTTTTACGGCCAGACGAAACATATACAGAAATCCAGCTTACATTTAATCTTTTATTGGTCCAGCACAGTAGATGAAATTCAAAATATAGCACTGCGAGTTTTGCACTTCACACATAATACCTTAATTATGTGTCGTATAATCTAGCTTAAGAACGATCGAACATCTCCACACACACACACACACACTAAGCAACTGCTTTATCGTCCTTTTTATCTTATGTTCTTATCACATTCATACGTCACTCTCCCTGACCTTAAAAGTGTTGCCAACTTCATTCATGTGAGACAGAAGATATCACGTTAAGTTTGGAAAATGCAAAGGAGAACAAACTCAAATTTACATAGGAAAAGGAACTAAAAATGAAAGTTAAATTACGATATGCGTCACAAGAGGCCATCGAGATACTGACATGCCCGTAAGGCACATAGCGAAAGCAATAATCCAACGCTCCAATCTTTACCACCCCAAGGAGATTGAAAATGACAGCTGTGGCTTGCAGTCATTCTCACTGCGGCTAACAGTGAGATCACCGAACGGATTGTTAACTGAACGACATGCCATAAAGCCGGAGTGTCACTCTGGGCCTGCAGATTGCATAAGACTTTCAGAGCAAGCAAGGAGGATTAGTAAGGCTGCAGTACCGGAGGTTAAAATCTCGGACTATGCCCTGCCCACCCACAACAATCAGCAAATCTCGATTAAATTTCACATATTGGTATGAAGGCCAAAATAACCTCACAGCGATACATTTAGTATTAGAAAGATGTAGTTCTCAATTACTCTGAATTTTAATTTTAATTCTAGAAATAAGGAGCTTTTGAAATTGAAAAAATTAGGGAAGCATAGTATGTTGGTTTACAGAGTGGTCGTTAAACCCCCAAACAAAAGTTGAAGGTGACACGACCACCCGTCCCTATACGATTCTACGCTCGTGTCCATACCTACTCAGTCTTGCTGCTCTACCGTTCTTGAAATCCCTGTCACTCTAATAACCAAGCATGTACTGAAAAAGTTGGGCTCCCATATAGGGGGCATTTGCCCTCCCCTGGAAATAGGATATTTCCCTTTCTGTCCTTAAAGGGTACTACAGAGATTTTCGCGATAAACTGATTCTGATTGCTAATTTTTTTGTAGAACTTCTGGATGTCCGTTTATGCAGCAAAAATAGAAAAAAAACGTTGGGAATTCCCAGTAGAAAAAGCGGAAATTTACGGTAGAAAGTAATAAGGAAATTTCCCATTGCATGTTGGAGAACAACGTACCAGCAGTATGTGGGAGAGTATGAAAAAGCAGCCACGGTGGCGCAGTGGACAAAGCGATGGCTTATGACTATTCGTCCTAGATGGGTCCGGGTTGGAATCTCGGTGAAGCATGGATGTTGCGTTTATCTTATGGCGCTGGCTTTGTCTCTTCCCTGGAAGCAGTGGCCCTAAATTAGAAACGGGCTCATCGAGTTGCTCCCAGTGATCGTTAAACCCCCAAACAAACAAAGTACGAAAGGCGAAGAAATGAAAACTACATCATCCTCTGCAGCAGCTGTCACTTCTTGACAAGGATCTCTCAAAAATTTCCCCAAAAATCGGTATTGAGGGTATTTTTTCGTTCTAGATGTCCAATAAGTGATCTCTTGGGTTTTCTGGCGCATGTGACACAAGTGGCCAAACTAATCAAAAGAATGAAAAAGGAATTTTGTTATTGTCCTAACATGCTGTCTGATTTCCTTTATCCATCTTTTTTTTTTTTTAATGTTGTTTCTGGGTCTTCTGGTTTCCAATTAAATTTGTGTGTTAAAGTGTGGTGAAAACTGTTAGATAACAAAAAGGTGTTTGTATACGTTATTCATAGTTACAATTTCTTTTTACCCCCTCCCGTGGGCGCCCGTGTAACCCATTTTCTCATTTTTAACTCTACCCTTTCTAGTTACACCATAAATCCACCTCAAAATCTTCATTTTGGCAACGGTTAGTTTAGTTCCCTGTATATCTTAGTATTGGCCTAGTCTCAAGATCATATATCATTGTAGGTCTTACTATAATTGTGAAAACTGCTTTTCAGCCTCATTAACGGCATTTTCTTGCAGAACATACCTGAGAGTATTCTTTATTAGTTTATTAGTTTATCTCGTCAGCTCTATGTGACTCGCTTTTACTTTCAGCACATGTATCGAAGCAATGTTAGTTTAATGACTACCGGCACGTCCAAAATCACTGGACTGCTCAATATCTGTGCTTACCGTATTTCATATATTGGTTTTTAAATCTCGATATAGTCTTAGGGGACCCTTAAAAGGTAGAGAACTAGAATCAACGAACAAATAGAACATCCGCATAGCACTCAGAATTCGAACCTTATCTTGGCCCTGTACAGTAGCGCCTGTGTGGGGGTATATGCTTCCAAATATATGTCTAACTGGCCATGTGGCACGAAGCGCTAGCCTCTAATCACTCGTCCTGTGTGGGTTAGGACTCGAATTCCGGGCAAAGGCATGGACACCAGAGCTGAGTTCGGGCTCAATTTTAGGAGCCCGAGACCGTCCGAGTCCGTGGTATATCAGCCCGAGCCCACCCGACCCCACATTTTATATTGCAAGATAGAGTCAGGGCCCGAACGAGCCCGAAAACTGGCTAACCTGTTCAACCATTAATAAAAAACATCTCCTTTTCTACACTTCCACTCTCTCCTCTTCCTGCAATTAACCAATGTATTTCTCAAATGGAAAGTGGGGAAGAAACCTCTAACTATTTTTATAGTGTAACTACGATTTTCTTTTACCGTTCGTTTCCACCAGAAGTGCTTCGGACGGCCGGCCATCCAAAATGATTGGGAGGTGCTGCAGTTGTTGTTGTTTTTTCTCAAATAATGCTTATGTTATCGCGCCATAATACGCTGCAATATGTACGTTGCTAAACAGAATTAGCAGGGAGCTACTGCGTGGAGACAGGGGGTAAATTATCGTCGGCAAGCTATCAATTATCCAATATATATAGTTCTTGAAAAAACGTTTTTCTTTTCTCCAGAAACACACTATGCGCGGCCTACGGCATTTTCTACCCAAGCACGGAATAAATAGTCATCTCGAATGCCCGCTTTCCAACCACAACCAGTTACCGAAGAATTTCCTTTACCAACTATAAAGTGTCTCATTTGTTAAATCCTATAAAATCACATTTATATTTAAAAAAAATTGTCTTGCTCTCCCTCTCTCTAAGAGCCCAATCCCGCCCGAGCCCGAACCCCAGTCAACATTCTACTGTACAACGATTAAAGTAATCAATGAGCTGCTCACGTTGGTTGTTTACCCCCTCTCCTCCCAAAAGTGCATGTATATTACTATTTCAATTTTCCTTGATCGAAAATTGTACTTTTTTATCTAGTAAAAATTTAATTCATGTGCTTTTTTTATTGGGGGTTTAACGATCATCTCAATAGGCTATAGGCAGTCGCCCGTCCCTAATTTAGGATCACTGGTTCCAGGGAAGGGAGAGAGCCAGTGCCGTAAGACAAACACATCATCCATGCCTCACGGGGATTCAAACCCGGACCCCTTTCGGACGAATGATCAGAGGCCAGCGCTTAGACCACTACGCCACCTCAGTACCTCAAGTCTGCAGTCGCCAGTAGTGACCTTGTACAAACGAAAGGAAATGGTGCAACTGGGTCGTTTAAGTTGAGTGGACAAAAGACTAAGGATTCTACACCAACGGCATCCAAGGCCAAAGCAGAAGAAACTAGCAGCCAAGAAGGAGGGTTCTTCAGCTAAGAAAACCACCAAGTCTGCTGAGAAGAAAAAAACATCTGCCAAGAAAGCCTCTGAAGAGAAAAAAAAAAAAAAAAAAACCTTTGTGAAAAAGGCCCCAGCAAAAAACAGCAGCAAAAGTCAAGACCCCTAAGAAAGCAGTGAAAGACACCAAGCCCAAGAAAGGCTCCAAAGAAAGCAGCAGGCAAAAAAAAACAGCTAAAAAGTGAGGAATGTACTAGATTAAAGGAGGGATGAAAAAAAATTGCTTTTTTCTTGTATGAATAGAATGATGGTAACTTATCTAAATTGAATGCTTTGCACTGTACTTTTTATTTAACATTACCAGCATTTTGAAAATTCTTATGACATAGAATGTTGCTTCTACAAAAGACAGTGTTTGTGCTATTAATGCGCTTTTAATTAATATTTCACCAATGTAAAGGCACAAATCAAGTACTATAAAATACAATTTCCTGTAGCACTTATGTTACGAAGAGATTATTAGAGTCTTCACACTTTTTCTTCGAACAGTTCGTGGCACAATAGTCCTGGTTACAATATGCAGTTCCGTTTCATCTACTCGGTCTTGGTAGTTGTACAAATTTTTAGATTTGTGGCATTGCGCAAGGAACATAAAATAAGCAAAGTGCTTTCTGTTTATGCTTAGTGGTTTGAGTGACTACGAAATCTCCATCAAATAGGTGAGGTCGGTCATCCTAGTATGTCCTACCCCCTCGAGAAATGTTAGGACTTCGGAACCTTCTCATCCCCCGAGAAGGAAAGAATTATAAAAAAAAAACAAAAAAAAAAAAAAACACGGAAGACATTCTGTTTTCGGTGGAGTGTATTAAACAATTAACTATACTTTAGGGTGATGGAACCATTTCATAACTATCCGACGCTTTTTAATCTTAATGTAACAGAGTGAAATAGAAGAATATCTCCAAGCTGTGTGAGGGAGATATGCTTACCGTCTCCTTAGAGCGCGAAAAGCTGTTCTTAGTCGTTGTTGTAGTAGAAATTACAGGAAACGGATAATTAATTATTGCCATATGGATATAGATAAGGATACGTATGCAATCCTGTGAAGGGTGTGTGTGAGAGAGAGAGACAGCTTCTATCATTTCTCCCTCACAGAGCGTGGAGATATTCTTCTGTCTCACTCCGTTAGTCTTAAGTTCACAGTTGAGTATACCAACGTAAAGAAAAAGTTGGTAGCATCAGTAGAATTCCTAAAACATGATAATGTTCCATTTAGTGTAAACATTAGAAACAGAAAAAAAAACAGCATACAAAAATGATGCTCAGCCAGATCATGTGACTTACAGAACCCGTGGGGGCAATGGTCACACAGCCTTCGATCTATGGGGGTATTTGACCCCCACTGCCCCTAAGGGTTAGGCGCCACAAAAGCGAGAAAGACAGAGAGAGTTGTAATCGCCGTCTTTCCCCGAAGTCCTTAAAATTTCGACATCAGAAAGTTTGGCGACTCGGAAACACTAAATCTTCCAAATTTTTATGCTTTTAGGACATTCGGCAATGTATCACTCCAAATAAAATAAAGTGTTACAATGACGTACACACATGTAATAACCTAAATATCTAATTAATAATTATGAATAAAATAAGAAATACTTGCAAGCCTCTCTTTTTTTTTCTTCCAGGTTTGTCCAAAGCGAATACTTTTTTCCTCCTCTTGAAAATGGTTATCATATTCACGCAGTCTCGTGATTTATGAAACACACTTCTTTTATTTGGTGTCATAACTTTTAAAAGCATCTCAGCGGTTCACGAAGTTGCATGATTTGCCTGTATGTATCCAAACGTCAAATTTCAAGGCAGATAGTAGAAATTAAATAATTTATTTTCTTAGAAATACAGATGAAAACGTTTAATATTATCTGTCCATGGAACGGACTATAGTACGCATCATAGATCTGCACGTCGTGATTAAAATAACGAAAATCACACCAATCAAAACAATTACTTTGATGACTTGAAATTCATGAAAGCTTTTCTTTGTCTACTGTGTCATTATCCATAGTGACGGGACTGCAGGGCGAAGAATTAAAAGCTATGTTTGTGTCGCAGGGCACAGTCGGAAGTACAGACAGGTTCGAAGAAACCACTGTGGAGTTCAACGTTTCCAGGACCATTTCCGTAACATTTATTCTGGTTGATATGGCCTAAATAATCACAAACATTGTAGAAGGTAAGAAAAAGTACACTGTGTTAACGAACCGATAGTAAGATACTGCACATAAGCATAACATTGCTCTTAAAAACTACTAAGTTATTTGCAATAATTTAATTTTTCTCTCTTATGGCAAGTGTTTAGTTCTACACAACTCTTTCTTACTTGCATGGGAGTCCACTTGCAAATTTAAAAAAAAATTAAGAGCGAGAAATAATTATGCTGCTAAGTTTCGCAAATTTTTAGAATTTCACTTGATGATTGTTGTGCTTAAGAACTACTGAAAACTTTCGAGATTGTTTATTCTTCTCATTTCGGGTTTGTACAACACAGATAAATGACTTAACAAATCGCTTGGAAGATCTTAGGTGAGTAAAGAACATCAAAATGATCAAACTATTAAGTTTGATGGTGGCTTTAGGATTGTACTTTGATTGCTGCTCTTCAAGAACTGCCGAAAATTTTGGTGATCATTTAATTCTCTTTCTTACTTTCTGAAGTTATCCACAGGATCAGTATTTTTTACCGACTGTTTGGAGGGCATATTAGAATCTTAAACCATTCAAGAACAAGAAAGAATTTTGGCATTCACTTTGCTAATTTTCGCATAATTAACATATTGTTTTTTTCCCTTGAGAAATGCCGAAAACGTTGGCGACAGCGTATTTTTATTCATTTGTGGAGCGTAATGCAGAGACCAATGTTCATTGCACAAATGTTCTGGAATATATCTGCAAATATTAAACATGAAAAATAGACAAAAGAAATAATTATGTTATTAAGTTTGCTGATGACTTCAAAACACGGTGTCATTCTTGAAGAGTCCTCTCATCGGAAGCATTGGTAGCGTGCTTAATTCTTTACCTTATGGAAGGTACTTTTGAATTACAACAGTCAGAATTTCACTTTTTACAAGGACAGGATACAAGTATCTGGAACATGCTTCTAGATTTTAAATGAGTAAAACACACAAAAAAGTAAACATTTTTTACAAATCTGGTCACTATGTAACAACTGCTGCATTGCTTTATGCTTTTAGAACCACCGACAACTTTGGCCAAAATTTATAGTTCATTGTTTTCGTTTATGGAAAGTGCTTATAACTGCGGTGATTAGCGTTCTTCAGTTTTTCAGTCATATGAACAAAAATGTACTTCCAGGTGTTAAACGAATTAAAACAAAAGAAGGGGCTGAACACGAGAATATGAAGTAATAATGATTACTTTTAAAGTTGATTTCAGGCAAAAATGTGAGTATCTGGTTCAACCAGCTCGTGTGATTCAGATTAAATTGAGTATTAAAGAAATAACTTCACAGTGCTTTTCATATTTAGTAATAATCAAATTTCTCTCTCTCTCTCTCTCTCTCCCTCTATTCCTCAAGGAACTTTTGTTGATCTCAACGAATCGGCAAAACCGATGTTCGGTTTTAAAATAGGTTACTTACATACAGTCTCTGATATATTCTTTCGAACTGGCTGAGAAGAAATGCAGGAACTTTTTGGTAGAGCTTTTAAAGGCGATTTAAAACAACATACAAATCACAGTATTCATTGCTCATACTTGGAGGTCACCGGTGTTGTGCAGAAGAATGACCCATGTTCTCAGAATTCGCAAGCTGTCTCTGTGAAGAAGACCTGTTTAAGCTCATTCTTTAGAGCCTGCGTTGTCATGTGACAAAAGAGGGTATTTCTCCCCTCCCTCCTACACCGCAGGAAAATCGGTGCCAAACGTCCCATTTCCTGCGCTGCTCACTACTTCCTTTCATTATCTTCTTTTCTTTTTTTCTTTGGTAAGCGCAGAATTAGCAGCACATATTAGAAGTTGGGGAGAGATATACTTTCTCTCAGGCGTTGCCAACTTTTTGCTAAAGGAGCCACAGTATCTGTGTGTGTGTGTGTGTGTGTGAGAGAGAGAGAGAGAGAGAGAGAGAGAGAGATGGGGGGGGGGGCGCATGCTTCATGAAGCATTTTATTATTCGTGGCCAAACTTAAATGATTCGATTCAATACCCCTAAATTTAAATAGAATGAATTTCTTGTTTTAAATAACATAACCTGTATTTTCTTGTACCTCTCCTCATTTCTATATTATGACTAGTGTTGCAAATGATTCCAGTTTAGCAGATTGTAGATGATCAAACTTCAATATTTGAGATCATTTTATGATTATAAAACTTCAAAATTGATAGCAGTCAAAGGTTTGGAGTAACACAAGTACTCTTTAAACCATTAATATTAAGAACACTCATTGTTACTTGCTCATAACAACTGTCACTTTAAAAGATAAACCCGAAAATTTATACTGAAAAGTGAGCGCTTAGGTCATTTGGATGAAAAAATTTTCGAGCTATAGGATTACAATGGATTACACTGGAATCAAGGGGGGGAAGCGGTTAGTAGGAAACGCGCAACCAGGGAAATTTGGCCCCTTCTTCGCGTTGGAGAGAAAATTCCCCGGCAAATAATCGGAAGTCAGCACAGACTATATAAAAAGAAAAAGTACTCATGGTTGATATGCCAAAAGGATAACCGGTTAGCATGAGCAGCAATATAAGTGATGGTGGTGGAAGGTAAGTGTGACCAGGGGCGGATTGGCGGTCACAAAAAGGCCCGGAAATTTTTTTGCAGTTGTAGTTCTGCGGTACTATTGCATCATAACTGAAAATCACTTTTTTTATTTAAGAAACAAAACAAAAAGTACAGTTGCTCTGGAAACAGTGGCAAACATAGTACTGGGCGGGGGGGGGGGGGGTGTTAAAAAAGTACACCCGTCATCCTTAAATTGAAGTGGGTGTTGCAGAAAAATTTTCATCGGCCCATGCCAAGATCTTACTGCAGAAAAAATTATACTGTAATTTTTCTGTTGTAGACAATCACAGTTAGAAATATTAAGATATTTAAATATCGTGGAAAACTCACTTAATCGACGTGGAGAAAGTGAAAAACCAGGTTTAAATCACTAGTTTAGTTAGTTAGTTATGTATGTAATTGCGCCGGAGAAGTTTCTAATTTTGGACACACTCAATATTTATATTTGTTTAAAATTTTCTCTTAAGAACGCTGAAGTAAGAACATTAAAAAACTTTTTTAAAATATTGCTTATATAGCCTTTTCACGTTTGACAGATCGTAAAATAATCTTGATTTTCATACTTAGAGTTCTTCAATTTTCAACGAAGTGGGCTGAAATTCCAGCAAATATTTGTGAGAGAGAAAAAACTGCTACTACCAAAAGTTTGTTGGAGTTGTACCAAAAGTCCTTTTGCATTAGACATGATTTTTAAATTTAAATAAATGAAAAAAAAATACAGAACTTTTACACGGTAAAATTTTCTATTTGTACTACAATTTTTGTAATTTTTCTATGGTGGACAGTCACAGTTAGAAATTTGAAGATTTTTAAATATCGCGGCGAACAGATTCTTCATTTAGTGACCATATATTCCTATGTGTTTCAATTACAAAACGTGCTTTTATGTTATGTATTGGTTATGTATGCTTTTATGTTTTATTGATTATGTATTGTGAAGACACCTTACTAAATAACGTAAACAAACATTTTGCAACTTCATGTTGAAATGATATCTCCGTAAATGCCTTCATCTGCGGCATTTGTCAGTTATCACAAGGAGCGTAGGCTGAACATTTCGCGGAAAAGGGATATCGTATATGAACACCGCCGCAAATAATCTTACAGTTATTTCAAAATACGTCTTGATATTATTAGTTTTCACTCTGTATTCTGTGTTGTCATATAGTGGATAGTACATACCATAATGACCATTACCTAGCATTGTTCTGCAACTTTATCAAACATTTGTAAGTATTTTCACTACTTTAACTAAAATAGTAAAAAAATTAGCCGTGTTCAGCCCCCACCCCAATGCTGTTAACATACGTAGATTATTGTGCCTCCCGATTTTTCCTGATACCGAGACCCTCGAAACATTTTAGGATGAAATGAATGGTCAAAGAAACTATAAAAATACACTGCTGGCCACCCAAAATGCAACACCAAGAAGGAAGCATCCGATTGGTCTGAAATTCGCAGCATGCGTCGCCTGCGAGAGGACATGCAAACGATTAGCATTGCAGGGCATATGCAAATCATGTGCACCCGGCACGCCACCGAGAAGCACTATAAGAAGGGTGCACAGAAGGCGGGTGTAAGTAGTGGAAGTGTGTTGTGCTGCCGGACCTGTGCGTGGGAAGCTTCCTGGTGCCTCGTCGCAGAATACAGCAGTCATTCCAGCACGTTTCGGAGTTCGACAGACGACGAATAGTGGCTTATCGCGACAGCGGTTTACCGTACCGAGACATCGGCGCCAGTGTGGGACTACATCCAGTCACAGTGAGGCGAGTATGGATTCGGTGGGTGCAGGAGGAGGGACGGACCGACGTGAGCGATTGCCGCAGCCGTGGAACACCACCTAATGAGAGAACCAGCATGTTGTGTGGCGGGCATTGACGGCTCGCACTGCCACATCACGAACGTTAGCGCAGGAATTAGGGTGTGTTGCGCAACAAGCTGTGTCAGCACGTACCGTTAGACGTCGTCTGCAGGAGCGAGAACGTGTCGACTGGCGCCCATTGCTCCGATTACGATTGACGTTACACCACCGGTGAGTGCAACGGCAGTGGGCCGTTGAACGCCGCACCTGGACTACGGAATGATACGACATTGTCTTCTCCGACGAATCCCGCTTCTGCCTGCAACACCACGATGATCGGATTCGCGTGTGGCGGCACCGCGGCGAGAGAATGCATGACGCCTGCATTACGCATCGCCATACCGGTCCGTCGCCTGGCGTTATGGTTTGGGGCGCAATTGGATATGACATCCGCACCCCTCTGGTACGTATCGCCAGTAAACTCAACAGCCACCGCTACATCTCCGACGTTTTGGAGCCTGTAGTCCTCCCTTACCTGCAGGACCTGCCAGCGGCCACGTTTCAACAGGACCATGCACGCCCGCACGTGGCACGCATCGCACAACAATTCTCCATGGCCCACCAGGTGTCACTGCTGACGTGGCCCGCCTGTTCTTCCGATATGTCGCCCATCAAACACGTCTGGTCGCTGATCGGCAACCGAGTGCCCCGGCAAGCACCACCCGCGGCTACGCCTGATGAACTGTGGTAACGTGTGGAAGCAGCTTGGACCGACATACCCCAAGCCCACATCCAAAGCTTCTTTCGTTCGATGCGGCGGAGTGTAGCGGCCGTTATTGCCAGCCGTGGGGGCCACGCGAACTATTGATGTCTGCGTGTTCCGCAAGTCGCACGGGCCTGTAAGCTCAATCGTTTTATCTTTGCATCTGTTGTTATGTGTCCAGTAAATCTGGGTTTGCTATCTCGTGTCCTTCTTGGTGTTGCATTTTGGGTAGCCAGCAGTGTAGATAAACATCACTTCCCCACTCCGCAATTGAGAAAGGCATCGGTGAATTGCACTGGGAGAAAGGAGTGGAAGTTCGGAAGAGAAGATTTTTTCAATGCCTAACCAGATTAATCATAGTTTTCGGGCTCGGGCAGGCTGAGGCTGACATACTTCGGGCTTGGACGGGCTCGGCCACACGGGTGTGCTTAAAATTGAGCCCGAACTCAGCTCTTATGAGCACAGCACTAACGCCTCCTAAAACTAACGGATGTAAAATCAACTACACCCCCCCTTCCTTTGGGGAATATATAGAACATCTTGTATACACCCCCGCCGTCCTGCAACTTACGGTACATACATTCTCGTTCCTCAGCTACTAAGTGAACCCAGAAGTTTGCAAAAACACACATGGCCCATCTATTGTACACTGGTGTGCAAAAATTAAGGACGAAGAGGAGAAATTAGCATAACAGCGGAACGAGCAGGCAGAACGGACCGAAAGACCATTCAGGAGATAGACTAGGGTCCGGTACGGTAGGGCATGCGCATATATGCAGCATGACGTGGGGTCGGGTAGTGTCGGAAGGGTATAAAGCACACGGGCGGTGTACGGTAAGCAATTCGGTGAAAGCTATTGCACGGTGTACATCGGTTTGAACGACGTCGAGTTGCTGCCCCCGTGTGATATCACCAACAGGCAATCCAGTAGACGACATCTGGATGACTTTACTCGAGGTCGCGTCATTGGGAAGTTGGAAGAAGGTCGAAGTGTGACTAGTGTGGCCGAGGAGTTCGGGATCGCTCACAGCATCGTTTCACAAGCTTGGAGAGCATTTCAAACGGCAGGAACAGCTGTCCGAGAGTTTAGCAATGGTCGTCTACGAGTAACCACGGCGGCGGACGACCGGTATATTGTACTATAGGTGAGAAGAGACAGACTGCAGACAGCGGGAGAAATCACAAAGCACATGCAACAGACAACTGGACGTCCGTTATCGCGTTTTACCTTTTCCAGGAGGCTGCACAAAGGTGGTCTATTGGCACGACGACCAGTACGGTGTGCGCCATGCTCATCGGAGAAACGGTCTCTGTGGCGCCAGGAACACAAGAACTGGACACATCAGCAATGGGGTCGAGTTCTCTTTACGGATGAGAGCCGATTTAGTCTGACGAGCGATTCTGGACGTATACACATCTAGAGAGAGAAGGGAACACGCAATCACACCTCCAACATCATCGAAAGGCACCGGTGTGGAGGTGGCAGAGTTCTCGTTTGGGGCGGTATCATGCTTCGTAGTCGTACTGACCTCCACATCTTCCAAGGAGGTTCAGTCACTGGTGTCCGCTATTATGCCGAGGTTCTCCTGCCTCACGTGCGTCTGTTTAGAGGTGCTGTGGGTCCCGAGTTCCTTTTCATGGACGACAACGCTACACCTCATCGTACAGTGGCTGTCGTAGAGCTGTTGGAGAGTGAAGATATTCAACGCATGGATTGACCCGCAAGGTCCCCGGACCTAAATCGAATCGAACCCGTGTGGGACCTTCTCGGGAGACGCTTGGCAGCACGTCACCAGTCGCCAGCAACGATTCTGCAGCTGCGATTGACGCTACAAGAGGAATGGACCGCGATGCTTCAACAGCTCCTTGACAACCTCGTCCTCAGCATGGACAGACGTTGTAAATCCTGCAACGCAGTCAGAGGTGATTATATCCCTTAATAAAGACTGGATTTTTCTTGGCAGCCGCCTGTCACATGGACGTTTCTGTCTTCTGTCCAGTTGTGCTCGAAGCTACCTTTTTAATAAAGTGCCTTTGTATCATTTGGATTCCTTGTTTGGACGGTTTTGCTCACTTGTCCCATATTCTTACATCTTGTGGATCTTATGGTATGATTTGAGTCGATGTGGAGCACTTCTGCACGACGTTACATTCGAAAAACCGTCTCGTCCTTAATTTTTGCACGCCAGAATAGTTGGGATTCTAGCCTGGGAGGAGATTTTCTTCCCTAATTCAAAATAGAAGTTTTTCCTTTTCCCCGCTTGTTATAATTACATTATGCGTATTTCGTTTATAAAAAAAGTGTTGTGGTTCAGTTGTGTGTTTAAAACAACTGAACTGAAAATTATTTTAAGAAAGAAAGAGACAAAATATACGGAAGGGGTGCACCGGGAAATGTCCCGGTGTCCCGGTGGGCCAATCCGCCCCTGAGTGTGACAGTCTCCCGGTGGCGCAGTGATCTAATTACTGGCTTCTGATCATTCGTTCGAAATGGGTCTGGTTTCGAATCCCGGTGGGGCAATGATGTTGTGTTTGTCTTACCGCACTGGCTCTTTCTCTTCCTTGGAACCAGTGGGCGTGACCAACTTTTCGTTGGGCGTGACCAACGAAAAGTAGGCCTGGGAATAAACTACGGACCCGCGTGTGACGTCATCCCCCGCTGGTACGTCATGGCAAGGGAGCGGCTCTGGCGTGAACTTCGACCCTAAGTAATCAGCGAATACAACGGTAAGTCACAGCATGATGAGAACCACGTGCTATCGTTGGCCATATTGGTGGAAGTATTTTTAATTTTTCCTGTTACTACTTCAGTGGAACCACGTTTAAACGTTTTTCAAGGGACCATAACTATTCAGATTTTTTTTATCGAGATGTCATGTACTTGTTGTTCATTCTCAAAGGAGGATATACTTCGATCAATACAAAAAAATGCCCGGACAAAGTACAGCAGAGTATGTACAGGTAATGTTTTTTTCATTATTTCTTTAACTTAAAAGGTTAAAATTGTTAACGAAATTATTTTGTTTTTCATTTGCGATGTAAATTTGAAAACGTATTAAGGAAGGTACATCTCGTATAGGCACAGAATTGAAAGTTGTTTCCGTCAGCAGCATGCTTAAATAAATAAATAACCTTTAAAATTTCTTTGGAAGGTGGGAGGACATAAAACAGTTCGCTCGAGTTGTGTTGCAAAGAATGTTCCATAACTTAAGAGTACTAACACCACATACACATGTATAACTCTGAACTGCAAATGTTTATAGTGCTAATTTCAGCATGGAATGGCTGAAGATGCATATATTTATAATGTATATTATAATATTACTACCCTAC
The DNA here is from genome assembly GCA_039090855.1 of Macrothele yani. Taxonomy (NCBI): domain Eukaryota; kingdom Metazoa; phylum Arthropoda; class Arachnida; order Araneae; family Macrothelidae; genus Macrothele; species Macrothele yani. The sequence continues at coordinate 86,846,200 of CM077017.1, forward strand.
CATTCATTCAATTGCTTGAGTTAATGAATGGTGTTAATACTGTGGTGTTGTTTTCCGTCCTACACTGTTTTTCAACAACCTAATAGCTGAAGCTTTTTTAATTTCCATGTTGAATCAAATGTTTGCCGAAATCTTAACTAGAAAAAAAAAAAAAAAAAAAAAAAGATTGCATGGGGCAGATGAAGTTTTGAAGTAACCTAAATTTGGTTAAGTTCAAATAATGCACATTTTTAGATCGACTTTGTGACAACAAATGGTGTGTCACAACTCGTGTTCATAAAGGTTAAAGGAATTTGTCATTTCTACTAAAATAACTACACTGTTAAAATTTTCAGTTCAACGTTTCCCCATTTTTTTTTTAATTGAATGAGTCTCACCAAAAATTGGTTATTTCAAAATTAAGGAAGCAGACACTTAAGACAATATTTGGTGCAACCCGCAGCAGCAGTGTTTTTTTTTAGTGATTTGGTTCAATCTCTCAACCAATAGCACGGCTGGAAATCATATGCAATGGCGGAGAATAGCAATTAGCAACGAAGAGTGGCGTAGCCAGATAGAGGGTTTGGGATTTGAATTCCTCTCTTGAGGGGAGACTGAGCACGAATTTAAAGCGATATATACGTGTATTCGAGGCTTTCACGAATGAAGCAAACCCATGAAATCCTCCCTCAAGGAATTTCTGGCTATACACAACTGACAACCGCGACCGTGGTTCGGCCAACGGTCGTTGTAGTTCGTCCCAACGGCCAACGGTCGTTGTAGTTCGTCCCAACGGCCAACGGTCGTTGTAGTTCGCTGTCAATCGGATTCTACACTGTGTAAAAAAAAACGTGAGTAGCTACTTTTTAAAATTACGTTTATTATAATAAAAAAAATAACGACATCGGTTACTCATGTTTGTTATTAGGCTGACGAACTGTGTACATGTATAATAGTATTAGAGCCAACCAAAATAGCGTAAGCAAAATCATGCGATCTGAAATAAAGCCTAGTTTTAATCACGTTTGTGTTCCTTTTGATAGGTTTTTCTCATGACAAACCACCTAATGCTAGTCGAATAGCCTTTGCCACGGGAAAATCAACGTAGTGGGTTGTATTGTTGAAGATTCCTTTGACTTTGGGGTGGGGGCTAAACTTCCCTATTCGTCCCCCTAGTAGTTCCAGCTGAAGACAAAACAAGGGAGCTGGAAAGCAAATATTTATATTTCGGCTTCCTTGTTTAATCTTAATTGATATCTAATTGTTTATCTTAATTTTTCTAATTATCATAATTAATTTTCATTGTATTAAGCAAATATTTATATTTCCGGCTTCCTTGTTTTGTCTTCGGCTGTGACGTACCCCCTTACCTAAAGGAAGGGGCGATACACCTGAGAATATAACTCATCTCAAAATTAACAACCCGTTGTGATAATCACAAACAAACGCTTTGGTAAACCCCTCGGATGGATAGAAGTCGCATAAAAGTGTTTCAACTACTTGGGGGCCGAAAACGGAAGTTTAACCAAATAATATTTTTGAATGTTTCTTACATTAGAAAAAATGCTTTAAATTTTTTCATCAACTTTTATTTTGTTCTTGGGGATTACAAAAACTTCCATTTTTCGTCAAGAACCTTCCCTTCCCCGAAAAAAAATTCAATATACGCCCCTGTATTCAGCCCTGACTGAATCCTACAGGTACTTAAAAACTTGTTATCCTGAGATTGGGGAGACATTCACTTCTGCTTTATAGAACAGCAGTTAGATTTGACAGCTTTCGTTTTGTTTTTTTCGCATTCTGAATTTGTCTACGTAAAACAACTGCGCTAAGGCACCACAATTTGATGTACGTCGCTCTTAATCTCTTTGGGAAAAAGATACTATGTAATTTTTTGAACATGTAAAATACAGGGTGGTTCAGAAAATTTGATATCATTTGAGATGTAAATATCTGAGTAACTAAATCGTCTAGGCAAATGAAACTAAACAGGCTTAGTGTTGAGCAAAATAAAATTTATTCGTCAAAATTTGAATGAAAAATTCAAAGGTATGTGGTTTCATGAACGATTTCACAAGTTTTCAATATGCGCACCCGGCACATGTCAAGTCGGTAGTCCAGCTTCTGCCAAACACAATGCAGCATGTCCCTGATGTGCTCAGTAGCGGAAGAGATGGTCGTGCAGGTTCGCGAAACATTTCTGCAAAGCCCCAGGAAATCCATAAGAAGAGCAAGTCTGGAAACCCAGATTCCTCCAATGACAGTTTGGCGTGTCGCAAGGGAATGCTTTCGAATGACACCCTACAAGCAAAAGCGTAAGCATTTCTGTCAGAGAAACTTGAGAAAGACGAGTTTGAAAATGGTCGTTTTCAGTGAGGAAACCAAATTTCATATGGATGGCAAAATCAACAAGCATATTGTTCTCATTTGGGGCGAAGAAAATCCCCATGCCACATTTGAGCACATGAGGGACATGCTGCATTGTGCTTGGCAAGACTATGACAGGGACATGCTGCATCGTGCTTGCAGGAGTGTAGCAGTGTCACAGGCCATATTGAAAACTGGTGAAATCACTGTGAATTTAACTCTTGCCGATAACTACATACATGAAAAACTACCGAAATGACACGATAACTATTTTTAACTCCAATGTTAAAATATTTAACACATACATTTAAAAAGATGATATAATAAAATATGTACACACATGAGATCTTTCGGTACCCAAAGTCATCTACATATCTGAGATATAATATTGGTCTGTAACTAGTTGACTGAAGAACTTTGTTTTCCGATTCTTACAAGCAGAATTCTGCAATGGTTGGGAAAAGGGGAGATCCCATTGGTGCCCCTTCACATTGCTGATATATTATCTCATCGAACTTAAAGTAAGATCTCTTGTAAACTAGAGATAGTGCTTGTAATACAGCTTCCACCCCAAGAGATGGGGTGCCCAATGTCAAGAGAGAGGATTTTATGATGTCATGTACCTGTTGTACTGAAACACTCGGGAACAGAGATACAACATCTACGGAAAGCATGGTCAAGGGTTGTGTAATTGGAGAAATTTATTTAATATGATCCAGTGCTTGAGTGAACTTGGTAACAGAAAAAGTTGAGTTATTAATGAGAGTTCGCAAATATTGAGCTAAGCCTTTTCCCAGTGGGCTATTTACTGCTTGAGCAGCAACTAATAATCTAAGGGGTGTCCAGTCATGTAACTTTAGTTTTCCAAATAATTCCCGGACTCTAGGTCCTGATGGGTTAAACAATTTTGAAGTAATGGAACTGGGAAGTAGTGAATGATTTTTTGATCTGTTAACAGCTGTAATTGTAGCAGGATAGCGTACCTAAAGTTTGCGTACCCACAAGACAAATACAAAGACTTCAATATTGTGCTTCAACTACAGAAAATTGTTGGAACCTTTCCACCTGCAATTCAACAACAGACCAGGTATGAACTTTTAAAAACTTTGAACTCTAAGAACTATGGTATTCATAATGAAGAAACTTTAAACAATAGAGAAGAAATCAAACAGTTACGAGCATTACACAACCAGGTAGAACTTTCGATATTTTCTGCGGACCTGTCCTCACAGATAGTTGTTATGAATAGAGGTTAATTTGTTGGCCATGAAATTAAATGCTTACTATAAAGATTGGTTGGTTTTGAAGAGACTGTTAGAAGCATGCATTTCGTTAGGAAAAATTCTTAGAAAATATCGAGTCTCTTTTTCACTAATCACAAGATATTAAGAACAAAAAATAAGAATATAATCAAAGTGAAATGAGGGGAAATAAACAACAACAACAAAAAAGAATATGTAGCTAGGTAAGTAAATTTCAAAATTCTGAAAATCACGAAGTATTATCATCCTTGCTTAAAACAATCATTTTTGGACTGCAATCAAATTGAATGGTGAAGTTTGTTTTTGTGAAGCAGCAAAATACTGGATGGTACAAAAGAAAAGATTAATTTAATGGTTTTATCTCGGTTACCAGTGAATTCAACTCATTTAACAAAATGAAACTTTCTATTGAATCCATACCACATTGTGTGTTATCCCTAAAGACCGGCCGCCCCGGTGGCGCAGTGGTCTAAGGCGTTGGCCTCTGAACATTCGTCCGTAAGGGGTCCGGGTTCGAATCCCGGTCAGGCATGGATGTTGTGTTTGTCTTACGGCACTGGTTCTCTCCCTTTCCTGGAACCAGTGACCCTAAATTAGGGACAGGCGACTGCTTATAGCCCATTGAGTTGCTCACGGTGGTCGTTAAACCTCCAATAAAAAAATATATATATATATCCCTAAAGACCCAGTCCCTGCTACAATTACAGCTGCTAACAGATTAAAAAAATCATTCACTACTTCCCACTTCCATTACTTCAAAATTTTTAACCCATCAGGACCCAGAGTCCCAGAATTATTTGGAGAACTAAAGTTACATAAGACTGGACACCCCCTTAGATTATCAGTTGCTGCTCAACATAGCATCCCACCCGCCCACTGGAAAAAGCCTTAGCTGAATATTTTCGACCTCTCATTAATAACTCAACTTTTTCTGTTACCAATTCCACTCAAGTACTGGATCGAATTTAATCAATTTCTCCAATTACACAAGCCTTCACCATGCTTTCCATAGATGTTGTATCTCTGTTCCCGAGTGTTCCGATACAACAGGTACATGAATCCTCTCTTTGGGTACCGAAAGATCTCGTGTGTACATATTTTATTATATCATCTTTTTAAATGTATATATTAAATATTTTAACATTGGAGTTAAAATAGTTATTGTGTCATTTCGGTAGTTTTTCATGTATGTACTTTTGAAATCGTTCGTAAAATCCACATACCTTTGAATTTCTCATTGAAATTTTGATGAATCTTATTTTGCTCAATATCAAGCCTGTTTAGTTTTATTTGCGTAGACTATTTAGTTACTCAGATATTTACATCTCAAATGATATCAAATTTTCTGAAACACCCTGTAATATTTTTTAATGTTTAATTTGTGACATACGTTGCTTTTAATCTCTTTGATGCTTTGGGAAGGAGACACCATGTCAGACACTATGTAATTTTTTGAATATGTAAAATAATAATTTTGAATGTTTAATTTGTGACGTACATCGTTCTTAAGCTCCTTGGAGTGGGCTTTAGCCCCCTCCGTGGGTGCGCCAATGATTTGCACGGTTGAATATATGTACTGACATATTCTTTTATTTATGTTATATTAATGAAGAGGAAATAGTCAAACAGCTTATGAACTGGCATCTGAGTACATTGTGTCTATAACAGTGGTTCTCAAACTTTTTTTCTTAAAGTACCCCTTGGGAATATTTTAGCTGAAAAAACTGCGTCCGCTTGTGCATTAGGGAGATACCTTATTACTAAATGAAAAGTTTATTCCACTGCATTTATGTGTGTATGTATGTGGGTATAAAACATACAAATACACACATGTATATTTGCAAAAATTGCAGACATTGATGTTACAGAAATTGCATGAATGGCTAGGAAAATCAAATAAAACTGATAAAGTCTCATTTAGTATCAATGAGATGTATGAGCTTTGCAAAGTTCTCATCAATATTTGGAGTTATCAATAGAAACATGCGACTCAAAACATTTTCTATATTAGGTTCGTAGCCCTTTCAGCAGGCAATCAGTCAAAGAGAACTGTTGTCTATTTTATCCTCCTAATGAGCACTTTGAATAACAAGGCTAATAACAAATGCCTCCTAATCATCCCCCTAAATGATCGCTTAAGATAAACTCTTTCTGATATGCAGGCCCAATCATTTCAGCATTATTTGGCCCACTTTTGAGACGGTGAACCAGGGTTGGGGATTTAGTGATTTTAACATGAGCATTTAAAACTGGTTTAAACCGTCAAAAACTGTCAGAAACATAACATGCTTTTAAACAATATGTAAGCATTAATAGATATATAAAATAGTAAGAAACTTGCCTTCAAGCAAACTGCAATATTCATCTTTATTTTTATAATTATTTTATTACAATTATTAAGAATGGAAAAGTGTTAAAAAATTTTATTCGTCAAGATTTTTGTTTTGTACAGAATTGATTTCATTGATCTAAAATTATGCAACTGCCAATGAATTGCAGAACCAGTAGTCTGGTTCATTTTTCCCTCGTAGCATCCGATAGTCACATTTGTTGACACCTAAATGATTCCTGAGCTTAGAGTGTATAAATCCATAGAAAAAGCTTTCAACTGAAGCTGAGCTGGCAGTACTTGGCAGCAAAAGTATGGCTAGTTCAGTGGCAGGCTCAGTTGTAAAGCCATTAAATTTAGAAATTCCTTTCCACCAAATCATGGTATTCGTATGGATGAATAAAGTCTGGGTAAATGTGTACCTTAGCGTCCTAAATTATTTCAACGGAAAAATTTAACTGTGTGGGAAAAGTGCGATATACAATTTTTAAAGCATGCAAAATAATGAAGAAAGACACAAAAATATAGTATTTGTAGAGAACAGGAAATAATTTCATTGAAGTATTTACCTGGGAGTGCGATGGTTTGGAAGAGTACCTGCGGTAGGCCTAGGACAACAGAGCTGCGACAGCGTCAAGGTGTAAGCTGGTGAATGGAAGCTTCGTTCAGAAGGGCAAGTTACTGGCGGAAGAATACAACAGGAAGTGGTTGAGCAGTACGTAGTCATACAAGTGTCTTGTAGGAATACATTGAAGGAAAGAGGTCCGCTTTACGCAGCATTGTTAGTGGTGTTCGTAGCTTTTTCAACAGCGTTAGTGGCTCTTTCCAAAGTCATGAGTCTCCATACTTCATTTCAGATTTCGTTAGGGCTTAAAATTTCATTTTCCAGCATAATATGACAACAAGCTCTTGGGCTCCCTGCCTTACTACGATTTTTGAATTAAAGAAACTCCTTCATTTTCAAAAAGACTCGTTTCAGGAGGGGAAAATGTGAGCTACGATGTACGGAATAAAAGCACAAATACAAATGAATTGATTAAAATAGATGAAACGTTCGTGCTCAGTTAGTCATAAAATAAGGTTGCCGTCTTATGAACGATTAGAATAACTAAAAGTTAAAAGAACTGATGCTCCTGTACACACCAAATGTGGTGAAGGTGATATGAATGACAGGTTAAAACAAACATGAGATCTTTCAATCCCTCTTGGGATCATCCTCAGATGTGCTCTCAAATTAGTGATTCCGACCCTTAAATAACAGAAGGGGTAAGTGTCATGAATCAAACTGTGCGTTCACTGCGCATGTCTGGGATTGTTCACGGGAAATTCCGAATCGCTGAATGGGTGATTATGTCATCTAGTGTTAAAGCATTCAAGGTGTTGTCACATTGAGCATTATTTGAGTCCCTTCGCAAGAAATTTTTCCAAGAATTGGGGATGTACATAGGTATATAGTCGTTACAACATTGATTGCCCTTGATGAAAATTAACAAGCTCTCTGCAAAAAGTAACGAGGTTTTGTTCCGTGGTGCTGTAACGATGGAAGCCTCCAGCCAAGCTGGGAAATATGAACCCTTGTTGGTAAGGCGTGATAACGCAGTTTTTTTGGTTTCGAGTCTTAATGTCATAAAGGTGCTCCTTCATTCTGATGTCCAACTTCCTCTGAGTAGATCCTATGTAAGTGAGAGGTGGGTCATCTGGCTCAGTACTGTAAAGAGGTACGTTGTATATTCCATGACGGGATCCCTGTTTGATTTCATCGCAGTCGTTGCGAATGATGGAATAAGAATTTGATGTTCTGATGCCAAAATCGATTTTGTGACGATGACACATGTTTTTCATAATGCGAGTGACGTGTGGGTCATAGCACATAGATCCAACAAATTTCTTATCTCTTGTTTCCCTCACAAGTTTGGACCTGGTTGAGTTTCCGAGTCTCTTGCAAATCGAATCCACCAAATGACTTCCATAGCCATGGTTTCGGGCGATTTCTTTAATTTTTGCATTTTCTTGTTTCTTCAGCCCGTTGCTGGAGGAGTGTGTAATGGCTCGTTGTATCATAAAACGAATGGCTGCACGTTTATGACATAGAGGGTGCATAGAGTGGTAAGGGATGATACTAGGGGCAGACATAGGCTTCCTGAAAACTGAGGTTTGAATAGTGTGATTTGTAATATTTCTGGTTAGCAAGATATCCAAAAACGGCAAGATTCCTTCAGTTTCCAGTTCCAACGTAAAATTCACTGACTGATGTAGTGAAGACATGAAATCCCTAAAATTCAATAATTTTTTTTTCGGTGCCCAACCAGAAAACCAAAATATCATCGACATATCTCAAATATAAACCCAGTTCTTCAGGTTAAGGGTTCAACGCCAGTGCTTTAGGTGTTGCATAAATATCTCGGACAAAAGGGGTGATAGAGGGGAACCCATTGGGACACTCTCTTTTTGCCTGTAAATGATGTTGCTGAAGCAAAAGTATCAACGATTTTGAATAAGTCTCAGGGCACTAAGAATTGCGGCGATCTCAGAGACAGGCATGTCTGATTTTTTCAGTTTTTCTGCAATTAAAGAGTGAACCAGAGGCACAGACACATTAGGGTAAAGGCCGTAACGTCCAGTGAGACTATAATGAATGGATATCATTGACTACTAAAAGTTTGAATCCTCGACAAGGCTTCCTTCGAACTGGAAACAGAGCAGCCCTGAGTTAGGGATATGGGTTTAAGGAATGAAGCCAAGGTTGCTTCAAGTTGGCGGGTTGGGTTGGAGTGTCCCGATACCAATGGTCGCATAGGTTGATGTTCTTTATGAGTCTTTAAGGTTCCGAATAACTCAGGAACTCTGTACCCATTTGGTGGGTGCATGTGAGAGGAGATGGTGGACGGAAGAGTTCCAGAATTTCTAAGTCTGCTGAGTGGCATTTGTTGGGTCACGGGTGACAATCTCATGTGGGATCTCCTGAATAGCAGTCTCCATTTTTTGGGTGTATGTAGCTCTGTCTAGAATGACTGCCTGACCAGTTTTGTCGGTTGAAATTATGGCCAGGTTCGAATCCCTGCGTAATTTCTTCAACTGAGCACGTTCGACTTTAAGCGATGGGTCATCACGTTGTCTTCGTCTTCGCAATGCCTTGGTGATCTCAAATCTAGCCAATTCTTGATCATTTGCAGGGAGGTGGCGAATTATATCCTCGGGCAGCGGTATAAAAGTCAGTGGGGTGGTTGTGGGTGTTAGGCGGATATGAATACTTCAGCCCTCTGTTCAAAGCAGTTTGTTGAATTTGGCTAAGCTGAACGCTGCTCAGGTTGATGAAAGATGACTGGATAGTGACTGGATGTTGTTTTGGGCGGGTTTGGATATAGGCTTGATTTGTCTTGTCCGCCACCAAATTCCGAAGTTTGTGAATGTAAGTGCTCTGCAAATTCGCGGCTTCCTTCAGAAGATTGGCATGAATCACAACAAGGTAATGATCAAGCAAACAACTGGATGTAGTCTTGGCCACCGCAAGGAAAGCAAGGTATGAGCGTCTGTTTAGGAAGTCGATGTGGCCCATCTTTAATCTGATCTCGGAAGAGAGACGCTTTTTTTCAGCTGTTTGTAGAATATTATAATCAAATCTAGAGCGGGGTTGATCCGCAATGTTAAAAATTTAGGAACAACTCCCAGACACCGACAGTTCAACAAAAATTGAAGACGTGTCTCTTGCGTACACAGTTTGTGACGAAAACCCGTAAAGATCTTGAAAACTCTGTCCATGTTGATGTGGTCGAAATAGAACACAATGTGTGGGAAAAAACAAGAATACTCACAGTACCAAACAGCGGCTTGAAGATTAAAATAGATGAAACGTTCGAAAGAGAACACAATGTGTGAGAAAAAACAAGAATACTCACAGTACCAAACAGCGGCTTGAAGATTAAAATAGATGAAACGTTCGTGCTCAGTTAGTCATAAAATAAGGTTGCCGTCTTATGCACGATTAGAATAACTAAAAGTTAAAAGAACTGATGCTCCTGTACACACCAAATGTGGTAAAGTGATATGAATGACAGGTTAAAATAAACATGGGATCTTTCAATCCCTCTTGGAATCATCCTCAGATGTGCTCTCAAATTAGTGATTCCGACCCTTAAATAACAGAAGGGGTAAATGTCATGAATCAAACTGTGCGTTCACTGCGCATGTCTGGGATTGTTCACGGGAAATTCCGAATCGCTGAATGGGCGATTGTGTCATCTGGTGTTAAGGCATTCAAGGTGTTGTCACATTGAGCATTATTTGAGTCCCTTCGCAAGAAATTTTTCCAAGAATTGGGGATGTACATAGGTATATAGTCGTTACAACATTGATTGCCCTTGATGAAAATTAACAAGCTCTCTGCAAAAAGTAACGAGGTTTTGTTCCGTGGTGTTGTAACGATGGAAGCCTCCTGCCAAGCTGGGAAATATGAACCCTTGTTGGTAAGGCGTGATAACGCAGTTTTTTTGGTTTCGAGTCTTAATGTCATAAAGGTGCTCCTTCATTCTGATGTCTAATGTTCTCTGAGTAGATCCTATGTAAGTGAGTGATGGTTCATCTGGCTCAGTACTGTAAAGAGGTATGTTGTATTCTCCATGACGGGATCCCTCTTTGATTTGACCGCGGTCGTTGCGAATGATGGAGTAAGAATTTAATGTTCTGAGGCCAAAATCGATTTTGTGACGTTGACACATTGTAACGTACCAGGAGATGTGACGTACCTGCCAGAAGGACGCACACGACATAAAGGCAGATAGTAATCAGAATAATCGTCTGCGTAGCTCAGTTGGTAGAGCGACTTGTTCCGGAATAAGCGGCCTCGGGTTCAAATCCCGGCGTAGACCAAAAATGACTGAGAAATTAGCTTCGTTATAATGGCGCCCGAACTATCCGGATGACCCGACCGTTCAAAATCTCGCAATGGTGTGATGTTCTTTCCACACCGCGAGATAGGAAAAATAAGAGAATCCCTTCTCCAGCACTTCGAAAAAAAAAAAATAGATAAATAAGGGGGAGATGATGTAACGTACCAGGAGATGTGACGTACCTGCCAGAAGGTCGCACACGACATAAAGGCAGATAGGAATCAGAATAAAATGTCCGCGTAGCTCAACTGGTAGAGTGACTTATTCCGGAATGAGGGGATCCGGGTTCGAATCCCGGCGTAGACCAAAAATGACGGAGAAATTTACTTCGTTATAACATATTTTTCATAATGCGAGTGACATGTGGGTCATACCACATAGACCCAACAAATTTCTTATCTCTTGTTTCCCCCACAAGTGTGGACCTGGTTGAGTTTCCGAGTCTCTTGTAAATCGAATCCACCAAATGATTTCCATAGCCATGGTTTCGGGCGATTTCTTTAATTTTTGCAATTTCTTGTTTCTTCAGCCGGTTGCTGGAGGAGTGTGTCATGGCTCGTTGTATCATAAAACGAATTACTGCAAGTTTATAACATAGAGGGTGCATGGAGTTGTAAGGGATGATACTGAGTATTCTTGTTTTTTCTCACACATTGTGTTCACTTTCGACCATATCAACATGGACAGAGTTTTCAAGAACTTTTTGCGGTTTCGTCACAAACTGTGTACGCAAGAGACACATCTTCAATTTTTGTTGAACTGTAGGTGTCTGGGAGTTGTTCCTAAATTTTTAACATTGCGGAGTTGTTCCTAAAAAAATTTTTTAACATTGCGGATCAACCCCCGCTCTAGATTTGGTTATAATATTCTACAAACAGCCGAAAAAAGCATCTCTCTTCCGAGATCAGATTAAAGAGGGGCCACATCGACTTCCTAAGCAGACGCTCATACCTTGCTTTTCTTGCGTTGGCCAAGACTACATCCAGTTGTTTGCTTGATCATTACCTTGTTGTGATTCATGCCAATCTTCTGACGGAAGCCGCGAAACTGCAGAGCACTCACATTCACAAACTTCAGAATTTGGTGGCGGACAAGACAAATCAAGCCTATATCCAAACCCGCCCAAAACAACATCCAGTCACTATCCGGTCATCTTTCATCAACCTGAGCAGCGTTCAGCTAAGCCAAATTCAACAAACTGCTTTGAACAGAGGGCTGAAGTATTCATTTCCGCCTAAACCCCCCCCCCCCAGCCCACTGACTTTTATCCCGCTGGCCGAGGATATAATTCGCCACCTCCCTGCAAATGATCAAGAATTGGTTAGATTTGAGATCACCAAGGCATTGCGAAGACGAAGACAACGTGATGACCCATCGCTTAAAGTCGAACGTGCTCAGTTGAAGAAATTACGCAGGGATTCAAACCTGGCCATAATTTCAACCGACAAAACTGGTCAGGCAGTCATTCTAGACAGAGCTACATACACCCAAAAAATGGAGACTGCTATTCAGGAGATCCCACATGAGATTGTCACCCGTGACCCAACAAATGCCACTCAGCAGACTTAGAAATTCTGGAACTCTCCCGTCCACCATCTCCTCTCACATGCACCCACCAAATGGGTACAGAGTTCCTGAGTTATTCGGAACCTTAAAGACTCATAAAGAACATCAACCTATGCGACCATTGGTATCGGGACACTCCAACCCAACCCGCCAACTTGAAGCAACCTTGGCTTCACTCCTTAAACCCATATCCTTAACTCAGGGCTGCTCTGTTTCCAGTTCGAAGGAAGCCTTGTCGAGGATTCAAACTTTTAGTAGTCAAGGATCTCCATTCATTATAGTCTCACTGGACGTTACGGCCTTATACCCTAATGTGTCTGTGCCTCTGGTTCACTCTTTAATTGCAGAAAAACTCAAAAAATCAGACATGCCTGTCTCTGAAATCGCCGCAATTCTAGTGCACTGAGACTTATTCAAAATCGTTCATACTTTTGCTTCAACAACATCATTTACAGGCAAAAAGAGGGTGTCCCAATGGGTTCCCCTCTATCACCCCTTTTGGCCGAGATATTTATGCAACACCTAGAGCACTGGCGTTGAACCCTGTACCTGAAGAGCTGGGCTTATATTTGAGATATGTTGATGATATTTTGGTTTTCTGGTTGGGCACCGAAGAAAAATTATTGAATTTTAGGGATTTCATGTCTTCACTACATCAGTCAGTGAATTTTACGTTGGAACTGGAAACTGAAGGAATCTTGCCGTTTTTGGATATCTTGCTAACCAGAAATGTTACAAATCACACTATTCAAACCTTAGTTTTCAGGAAGCCTATGTCTGCCCCTAGTATCATCCCTTACCACTCTATGCACCCTCTATGTCACAAACTTGCAGCCATTCGTTTTATGATACAACGAGCCATGACACACTCCTCTAGCAACCGGCTGAAGAAACAAGAAATTGCAAAAATTAAAGAAATCGCCCGAAACCATGGCTATAGAAATCATTTGGTGGATTCGATTTACAAGAGACTCGGAAACTCAACCAGGTCCACACTTGTGAGGGAAACAAGAGATAAGAAATTTGTTGGGTCTATGTGTTATGACCCACACGTCACTCGCATTATGAAAAACATGTGTCATCGTCACAAAATCGATTTTGAACTCAGAACATCAAATTCTTACTCCATCATTCGCACCGACCGCGATCAAATCAAACAGGGATCCCGTCATGGAGTATACAACGTACCTCTTTACAGTACTGAGCCAGATGACCCACCTCTCACTTACATAGGATCTACTCAGAGGACGTTGGACATCAGAATGAAGGAGCACCTTTATGACATTAAGACTCGAAACCAAAAAACTGCGTTATCACGCCTTACCAACAAGGGTTCATATTTCCCAGCTTGGCAGGAGGCTTCCATCGTTACAACACCACGGAACAAAACCTCGTTACTTTTTGCAGAGAGCTTGTTAATTTTCATCAAGGGCAATCAATGTTGTAACGACTATATACCTATGTACATCCCCAATTCTTGGAAATATTTCTTGCGAAGGGACTCAAATAATGCTCAATGTGACAACACCTTGAATGCCTTAACACCAGATGACACAATCGCCCATTCAGCGATTCGGAATTTCCCGTGAACAATCCCAGACATGCGCAGTGAACGCACAGTTTGATTCATGACACTTACCCCTTCTGTTATTTAAGGGTCGGAATCACTAATTTGAGAGCACATCTGAGGATGATCCTAAGAGGGATTGAAAGATCTCATGTTTGTTTTAACCTGTCATTCATATCACCTTCACCACATTTGGTGTGTACAGGAGCATCAGTTCTTTTAACTTTTAGTTATTCTAATCGTGCATAAGACGGCAACCTTATTTTAGGACAAATGAATTGGTTGAACAAATATACTAACCTGTACAACTTCAAAACCATAATCAAAACTTGCCATTCAACCTAAACCTAAAGTTCATCCTGGGCACTTCTGTGGTACATGAAAACATTTACATTTCTTCATTTCTTTGCATTCGGAAACATTTTGAAACTAATAATGACATTTCACACATTTCTTTCTCAAAAATTAATAAAACATCTGAACTACTTCTTTCTACTTGCACACAATTACACAATGCATCACACTCCTCCGAAAAATATCCGCCACTCTTGTATTCTTCCGTGCATTCACTACCAACTGTTACTCCCTTCCGACGCACGGAACCTTGACTTCGTGTCCGTTAGCATCGCTTCACCCTCCCGCACGAACTGCTGCAAACCATCGTACTGAGAGATAAATACTTCAGAAAAAATTTTTCCTTTTATCTAAAAGTTCTATTTTTTTCGCACCTTTCCCCGTCATTTTGCATGCTTAAAAAATTGTACGTCCCACTTTTCCCACACAGTTAAATATTTCCGACGAAATAATTTAGGACGCTAAAGCACACGTTAACCAAAGTCGGCATCCCTTCTTGGGATGGTAGAATTTCTGTTTTATTTTCAGATTGACAATGTTTCCGGTGTCATGTCAATTCGTCGCGTGCGTCAATTCGTCGACTACGTCAATTCGTCGACTGCGACGATTCGTCGCGCGTCAATTCGTCGACTAAGACAATTCGTCGCGCGTCAATTCGTCGACTAAGACAATTCGTCGCGCGTCAATTCGTCGCCTGCGTCAGTGCGTCGCCTGCGTCAGTTCGTCGTGCGTCAATTCGTCGACCACGACGATTCGTCGAACGTCAATTCGTCGCGGACAAATTCGTCGACTACGTCAATTCGTTGCGTTTACAGATTTTGGTTACATACAAAACGAATGCAGGAAAACGTACGATTTAAAATTTTCGTGAAATCTAGTTTTCATTTCAGAACCATCAAATTTGGTATCATGAAACTCTAACTTAGACGCTAGACGGTTTTTGGAAGAGGTTGGAGCCCGGGGGTCAGAGCCCCCCCCCCTCATAAAAAATTTCGTAAAATCTACAGTTTTCATTTTAGAACCACAAAATTTGGTATACTATCTCATGGTACTCTAACTTAGACGGTACACCGTTTTTGGAACGGGTCAAGGCCCGGAGGGTCAGAGCCTCCCACATACAAAATTTTCTTAAAAACTACAGTTTTCAATTCAGAACCACCAATTCTGGTATACTATCTCATGGTACTCTAACTTAGACGCTAGACGATTTTTTGAAGGGGTTGCAGCCTGGGGGGTAAGGGCCCCCCTCATAAAAAAGTTCGCAAAATCTACAGTTTTCAATTTAGAACCACCAAATTTGGTATACTATCTCATGGTACTCTAACTTAGACGGTAGACCATTTTGGGAAGGAGTTGCAGCCCGGGGGTAAGGGCCCCCTTCATAAAAAAATCGCAAAATCTAGTTTTCAATTCAGAACCACCAAATCTGGTATACTATCTCGTGGTATTCTAACTTAGACTGTAGACGGTTTTTGGGAGCGGTTGGAGCCAGGGGGTTAGAGCCCCCCCTACAAAATTGTCGTTAAATCTAGTTTTCAATTTAGAAAAATTTGGTGTCATGAAAACTCTAACTTAGCGGAAGACAGTTTTTGGAACGGATCGGGGGCCGGGAGGTCAGAACTCCCCCCCCCCCGGTACAAAATTAAAAATTATCGTAAAATCTACAGTTTTCAATTTAGAACCACCAAATTTGGTATACTATCTCATGGTACTCTAACTTAGAAGGTAGATGGTTTTTGAAACAGGTCGAGCACGGGGTTATAGCCCCCCCCATAAAAATTTTCGTAAAAACTACAGTTTTAAATTTAGAACCGCCAAATTTGGTATACTATCTCATAGTACTCTAACTTAGACGGTAGACGGTTTTTGGAATAGGTCAAGGCGCGGGGGTGAGAGCCCCCCACATAAAAAATTTTCGTAAAATCTATAGTTTTCAATTTAGAACCACCAAATTTGGTATATTATATCATGGTAATCTAACTTAGACGGTTTTCGGAATGGGTCGGGGCACGGGGGTTTCATCCTCCCCCAAATTTTTTTTCGTGAAATCTACAATTTTCAATTTAGAACCACCAAATTTGGTATACTATCTCATGTTAGTCTAACTTAGACGGCAGACGTTTTTTGGAACGGGACGGGCACTGGGTCAAGCCCACCTCATAAATTTTTTTGTAAAATCTACAGTTTTCAATTTAGAACCACTAAATTTGGTATACTCTCTCATGGTGCTCTAACTTAAACGGTAGACGGTTTTTTGGAACGGGTCAGTGCCCGGGGGGTAAGTGCCTCCACATACAAAATTCTTCTTGACAAGTGGTCAGAAGCCAGCCCTTAGATCCCTCCGCCGCCGTAGCGGCACACGTTGAAATGTATTTTTCATACGGCTCCAAACGCTCTTATGGACATACTAGATTGAACTGGAAGCAAATAAATCATTAATATAATTTGTACTAGCAGGGATACCAGTTATTTGCCAGGTACATATTACTATTTGTGGAATCGCCAAGTTCAGCGGGTGAAAGTTAATGAATGAAAAATATATTCCTGCAATTTTCCAGTAAACTTATTTTAATTTTTTTGATTTAGTTAGTTTAATTTTGCGAAATAAAAAGAAAGAAAAAGGAATGGTAATACTTACCTTCTAGGAGACATCTATAGAACTGCAGTACATCTGGCGTGTGCTTCTGTGAATCCCGCAACAAAGAAATACAATGTACCTATGTGATGTCGATTGCGTTCGACTTCACATTGGCATTGATCATCGTTTTCTTACCGTTTCGAATTTTGAATATCTGGAACTCTCTATATACATTACATTATATTTCTTCCTGATAAGCCGTTCGTTGGTAGTGAAAGCTAAACTATATTGATTTGTGTTTTTAATACACCATTAAACGCATATTTTTGCACTTTATTGTTATCTACAGTCTCTAACTTAGACCGTAGGTTGGTTAGTTGGTTGGTTGATGGTTTATGGTGCAAGGCCCTCAAAGGGCCAAAGCGCGCCTTAGAACTTAGATAGGGTACTCTTAAGAGTAAAAAACGGAGCTTTTTATGAAAATTTTGTTTGGGGCTCCCTTGACCAGGGCCCCGACCCCTTCCAAAAACCGTCTACCGTCTAAGTTAGATAACCATGAGATAGTATACCAAATTTGGTAGTTCTAAATTGAAAACCGTAGATTTTACGAAATTTTTATGGCGGGCTCTCACCCCCTTCCCCCGCTCCAACCCCTTCCCCAAACCGTCTAGCGTCTAAGTTAGAGTTTCATGATACCATATTTGATGGTTCTGAATTGAAAACTGTAGATTTTACAAAAAAAAAATTATGGGGGCGGGCGCTCTGACCCCCGGGCCTTGACCCGACCCAAAAACAGTCTACCGTCTAAGTTAGAGTACCATGAGATAGTATACCAAATTTGGTGGTTCTAAAGTGAAAACTGTATATTTTACGAATTTTTTTATGAGGGGAGCTCTGACTCCCCGGGGCTTGACCCATTCCAAAAACGGTCTACCGTCTAAGTTACAGTACCATGAGATAGTATACCAAATTTGGTGGTTCTAAATTGAAAACTAGATTTTGCGATTTTTTTATGAAGGGGGCCATTACCCCCGGGCTGCAACCCCTACCAAAAACGGTCTACCATCTAAGTTAGAGTAAAATGAGAAAGTATACCAAATTTGGTGGTTCTAAATTGAATACTGTAGATTTTACGGCATTTTTATGACGCGGGCGGCTCTTACCCCCCGGGCTCCAACTCCTTCCAAAAACTGTCTAGCGTCTAAGTTAGAGTATCATGAGATAGTATACCAGATTTAGTGGTTCTGAATTGAAAACTTTAGTTTTTTTTTTTTTAATTTTGTATGGGGGGCTCTGACTCCCGGGCCTTGACCCGTTCTAAAAACAGTCTACCGTCTAAGTTAGAGTACCATGAGATAGTATACCAAATTTGATGGTTCTAAATTGATTACTGTAGATTTTACGACATTTTTTTATGACGGGGGCTCTTACCCCCGGGCTCCAACCTCTTCCAAAAACCGTCTAGCGTCTAAGTTAGAGTACCATGAGATAGTATACCAAATTAGGTGGTTCTAAATTGAAAACTGTAGATTTTGCTGATTTTTTTATGAGGGGGGCCCTTACCCCCGGGCTGCAACCCCTTCAAAAATCGTCTAGTGTCTAAGTTAGAGTACCATGAGATAGTATACCAGAATTGGTGGTTCTGAATTGAAAAATGTAGTTTTTAAAAAAAATGTGTATGTGGGGGCTCTGACCCCCGGGCCTTGACCCGTTCCAAAAACGGTGTACCGTCTAAGTTAGAGTACCATGAGATAGTATACCAAATTTTGTGGTTCTAAAATGAAAACTGTAGATTTCACAAAATTTTTATGAGGGGGGCTCGGACCCCCGGGCTCCAACCCCTTCTAAAAACTGTCTAGCGTCTAAGTTAGAGTTTCATGATACCAAATTTGATGGTTCTGAAATGAAAACTAGATTTCACGAAAATTTTGTATGTATGTGGGGGGTGGGGGTGGGGGTGGGGTGGGGGCTCTGACCCCCTCCGGGCCTGAACCCGTTCCAAAAACCGACAACCGTCTAAGTTAGGGTACCATGAGATAGGATACCTGATTTGGTGGTTCTGAATTGAAAACTGTAGATTTTTCAAAAATTTTGTATATGGGGGCTCTGACCAACCGGGCCCTGACCCCTTCCAAAAACCGTCTACCGTCTAATATTTTTAGTGCCAAAGAAAAAGCGTAATATTCCTATCCTGTCTGAGTGTCCAAGCTTTATAAATTTGATCAGGGAGGAAGACGTTCGAAATCGTACGTTTTCCTGCATTCGTTTTGTATGTAACCAAAATCTGTAAACGCGACGAATTGACGTAGTCGACGAATTGAGATAGTCGACGAATTGGTCCACGACGAATTGACGCAGGCGACGAATTGACGCAGTCGACGAATTGACGAACGCGACGAATTGACGTATAACCAATGTTTCCATACTAGTGTGTTACAGTTACAGTGGCAAGCTATTTTGCAGATTGTTGTGGAGACAGACTTGAAATGCTATTTTGCTTGGTTAACAAAATATGTGAAGGAGATCATACTCTGCTCTGTAGGTCCAAAAAATGCCCCCTCCCCCCAAATAAACTTCTGGAGGGAAAAGCCTTGAGATTGGGATCAAGTGATTCGAGGTCCTTGTATGCTCTAACTCCTGAAAATAAAACAAAAGGACTAAGGAGACCTAAATACTACCAAAAGGTGAAAGAGACCATACACTACATTTTTGGTGTAAGAAAAGCCTCAACACGCCCCAAATAAACTCCTTGAGGGGGCCCTTGGAGGTGAAAAGCCTTGAAAATGAGATCAAGTGATCCAAGGTGCTGGTGTGGTTCTCAATCTCCTGGGAAAAACGAATGGTTACCTAAATACTGCTAAAAGGTGAAGGTGATCATACACTACATTTTTGGTCCAAAAAAGTCTCGCTCCCCCCTCCTCAAAAAACCATCCCTGGAGGTAGCATGGAGCAAGAAAAACCTTAAGATAAATAATGCAAGCGGTAAATAACACGATCGCTCTACTTAAAAATAGAAATGATCCTGAAATACAAGAAACAGAGATTTGGGTGATAAATACCATGTAGAAAAGGCTGCAAAAATAAAAAAACCAACACTGAAATATAACTAAACGCTAAAGAGCAAATACTAAGTGACAAACTACAAAACTATGTAAGAACGATTAATAATGTAATTGCTTTAGTTAAAATAGAAATGATGCTGACGTATAAGAAATGGTGATTTAGCTGATAAATACCATGTTGAAACGGCTGCAAAAATAAAAAAACCAACACCGAAATCTCCACATGAATTCAGCGAGATATGAATCTGTTCCTCTTTGATTTTTATTTCGCCATTTGCATGAACTCCACCATCTCGGTGATGATGACCCATGAATTGGGCACCGCACTATGAATCCTCTTTTTCATGATGTTTATCCTTAGTCACATCATATTACCATCAATATGAGTGCACTGATGCCCTACCAAGCGGTGGTTCGTTTACTAGCAAGAGGGGTGACAGCATCGTGTTTCCTCAATATGTATACACACACTGGTAGCTTTAAAATAACTATATATCACTCTTCTTAAAATAACTATATATCACTCTTCTTAAAATAACTATATATCACTCTTCTTAAAATAACTATATAACCAAAAGGGGAAGATTAGTATACAGAATCTCAAAGTTGTAGCTATTTATATCTATAGGACTGATGCTAAGCACTGCAAAAATCGCTTAGGAATTGTTAATAATCAGGGCTTGAAAAATACCGTGCCTGAGATGCCCGGGGCATATAAATTATTAGGTAAAGCTGGTTGTATGTGTGTGCCACGGAAAATTTATCTTTTCAGATAACAAATCAGAACCCTCACTTTTTTTACATATTTTGCATTTTCGTTTTAAGGGTCTATACTCAAAATGTTCAGTGCATAAAGTGCGTGATGATGCTGAAATTAGTATTTGAGAAATGTAGTAATCTGCCATGCCATGTTCCTTTTGTGGAAGTTTTCACCCATCGTCAATAAACACAGGCTGCTAGTTCCATCAGAGGCATGCATTCAGTCACTGGCTTTAAACAACATTTGAAGCAAAATTATATATGCTTCCAATTTCTGGACCTAGAGCATAATATACACTGCCGGAAAGTGAAAAAAGAACACCAAGAAGGAGACGTTTGATATAAACGAAATTCATACAGCATAATAACGTAATACAGAGGATAACGTAATCAAAACATTATGGCAAAATACAGCTGTATTTCCTGGTAAACTGAAAAATAGCATTTCCATGTAACATGGTTAGTACGAGGTTGAACCGCCATGATGTTGTACAGATGTTGGATGTAAATTTGGGGTATTGAGTTCCAAGATCCTCCACCTGGACGCATAAATCGGGGACGGTCGTGGCTGGCCGTGGAGACCGGATAAGTCGTTGTCCCATAAAATCCCACACGTGCTCAATGGGGGACAAATCCGGTGAACGTGCAGGCCATGGAAGTTGTCTCACATCCTGAAGGGCAAGTTGCGTTGCACGTGCCGTGTGTGGGCGTGCGTTATCTTGATGGAAAACACCACGATGGACCGACCTTACAAATTGCACAACAACGGGCTGAATTCACTAGTTGTGTACGGGAGTGATAGCTGATCGCTCCCCACACCAGGAGACCAGGTGTAGGCCCTGTGTGTCGCTGTCGGATGCAAGAAGGGTAGAGACGCCTGTGCGTCTGCGAACACGCATACGGCCATCGGAGGCTCCCAAGCCGAATATGCTTTCATCGCTGAACACGACAGATCGCCATTGCGTTCTCCAGTGCAGACGTTGGCGACACTACTGCAGCTGTTCCTGACGGTGGGCTGGAGTCAGAGGTACACATGCCAGAGGCACACGTGCACGTAGTCCTGCATCCAGTAGACGGTTGCGGATTGTTCGCACAGTCACCTCAGGTGCAACGGCAGCTCGGATTTTCGTCGCAGTGGATGTTCTGCTTGACAACGCTGCTCTTCTTATGCGTCGATTGGTCCGCTCATCAGTCCGTCTGTGACTCCCGGTTCCACGTCTTCTCGTGTGGGAATGTTCCTTGGACCATCTACGCCACCATCGTACCACCACCGATACTTCCCGTCCAATTCGCTCCGCAATACGACGATACGACCACCCGGCCTCGCGGAGTCCGACTAGACGACCTCGCTCAAAGTCCGATAACTGCCGAAATCGTACACGTCTTCCATGTCCAGGCATTGGAGCTTCTTCAGGGTCTTCGCACGTGTCCGTACGCCGACGACTGATTACATTCACTTCGCCGTACTCCTTAAATACCACGGACGATAATTTGCATATTATGCCGTGCTGTGGCGTAAGCGCTCACCGGTTGGTCCCGAAATTAACATCACACCTACGTAAACTCGACCCAATTAACATATGCAAATTTCATGATCGTCCGCCAATTCCTTCTTGGTGTTCTTTTTTCACTTTCCGCCAGTATAATTGAAGAAGGGATATTCTTCGGTGCTTGGCACTCCGTAACAATAATAAAACTTCCAGTGATTGGCAGTGAAAAGCAGCATGACATGAGATGACTGTCCTTTTTTCTTGTAGTAGAAAATTCTATTCTGAACTTTATTTTAAAATTTAATTGCCCAGTCTGGGCAACTAGATTTTTTATTTACCAGCCTAGGACAATGATTCACATGCCCCGGGTATCTCGGGCATGATACCCTGATACATATAAGTAAAAATATGTACAGTACACAATTTCATACGTATAGATTAATTAAAACATTTATTTCTTTATTACTACTTAAGCAAAAACTTCCCATTACAAAAAAAAATTGCCTTTGCTTGTCTCTATGGGCACTATTTTGCAATTACAGCATTGGAATCTTATGCGTAACGAAAATTTCTGTAGTACATACTAACTTTTCAATGAAAAATTTGTAATGTTTTAAGGAAATTATATTGCTGCAGAATTTTTTCTGTTCCCCTTGAATTTTGTTATAACGAGCTTCTACTGTTACTTTTTTTTTACTGAATCTGGTAAAAGCTCGCCATGAAAATGACAGGAAACTATATCATGTACAGTTTCTTTTCTTTGTAAATGTAATTAATGTTAAATAAAAAAAAATCGATTGCGTTCTAAATTTCTGTGAGTGAAATCTTTACCTGTGTCACTTTAAACAGGACTTGAAAAATATCTGAAATATCACATGCCCAGCTGGGTATGTACACAAATTATTTACGTACCCAGATAGTAAAACTTGAATGCCCAGGAAAATTTATATTTTAAGATAAATCAGAAGCCAATTCTTTTTTAAGTTAAAAGAGAGGAATTTTTTTTACATGTTTTGCATTTCTGTTTTAAGATGATAGTGCACAAATTAGTACAAAATGATACGATGAAATTTTTTTTTTGAGAAATTTAGGGATTCTGCCGTGTTCCTTTCATCGAAGTTTTTTTTTTTTGCCCATTGTTACTAAACACCTGATATTTACATCAATGAAAAATTGTTTTACTATCTTCAGGTATTCCCAAGATATTATAAATGCAACTGCTTAATAGCATTCCAAAAGGTTTTTGTGTTCCGAAATGGTTTCCTTGTGGCAACACACTAAGGGAAGGACCACCTTAATCACCGAAGTCATTTCTAAAACATCCCATACAGGAAAATTTAATATTTTAGAAATATTGATGATATTCGTTAATGTTCTAGAATGATTCATTCAGAATCAGGGTCTAAGCAAGCGTTTCTTCTCTGGGTGGGGGTCTGATATTTGAAATGATGGCCCATCAAGTTCAAGCTTCCACTTCTATTCAAGTTTTTTTCTTTCTGATACCTTAATTATGGGGAAGCAGTATGATCTTTCAAAAGCAGCACTTCCAGTTTTTGACATAATTTTACTAAAAATGTGAAAAGTAGGTAAATATCGAAAAATTAGAAATAAGAAACGACCGTAAAAGTTGAGAAAACACTGACAACGCAGTGCTCAGTAGAATGTAAAATGAAATAGCACACAAGGTAGTGAATGTGAAAACAAGAAAAGCCTCACTCAACCCTATGTGAAATGTAGTACTAGTTAAAACCTTAATGAAAAACCAACTTAAACACCATTGTGAATTGAATACCCTATAGATGCAGTGTACTCTGATACCAGTTCGTAGATCTGTTTGTCATGAATATAACGTGCAAATATAAGAATATGCCTGTATGTGTCTTTACTACATAACTGTCCTTTGTATTCATTTATGCAAACACTGTATTAGTACATGTGCAAATTAAAATGTCTAAAAGGAACAATGTATTGTTCAACCAACTGTGTACAGAGTTCGTAAAGCCTAATGTCAAACAAATCTGTGTGTAACTGATGTCATTAATTATCAAACTGTAATAAACCTAATTTTAAGATATGAAAATATCATTACTCACATTTAAAACTGAATTGATTGGTAATGAACCAAGCATCAAACACTTTCACACTCACACACTTCCACAAAAAACATGCATTTACCTGCACACTCTTCCACAAAAAAAATGTGCATTTACTGTAAAAGTAGTGTGACTACTTGCCATGAGGCTGAATATGGTCAAACTGTAAATACAGGGATTGCTCTGAAATTCAAATGAGCAAGGTCAAACTTTTTAATTTCAGATTACAACTTAACTGAAAACTGTATTCAGTTAATTAAGCCTGTGAAATTCAGTCTTAGTTGAATTCAGTCAAACTGTATTTTTAAGGAATTGCTCTTCAAATTACGGCTTAACTGAAAACGGTCAAATTTTATTTTTACGAGCATTGCCCTTCAAATTACGGGCTTAGTATTTACGGTTGAGATCTTAGTTTTACTGGCCTTCACAAAAACGGGCAATGGTCGGACCCCTAGCTGCCGGGCGCTGCTCGTAATCTAAAGACGAAATTTTTAACAGTGTGTAAGGGTAAGTTTACTTGTTAAACTATGTTATTTTTTAGTGACCCCTGCATGTTTTAAAATGTGATGTTTTAAGTTTATTTCAAGCACTTATACAGATCGGTAGATCACAAACCCTAAGCCTTATTTGTTATTAGAAAAGGTATGCCCACAGTTAAGTCTTTTTGTTTATTTTTTTCAAATCTTATGATTGCAATAGTTATTTTATAGCCTAAACTTATTGCATAATTCTTTAAACAATTTCTCAAATACCTGTATTCCATAATTTTTCGACTGCCATCTGGCAAACTCCCCCATTCCCTCAAAAAATTGCAAGCAATGACCTATTTGCAGTGTTAAAATTAGAAATAAATCTGCTACAGGCCCAACAAACCACTCGAATTTCCAAATCACTGGTCCGCCAAAAAAAAAAAAAAAAAAAAAAAAAACAGTGCACATTTACAGTATATGTAGAAAATAAGGTATCATTTTCATTGGAGTAGTATATCGCAAATTTAGAACAATGTGTGCGTGTACACATGAAGATATTTCTAATGAATAAAACAAAACATGGTACGCAGTGGGAGAAATTTGGAAAAAAAAATGTGACCAGTGTATACCAAAAGTTGGTAGTTCCCTTATTTTTATTGGTCCAGAAATTGCCCAAAATATACTAATACATACTTGCCAACTTATACAGTTTATCTGTAAAATGTATGGATTTCTGCTTGATTTTACTGATTTATGGATACAGGTCTTTTTTTACGGATTTTTTAATATTTCGATTGCTCAATCAAAATGATTGCAATGAAATTATCAATGAAAACTCAATCAAAATTATGTGCAATGATTGCTCAATTGCTAATCATTGCACAAATTGCAATAAGAAAGGTCACACTAAAAATGAATGCTGGCATACTTGCACCTAAATATACCTATTTATTTTAAACATAATAGTATTTGAGTTTATATTTGACAGTAGCTTACTTGCACCTAATAAATCATTTGATATGATCTTTATTTACAGCCGATTTTATATAAATAAGGATCAGTACATGTTGTGAGGTTGAACTGAACATGTACTGATCCTTATGTATATAAAATGTGCTGTAAATGAAGAGCATATCAAATGAAAAAAAATCGGCATTAGGGTGAACCATGATTCGGTGTTAGGTTGAACCAAAATTTGGTATTCAGTTGAACCATAATTTGGTCCAACCTAACGTCAAAAATGGTAAAGGTTGAACCAAAATTTCGTATTAAGTTGAACCCCAATTTGGTTCAACGTAACGGCAAATTTTGGTGAAGGTTGAACCAAAATTGGGTATTAGGATGAACCATAATTTGGTTCAACGTAACGGCAAATTCTGGTGAAGGTTAAACCAAAATTTGGTATTAGGTTGAACCATAATTTGGCGTAAAGGGTGAACCATACCTAGGTGTAAATGTTGCACCAAGTTATGGTTGCAGCTGATTTCTTCATTACTTACTATATGTTTTGGTGTAACCTTTCACCAAATTTTTAACAGTGTACACTGCTGGCCACCCATAATGCAACACCAAGAAGAACACGAGATGGCAAAGCCAGATTTACTGGACACATAACAACAGATACAAAGATGAAACGATTGAGCTTACAGGCCCGTGCGACTTGCAGAACACGCAGATATCAATAGTTCGTGTGGTCCCCATGGCTGGCAATAACGGCCACTATACGCCGCGGTATCGAACAAAAGAGGCTTTGGATGTGGGCTTGGGGTATGTCGGTCCAGGCTGATTCCACACGTTGCCACAGTTCATCAGGCGTAGCCGCGGGTGGTGCTTGTCGGGTCACTCGGTTGCCGATCAGCGACCAGACGTGTTCGAGGAGAACAGGCGAGCCACGGCAGCAGTGACACCTGGTGGGCCATGAAGAATTGTTGCACAATGCGTGCCACGTGCGGGAGTGCATTGTCCTGTTGCACGTGGCCGCTGGCAGGTCCTGCAGGTAAGGGAGGACTGCAGGTTACAAAACGTCGGAGATGTAGCGGTGGCTGTTGAGTGTACCGGCGATGCGTACCAGAGGGGTGCGCGTGTCATATCCAATTGCGCCCCAAACCATAACGCCAGGCGACGGACCGGTATGGCGATGCATAATGCAGGTGTCATAGTCTCTCGCCGCGGTGCCGCCACTCGCGGATCCGACCATCGTGGTGTTGCAGGCAGAAGCGGGATTCTTCAGAGAAGACAATGTGTGACGTACCTGCCAGCAGGACGCACACGACATAAAGGCAGATAGCAATCAGAATGAACGTCTGCGTAGCTCAGTTGGTAGCGCGACTTGTTCCGGAATAAGCGGTCTCGGGTTCGAATCCCGGCGTAGACCAAAAATGACGGAGAAATTTACTTCGTTATAATGGCGCCCGAACTATCCGGATGACCCGACCGTTCAAAATATCGCAATGGTGTGATGTTATTTCCACACCGCGAGATAGGAAAAATCAGAGAATCTCTTCTCCAGCGCTTCGAAAAATAAATGTGTGTGACGTTGCATTCCACACACCGGATTGACTGGGAGTTCTCAAGTGCATGTTCTACAGTGGATGGCTGCCTGCAACGATTCATGGTCACGGCTGACCCGTGGGCCATGCCCCCGGCCCTCTTTAGGGGGGGGAGATGTGACGTACCTGCCAGCAGGACGCACACGACATAAAGGCAGATAGCAATCAGAATGAACGTCTGCGTAGCTCAGTTGGTAGAGCGACTTGTTCCGGAATAAGCGGACTCTGGTTCGAATCCCGGCGTAGACCGAAATGACGGAGAAATTTACTTCGTTATAAATGTCGTGCCATTCAGTAGTCCAGGTACGGCGTTCAACGGTCCACTGCGGCCGCACTCGCCGGTGGTGTAACGTCAATGGTAATCGGAGCAATGGGCGCCGAGCGACAAGTTACCGCTCCTGCATACGACGTCGTACGGTACGTGCTGACACAGGTTGTTGCGCAACACACCCTAATTCCTGCGCTAACGTTCGTGATGTGGCGGTGCGAGCCGCCAATGCCCACCGCACAACATGCCAGTCCTCTCGTTCCGTGGTGTGCCGCGGCTGCGGCAATCACTCACGTCGGTCCGTCCGTCCCTCCTGCACCCACCGAATCCATACTCGCCTCACTGTGGCTGGATGTCGTCCCACACGGGCGCCGATGTCGTCCCACATTCGTCCTCTGTCGAACTCCGAAACGTGCTGGAATGACTGCCGTATTCTGCGACGAGGCATCAGGAAACTTCCCACGTACAGGTCCGGCAGCACAACACACTTCCACTACTTACACCACGCCTTCTGTGCACCCTTCTTATAGTGCTTTATCGGTAGCGTGCCGGGCGCACATGATTTGCATATGCCCTGCAATGCTAATCGTTTGCATGTCCTCTCGCAGGCGACGCATGCTGCGAATTTCAGGCCAATCGGATGCTTCCTTCTTGGTGTTGCATTTTGGGTGGCCAGCAGTGTATATTAAAAAATACGTTGTTACACATTTTATATGCCCTTGTCTTAGAAGGTGATATTGCTGGACTGAAAAGTCTACGTCTGTATAAATTTATTTGGCAGAGTATTGCGCTCCTTCGGTTTTGAAGAACAACTGAACAATATGCGCAATTGTTGTAGAACTTATTTATCCTCTGATCGAGAATTGCAATTGGATTCATCGTACACTTTCTTAAAGAATTTAGATAAGGTAAAACTTGCGTATCCCAATCAAAATATTGTAAGCACTATAATCTATACTTACATCATTATTCGAATGCTATGCAATGAATTTGAACCCGTATTTTTAAACTTTCCGGATCAGAAACATAGAGCGACTGAAGTAGTTTTTCATCTCTTAGAAGCTCAAGAATTTCTAGGAAATTTTGATGAGTACCAAGAAGGACATCTATGCGAAAAAGTTTTTAAATGATCATTTGGGTATTAGTTGATGCTATGTTTAATAATTACTTTCAGCAGATGAATGACCTCATGCAAAAACACAGTCTAAAAAACTAAACCCTACAAACTCATGAAATAACTCAAGGAAAGCCAACAGCATAAGTAATATAATGCATAGTTGAACTGCATTAAAGAACTTATCGATAATTTTAATTCAAGAACTTCTCTAGAGAACTTTTGTATATAAATACCCTTATTACCCTAATACCATATAAAGTTAAATATACTTAGGTTACATAATTGCTACATGGTGCGTCGCTTGGACCAACCTAAGCTAGTGCAAGGACTTCTGTAAATTATCTTAGGTTGCCACAACTTGGTTTTTCTTCTTTACTATAGTGCAGAAATTTTGTATATCTTCAACAAAAATTTATTGATCACAAAATTAGTCAGGGATATTTTTCACCCCAATGTCTCAGTTACTTTGCCTTCCTTTTAGTAATAAGGTTTGTGAAGTTTGATTATATTACCCAAACGCACATTGTTTTTTATATAGATGAATCTTTGGTGAGCCATATATGTCCTGTTTACAAAATATATATGATTATAATACTGTAGAGGCAAATTTATAATCACGGCTAGAAACATGTTCTCTTGCGCAAAGACGTACTTTCATATTTTGATGCGAATTATTTAAATTTGACTCGTCTCAATATTTTAACCTTCTGCAGTATACATTTTTCTTTCATGTTTAAGCGAAAGCAAATTTTTTTTTTTTTTTTTTTTTTTTTTGAGTGGAGGTTTAACGACCACCGTGAGCAACTCAATGGGCTATAAGCAGTCGCCCGTCTATAATTTAGGGTCACTGGTTCCAGGGAAGGGAGAGAGCCAGTGCCGTAAGACAAACACAACATCCATGCCTCACCGGGATTCGAACCCGGACCCCTTACGGACGAATGATCAGAGGCCATCGCTTAGACCACTGCGCCACCGGGGCTGCCGAAAGCAAATTAAATCCTTAAGTTGAAATTAAGCTTTATGTGAAGAAAACTCTTTTTTTTTTTTAAGGTTTAACGACCACCATGAGCAACTCGAAGGGCTGTAAGCAGTCGCCCGTCCCTAATTTAGGGTCACTGGTTCCAGGGAAGAGAGAGAGCCAGTGTCGTAAAACAAACACAACATCCATGCCTCACCGGGATTCGAACCTGGACCCTTTCTCGGACGAATGGTCATAAGCCCTGGCCATCGCTTAGACCACTGCGCCACCGGGACTGCAAAAACTCAAAGTACCAGCAGTAGCTGTCCGATCTATTCGACACAAGTTTCCTCCGATCATCAGCGGTGGCCGTAGAGCTTCCTTACGTGACGTCCCCAAACGGTCCGCAGGCCTTCTCTTACGAAGGTCAAGCCCAGGGACGTACTAAGGGGGCCAGGAACGTACCAGTGCAAGTGCAAACGCAAATTTGCTGCCCTTTGTCCGAGACTATTCTTTAAATTTTTATTCGTTTTTACATGAAATCAATACCTTTAGAAACATCATTTCTTCTGCGCATGGGCCTGCGTAGCCGAGGACCCAGCCGGGACCCCATGCTCACTGCACGTCATCGACAACAACGCATGAAATGGTCCCAAGATCATCGAGATTGGACCGTGGATGATTGGAAGAAAGTGGCCTGGTCTGAAGAGTCAAGATTCCTGGTGCTTCACGTAGACAGCCGAGCGCGGATACTCCGATTACCAACGGAAGCTACAGCACCTGGATGCACTGTTAGGCGGAAACAGGCCGTTGGCAGCGGTGTCATGCTGTGGACGATGTTTTCTTGGGACACTTTAGGCCCCATTATCCCAATAGCACAATCCCTGACAGTTGTCAGGTAACTGAACATATTCGAGGACCAAGTTCACCCATTCATGGCAACTGTGTTCCCTGCTGGTGATGGCCATTACCAACAGGATAATGCGCCATGTCACACTGCCAGAATCTTCAAGGAGTGGTTCGAGGAACATGCTCGTGACTTTCTTTTAATGCCCTGGCCTCCAAATTCTACTGGCATGAACCCAATCGAACATTTGTTGTTCGACTTGGAAAAGCCGGTTTTTGCTAAATCACCACCACCCCGAAATGTACGCGAACTGGAGAGCCTGCTGTTAACATTATGGTACCAGATACCCCAAGATACCTATCGCTACCTCATCAAATCGATGCCTCACCGAACGGGCGCTGTTTTGCGGGCTAATGGGTGTCCTACAGCTTATAAGGTAGGTGGTCATAATGTAATGGCTCATCGGTGTATGTGTTGAGAGTGTGGTAAAAACGGTTAGATAACAAGGAGACATGGCGGAAATTTGTGTATCGTTATTCGTAGTTACAATTTCTGTTTTCCCCTTCCTGAAAACTAAGCTATAGGCCCCCATGAATAACATAAGTGAGGCTACCTAACACAAACGATAAAAAGTGTGTTTGCAAAAACAATTTATGGTGCAATTTCTGCACACAACCAAGTAGCACTGTAATATAGACAGAATGGTAAATTCGGAGAATGTCCGTACCTTTGGATTTCAGCACCCGGTAACACCAGCTTTATGTCGAAGAATGTCTTCCCCACGAGCATACTTGTAATGACATTTTTTATTAGTGCCTAGGGTAGCTCGTCCCATATTACAGGCAACACGTTACGGAGGTCTGCTAGTACACTGGAATACGGAATGGGGTTATCCAGACATCAACATACAAATTCCCAAATGTTCTCAATAGGATTAAAGTCAGGAGATTTCGGAGGCAGCTGTAATGATTCAATTCCATGATTTTTCAGTTTCTGAAGCACACTCCAGGCACGGTGACTGGTTGATTGTCATCGGGAAAGCTGAATACCTGTCCAATAACAGCGTGGAACAGTGTTCCAATGGTCTTGTTTCAATACAATGAGGCATTCAGGTTGCCTTGACAAACATACAAGTAAGTACGGCCATTAGAACACACTCCTGTCCAGACCAGAAGTGACTGTCGCTGGTGAGGGTGGACGGCCTGCACATAGCTTGTCGGATCTCTTCCACACGTGTCCTCGTCGAATATCAGGATAAAAATATCAGGATAAAAAGAGAAATGGAATTCATCTGTGAAAAGTGCATGGTGCCACTCTGTATTTCATGACATGTACTGTTGGACCCAGGTATATCTTTGACGACGGTGAACTTATGTCAATGCTGTACATCTTGACGTCCTCTTTGCTCTGTCTGTACTTCTGAAGACTGTTTTGTACCATTTGCGTAAATACTGTGACTCCAAAAGTAGCTCAAAGTGAGTTCCTGTGTTGGCTACTGGTAATACTGTACTAGGCCTTATTCGAGCACTTACATTCAGATAAGGATCTTGCCTCCTAGTGGTTATCCTCGGGCAACCACTGCTATGTCGATCTGCAACATTTGCATGCCGTAGTAATCTTCTGTGTAGCCGACTTGCTACACTTTGTGAAATTCTTAAAGCAGCAGCCACATTGATCTGTCGTACACCTGTAGGGATGTTAGCCTGTGACATACCAACAGCGCTATTTCTATTGTCAATGCTTAAATGTCGTCTGGACATCGTTTCAGGTTAATCTCACACTGAGGATAATACATTCAGGAAACATCTAGACCAAGCAGTGAAGCAACCCGTTTTCTACTTCTCGCAGGGTACTTTTATCGGAGCTCGCACGTCACGTGCTGTGTTGTCATGATGCTATTAATAATCTTTATTCGCTCAATATAAGCTAGAACATTCACACCTAACAATAATTACTGGGGTTACAATACAGACAAATTAATGATAGAACAAACAATTAGCACTCAATATTACAGTAATACAAAATTGGTTAACATCCTAGTAACCCTAAATAGATCAATCATTCAAATCCATACTTCCATTGGTGAAAAGCGGATTCAAATACATGGCTGAGGATACAAGTAGATGGCCAAACATACATGATGACTTTGGTCATTATGTATGTTCGAACATTCTGTGAATCCATGTACAGTCTTTCAGAGTTGTACGGTCAAGATTCGCAAGTCACGACTTGATAAAAAAAATGCAATTGTATAAGTGATGTATAACACTGTACCGACAATTCCTCTCCAAGAAATGGTAAATGAAGTTACAAGAAGAGTAGTAGCACACTTGGTGAATTTCCTGACCGATTCCAAAATGTGTTCCTCTGAGTATTTCGAAATTTTATTTCCATATGCAAGAGTCAAGTCATACTGGTCATTTATAACTTGAACGTCGATGATAAATGATCTTCTTTCATTTGAATTTATAAAAATAATATCTGGACGATAAACACCAAAATCATTTTCCAAACGCTGTTCCGTATAGAAAGTATGATCTCTTCTTTTTAACGTGCTTGAGATTAAATTTATTAAATTGCCATGTCTTTTTATTCGAAATTGATGTGTCGAATAACAGGCTTGTAAGATGTGATTTAAAGTTTCAGGCTCTCCACAGGACTTCCTGCAAAGCCTCAGATACAAAAGCCTACCTCGGGAGCAACGAGATCTACAGGTAAGACATTTACATCGCATATGCAAACATCCAATGAAATCCCGTCCTTTTTAAGTTGATTTGTACCGTCATTAATTCAAAGATGGTTATTAGGAGTGTGACGTACCTGCCAGCAGGACGCACACGACATAAAGGCAGATAGGAATCAGAACAAACGTCTGCGTAGCTCAGTTGGTAGAGCGACTTGTTCCGGAATAAGCGAACTCGGGTTCGAATCCAGGCGTAGACCAGAAATGACGGAGAAATTTACTTCGTTATAATGGCGCCCGAACTATCCGGATGACCCGACCGTTCAAAATCTTGCAATGGTGTGATGTTCTTTCCACACCGCGAGATAGGAAAAATCAGAGCAGCGCTTCGAAAAAAATGTGTGTGACGTTGCATTCCACACACCAGATTGACTGGGAGTTTTCAAGTGCACGTTCTACAGTGGATGGCTGCCTGCAGCTATTCCGGCCCTCTTTCGGGGGGGGGGGAGATGTGACGTACCTGCCAGCAGGACGCACACGACATAAAGGCAGATAGGAATCAGAACAAACGTCTGCGTAGCTCAGTTGGTAGAGCGACTTGTTCCGGAATAAGCGGACTCGGGTTCGAATCCCGGCGTAGACCAAAAAGGACGGAGAAATTTACTTCGTTATAGGAGAACGAGATGATTGTCGCAATCCACGTCCATCAACCGAAGAATAAAGATTAGCCCTGAATGATTGAAGGATCTTATTCTTGGAATCTAATAATTTACCCGAAGCAGTACAGAAGTATTCAGGCGCGAGATGTCAGATCTAACGTCATCCTGTGTTGCCATATGGTGCTTGTAATAGGTTTCTAAGCCTTTTCAGCCATATAGATGGGATTTTAGACCTTAAACAAACGAAACCAAGTACCCCATCGGTTATTGAAGCATAATATGAAGAAACAGTCAAATCCTGAGGCAAATGAAGAATCCTACGCAAAAATAACCTGATAACTCCATCAACCTTCCGCAAAACTCCCATACGAAGATTAGAAAATACTAGGTCGTGAAACAAAGATGGTATAAGGTGTACCAGGGCCAACTCTACGAGGGTGAGTCAAAAAGTAAGGTCAATGCTCTTGTTAGGTATGCAAGCAGAGCTGCGGAAGATTGCTATTTGGGGAGGGAGGGGAGGGAAGGGCACGTGACCTATACACGTGGTGGATGCAATCGCTAATCTTCTAACTGCAATTTCCCAGCAGTTCTAAGGGCGTAAACATTGCCGCTCGTATGTCGGAATGCTCCACCGTCGAGCAGCGAACTGTAGTGAGATTTTTATGGGCTGAGGGTGTGAAACTCGCTGAAATTCATCGTAGGATGCTTATGCAAAATGGGGAGGACAACTGCTTGAACCAGAGACATGCGTGCAAGTGGATAGAACAGTTTCAATCCTGTAGAACGAATGTGTTTGATGAAGCTCGCTCGAGCCTTCCGTCGACCTCTCGCACAAAGGACCAGCTGGATCGCATCGATACGCTCATTAAAGATCGCCGGGTTACTCTGTCTGAGATCGCCCAAAAGGTAAACATCAGCTATGGTTCCGCATTCTCAATAGTGCATGACGATCTCGGATATCATAAAGTGTGTGCCAGATGGGTGCCACGGCAGTTGTCTGATGCGGACAAGTAGCAGCGCCTGGAAATTGGCAGAAATGTTTGTGCAGCGCTATGAGTCAGATCCCAGCATTCTGGAGAGGATTGCCACTGGGGACGAAACATGGTTCCATCATTACGATCCCGAGAGCAAAAGGTAAAGTATGGAGTGGAAACATCCGAGCTTACATGCAAAAAGATGTTCAAAGTTGTCCCTCCGGCACGAAAATTAATGCTGACTCTCTTTTTTTACATAAAAGAACCCATCGTTGAACACTATCAAGCACAGGGTGACTCAATTAGCAATCGGTCATATTGTGACTTGCTGAAAGACAAATTGAAACCAGCAATTCGAACAAAACGACGGGGAATGTTATCCAAAAAAGTGCTGTTGCTGAACGACAACGCTCGTACACATACGGCATTGGCAACTCAACAAACAATTACCGAATTGAAGTTTGAGGTGTTACCACATCCTGCTTACAGCCCGATCGTAATTTTTGTTGTGGCTTTAACGGTGCTCATCTTAATACCTCTAATGAGCATTGAAGATTACCCAGTACTGGTGGTTGTAGTCCATTTTGTTGAAGCGCACGCCCAAGCAGGTAAAACATGAGTCTTCGTCCAAGTCAAGTAGCTGCTTACCAGAAATCATAATTTTAGTTAAAGTTGCTAGTAATAACTGTTTTCTTTTTCCATGCTTACGCCAGTCAACGATGAAAGACCTGTAATCCTGCCCACTGGAGCCTATGTTGTTTAAGGCGAATCATTCTTAGGGGGTCACCAGACGTATTAGCAAGCAACGCTAAATCATCCGCGTAGGCGAGGTAAGACAAGTATGCACTAGTGTAGAAGTAACCATGATATTGAAGATCTTAAAAAATTATGTCTAGATCAAGGTTCTGAATAACAATGGGGAAAGTAGATCTTCTTGTCTAATACCCCTAGCTGCGAAGTACATCTGTGGAATTGTAACATAGTAATACCATTGATGTAACAATACTAACAGTAAATAATGAATCAACTCTGTGCACCTAATAACCTAAATCTATCTAGAATCGCGGAATGCTTCACCGAGTCAAATGCCTTACGAAAGTCAATGAAAGGAATCAAGTTCTGCAAGCGATGAAAGCAAAATTGAAGTGCCTGAATTTTAAAAAATATTCCATCACCCTTCCAAAATCCCGTTTGTAGGCTATTTATTGGAATAATTTTTTGAAGACGATTCACCAAAATCTTATGATAGTGTTGAACCAAAGCAGATGAAATCGAAATTGTCTGCTGTTATATGAATCAACAACCTCTTTATCCTTAGGAATAAAAATTGCCCTTGCAGTAAGTAATTCTGGTGGACACCATGACAAATATTTCCAAATATTGAATAATTTTCATCAAATTCGGAATTGGGATGCAATAAACAGTCTTAGGCGTCATGCCGTCCCGTCCAGATGTTGAAGTTACACCAATGGCACTTTCCAAGATTTCTTTCTTTCTTTTTCCTTTTTTTTATTTTTCGATTGGGGGTTTAACGATTACCGTGAGCAACTCATTGGGCTATAAGCAGTCGCCCGTTCCTTATTTAGAGTCACTGGTTCCAGGGAAATGAGAGAGACAGTGCCGTAAGACAAACACAACATCCATGCCTCTCGGGATTCGAACCCAGATCCTTCACAGACGAATGATCATAAGCCAGCACTTAGACCACAGCTCCACCAGGGCTTCCAAGATTTCAAAAGGTGTTATTGGTTTATTAAAATTGTCCCAGTGCAGTGAACAATCCCGTAAGCAGTCGTCCAAAATCGATAGGCCTCCCCGGTGGCGCAGTGGTCTAAACGGTTTCTTCTGATCATTCGTCCAAAAAGGGTGCAGGTTCGAATTACGGAGAGGCATGGATGTTGTGTTTGTTTTACGGTACTGGCTCTCTCCCTTCCCTGGAACCAGTGGCCATAAATTAGGGACGGGCTACTGCTTATAGCCCATTAAGTAGCTCACGGTGGTCATTAAACCTCCAATAAAAAAATCGATGGACGTATGCTCTCTCTGCTATCTGCCTTTACCTCATGTGTGTCCTGCGGTGCAGGCACGTCACCCCCCCCCCCAAAGAGGGCCGGGGCATGGCCCACGGGTCAGCCGGGACCATGTGTCGCTGTAAGCAGTCATCCCATGAAAAACGTGCATTTGAGAAATCACAGTCAATTTGGTGTGTGGAACGTATCATCACACACATTTATTTTTCGAAGCGCTGAAGAAGGGATTCTCATTTTTCCTATCTTGCGGTGTGAAAAGAACATCACACAATTGCGAGAAATCTAACAGCCGGGTCATCCGGGAAATTCGGGAGCTAATATGACGAAGTAAATTTCTCCATAATCTTTGTCCCCTCACTCCGGAGTAAGTCGCTCTCTCAACTGAGCTATGCGGACGTATGCTCTCGCTGCTATCTGCCTGTATCTCATGTGCGTCCTGCGGTGCAGGCACGTCACAATACTCAAACCAATACTCAACAAAAAAAATAGGTTCACTTGAGCAAATTTCGAGAGTTGGCGCCTTGCTGTTTTTCGACTTAAGACAGCAACGTCTTTTTTCCTTTTTTGGGATTTCAAAAGCAATGGAGTACGTTTACAAAATTACCTTTCTTTTACCTGTTTAGGCATTGTCTTGGTTAAGAAGTGGCTTCGGCATCATCTAACCTTCGGTAGGTGACGGGGGCGATGCTTATCCAAAATGGCTCCTGAGTCGCCGAGGAGGAAAGTTAGCACAGCGGTTCTTGGACGAAGACTCCATTTTTGTTTTTCAGTCTCGCTACTCCGGGCGGGGTTGAAATGGCAGAGAGTCACAGGCGTCAGGTTACTCGGTCAGGCTTCAAACACGGAAGGAACTGCTAGGCCGGCCTCCGTCACACATGGTGCATTTTTTTGCAGAATGTTTTTCCATTTTCAGAGAGTCAATTCTCTTCTGGCAGCGAACCAAGGAATAAGTGTGGATCAAACTGAACCACACGAGCAAAAGCAGAAAAGTGTGTTGGAGGTTAACCCCACAATCAACAGGAGTCAAGTGAGAGTGAACTCTCTCTCCTCTTACCAAACTTTTACAAACTCATTCGCGCATGCGTCAAATCTCGTCTCGCGATTATGTTAAAAGTGTCTACTCACTCACGGAAGCCAAGGCCGAAAAGCCAAAGTGCATGCGAGGGTGAGGAGGAACAAAACAACTGCTGGGTCATCATGACGACCCTTTAACATACCTTAACGTGACTTGCAGAATCTTGAAGTTCCCCCTCCTTTAATTTTCAAAGTGACCTACCAAGGAATTCCCTGGACTAAACGGGTTACGGAGGAATTTTATCTCTTAAGGTTGGCATCTCCTTGTCTGCAACTCGGCCTGGAAATATTTCTCGAGTGGAAAAAAAAAAAAAAAAAACGGAATGGCGCAGATTCAGGAAATCCTAATTTTCACATAAAATGTACTTCAATACACATCTCGAAAACCCAAGAGTACAATAATTTCACATCATTTTCATTACAAATTGCCGAAGAAGAAATTTTAGAATTCGGGAGAAAAAAAAAATAATTTCCAAAAAAAAGATTATCCTACACACATAATATAAAACTGTTTATCAAATTTTGTGTCTTGCTAACACACCTGAATGTCACAAACTTTAAAAATGCTTCTCATTACATACTATTTAATCTCAGTCATAATGCAAGCTTAAACTAATTAAATTAATTATGCATGATTTCAAGTTACGATTTAATGTTATTTATTGTTACATATGTATAAAAAAATTAATTTTCAAAATGAAGCTAATGATTTATATCACAAATGTTTTAATTTCACATATAGACTAATAATAATTTTAAGCCATTAATATATTTTCCAATTCTCTCCGGAGCTCTCGTTCCGAAGGCACATATACAGTACACGTACACCAAAAAAGAATATAAATGCACAATTACCAAAGAAATCTTGGAGCGAATGGTTTAAGAAAATGAAAAAAAAAAAATTTGTTTTGTTGCTGTCACATGATTCGCCTTAAGAAAAAGAAATTAAAAAAAAATCAATGAGAGGAAAAAAATTAAGGAATCATTCTTGGAGGCAAGAATGCGTGGATGTGTGATTTTTTCGCATAATGGAACCAAATATTTGAGCCCTAAACCCTCAAAACCACTAATAGAAAAACATCAACACATCATATGCACGGGATTACAGTGCCCCAGTCTCGGGGGCTCATTTTTGGGAGCCCCAAAATTTCTTCAAAGTACATTGTGTTGAACAAAAACAGTTCTACGTGGTTCCCATAAAATGCAATCGTCCCGATTTGCAGGTAGGTCCTGAGGCTCCTCATGTCTAAGTCGGGCTCTGGCTCCAGATATTAAAAGTATTTAAATAGGGTCCATTTAACATAATACACAGCTTAATTTTATGAATACTTTTTAAGTAACATTCTGCATTTCGATCTACATATTTAAATGCATGGCTAATCTCGTAAGGCAAACAATAAACAAGCTTAAATTTCTGGAGGAAAAAAATGTTATTGGTATGGGCGGGAGGGAGAGCCGTATCTCACGTACATTACTTCTCCTTGCGATTGCAGACGAATCAGTTTAAACCTATATAAAATACTATGTTTCGAGGAAATTTTCAGACACTACAACAGAGTAAGCCCCATCATAAGATACTTAACACGAGATCAGCTCTCCCAGCTTTTAACGCAAGCGTCACTACCGGATTTCTGTGTTAAAATATATTTGAAGCCCATGACACTACCCTGAAGAAATCCCCCTCCCCATTCTTCCCCCAGGGTCATACAGGCTACCTTGTGGACGGACCATTGGTTGTGAACTCAGAAGTCGCCTTCTGTGAATTCCTCCAGGAGCTGCAAGCGTGTGACAGGGACACAAAATCGTGAATCAGCCTTCCTGCTTTCGTGAGGTGTTTGTGTGTGTTCTTGGCGTAGCGCATATACCAATAACTGATCTGACGCGGGGGGGGGGGATAGAAAGAAATAAAAGGAAAAAGACAAGAAACTTTCAATGATAAACTAACAAATACTTGCCTCCATCCCAAAGTTTAATTTAACAAACGATTCCAGCGAGCCGTCCGGATTTTAAGAAACCGCGCCGAATCAGCTACTTATTATCACCCCTGAAAATACCGCGTTTTACTACGAATGTGTATTTATACAAGTTAACATCAGCTAAGCTTTAGACAGGTTAACATCAGGCAAGCTTTTTACAAGTTAACACCAGCGAAGCTTTAGTTGATGAAAAATGGAGGATCGTATGAAATTTATTCAAGACTAATATTTTAAATCTTTCCTCGAAATTTGCACGACTCGTAACTGAAATAATCATTCACTGCCCGTTTTAGTCTTCATAAAACCAATTACTAACCAGGATTATTAACCTTGGGATCAGAAATGCCTTGATTGCCAGTTTTGTTGTTCTACATGTAACATTCATCCGATTAGAAAACTTGAAAATTACTCGTACACCGCCCTGGAACGGAAATCGAATCCGCATCTCCCGATTTCCGTTCGAGCAAGTTATCCGTTACATCACCCAAGACAACGAAGTTTCAAGTATCTGAGTAGGAAGAATGCATGTAGAACAGTAAAACTGGAAATTCAGTGATTCGTGATTGCTAGGTAAATAATCTTGTCGTTTTTTTGATTGGAGGTTTAACGACCACCGTGAGCAACTCAATGGGCTATAAGCAGTCGCCCGTCCCTAATTTAGGGTCACTGGTTCCAGGGAAGGGAGAGAGCCAGAGCCGTAAGACAAACACAACATCTATGCCTCACCGGGATTCGAACCCGGACCCCGTTCGGACGAATGATCAGTAGGCCATCGCTTAGACCACTGCGCCACCGGGGCGGCATCCTGTCGTTCCATGTACGTATTTAGTAAAGGACATTCTGCCGCCCCGGTGGCGCAGTGGTCTGAGCGATGGCTTCTGATCATTCGTCCGAAAGGGGAACGGGTTCGAATCCCGGTGAGGCATAGATGTTGTGTTTGTCTTACGGCTCTGGCTCTCTCCCTTCCCTGGAATCAGTGACCCTAAATTAGGGACGGGCGACTGCTTATAGCCCATTGAGTTGCTCACGGTGCTCGTTAAACCTCCAATCAAAAAAAAAAAAAGACATTCCTTCCAAGTATTCTATATCTAAGATACTGGCTATTACGCCACAAGGAAGCAGAATTGGCTTCGACCAGCGGAAATCTGAAGATATTCAGATTCCTCATTCTCAAATATTTGGAACTTCGTCGTCCTGGGTGGTGTAACGAACAGCCTGCTTGAACGGAAATCGGGAGATACGGGTTCGATTCCCGCTGCAGGGCGATGTAATTCTCAAGTTTTCTGATGTGATGGATGTCACATGTAGAGCAGCGGCAATTCAGGCATTTCTGACTGCTAGGTTAATAATCTTGTCTTGTTCCATGTATTTAATGGAAAATATATTTA
The DNA here is from genome assembly GCA_039090855.1 of Macrothele yani. Classification (NCBI taxonomy): domain Eukaryota; kingdom Metazoa; phylum Arthropoda; class Arachnida; order Araneae; family Macrothelidae; genus Macrothele; species Macrothele yani. Next base: position 86,887,485 of record CM077017.1, read on the forward strand.
TTTATTTCACTGATTCCATACATTTGCTAACCAGTCATCGTGGCCATAGCAAGTCACAATGATAAAAAAAAAAAAAGGTGATTGTCCTCACACATTATGCAGTACCAGTTCCTCTCGTGAAATCGTGATCTAAGAAGCAAAAATTTCTTAACAGAATGATATTTGATTAACTGAAATTATCGAAAGGTCTGTAAATAAAATGGCGAAAATTTGCACTTTCACCAGTGTCCTCAATTTAAAAAAAACCCCGCCTTTTTAAAATAATCAACCGTTTAGAAACTGACCCTTAACGCATTGCGTTTTCTTAGGTATTTATCTTATGGTAATTTTACAATGTCTTGTTCTTTTTTTTTTTTTTTTTTTTTAAATCCATCCTTCTAAAGAATACCAACTGTTAAAATAATCATCTTTTTAAAAAAAGCATCAACCCTTTAAGATCTGACTTTGTAAGAACCAAATATCAAAACATTCTCTATAGGGTTGAAAATATATTTTAATAAACCATTCCCTAAGTTGAAACCAACTGTTCAAAAGCAGGCTTCTCAAACGAAATATTGCGATGCGTTCGTAAGTGTGTATGTCTGTGTTTGCATCGTCGTGGATGAATTTGTTGAAAAAATGCATGTATTTGATAGAAAAATGCCTTTAACGAAAGTATCGATAAAGATAGTAAGGAAATGATGACTCGACTTTCCTTACTGTGGTTCCACATAATTGAACAAAAGCAACACGTCACATTTACAGCAGCAACAAAGTGACGGGAAAACCTCGGATTTTTTTTTAATAAATACTAGTAAACAAAAAAAAAGTGTACCGCACGTGAAATGAAAATGTACCCCACATGGTTCAGAAGTACAGTGTGCTCAAATTATGCTAAAAAATGATATTTTTACAACTTTTTGCTTCTCAAACATAACCTTTTTCCGAATTGGCTTAGTAAGCTATGATAGTTTTGGTGGCATTCGAAAGCTTTTGAAATGGCATTTCATTTGATATGTAGCATGAAATAATTTTGGAAAAGAAATAAAGTGTGTTCAGTGTCAAAATTCAATATTTGGCATTCATACATTAGCGGAAATTGAAAAAAGAACACCAAGAAGGAGACGTCTGATACCCACGAAATTTATACAGCATAATAACGGAATACAGAGGATAACGTGATCAAAACATTATGGCAAAATACAGCTGTATTTCCTGGTAAACTGAAAAATAACATTTCCATGTAACATGGTCAGTACGAGGTTGAACCGCCATGAACTGCGTCACGCTGTGCAATTCTGGTTTGGGGTATTGAATTCCAAGCATCCTCAACCTGGACGCGTAAATCGGGGATGGTCGTGGCTGGCCGTGGAGACCAGATAAGTCGTTGTCCCATAAAATCCCACACGTGCTCAATGGGGGACAAATCCGGTGAACGTGCAGGCCATGGAAGTTGTCTCACTCCCTGAAGTGCATGTTGCGTTGCACGTGCTGTGTGTAGGCGTGCGTTATCTTGCTGGAATACACCACGATGGACCGACCTTACAAATGGTACAACAACGGGCTGAATGATGTTGTTGATGTAGGAGGTGCTGTTTAACGTACCCGGTACAAACACTAGTTGTGTACGGGAGTGATAGCTGATTACTCCCCACACCAGGAGACCAGGTGTAGGCCCTGTGGGTCACTGGCGGATGCAAGAAGGGTGGAGACGCTCCTCTGTGCGTCTGCGAACAGGCATACGGCCATCGGAGGTTTCCAAGCAGAATCTGCTTTCATCGCTGAACACGACAGATCGCCATTGCGTTCTCCACTGCAGACGTTGGCGACACCACTGCAGCCGTTCCTGACGGTGGGCTGGAGTCAGGGGTACACATGCCAGAGGCACACGTATTTCTGCATCCAGAAGACGGTTGCGGATTGTTCGCACAGTCACCTCAGGTGCAACGGCAGCTCGGATTTGCGTCGCAGTGGATGTTCTGCTTGACAACGCTGCTCTTCTTATGCGTCGATCGGTCCGCTCATCAGTCCGTCTGTGACTCCCGGTTCCACGTCTTCTCGTGTGGGAATGTTCCTCGGACCATCTACGCCACCATCGTACCACCACCGATACTTCCCGTCCAATTCGCTCCGCAATACGACGATACGGCCACCTAGCCTCGCGGAGTCCGACTAGACGATCTCGCTCAAAGTTCGATAAATGCTGAAATCGTACACGTCTTCCATGTACAGGCATTGCAGCTTCTTCAGGGTCTTCGCACGTGTCCGTACGCCGACGACTGATTACATTCACTTCGCCGTACTCCTTAAATACCACCGACGATAATTTGCATATTATGCCGTGCTGTGGCGTAAGCGCTCACCTGTTGGTCCCGAAATTAACATCACACCTACGTAAACTCGATGCCATTAACATATGTAAATTTCATGATCGTCCGCCCCAATTCCTTCTTGGTGTTCTTTTTCCACTTTCCGGCAGTGTATATTGCAAAACCGAGCCATCTACATATCAAGGGAAAAACCAGTTAAAGGCTTTTAAATGCCCCTAAAATTTACTTTTTAGTTCTGTAGAACTGACACAGGGTGTTCCAAAATTATCTTTTCAATGTTGACACTCAATTAAACCTAAACTAAATAAGATAGCGAAGTTCTGTTTTGTGTGCATGTAACAGCAACGCATAAAGTTTTATTGGTACGCAAAAGGTTTTTGGTTACTTTCAGGTACGACCCTGAACTTGTGATGGCTACTCCACAGGAAAAGGCGTAGTGTGTGGCGTGGTTCATAGAGACAAAGTCAGATACACAAGTCCAAAAGAATTTCCGTACCAAATACCGACGTAATCCACCATCCAGACTCTCAATATGCGAGTGGCACAAGAAGTTTATGAAGACTGGTAGTGTGCTTCATCAAAAAGGCGCTAGCCGGCCAAGCACAAGTGTTAAGTCTGACGTCAGTTTACGTCACTTCTGTATTTTGTATTTTGTTATTATTTTGTACTACATGCGCCTGAGTGGCATCAGGAGGAGAGGAGAAGTTGTTTTGGTTCTGGTTATGCAAGGAACGAGGAAGTGTGTCGCCGGGGAAAAGACGAAGTTGTTTGTAGTTGTGATAACAGATAAAGGTTGATTGCGAATAAATATTTTGTGCTGTAGATCTCACGAAACCTGTTTTAGTTTATGGATATGTTTTACGGCTTGTGTAAGTAACATGTGGCGTCCGCTAACACGACTCTAGAGGCAGTCGGATTTGGATACCTTTTATCGAATGAAGGACTTCGTTCTGGAAAAGTACGGTAAGAAGTAAATTAAGAAAGTTCCTATTTCGAATTATAAATAAGTTTCAATTTGCATGAAAATGGAGTCACTCAAGTTAAAAAGGAAAACTTTGCGAATGTCATTCAGCAAAACTGTTAATTTGATTGAAGATGAATTAATTTCAGATGAGCTTAATTTCGAAAGAATTCGTTTGTTGCAGTGTCAGATGAATGATAAAATGGATAGATTAAGTGACATGCAACAACGGATTAGTGACTTACTGTTAGAAACCAATGTTACTGAAGAAGTCTTTGAAATTGATTTTCAAGAGGCTGAAAATTATCGAGAAAGATGTCTCGAATGTAAAATAAAAATACAGAATATTTTACAAGGTCAGATGGTTTCAAGTATACCTGTAGAAAATTATAATATAAGAAATGAGGCTTCTCGGCATAAATTACCTAAGATTGAGCTCAAAAAATTTACAGGTGATCTACATGATTGGCTTGGGTTCTGGAATCAGTTTTCTAAGATACATGAAGACACTAGCTTAGCTACAGAAGACAAATTTCAATATTTAATACAGGCTACCCAGGAGGGATCGAAAGCTAGAGAGGTAGTACAGAGTTTCCCTCCAACAGGTAAAAATTATCCAAAAGTGATAGAAAGTTTGAGGGACAGATTCGGACAAGAGGATTTGTTAGTGGAAGTGTATATAAGGGAGTTGTTAAGATTGGTAATGAAGAATGTTACAAAGCCGTCACCTGTAATGTAAATGCTGTTTATGATAAATAAGAATCAGCATTAAGAGCTTTAGAATCTTTGGGTGTTACTGCTGAGAAATGTGCTCCATTATGATATCCACTTGTAGAAAGCAGTTTGTCCGAAGATGTCTTGCGAACTATAGAAGGATTGTTGATACTCATCTTACGCCTACTGGCCGATTAGAGAAGCTTATGAGTTTTCTTAAAAATGAAGTTGATGCGGAACAAAGAATCTCCATAGCAATGGAAGGTTTCGGATTGGGGAAGAGAGAAGGTCAGATTCGAAGTCAGAAATTTCAGAAAATTGAAGAAGTGACAACAGCGGCTGACCTGTTAGTACATAGTGAAGTTAAACCAACTTATCTTTTCTGTTCAAAAAGTCACCCCAGTTCGGATTGTTTTGGTGCAAAGAATATGTCATTTGAGCAAACAAAAAAAATTGAAAGCAAAGAGAGTTTGTTTTTCGTGTCTGAGAGTTGGTCAAAATGCCAAGAGATGTAGGGTTAGACTTAAATGTATTATTTGTAGCAGACACCATGTTATGTTGATGTGTCCCACATTAACAGAGAGAGTGGTGGAAAATAAAGATTATGCTCATAAAGCGATGGAACAGACTTCTACTTCTCTGACAAGTTTTACCAAAGGCCCTACAGTATTTTTGCAAACACTAAAAGTGAAATTGAGAGTGTCAGATAAATTTTTGTTTGTGAGAGCTTTGGTAGACACCGGATCTCAAAGATCATATATACGTAAGAAAACAATCTTCGTGCAAAATAACTATACTAATAAACTGAATGCCGTCTATGCACGATATAAACCAGGGCCCACCGTGAAACCTCCGGTTAGGTTTAATTAAAATACACCGAGTACAAAAGCAAAACTTATAAGATCTTTCGGATACCCCGCACCGGGTTCCATCATCAGATACATAAAAAAGAGGTAGTATGGGCGGGATACAGACAATTTATAATTTCAACTAGTGACGCAATTTGCAAACTGCCATCTGGTGTGTAAACGAAAACAAATCGATTACAATACAATAATGATTAAGTCAAGCAGCAACATATTAAATTGGACGGTCATGTGCACGATAATCAGTAAAAATAAATGCCCACGGTCTAGGTATGACGTATGGAACACAGTCATTACAACACATATGCCCCTTCCATGCAATAAATGAACTTTCAGTAAATGTTAATTGAGACTTCTTACTTGGTGTGGCGAGGATCTCCGCTTCTGTCCAGATTGGTACATGGGTTCCAGAGTCAACTAATCGGGAGAGAGCGGTTGTTTTGGCACCCACTCGGACATTGTACATGTGTTCCTTCATTCTGGTATTCAAAGATCTTGAAGTGGAACCGATGTACTCTTGGTCAACCGCAGACGGGTCTGTCGCTTTGAGTGGGATGCTATATACACCAAATTTATTGTTCTTATGTACTGAGTCTCGATCTTTCCTAATGCTCTGAAAAATATTTCTTGTTTTGACACCAAAACCGATTCCATGTGTTTTACACACATTCTTTAAAATGTTGACCAAACATGGCACAAAACCAATCGATCCCACATACCTACTACTTCTGGGCTCTCTCGATAAGGTGATGTCATGTACATGCAATAATCTCTCTCGATAAGGTGATGTATATGACATCTCCTTATCGAGAGAGCCCAGAAGTGGTAGGTATGTGGGATCGATTGGTTTTGTGCCATGTTTGGTCAACATTTTAAAGAATGTGTGTAAAACACATAGAATCGGTTTTGGTGTCAAAACAAGAAATATTTTTCAGAGCATTAGGAAAGATCGAGACTCAGTACATAAGAACAATAAATTTGGTGTATATAGCATCCCACTCAAAGCGACAGACCCGTCTGCGGTTGACCAAGAGTACATCGGTTCCACTTCAAGATCTTTGAATACCAGAATGAAGGAACACATGTACAATATCCGAGTGGGTGCCAAAACAACCGCGTGCCGCTCCGGTGGCGCAGTGGTCTAAGCGATGGCCTCTGATCATTCGTCCGAAAGGGGTCCGGGTTCGAATCCCGGTCAGGCATGGATGTTGTGTTTGTCTTACGGCACTGGCTCTCTCCCTTCCCTGGAACCAGTGACCCTAAATTAGGACGGGCGACTACTTATAGCCCATTGAGTTGCTCACGGTGGTCGTTAAACCTCCAATCAAAAAAAAAAAAAAAAAAAAAAAAAACCGCTCTCTCCCGATTAGTTGACTCTGGAACCCATGTACCAATCTGGACAGATACGGAGATCCTCGCCACACCAAGTAAGAAGTCTCAATTAACATTTACTGAAAGTTTATTTATTGCATGGAAGGGACATATGTGTCGTAATGACTGTGTTCCATACGTCATGCCTAGACCGTGGACATTTATGTTTACTGATTACAGTGCACATGACCGTCCAATTTAATATGTTGCTGCTTGACTTAATCATTATTGTATTGTAATCGATTTGTTTTCGTTTACACACCAGATGGCAGCTCGCAAATTACGTCACTAGTTGAAATTATAAATTGTCTGTATTCAGCCCATACTACCTCTTTTTTATGTATCTGATGATGGAACCCGGTGAGGGGTATCCGAAAGATCTTATACGTTTTTCTTTTATACTCGGTGTATTTTAATTAAACGTAACCGGAGGTTCCACGGTGAGCCTTGGTTTATATCGTGCATAGACGGCATTCAGTTTATTAGTATGATCATATATACGAAGAGAAACCGCTACTAAATTAGGCTGTGTTCCAGTTCGACAAGAAATCATTGTACATTTGCTGTTTGGCGGAAAAAAGACATGAAAAGAAACACTTGTGTTACGGAGTGCAACTAGAGAGTGCAGATGGAGGTAACCATAATGATTTCGAAGTTCTAGAACAGAACATTATCTGTGATAATGTTTCTTCAATTAAGGAAGGTCCTTGGATGGATTTTTTTGTGTGAGGTTGAACGACCACCGTGAGCAGCTCAATGGGCTATAAGCAGTCGCCCGTCCCTAATTTAGGGTCACTGGTTCCAGGGAAGGGAGAGAGCCAGTGCCGTAAGACAAACACAACATCCATGCCTGACCGGGATTCGAACCCGGACCCCTTACGGACGAATGATCAGAGGCCAGCGCCTTAGACCACTGCGCCACCGGGGCGGCGTCCTTGGATGGATGAATTGAAACATTCAAATGTTTTGGTTACGGATGCGGAGGAGAGTCCAGGACCTATAGAGATATTGATTGGGGCTGACATTGCTGCACAGATTTTAACTGGAAAACAAAGGAATTTATCTTGTGGAATTCTGGCCATTCAAACACGACTTGGTTGGACTTTAATGGGCAAGGTTCAATCGAAAGTGAATGATAATTTGGCCATGACTGTAATTTCCTTGTTTGTACGAGAAGCCTCAGCCACTGAGCTTTGGAGCCTTGATGCATTAGGCATTACTGATTCAGCCATAAGAAAATCCAAGGAAGAGTTAGATCGTCAAGTGAATTTGAATTTTCAGGAGTCAGTAATTGCCAATGAGGAGGGTCGCTATGAGGTTGCATTACCATGGATAGAAGAACATTTTGTACTGCCTTCTAATAAAGACTTAGCCCTGCAGAGATTGGAAAAGACTACAAACAAATTACACTGCCATGATTTGTATTCTACATATAATACAGTAGTACATTATTAGAATGGCTGTCTTTAGGTATAATGGAAGAAATGCCACCACGGGAAATGGCCATTATTTACCACATAGGCCTGTTGTAAAGCAACATTGCACCACTAAAATAAGACCCGTATTCGATGCATCAGCACGAGAAAAGTCTTCTCCATCTTTGAACCAATGTCTCAATTGCGGACCTAACCTTATTGAACTGATTCCTAAGCTTCTCCTCAGATTTATAGAAAAAAAATATGGTGTGTGTGCAGATATTGTGAAGGCATTTTTACAAATTAGTGTTAAAAAAGTGGACAGAGATTTTTTGCGTTTCTTGTGGTGGGGGGAGGATGGAAGAATAAAAGTTTTTCTTTTTTTTTTTCGTCATACCAGAGTGGTGTTTGGTGTCGTCAGTAGTCCTTTTCTTCTAGGAGCTGTCCTTGAATATCATATACGTAAAGGTATCAAAGAGCACCAGTATACAGAAGCTCTGATGGATCGACTTCGACAAAGTTTCTATGTTGATAACGTAGTCACAAGTGTCGACACTGAGTTAGAACTCGGACAGTTTATCAATGAGGTACAGAAAGTAATGGAAAAGGGAAAATTTAATTTAAGAGACTGGCAATATACTGGAAGTAATGAGGCTGCTCTGTCATCAGCCTTAGGTTTATTATGAGACCAAAGAAAAGATGTGCTACTTTTGAACATGCAATGGTTGGAACATTATCAGATGGGTACTGTTGTAAAAAGACTCATCCTGTCGGTAGCCCAGAGAGTATTTGATCCCATTGGGGTGGTGAGTCCTGTCTTCTTGATTTCAAAACAATTACTTTAAAGGATTTGGAAAACGAGAAGCTCATGGGACACTGAAGTTGATACTACCACCTCAAGGGAGTTTTTGAACTGGTTTAAAGATCTTCATTTGTTGAAAGAAGTAAAAATAGAACGCTGGGTTTATGGGCCTGGTCTAAGTGAACGAAGGATCACCATACACACCTTTTGTGATGCAAGTCAACATGCGTATGCTGCGGCGATTTTCATTAGAGTACAGAGAGGTAAAACGATCAGAGTTCATCTTTTGGGGGCAAGGTCAAGAGTAGCTCCTGTCAAGTCTGTGACTATTCCTCGTCTGGAGTTATTGGCAGCACTCATAGGTGCCAGACTATGCAATTCGGTCGTAGAGGGATTACGTTGTTCCAAAAGCGAAGAAATAGAATTGTGTTTCTGGACCGATTCAACAACAGTATTGGCATGGATCCGAAATGACCAAATGTGGTCTGTTTTTGTTAACAATCGCGTGAAAGAGATCAGAATGCTAACAAAACCTGGGTCCTGGAGATATATACCTGGTGAAGTCAACCCTGCGGATCTTCTTTCCCGAGGCTGTTCAGTTAGACAGTTTATTGCTTCTAGTGGGAGGGTCCAGCTTGGGCAATGGAGGAATGGACAATTGGGCAATGGGCAATGGGGGAAGGTCAATTATGGCCTTCGACAGAAATAATTTATGAGAAAGAAAAGTCATTCAAGAAAAAAGAAAAACTTCTCTCAGGAGTCAACAAATTGCTTGTCTTACGCATCATAATTGGACTACAAGTGTCGACACTAAGTTAGAACTCGGACAGTTTATCAATGAGGCACAGAAAATAATGGAAAAGGGAAATTCACTTGAAGATTCTAATAAAGGCTTAGCGCTGCAGAGATTGGAAAAGACTACAAACAAATTACACTGCCAGAATTTGTATTCTTCAGAGAACGAAAAGTGTAATAAGTATTTGGGAAAAGAGTGGTACTGTCAATTTTTCTCAAGTTACGACAAAATGGTCCGAATGATAGCTTGGGTGAGCAGATTTATTTACAATTGCCTACAACCACAAAATAAGAGAAGGATGGGGGAATTGCTTTATTTAGAATTTATAAAAGCAGCGGAGAAAATAATTGAGTTTGTACAAAAGGAATCCTTTGACTGCGATACTGATAAAAGACTAAAGTCTTTAAATGCCTATAGAGATGATCGTGGAATTTTGCGTTTGCGAACAAGAATTGTTCATCGCCAGGATACAGATGATTTTAAATGCCCTGCAGTTCTGCCTTCTCGTCATCCAGTGTTAGATAAACTTATCATGTCGGAACATATCGAGAATTCTCACTCCAGTGCTCAAATATTATTAAATATTTTGAGAGAACATTACTGGATATTAAATGGCAGGAGAGCTATACGGTCAGTGATATCAAAATGTGTTATCTGTCGCAGACAAAATGAAGGACATCTCAATGCTCCCATGGCGCCACTACCCGAGAAAAGAGTAAAAGACGCATCAGTATTTGAAACGGTGGGAGTGGATTTAGCAGGACCTTTATATTTAAAGGGAGGTATTAAGGCTTGGATTTGTCTATTCACCTGTGCAGTGTACAGAGCAGTACATCTTGAACCTGTATTCACTGCGGTATTTCTGCAGGCCTTTCGAAGATTTATAGTGCGACGTGGAAGACCCAACACTGTTTATTGTGATAATGGAACTAATTTCGTGGGCGCTGCTATTGTACTAAATTCTGTTGACTGGAATGAAGTATCGAAATTTGGCACATCCAGAAAGATAGAGCGGAGATTTAACCCTCCATCAGCTCCTTGGTAGGGCGATTTTTGAGAAAGATTAATCAGAATAGTAAAACAGATCCTCAGAAAGGTTTTGAGTAAAGCGTACCTATCATACGAGGAAATGGCCACTATCCTATGTGATATTGAGTAGGTCATTAATTCGCGTCCAATTACTTATGTGTCAGAAAGTGATGAATTGGTTCCTCTGTCACCTGCTCTATTTCTACATGATATAAAGAATAATAGTGTAGAAGATTACGATGCAGTTAACTCCAAATCATTGAACAAGCGATTAAGATATCGACAACGTTTCAGATCAGAATATTTAGGAAATCTCATACAAAGGACTCGCTCAGACATTCATCCACACGAGATCTCGAAAGGAGATATTGTGCTTATAGGTGATCAGAATGTCAAACGTATAGACTGGCCCTTAAGACGTGTTCTGGAACTCATACCAGGTTCAGACGGTGTTGTAAGACTAGTTCGAATACAAACAGCTAATGCTAAAAACTGTTACGCCCTATCCAGCGTGTTTTCCCTTTGGAAATATCTTCGAACTGTTCGGACTCTATTGAACAGTTACTGGATCTACCTACACCACGGACGATCTCTACGGATCTACCTACTCAATCTCAAGTTAGTGACTCTAAGATTGGAGATATGATCAGAGAACGAGATTATCAAACGAAGAGTGGCCGAGTCATCAAGGTTCCTCAGAAGATGGACTTGTAAACTTCAAAACTGTTGATCGTAAGTATTATTTGTTGAGTTACCTTCCGGCAACTCAAGGTGGGAGTATATGTTAAGTCTGACGTCAGTTTACGTCACTTCTGTATTTTGTATTTTATTATAATTTTGTACTACATGCGCCTGAGTGTCATCAGGAGGATAGGAGAAGTTGTTTTGGTTCTGGTTGTGTAAGGAACGAGGAAGTGTGTCGCCGGTGAAAAGACGAAGTTGTTTGGAGTTGTGATAACAGATAAAGGTTGATTGCGAATAAATATTTTGTGCTCAAGATCTCTCGAAACCTGTTTTAGTTTATGGATATTTTTATGGCTTGTGTAAGCAACAAGTGAAGAGGATACGGAACGTGTTCGACAGAGTTTCCTACGAAGTCCAGAGAAGTCCATTCGTACCAAGGTAGTTAGAATGAGAGAAGGTAGGTCAATGAGTTCGCCCATCCCACTCCGGCTTAGGTTTCCAGGAATCAGTGACGTCAGTGGAACTCGCTTAGAGCTGTCCAACGCTCCCTCTCCGCAGTGCAGACCAACTCGATTTGGCAGACGTTCACTTGGTATCGTGAACTAGTTTTCAGATCAAGGTAGTTTATATTTCTTTGTTTAATTAACGAATAATTTTACAATCATCCGTTACCAACTGAATTCAAGCACAGGCTGAAAATGCTATTGCTTGGATCAAAGCTTCCGCTGCCGGCAAATGGCAACGTTAAAAACGTCGAAGCAGGGCTGGATGAGGGCGGTCGCCCCGGGCACCACACTTTAAGAGAAAAAAAAAACAATCACTTTTTGTAGAATTTTTTATAATTATTTTTTCTTTCGTAAGTTTTGGAGCGCGTAGCCCTTAAAAAGATTTTTATTAAGTTTTTGTTTTCCAATCCTACCGCCTCCATTTTCGAATAGGTTATCGCCCTTCCCCGTACAGATACTGAGACTTTCAGATTTCAAAATATTGTTGTAACCACCTTAATGTTTTCCGCATTCATGAATTTTATAGTAAATGAAATTGCATCATTTTGCGGGACCTACTTTAATATATTCAACAATTTGTGTATAAAGCAAATACTTAAATTTAACAAAAGAAAAAAATCAATCACTGCAACATGTATATCGGAAAAAAAATTATTTTTACGAATTTATTTTAGATGAGTCCTTAATACTTCCTACACAAAAATATTCGGAACGCAAAAATATTTGCTACGCAGGTATCTTTTTAAGCTTAAAGACAATACGTATTTCTGTGAGATAATTAATCATTATGTCTTTAGAGCAGTTTTCGTGTGTGTTCTTTACGAACGGCATTTTTCAAGTAACGATTTCATTACAATATGTGATTTATTTTCTAGTGCCAGCAATGAAATTTTGCTCCGGTCCCCACAATTAATAGGAGCCACTTTATTTTTTAATTTAATGGAAACATAAGACGAGGCAGAAAATTCGAACGCCTGTTAGATGGGTAATGTAATGTGTCTATTAATACTTGCAGCTTTGCTAATCCTGAAGAGAAAGAACCGAAGAAGTCATACGCTATTTTGCTAGATATTTAGCCTTTCGTCACAAAAAAAAAAAAAGTACTAGTAATAAATAAAAAAATAAAAAAAATAAAGAATTGGGAACATTTCCTGCGTAACCGGGAACCAAAATAAAGGCTGGGTCGAGATTTTATCTAGCGATACCAAACAACATTAGGATAGAAACTGTCAAACAGTTTGAATCATTTTTTTCAGAATTTCATGGAGCTGGCATATACAAATCCCAAGGGGCCACAAACAAACTTCAATCGCAATTGAAATTAAACTTTCCCCAAGTTAACGTGGGTGTTATTAAAACCTATGCGAGAGCAAGAACATTTTTCGTATTAAATATATTAACAACGTCAACCAACAAAACTTAATGAAGAGAAAAAACCAAGCACATGCATTGAATTCCAGGGAATTAAAAAAAAAGGAAACAATGGAGGGAAAGTTCCAAGTTTTAGTAATTGGTAAGTTTTGTTTTTAATTCTGTAATTCTTATTTTAAAAATTCCGCTTATGTATCTTAAAAGCTTCTAATTTGAACTAAGAATCACGCATTTCACTATTCTTTACCAGCACGCCCGAAAACTGCTGGGGACCAACTATACGGCACAGGCCTCTGTGAGGAGAGACCACCCACTGTTTGTTTACAGTCTTTGACCTACCTCTCTCATTGTAACTACCTTGCATTCGTACGGCTTCCAGGTAGTTGGAGTTTACCACCTACAACGATACACAGGCTGCTGCACAAGCGCTGCACCTGACTGCCTACAAAGTTCATTTGACACAGGCACCGCACCCCGGGGGTAAACCGAAACGTTTCTATCTTGCTGTTGATATGCTACACATGATTGATAATGAGGAAGGCTTCCTAAAACGTGTTTTATTCAGCTATGAGACAACGTTTCATGTCTGTGGTGTTATCAACAGGCATAACTGCAGAATTTGGGGGTCTGAAAACCCACATGCCGTCTGTGAGGTGGAACGTGACAGTCCTAAGGTTAAAAAGTCGCGGTCTCCTGTACAACCGCATCATCAGCCCATTCTTTTTCGCCGAAAACACAGTAACATCCAATGTTTATTTGACATGCTGATTGAGTTTGTTACCCCACAATTGGAAGGGCCTGCAACCGGCTATCATATTCCAGCAGGACTGTGCACTTCATGTTCGTGACTTTCTTGATAAAACTTTTCCGGAGCAATGGATTGGACGGGATGGTCAAATTCTTTGGCCTCCACGTTCACCGGATCTTACCTTGTAGATTTTTCTGTGGGGCTATGTGAAGGATATTGTGTACCGCACAAAGGTTCCGGATGTGGATGAGCTGAAGCACAGGATTACAGCTGCCATCACAACAATTCCTGAGGATATGCTCGGGAGAACATGGCAGGAGGTCGAATACCGTCTCAACGTTATTCGTGCAACCAACGGTGCGCATGTGGAGCTCTACTAGCAACCCAAGAAACTTTGGAACGTGTTGTTCAATATGCAATAAGCCGATTTTTGTTCTCTTATTCCGTTTCTGTTTTATTGAGGGTCAAAGTTGTAAAGATAATTTTTGAACACCCTGTATTATTGCAATTTTGATGCTGTCCGACAAGTTCAAATTTACACGTTTTTACAAATTTCTGTTTTTTTTTCAAATTTCCCATATCTCAGAAAATTTTTGTCCCGGAAGTGCAATTTTTGGCGCACCTCATTTTCCCAGCAGAACCGACAAGATCAGTTTTCACAAAAATAAATGATTTTCACCGATTGCCAAGTTTTATAGAAATAGATTACAATCACGTAAATTCATCATACCAGTCAGACATTTCATCATTATAATGTCTGACGGATATAATGAATTTACTGACTCTTATGCTGCTTAACTTAAGTAGTAAACAGATTTAAGGAAGAACATATATGTTTTTTACGGAATTTTTCATAACTATTTAACCTTCTACGTATGCGAATTTTTTTACGGAACTTTTCAAAACAGTCTGTGTTTGGTGACATACCTAGGTAACTCAGAAAGCATGAATTATGTGCTGCAGGAGGACAGTTCGATAACACTTTCATGGAAAATTATCAGCTTTAAAATAAATGTAGGTTCAGCCGATCGTCCATCAAATTCTGTGTCATTGAAGACGTAGTAAAAATCTATGATTATTAAACCATAAATCTCTAAATTTTCTCAAGTTTTTTTTTTTTAATTTTGTTAAAATTCTCTCAGCATACTTTATTTTTCCGAAGTGTGTGTATGTGTGTGTGTGAATTTAAGTCATTAGTTCTTACTATGACACATAAGCCACTCAAAAGAACTGCTTCATGCCTGAATTCATTCGTTACACAGTTTATAAAAATTGGTATTCGTATTAATATATTCGAATAAATTAACACTACTTATTCGAAATAAATTAACACAAAAATTGAAAAATTGACACAAAATTAGTGACTACTTTAGGCTGTGTGTTTCCTTTTTTTTTTTTTTTTTTTTTTGTTGGATCGGACCTCATATTTCCACACTGTTGTTCCGTATAGACATGAAATATTAGTGGATCAAGGTGCTTAACCTTGCTCACATTTGTAGCAGTTTCTTTAAGCCTTAAGCCTAATGCTTAATGTGGTGATAAGGGTTTAAACCCTTATCAGCACATTTAAAAGTACAACGTTATCAATATTGCATAAATGTGAAAATGGAATAAAAAATTAGAAAATTATTAAGAGCCAATGATGCATCGCACGTGAAATGCTTGCGAAGTGAGTTTCAGATCAGCCCAGGATTTTTCAGAGAAATTTAAGCTGCAGTCTTGAATTTTATAGTGAGGTGCGTGTGAATAAAAACTCAGAGTAGATCATGTGTAAATGATTTTAGGAAGGGAGTGTCTGACCCCAGGTCTTAAATAGCGCTTAGAAATAAGAAGTTAAGACATTTGGGCTAGGAAAGTGGCACGCAAGCGAGGTAGAAAGTGAAAGGAAGACATCCTTATTTAGCCAGTACCCGGGGTCCGACGGTTTAACGTGCACATCCGACGCACGGCGGATATTTAGTGGTTCGAGCAATCGTACCTGCTTGGGATCGAACCTGAGATTCCCCGGTGGCAGTCACGAACGTTAACCACTAGGCCACGAATAAAAACTATATCACTGAAACTGATACAAAGGAAGAAACACATCATTCAGATGGAAGAAACACATCATTCAGCTGGGTTTAACCTTTGTTCAGATTTAGGTCTCAGTCCTTTGTGGCAATTTTTAAGTAAAATGCTTAATATTTCGTTTATATAAATGCGATAAATATTAATAAAGACTACGCAACACATTGATCATGACACAGTTCCTAAGCCTCAGGCCTTTTCAGTAGAATTATTGTAACAGTCTTAGGATTTGGTATGAGAACTTGTGACGTATATTCTAAAATAACTTTCATTTTTTGTTACTTTTCCTATGTAAATTTGAGTTTGTTCTCCTTTATACTTCCAAACTTAACGTGATATCTTCTCTCTCACGAGAATGAGGTTGGCAACACATTTGAGGTCAGAGAGAAAGTGACGTATGGATGTGATAAGAACGATGGATAAAAAGGGCGATACAACAGTTGCTCGGGTGGACGTGTGTGTGTAGACGTTCGATCGCTAAGAATAATGTGAAGTTTACCTGCTGTGCTGTATGTTGGATCTACTGAAGTATTGCTGGACCAATAAAAAGTTATCGTAAGTTGACTTCTGTTTATGTTTCGTCTGGCCGTAAACTATTGCATCGTATTCTTATTTAATGGTTTTAGACTTAGCGTAAGGTCAGTCTTGCTCACGAAAAAGACATTACGTTATATTGGCGCCCGAACTCGCTGAAACAGATTCATAGAAGAAGTCAGAAATGGCAAATATCGCGGATTCTCTCGGTCTCTTTGACCACTATAGACATATGTTGTGCCTAATAATTCTCCAACAAATATTCCACGCACTCAGCGTTATACTGTACCACCTAATTCTCTTGCAGCCCGCTGTTCAGATTTATCGGACAGTGAATACGCAAGGAACGAAAATCATGTTCCGCGTACTTCAACTGCAGTACCCCATCAGCCATTCACCCACCACCCCCAGTAAGAAGGAGCCAAATCCTTGCTCATTATGTACCCCATGCGGGTTCCATTGTATTCAGGGGAAACGGCGGGTCGCTTAGGTTTCTTGAAGATCTCAAAGAACACTTCGATTTGTATAATGTTCCTGAGGATTGCCAAGTGCCTATTGCTGGCACATGTTTGCAAGACACTGCCAAGGTCTGGTACAGACAGTGGCTTCGGATGAACATAGAGGGCTCCTATCATCAATTTAGGACTGAATTCTTGGACGTATTTCCCTTTGGCACAAATAAGGCCGGCCTTGCTCAACAACTGTTTTCCAGGCGACAGCGGGCGTTAGATACCGTCTCGTTTGCTCTGCAAACAGTTAGGCTTTATAAATTATGGGATCCCGCTGCAGTCGATTCTAACATGACTGACACTTTACTATAGCAGCTGGACTACTTCCTGCATGATTTTTTAGAAGTTAGACGTCCTGTCTCTGTTCACGAGTACCTGAAACTCATCCGAGTTTTTGAGGAACGTCAAGGCAAAGGGCAATCTTCACAGAACCCATTACCTCAGGTCCAAACATATCGCCAACCTAGGCAGTTCCAAGAATACCGTCAACCTAGGCAGGTTCAAGAATACCACCAACCTAGGCAGTTTTAAGAATACCGTCAACCTAGGCAGGTTCAAGAATACCACCAACCTAGGCAGGTCCAAGAACCTCCTCTTCAAAGACAGAATTATCAGCAGCCTAAACAGAACTTTCCACAAGGACAATTTTTTAATCAGCCCAGACAGGCTGCTTATCAATCGAGAGTGGATAATTCCTATCAGCAGAGTAGATACGTGCCGCCGCATCGACGGGCATCAAAGGTGCGATATCATGACTTTACGTTTGTATAACAACCAAAGTTCTCGTCCCCGGTATAATTATTACCCGGGGGACCAAACATATCCTAAACACCGTGCTGGGGGGCAGGAAAGGCCAAGTGATACTAATGCTGCCTCTCTTGTACGTTATCACAACTCAGCACGTTCTGGTGCTTCTGCAAATTTTCAAAAACAACCAAGACATGTTAATCACATTCACTCCAATTTAAACTTCCACATTAAGTAGATGGGTCGATTCTATCTCCTTGTATCTCTGAAGACTTCAAATATCTTTTTTAACCATCCAAGCCTTGCAGTTGCTTGATATTCTTGTCACTTTGGGTCAAGTGGTGGTATCCACAAAAATAGATTCTGGATCTGACATTTCTGCATTAAACTTTGATTTCTGTGCTGCTACCTTTCCAAATGCTTGTGTCGAGCTCCTCCCAGCAATGTCTGCGAGGTGCCGACAAAAATATCTTTTCAATCTCTGGCTCAGTTCATTTACCTGTCAAGATTGGCAAGGTTCAGCTTTCACATACATTTCTCTTGATCCAAGATTTACCCGTTGATTGCCTTCTGGGGGTGGATTTTATAAAACTATTTAAACTTACGCTTGACTTTGAGCATGGGCTAACCTTAATGTCTGAGATTAGTCCTCCCACCCGAGAAGAGCCCATTGATTTTTCTCCAGTCATTGCAAGAGAGAGATTGTTACCTGAGCACAAAAGCCAACTTTGTCAGGTTTTAAACAGCCGACCTTGATTATTTTCCGAGAAGTCAGGGTTCACACAGGTGGTGTATCACACCATTGATTCGGAGGGGGCTAGTCTCATAGCATGTCATCCTTATCCATGTCCTAACCAGAAAAAAAGCTGAGTTCCAAAAACAAATTCAGGACATGCTCCATTCGGAATTATTAAAGAATCACTTAGGCCTTGGTCAACACCTGCTTTTCTTGTTCCTAAGAAACAATCTGGGGAGTATCGTTTTGTGATAGACTATCGGAAACTGAATTCTGTGACTAACACTATCAATTACCCGTTACCCATAATAAGCGATATTCTCCTGGATTTATCATCAACAAACTGGTTAACAACTTTAGATTTGGCTAGCGGTGATTGGAAGGTTGCCGTCCACCCTAATTCAGTGGAGAAAACTGGATTCATTACCCCGTTTGAAGTACATGAGTTCTTGAGAATGCCTTTTCGATTGGCGTATGCACCCGCAACCTTTCAGCGCCTTATGGACTCAGTCTTACGTCTTGTGCTCGGACCTAATGTCCATGTCTATCTGGACGACATTATTATTTCTTCTGAGACTTTTGAAGAGCATTTGTCTCTGTTGAACCAAGTTTTTGAAATTTTACATAATGCGGGTTTGACATTAAAACCTGCTAAATGTCAAATTGGGCGGGACGAACTGGTATATCTGGGACTTAAAATTACCCCCAATGGTCTTCTAACTGATGACTCAAAGGCCAAGCCGATTTCTGAATTCCCTAGGCCTAAGTCAGCAAAAGAGTTGTCTCGATTCTTGGGCATGGCCAGGTGTTATCAACAGTTCGTTCCGAGATACGCGAACCCTTATTTGTATTAAATCGAAAGTATAGGCACTTTGTTTGGTCCACGGAGGCAGAGACTGCTTTTAATACTCTAAAACATGCTTTGTTTTCACCACCTGTGTTAGCCTTTCCTAACCATACAGAAATGTTTGATATTTATACTGATGCTTCAGGTGTTGGTCTGGGTGCTGTATTATCTCAACGAGGGCATCCTATTGCATATGCCTCTCGAACTCTTAACAAAGCAGAACGTAATTATTCTGCTACTGAGCGAGAATGCTTAGCTATTTGTTTGCAGTTACAAAATTTAAATGCTATCTCAATCACTTAACTGTCAATGTAATCACGGTTCATTCAAAATTACAATACTTAAATACTGCTAAGAATCTTTCTCGTAGACTTCTGAAGTGGACATTTAAACTTCAAGAATTTAATGTACGGATTCAGTATCGACCTGGCAAGTCTAACCAACTGCCCGACGCACTGTCTCGCTGTCCGGTCAATTCTGATGGCCAGGCGGATACTGAACCTCCCTCCCTATTTCTAATCTCTGAAATCCCTTCAACAGAGCAGATATCTTCTGAGCTGCCAAATGATCCAGATTTTGGAGAAATTTATAATTTTTTGCTCGCTGGTTCTTCTGCTCAGAGTGAACCTTCTTTAGCAGGTCGTAGTCAAAATTATGATATCATCGATGGTATTTTGTATTACAAAACATTTGTGAATTCGAGAGCTGAGTACCGCCCTGTGATACCTCAGTCTTTCCGAATGGCTCTATTACATGACTTTCATGACATTCCTCTTGCCGGCCACTTAGGCATACGAAAAACTCGTACTAAGCTTAGAGACGTAACATACTGGCCGGATATGTACGATGGTATACTCATATACATTCGCTCTTGTGAGTACTGTCAGAAGTAAAATTATGATAACAAACGACCAGCCGGTCACCTTACTTATAGTTCTAGTTGATAGTTCTAGTTATTATGTTTTTGAAACTATATCTATAGATTTATTGGGCCCTTATCCATTATCAACTGAAACTAAGTCTTGTTATATTTTAGTTGTCAGAGTTAACTTCTTTAAATGGGTGGAAGCATTCCCCATTAAAGCAGCTACTGCTGATGTAATATGTGATAATCTTATACATAACACGTTTACTCGTTTTGGCTGTCCCTGTACCGTAGTCTCGAACCACGGGGTTCAGTTCATTTCAGAGTTATTCGAACGAATGTGTGCGAGGCTCCAGATAAAACACAAATTTATCAGACCATATCACCCTCAAGTCAATCCGGCTGAGCGCATTAACCGAACTTTACTAAAGACGATCTCAACTTTAATTGGCATTAATCATGAGCGTTGGGACGATCATGTTGAATTGTTTTGCTTCGCCCTTCGGTCATCTTTTCATGAGTCAACGCGGCTTTTTTTTTTTTTTTTTTGGAGGTTTAACGACCACCGTGAGCAACTCAATGGGCTATAAGCAGTCGCCCGTCCCTAATTTAGGGTCACTGGTTCCAGGGAAGGGAGAGAGCCAGTGCCGTAAGACAAACACAACATCCATGCCCGACCGGGATTCGAACCCGGACCCCTTACGGACGAATGATTAGAGGCCAGCGCCTTAGACCACTGCGCCACCGGGGCGGCTCAACGCGGCTTACGCCCGCTGAACTTTTTCTCGGGCGCAAGATTCGCACCCCATTTGAAAATTTAACTGGTGTTGTGGATGAAATTACCCAGCGATCAACACTTGAGTCCGTAAAGAAACTGGCAGAAAAGGCATCATTCGAGCTCAGGTAAATCAAGCTCGACACTATAATGCAAAAGGAGAAAACCAGATCTCGCAGTTGGGGATCTGGTATTGTTAGAAACTCATTTTCAGTCCTCCGTTGCACATACATTTGTGAGAAAATTTGCACCCTTATATGAAGGCCCCTTTGAATTGGTGGAATTGTACAATAATAATGTAGTATTAAAGAAGCCAGATGGCTCCCTACAGTCTGCCCATGTTCAGCAATGCAGGAAATGGTTTGTTCGAAATAATGATGCAATTATCGACCCTAAGTCTCCTAGGAATCCTTAGGCAGAGGGTGGGACTCCTTCACAAGCCTTTACTGTTGATGATTAAATTATTGACCCCACCCCTGTCCTGTCCGATTCTCTACTTTCGTCTGAGCAGGTCTTTCCTTCCACTTCTTTTCAAGATTCTCATTCTGACATTCTCCCATTCACTCGAGGTGCTACAATCATTTCTACTCCTCCGTCTCCGGCCTTCTCAAGACACGAGAGATCACCTTCACGTACTTCCAGTTCCTCTGGGTATTCTCGTTATGTGCAACGTGGTTCATTTTCATCTGCTTCTCACAAATCAATTGCTCCTTTTACTTCTTCACACATGGTGCCTCCGTTTGGTCCTACATTTAAGACATCAAAAAGAAGAATAACTGACATTTCACCTTCTTCAGATAGCTCTATCTCTCCTGTGACCAAAAGCGCCGTACCTCTTGTTGATACTGATTCATCAGACACTATAGTTGAGGTTCTTCAGTCTCAAGTGAGAAAATCTCTGCTTCTGTTTCCATTGAGCAGTTGCCTACTTTTGGAACATTGGGTCAGTCTACACGAGGGCAAAAACGTCCTGTTTCACAAACTGTGTCCTCAAAACCTAGCAAGCGTCCGCCGCCTGAATTTCCCCCTCCTGTTCCACACACGCACAGTGCAACTTCAAGTATTAGTTTGCAACCCCGACGACGAGTCCAGCCCTTGTATCCGCCTGGATCCCGTCCTTGGAATCTCCGCTCGGGACGGACGGAACCAATACCTGCATCGACTATTCTTTGTAGTCCACGGAAGCGTCCTTCTACCTGTACTCCGCTTCTTCGCCCGCCAAAGAAACGGTCTGATCTACAGTCGTCTCCGATTCCTGGTTCGTCTCCAAGTCAGCCTGGAACCTCCTTGAGTCAGCCTGGAACCTCCTTGAGTCAGCCTGATGATCCCGCTTCTTCCGGATAACTTGCCCTGTCAACAAGGAAACCTGGCACATTCCTGCGATCCAGTAATTCTCGACATGGGCTTTGAAACGTGAAGCTTCAAATACGTCGTTGTCACCCCGACAACAAATCAAGCGTATTGAGACGCAAATCTTCTATGCCACAAAAAGGTAGTGTTAACATTTTCTTTTTTGGTTATTACAATTGACTTTTTCAATGCCCAAGAACTTTTGCTGCATAGAGCCTTGCTCTATAGAAAGACTATTCACTTGAACATTTTTCTATACTCAGTAATATGTATCACAGAACTTTTTATACAATGAGAGTAGACTTTCATTTGATATACGACAATTTTTTTATGATAGTGCTCAGATTTGTTTGCACTTCCATAGCACTCATCAAATCTTGCTTTTTGCTGCCAGACCGGTCGTCCGGCGCCGTGGTTGCTCGTGGGCGACCACTGGTAAACTCTTGGACAGCGGTTCCTGTCGTTTGAAATGCTCTCCAAGCTCGTGAAACGATGCTGTGAGCGATACCGAACTTCTAGGCCACACTAGTCACAATTCGAGCTTCTTCCAACTTCCCAATGACGCGACCTTGGGTAAAATCATCCAGATGTCGTCTACTGGATTGCGTGTTGACCATTTCACACGGTGGCAGCAACTCGACGTCGTTCAAACCGATGTACACCGTGCAACGTGCGTTTTTTGGAGGTTTAACCCCCACCGTGAGCAACTCAATGGGCTATAAGCAGTCGCCCGTCCCTAATTTAGGGTCACTGGTTCCAGGGAAGGGAGAGAGCCAGTGCCGTAAGACAAACACAACATCCATGCCCGACCGGGATTCGAACCCGGACCCTTTACGGACGAATGATTAGAGGCCAGCGCCTTAGACCACTGCGCCACCGGGGCGGCTCAACGTGGCTTACGCCCGCTGAACTTTTTCTCGGGCGCAAGATTCGCCCCCCATTTGAAAATTTTACTGGTGTTGTGGATGAAATTACCCAGCGATCAACACTTGAGTCAGTAAAGAAACTGGCAGAAAAGGCATCATTCGAGCTCAGGTAAATCAAGCTCGACACTATAATGCAAAAAGGAGAAAACCAGATCTCGCAGTTGGGGATCTGGTATTGTTAGAAACTCATTTTCAGTCCTCCGTTGCACATACATTTGTGAGAAAATTTGCACCCTTATATGAAGGCCCCTTTGAATTGGTGGAATTGTACAATAATAATGTAGTATTAAAGAAGCCAGATGGCTCCCTACAGTCTGCCCATGTTCAGCAATGCAGGAAATGGTTTGTTCGAAATAATGATGCAATTATCGACCCTAAGTCTCCTAGGAATCCTTAGGCAGAGGGTGGGACTCCTTCACAAGCCTTTACTGTTGATGATTAAATTATTGACCCCACCCCTGTCCTGTCCGATTCTCTACTTTCGTCTGAGCAGGTCTTTCCTTCCACTTCTTTTCAAGATTCTCATTCTGACATTCTCCCATTCACTCGAGGTGCTACAATCATTTCTACTCCTCCGTCTCCGGCCTTCTCAAGACACGAGAGATCACCTTCACGTACTTCCAGTTCCTCTGGGTATTCTCGTTATGTGCAACGTGGTTCATTTTCATCTGCTTCTCACAAATCAATTGCTCCTTTTACTTCTTCACACATGGTGCCTCCGTTTGGTCCTACATTTAAGACATCAAAAAGAAGAATAACTGACATTTCACCTTCTTCAGATAGCTCTATCTCTCCTGTGACCAAAAGCGCCGTACCTCTTGTTGATACTGATTCATCAGACACTATAGTTGAGGTTCTTCAGTCTCAAGTGAGAAAATCTCTGCTTCTGTTTCCATTGAGCAGTTGCCTACTTTTGGAACATTGGGTCAGTCTACACGAGGGCAAAAACGTCCTGTTTCACAAACTGTGTCCTCAAAACCTAGCAAGCGTCCGCCGCCTGAATTTCCCCTCCTGTTCCACACACGCACAGTGCAACTTCAAGTATTAGTTTGCAACCCCGACGACGAGTCCAGCCCTTGTATCCGCCTGGATCCCGTCCTTGGAATCTCCGCTCGGGACGGACGGAACCAATACCTGCATCGACTATTCTTTGTAGTCCACGGAAGCGTCCTTCTACCTGTACTCCGCTTCTTCGCCCGCCAAAGAAACGGTCTGATCTACAGTCGTCTCCGATTCCTGGTTCGTCTCCAAGTCAGCCTGGAACCTCCTTGAGTCAGCCTGATGATCCCGCTTCTTCCGGATAACTTGCCCTGTCAACAAGGAAACCTGGCACATTCCTGCGATCCAGTAATTCTCGACATGGGCTTTGAAACGTGAAGCTTCAAATACGTCGTTGTCACCCCGACAACAAATCAAGCGTATTGAGACGCAAATCTTCTATGCCACAAAAAGGTAGTGTTAACATTTTCTTTTTTTGGTTATTACAATTGACTTTTTCAATGCCCAAGAACTTTTGCTGCATAGAGCCTTGCTCTATAGAAAGACTATTCACTTGAACATTTTTCTATACTCAGTAATATGTATCACAGAACTTTTTATACAATGAGAGTAGACTTTCATTTGATATACGACAATTTTTTTATGATAGTGCTCAGATTTGTTTGCACTTCCATAGCACTCATCAAATCTTGCTTTTTGCTGCCAGACCGGTCGTCCGGCGCCGTGGTTGCTCGTGGGCGACCACTGGTAAACTCTTGGACAGCGGTTCCTGTCGTTTGAAATGCTCTCCAAGCTCGTGAAACGATGCTGTGAGCGATACCGAACTTCTAGGCCACACTAGTCACAATTCGAGCTTCTTCCAACTTCCCAATGACGCGACCTTGGGTAAAATCATCCAGATGTCGTCTACTGGATTGCGTGTTGACCATTTCACACGGTGGCAGCAACTCGACGTCGTTCAAACCGATGTACACCGTGCAATAGCTTTCACCGAATTGCTGAGCGTACACCGCCCGTGTGCTTTATACCCTTCCGACACTCCCCCCTCGTTTTGTTGTATATATGCGCATGCTCTACCGTACCGGACCCTAGCTTATCTCCTGAGTGGTCTTTCGGTCCATTCTGCCTGCTCGTTTCGCTGTTATGCTAATTTCTCCTCTTCGTCCTTAATTTTTGCACACCAGTGTATAAATTTCATTGGAATAGCGCGGTCCTTTCTTGGTACTGCAATTTTCACAGAAAGTAGTATGTTGGAACATTAAAATCTCCTCCCCCTTTTCCTTCAGTCTGGGTCTTAACCTCTTCCCTATTTCAATCCACGGAAAATTTCTTCGTCGCGGAAATATTTTTACACCAGTTATTATCGAGAAGGACAGAAG
Organism: Macrothele yani; assembly: GCA_039090855.1. Taxonomy (NCBI): domain Eukaryota; kingdom Metazoa; phylum Arthropoda; class Arachnida; order Araneae; family Macrothelidae; genus Macrothele; species Macrothele yani. The sequence continues at coordinate 86,912,791 of CM077017.1, forward strand.
AATTGACAACAACTTTTGTTAAAAAAGTTAGTTATTGAATTGTGCGGAATAAGTTGTTTTCTTCACGAAAGGGTGGGATAGAGCTGCTAAAGCTGGTTTGTCCCCATAAATTAAAGCCAATAACATAATTTATATGTCCTAACTTTTGAAACAATTTCGCCGATTTTTTTGTGATTTCATCTGCAGGTTCTTCGCAACGACATGCTGAATTTTCGTCTAGATGGAACCATTTTTATAGGAGCTATCGGACTGATTGAAGATGGCAGATACAGCGCAAATGTTTTCTTCCCTCTGCAGTGCAACGTTCTTTACTATTTGAAACGTTGAGAACACTACTGAAGACTTCACTTGAAGTGAAACAAAATCATTCAAAATATAGGTTCAGAAAGGCTTACTTACTTTTACTCTTTATTCATCAACATCGTATGTACACTTTTACTTGATTGTTTCCACAATACGTGAGAAACTTATCACAATGGTAGTAATACTTCAAAACTAACTAAAAACCTTAGTAGGTAGAAGACCAACTGCTAAATACACAGTCGAGTCGCATTATTGTGACCACATCCTACTTTTGACGTCAACAGCGCGTAGCCAATGAAAGAATGCTCGTATCGTGAGATGGCTTGGAGGGCATATAAGGTGTGCTGTAGGCATTCTGAAAACGTATCACTCGTTGCTGTCATGGATAAAAGGAGCGATTTTTCAGATTTTCAATAAGGGATGATTAATGGCTTTCGGGCCAAGGGTGGCAGTATTTCTGAAACAGTGCAGTTTATAAACTGTTCGCGTGCTGCTGTGATTAAAGTGTATCGTGATTGGAGAAATGGCACCACTGCGAATAAGCGACGTTTAAACTGCGGAGCACCACGTGCCACTGATATGAGAGGTGAACGTCGGCTTCGAAGGTGCGTGAGGGCCGATCGACACGCTACAGTGGAGCAACTAACTGGCCGCCGAATGAACAGAGGGGCTGCCGGAAGTGTGTCTAATTGACAGTTCAGCGAACCCTGCTGCGCATGTGGCTCCGACGCAGACGGATGGTCACTGCACCTATGCTAACGAAGGTGCATCGGCAGAAAATGCTTACATTTATGCGGCAGTATCGTAATTGGACCTCCGCTGATTGGCAAAAGATAGCCTTCTCCGATCAGTCACGTTTTCGGCTTCGTCGAACGGATGGACATTGGCGTATAAGGCGAGAAACATCGGAGAACAAACACTCTTCAACCATTGCTGGAAGAACACAAGCTGGTGGGGGCAGCGTTATGGGTTGGGGAATATCTTCGTGACATTCCCTGGGTCCACTCATACCCGCGGAAGGCACTATGGACCGAATTCATTATGGATCCATCCTTGCAGACCACGTACACCCATGCACGCTGATTATCTTCCCTGGGGCGGACGGGATCTTCCAGAACGACAATGCGACTTGTCACACAGCTAGAAATGTCCAAGAATGGTTGGAAGAGCACGATAAAGACTTCAAAGTACTTCCCTGGCCCCCTAATTCCCCAAACGTAAACCCAATTGAGCATCTGTGGGACCACCTCGATCGTGTTGTTCGCTCTATGGATCCTCCACCACACACCCTCCACCAGCTGTCAGATGCACTGCAGTCAGCATGGCTCCACATACCTGTGAACACCTTCCAGCACCTTATTCAGCCTTCTAGCAATTGTTCGCGCTGCACACGGCGGTTACTCTGGATAATAGCTGGCGGTCACAATAATGGGACTTCACTGTATATAACAGCACAGCTTAACACGCCACCTTCAAGTAAATCAAGCTTCACAGTAACGCAGCTTCCACAATTATAACGTCACACCATCATACACACACTTTTGGCTGCTGCTTCAACAATATATATATCTTCTAGTTCCTATCTGTCACATGCTCTCTGACCTCAGAAGTGTTGCCAACCTCATTCAACAAAAGAAAAGATATAACGTTAAGGTTGAAAACGCTAAAAGAGAATGAACTCATATTTACATAGAGAACGCAACTAAAAATTAAACTTAATTTACAGTATACGTCACATCATCTCCCTCTTAGTGTTTTTTTATTTTTTAGCCAATAACCTATCAATTTTGTAGAGGTCCTCATATTTGAAACATTATTTAGGCATTCAGTAATCAATCACTCTAACAAGGTCTTTAAGAACAAAATTACATTTTATTTAGCATTTCGTTAAGAAACTGCTACCAGAACCAGCTAATTCATTCAAAATAATATTTGCTGATTCATTCATTTATGGTTTTACACAAAGCCTCTAAACGTATAGAACAGAGGTAACATTTCTCCGACAGTATCGTACTTTTACACATTTGAAACAAATCCCTCAACACATGTACCAATATGGGCAAACGTCTCATTGAAAACACTAAAACAGTCTGATCAACTCAACAACCATGAATATCCTACATGACATCTGAACGTAAGACTATCTTGTTATTTCATGAGAAAATTATACATTTGAATTCACAGTCAAATACATTTACTGAAGCTTGTAGTTAACATTTTTGTCAAAACGATGGCTTATAAACAATACGTGCGACCAATAGAGTACTGCCCCCCCCCACCCCCGCCAAACCCATCTAAATACGTTTATGGACAACAATCATTCACTAAGTATCATACAAGTAGTAAAAAATTGCGTCATGCAGAAAAAAAAAATACTTCACAGTAATTTTAAATTCCAGCAACATTTATCAGTAGTCAACCTCTGTTAACTTCGCATATATTAATTTGAAACAAGATATATTAAGAATATTTTAGTTGAACAAAGTTCAACACATTTTGAAGCACCCATTGGTTAATTTGAACACATAAGTATATACACTGAAGAGCAATTGAATTAGAGACAGCTGGCGTTATGCAGATGTGGCGCTGTGGGCGGTCCTGTAAACGGAAACGACATGACGTATGCAGCGATCCGACAATATAAGGAGTGATGCGACGGGAATCAGTAAGAGTCGGACGCAGTATGGGTAAGACGAAGGATCTAAGCGCATTTGATCGTGGGCAAATTGTCGGGGCCCGACGAATGGGTCACTCCATCTCGTTAGTCGTGCAGGCACTGGGATTTTCACGAGTCACTGTGTATCGTGTGCACCGTGAGTACATCAAATCCGGTAAAACCATCCCTGCAAGGGTCAACTGCCGTGGACAACAACGTGTGGATGAGCGGGGTCATCGTCGGCTAGCTCGCATTGTAACAGCGGATAGACGGGCCACAGTGCAAGAAATCACTCGGCAATTTAACTCTGGTGCACAAAAACGTGTAAGCAGCCACACCATCCAGAACCATCTTCTCTCTATGGGGTACAGAAGCCATCGTCCCACGAGGGCACATCTGCTGACCGCACATCACAGAGTGCAAAGATTAGGATGGCGCGGGAACATCACCACTGGATTCCAGACATGTGGAAAAATGTTGCCTGGACTGATGAGTCGAGATTCACGTTGGTACATGCGGATGGCAGGGTACGAGTACGGCGCAAACCACATGAAGCGATGGATCCTTCTTGCCAGCAGGGTACTCTTCAAGCTGGTGGGGATGACATTCTTGTCTGGGGACTGTTTACGTGGACTGAAATGGGACCCCTAGTACGTGTGACATCGTCCCTCACAGGTGAACGTTACCGAGATATCTTGGACGACCATTTGCTCCCGTTTGTGCGTTTTCAACATCCCACTGGGGACCTCATCCTACAACAAGACAATGCACCGTGCCATCGCTCCCGCATTGTATCCGAATGGTTGGATGAACACTCCACCGATGTGACCTCGCTTCCTTGGCGAGCTAGGTCACCTGACCTCAATTCCATCGAGCACATCTGGGATGCCATCGAGAGAGATGTTCGAGGCTCTGACCCTTTCCATCAAATCTTCGTGAACTGTGGGAGCTTGTTCAGGGGTCGTGGATCCGTATGGCTTCCCAACGTTTCCGGTGTCTTGTCGAGTCCATGCCGAGACGAATCGCCGCCGTCATCAGGGCGAAAGGTGGTGCTACACGTTACTAGACAGGTATCTCTGATTCAATTGCTCTTCAGTGTATTGTTAAAAACAACTCCTGCCTTTTGAAGAAAAAAACAACAACATTACAAGTGTCGAATAAAAAGGTTAATCATGAAGAACAAAAACCTTTTGGAACACTTGGCGTCGACTTTTTAATTAACTCCATGCATTCGCACTTCAATTTCTGACGGGATGGGGGAACCCCTATCCTGGGGTTCGATATTATACTCATACAGATCAACACATAATTGATAATTGGCATGTGAAACACTTCTTGTGCCGGAAAGACAACATCATACATTAAGGGCACAAAGAACCACATTTTCTCAAAATAAACTAGTGCGATCTTCAAAGGGACAATAAAACAACCACATCAAACAATTTGTGCATCGAGTATGACAAACATGAACTCAGTAAAGAAAAGAAAAGCAACACCGAGGAAATCACCAATATTGTATTTGGAGTGCAAAGTGCCACGAATGTAGTCACGTGCACTAGAATGGAAGATACTCCATATGATAGTGTTGTTGAAATTTTTCTTGCATTTCTTGTAAATGTTTTCAGTTCATGGTCATTTTATAGACACTAAGAAAAAAAGGTTGTGGCGCAAAAAAAAAAAAAAAAAAAAAAAAAAAAAAAACAGAAATTTGCTACACTGAAATTTTGCGGCCATAAGACATAACATATGTAATAACACTTTATAATCTACTGGCGTAGAAAATTTGGGTATTTAGTCTTTTGGTTGGCCTATGAGGAGACAACAACGCATTAAGGTGCACAGAGCTCACCTGGTCAGGAGGTCTGGACCCAAAATGTCGTTCAGATATTGCTATCGTCTTGATTGCTCCTGAGCGAAACGGCTGGCTCTGGGCCGTCCTCGGGCAAGTCTACTGGTATCCGGAAGTTGAAGGTATTGACACTGGATCAGATGTCTCTGGAAAAGCGGGTCCTTTTTTTGGATGGTCTTCGATCCGGTGCTTGAAAGAGTTCGGTCGCTTCCTTCGTCTGGGAAGATTCGTTGACCTAGGCCTTGGTGACGTCCGACCTGACCTCAACTGCCAGGGACGGAATCCAGGAGGGTACAAAGAACGAGGTTTCTTCCTACAAGGTGGTGAATCTATGGCAGATAACCGTCTTTGTCGTCTCGTTGTGGATGATACTGGTGGCGAAACACTAGGCTGTGGCCAACGATTCGGTCCCATCGAAGTTGTCGAGGAAGCAGGTCGTTTCTGCGCTGCTGCAGGCTGACTTTTCTGCACCTCACCGGCAATGTGAGAATGCGTACCAGATTCACTAACTTGAGAAAGATTAGGACTTGTTTTTGAGGCATTAACAGGATCTCTAGAAGTGGAGTGAGAACAAAAAGCAGGTACTGGTCGTTTGACATTACGCTGTTAAAAATCTTTTGATAGGTTGCACCAAAAAGTGGTGCTACATCAGCTGCACCACTTTCTGGGAAACGTTACTACATTGTGTGGTGCAAACAAAACCCAACAACATAGTGTAATCTGGCACCATATTGTAGTACAACCTTGCACCATAACGTGGTGTAAAGTTACGCTACGTTGTTTGGTTTTGTTTGCACCACACAATGGTGTAACTTTTCCTGATGTAGCACCACTTTTTGATGCAACCTACCACAAAATTTTAACAGTGTACCAGCAGAATTTATACTGTCCTTAGAGTTTGCTATCTCATGGCTGTGTGAATATTCTGAAGCAACAGAACCTGTCTTACACGAATCGACGATTGTGAAGAATTTGAAGAAACCCTAGTTGCAGGCGAAGAGGCGTCTGTTCTCGAAAATTCAGGAGAAGAAGGCGTAGAAATAATCACACTTTTGGTGAAAGAAACAACTGCAGTATTAAATGAACGTGGAGATTCGGAAATGCCATGTGAATTAACATCTAGTGGTCGTCGTACATTATCCTCTATTGAAGAAAAAACAGGAGTAAGATCGACAATTTCGTCAGTCTCTTGGGATCCTGCCAGCCGATTTTTATGTGCTTTGGGGTCAATAATAGTTTGTAAATCTTGCACACAATACTTTCTACATTGCTGCACATGTGCATATAATTCTTCATAGTCGGGTTTCTTCAAAACCACATTATTATTGTAAACTTGGATGACTTCGAAAGGCCCTTCATACAATGGAGCAAACTTCTTAACAAAACAAAACCAAACAACTCAGCTCGCATCATTGTCGCCTGTGCTTTCTCTGCTAATTTTCGTATGGAGTCAGGAGTTGGTCTTTGATGAATTCCATTGCTAATTCCCGTAAGGTTTTCAAATGGGGTACGAATTTTACGCCACAGAAAAAGTTCTGCGTGAGTGAGTCTGGTACTCTCATGTATTGATGAGCGAAACAAAAAAGATCAATGTGTTCGTCCCAACGCTCATGATTGTCTCTAACAAAAGTAGCGATCATTTTTATAAGAGGTCGGTTTATTCTCTCGGCTGGATTAGTTTGAGCATGGTATGAGGAAATAAACTTATGTTTAATTTTCAACCTCGCACACATTCGTCTAAATATATCAGATAGAAAATGAGCGCCATTGTACGAAACCAAACAACTTGGGGCGCCAAATCTTACCAATATTTCATTGATTAATATCTCACAATTCACATATAATATCTTCCGTAACAGTTTTTATAGGAAAAGCTTCCACCCATTGAGAAAAGTTATCCGTAACGACTTATGTTTAATAGACATAGGATAAGGACCTAATAAATCTACAGATATTACATCTAAAATATGTTTACTATGACTAGATATTAAATGATCGGCCAGTCGTTTATTATTATAATTATACTTTTGGCAATAATCACAAGACTGAATGTAGGTGAGGATGCTTTGATACATACCCGGCCAGTAAGCAACGTCATGGAGCTTTGCTCGGGTTTTGTGTATGCCCAAAAGGCCGGTAAGAGGTAAGTCATGGAACTCATGAAGTAGTGCCATTCTAAAAGTTTGAGGCGCCGCTGGGCAGTATTCCGTACGAGAGGATAACCATTTTTTATAATATAGTAGGCCATCAATTATTTCAAAATTTTGAGACTGCCCCGCTAAGGAAGGGTCAGCCTGGTGAAGAGCTCCTGCCAACAGATAATTATATGTCCCCAAAGTTCGGATCTGTAGGAAGTTCTGCTATTGTTTGTTCTCGAGAAGTAATTTCTGATGTAAGAAAAAAAGAGACATGTTCATCATTAAGTTCAGTGGGAATCTCATTGTCCGAATAGCGAGACAATGCATCGGGCAGTTGGTTATTTTTCCCAGCCTGGTATGTAATGTGAATATTGTACTCTTGTAACTTCAGAGACCATCTGAGAAGACTGCTAGACAAATTTTTAGCCGTATTTAAATACTGAAGAGCAGAATGATCCGTAATCATATTAACTGTTATTTGATTTAAATAACACTTGAACTTTAGTAATGCATACAGAATTACAAGACATTTTCTTTCCATAGTTGAGTAATTACGTTCAGCTTTAGACAAGGTTCTAGAAGCATAGGGCAACTGGAATCATTTTGAGATATGATCGCCCCAAGTCCAAGTCCCGAAGCGTCCGAAAATATATCAAAAGGTTTAGCATGATGTGGAAATTCTGAAACCGAGGGGGGGGGGGGTTGAAAAATTTATGCAGCTTTTAGATCACCAAACGCTCAATCGGCCTCTGATGTCCAAACAAATTTTTTAATGTTTTCTTTCTAAGGCATCCAGATGTTCACTAAGTGTTTCATAGTTGAGGACGAACTGCTGGTACCAGCCAGTCATACCTAAAAACTTTGACAACTCGTTGGCAGTCTTAGGTCTTGAAAACTCTTCAATAAGCTCGACTTTGCTATCATCTGTAAGAAGGCCATTAGGTGTAATTTTCAGTCCTAAATAAATTAACTCGTCCCGTCCAAATTGATATTTGTTGGGTTTTAACGTGAGCCCAACAGTATGAAACAAATCAAACACTTTATCGAGCAGAGCTAAATGTTCCTCGAAAGTGTCAGAGGTAATAATTCTATTGTCTAAGTAAACGTGAACATTTGGCCCGAGCACAGGTCTCAATACCGTATCCATTAAGCGCTCAAATGTGGCAGGCGCATATGCAAGTTTGAAAGGCATACGGAGAAATTCGTAAGCTCCAAAGGGGTAACGAACCCCGTTTTCTCCACAGAGTCAGGATGTACAGACCTCAAAAAAAAAAAAAAAAAAACACGAGCCACCACCCTTAACTTTCGAACCGTTTGTCGCATGTAAACAATTAAGGTATCGTTGGAAAGTACTTGAAGGGAACTATCATGTGATGTGAAGAAACATGCTAATTATCTCTCTATCTCCGAATTTTTCCATATAAGAGGTGTGTTGTTTTACGCGCATTCCATTCAGCACATAATAAAACCTTTAAATTCCAAATTTCATACGAATCAACCAATAAATATGTGTACAGTGAGCTACGGAAAAAAGACGTCGCTAATGTTAAACTGCAAAAGTTGTTTTTGACCTATATCGCTTAATCGAGAACAGAAACAGCGATTCGGTTTTGCAACAGTAAAACACAAAGAGGCCCAGATAATATGAGCCGCTATACAAGAACAGAACGGGTATATTAAGGGAATTATAAATTATGAAATATGATCATGAAGAAAACTGAATTGTGATCATATCTGATTAATAAGCCATTTAATGCGAAATATTATTAAGGATTTAAATCCAAATTTTCAGTGTGGCAGCATAAAACCTTGCTGAGATATAAGCGAAAACTCAAGCATACATCGATTAAGGGGCCGTGCATAAAAACACATATTTTCCTCTTCTTACAGTAAAACGTTTTACCCCGCAATACTTAGAAACACTTAGGAGAAAGTGTTTCTACGTGAAGTTGGCTGAAGGAAGCAGTAATAATGTTATACGCCTAAATTCAAAATTGCAACTTTTAATGATGAACATCAAAATTTAATAGTTTTGCACAAAAATAACTTAACTTACGACATAGTTTGTGCAATTACATATTTAATTTTTCCTATTGGTTACATAGCTGACTCTTGTATATTGTTTAATTCAAAAACGCAAAAAAAAGTACGTTTCACAAAACGAAAGTTTCGTATGTGTTTTCTGTATATTTTTACATAAATACCATTTCAGCTTCATTAAATTATGAAATGGTGGTCATGAAAATGAAAACTGCAAATTGTTTCCTGCGCGAGTGAACACGTGTGCCTGATTTTTTTTTATATTGCAGATTTGTTCTTGTGTCCATTCCGTCTCAAATTATGGTATAATACGCATGTAATTGCATATTGTTTCGATTCATTGATATTTTCCATTGTAGTTATACTGCTTAAACTCTCTGCAATATATAAAACGGAGCTGCCTTTCGCTGCAATACAAAAGTCGAATCTACGTGTGTAGCTTTGATCTGCACGCAAATCGCCACTTCGGCATTAGTCGGTTTCGACTACCGGTTAAGAAAATAACCGTAACCAGTAGCGTTTGGAGCTATTAAGCTTAGTTAATGTAGTTTAATACTGATGAAATTGCATTTTTCATTTCTTCTACAAGCATAGATAAAATAATAACTGGTTATACTCAGCGAAAAAAAATAGTTATGTTCTGAGAATTTCGTTGTTTAAGGAAACAGTAAAAAGAAAGTTCCCAAATCATGTTTCTTCAGCGTGCACATGAAATAATAAAACCACCCTGTTACCTACTTTATTCAAACTCTCAATTTTTAGACTTAAATGAGAAAAGAAACTGATTTGACAATCTAAAATAAACATTTTAGGTTCGCAGGGGAAATCTTATAGCCGCCGTGGTCTAAGCGATGGCCTCTGATCATTCGTCCGAAAGGGGATGGCGCAGTGATCTAAGCGATGGCCTCTGATCATTCGTCCGAAAGGGGTTGGCGCAGTGGTCTAAGCGATGGCCTATGATCATTCGTCCGAAAGGGGTCCGGGTTCGAATCCTGGCGAAGCATGGATGTTGTGTTTGTCTTACGGCACTGGCCCTCTCCCTTCCCTAGAACCAGTAACGCTAAATTAGGGACGGGCGACCCATTGAGTTGCTCACGGTGATCGTTAAACCGCCATTAAAAATATCTGAAAGTTAAATTTGATACGACAGAATTCTTGTCGGGTGTTCGAATCTCGGACCTGCCGGCCATGTAGTCTGCGGTTTTTCCGGGGTTTTCACAGCCTTCCTGGGCTTGGGGACACCAATGCATAGATAGTTCTCTGTCCAGTCGGTCCCGGATACACTTTGCTTCTCCTGATGCTGGCAGTTGCAGAAAAATTTATTTCCCAAGCCGTCTGGCCAACGTGGGAAATTAGACAATTACCCTCCTGAATAAAGAATTGGGAGATACCTATAGCTAGAAGTGGCTATAAAAAAGGGTTAACAGGCAAGCAGACAGACGATAGGATTCTAAATGAAAAATTCTACTTTGTCGTTCATGAACGACAAAGTAGAACTAAAGTTCCTGACGTAAAGCGTTCCTGTTTCAAAAGAGTTAATCATGAGACGTTAATTGTGTGACGTAGTGCATATCTGACGTCATGTCAGAAAGTTTTAGATGAAATGGCGTCACACCAGCAGCTGTTGAAAATCGGTTCTTGTTGCTATAACAACGAAGCAAAGTGGTATACGCGTCCTCTGTGGGCGACAAAATGGGACAAACGTTCATACTTTCGAACAAAGAAAAATATATTATTTTAATCTGGCACGTGGAATTAATGTATGAGAGGTGCAAAATTTAAATTACAAGACATAGCTGTTCCCATTAATTCGTATGTTAAGCACGATAACTATGAAAGGAAAGTGAGTTTTTGAGGTGGAAAATAACAAATCATTTGGAATAGATCGCACACTTTTGTAGCATTTTGCGAAAGCCATTCACAAAAATTGGGTGATCATTGCGTTCCTCATATGTTGCCAAAGTGTTCCGAATGTGTATCAACCTGTTCTGCATGTGTTATCGAAGCTCTTTCTACTATAAAATGTCTTATGATAGAAGATACTGGTATTTTTACATAACACATCCGGGACACTTCGTGGCAAAAGCATGGAACACTGTCGTAGCACACTGCGAATACATTTTCCGGAATTGCTTTCTCGATGTGTTCCGAATGAGTTGTCAACTTTTTCTCAATGTGTTCCACTGGGAACAGATTGATGTGCTATATATTCCGAAATGCCACGGACGGCTAGAAAAGAAATTCTCGAAATACGGCATGGCTCAAGCATCTGCATCATTTTAACTGTACTAATGCCCTAATTACTTAAATAGTGGGTTTTGGGTAAGTGAAACTTGACTTCAAACATGTCATATGTATTTTGGTGCACATAGATTTTGATCTGTATCAATTCAGTACGTTAACAGAAGCGCCACTCCTTATACATATATTCCATGGCATATATTAAGAGTTGACGACTTTAATCATTGTGATAAAGAACCTTTTTACGGTTCGGTATATCAGAGTAGAGCATAAACGATATTTGCGGGTTTATTTCATTAGGTCGAACCAGCCCTTGCCCTACTTTGGACTATTTGGACTCCGTGTTCACGTGTGGCTGTGTGTGCCCGGCTCGACCGTGGACTTTTCAGCTGGTTCTCGTAATACGTGACCAATGACAAGAAGCATAGAGATTTATACGTATTTCCAGTTATTTTTGATATTTACAGCCTCGTTTTCTATATTCGTGCGTTCCAAATATCTGAAATAAAAGGAATGATGCCATCGAATTTTCTGTTGTAATGAGCACATCTTTTGAACCGTTTCTGATGCGAATTAAATTTTTCAAAGTTATTCAAAGTCAACGCAACCAGTTAGAAAATATCAACCGGATTTTTACAATCAATAAAAAAAAACATAAATATAAACAGCTACATTTCTTCTAACACAGTCTAAAACTTACGTTACAAAAATTTAAAAATAGCGCACAAAAATTTTCTCATAGCAGAAGGATATCGGAGACAAACAGATTTTCAAATCGAACAGTTAAAAGAACAAATACAAAAAGAAACAGGATATAACTCTACGCCTTCTAGCTCAAGAATTTTACATGATAGGATAATTGAAAGTAGGCTTAAAATATTCTTCATGGAAAAAGCTATCCTAAGGAAAAAGAACTTTTCAAATTTTCAAATACGTCCCCCGCAAGCAGAGGTAGCGAAAAGAAAAAAGCATTGACCTTTACATCACCTAGCGGAAAATTTGTGCATTATTTAAAGAAGATAATGTTTCACATCTCTATTGTCGTTAATAGCATACAGCAAAAAAAAAAGCAATTTCTCAATAGGGCTTTTAGAAGCGAAGATACAGCTGCAAACAGAAGTACACAAGCACCATCTAGCAACAGAACTGTGAACTATAAAACTCCTCAAATATTAACCTGTAGTGTTTCACAAGATAAATGGCATCCGATGTTGAACGAATTTTTTAAATCGCACATTTAAAAGCAAAGTTATTAAGAAAAACATTAACGTGCCTTAGCGACAAAATTTTTCATTATTTTGGTAAGAAAATACGCTCACAGAGTTTGCACATTTAGTAGTATCTGACCGAAGAAAGAAGTTTTTCAATCGGGATTTTCGTCCCTCAGATACTGCTGTAAACAGAAATGTGAGCTTACATCCTCGCCTGGCAGACTTCTGCGTTAAGAAAAATTTGAAATTGCATGAGAAACATTTTGCACCGGATATGCTCTCGAACAAAGAAATGATTTTTAAAATCATACTCTTAGCAGTTTCTAGGAGCATAAATATCAACAAAAATAAGATATGCATCTACGCTCCGTGGCGGAAAAGCTATACATATTTGTAAGAAGAGAGTATTCTGAAAATGTTTCTCAAAACGAGCGAAATGGGTACACGAAATAATTTTTTCAATCGAGTTTTCAGGAGTTCAGATTTAAATGCAAATACATCAGAAGCAGAAATAAACACTTACGCCCCCTGGTGGCCAAACTTTTTTTACCAAATATAACAAATTATATGCAAAACATTTCCTATCAGTAGCTGTAGTTGATACAGGAAGAATTTTTCAAATCGGAGTTTTAGAAGCAGAGAGATATCTTGGAAAACGCAATTTACCTTTACACCCCTTAGCGGAAAGCCTATGAATTACTTGAAAATTTTGGAATTATATGAAAAAAATTCCGCATCACAAACTATATGCAACAAGAAAGGAATTTTTCAAATCGGACTCTTAGAAGCACAGATATTAACAAAAATATGATATACATCTACGCTTCCTGGCGGAGAAACCATGCATTATTTTAAGAAGAAAAAATTCCGAAAGCATTTATCGACGTTAGTGGATACCACTAGCGTCGATAAATGTTTTCGGAATTTTTTCTTCTTAAAATAATGTTCCACGAACGATTTTTTTCAATCCAGATTTTAAAAACTCAGATTTTGCTGCAAATACATCAAAAGAAGAAATTAACACTTTACGCCACGTGGTGCCCAAACCGTTCTTTACCAAAAATTAGAAATTATATGCAAAAGATTTCCCATCAGGAGCTGTATCCACTGAAGAAAGAATTTCTCAAATTAGAGTTTTAGAAGTACAGACATCGGGGAAAACGCAATTTATTTTACGCCCCCTAGCTTAAAATCAATGCGTAACTTGGATAGATGACTATACCTGAAATGCTTTTCGACATAAATGGAATCGAAAGGTAAAATAATTTTTTCAATCGGATATTTAGAAGAAAATATAAGTAATAAAATGTGTTTCGAATTCGATATCATCAGCGTTTACGGTCTCTAGCGGTGAAATTGCACATCGTAAAAAAAAAAAAAACCGAAATAGAGGATCATCATTCGCACATTTCAAGCTTCCCAATGCAAAAAGAAGTTTTCTAATCAGACTAATAGTTGCAAAGATGTGGTGTCCACAGACGGACGTACAGACAAACCGATAATACAAATACGATCTTTTTTTACGAAAGACGTTCTAAAAAATCGGATTTCGTGGTTCTGCTTGGTTCAGTTTTCAATTATTAAACAACCTTTCAGTGATACGCGAATATTCAGTGCCTCGAGAAAGTGTAATGATCGGAAACAAGAATTATCAAAACAAATTTCAGCTTGCATACATTCGGGCTTTCCATTATTAGAAAAATTCATACTGTTTATTCTAACATTAATTCAAGTCATTAGCACGAATAAATTAAGTTGTTTTAAAGGAAACGGCAAGAGTAAATGAATTCCGTCCCTGGGCCTTTGCTCGTGTATACTCTGCATTCAATTTGTCGGGGGTTCGCGCAAGACGCAGACTTTCCAGCATTATCACTCTTCTTGCAGTGAAGGAAACATTCCAGCTGTGTTTTCCAGATGTAAATATATGTATGCCCCCTCTATTTTTTTTTTGCAAATACGTTCGCTATTAAAGCTGAAACTGCTGTCAGCTCTTGCTGCCCATCTGGTGTCGCCTATTCTCTTTGTATGTTTGGATTGAGAGTCCGGCAAACCATTTATGAGAATATTCCATCGTCAAGAAGACAAAGAGAAATATACTTATAAATTCTGAATAAAGTTAAAATAATGAAACGCTTCTTAAAAAACAACAAGTAGCACATGGTACATAGGTTGCTTTTTCAATACGTTGTCGATTGTAATCTACTGTATTTATCTGAAAAGTTTGCAGCATTATCTTATGTTTGGTCAGTACAGTTTTGATTTCAATAGAAAGATCCTTTAATGATTCCAATACAATCTTTTCTAAATATGCGGAATCATGATTCTCGATTTGAAGAAAACCAAAAACATTTATTTCTTTTTCAAAACGACTTAAGATTAAAGTGAATTGAACCGTGTGTGGGATATCGGGAGTCGAATCTACAATTATCGAATAATACAAAGCGTCTTGAACTTCAGATATTAAACATTTCTTCAGTTCGTCTCCCATTAAACTTATTGCTACTTATAAATTCGTCACACACAGTGTGTGATAATAATTTGCGTTGTATTGTAATTGAATCAGGCTACTGAATCTATCCAAATATTTTTATATTCCTGCCTAACATTGTACCAATGGTTTGGCATATCTTCATCTAAGAAGACACCGTCTCCATTCAGGAAGAAATGCAACAATGCTGGGTGTACAAAGTCAGCAAGCAATTCACGATAGTGGGCACCAGTCATACGTTCCACATGTACCAGGAATTCAAGTTCCTTCCAGATAAACATGTCCCACACCATACAACCGCCTCCACCGGCTTGCAGTGTGGAGGCGATGCAGGGTGGATCGAGTACGTCATGCTCTTTGCGCTAAATACGTAAACGACAATCCACGGAGTGGAATAGAAAACGAGACTCATGACACCAGAACACGTTTTTTCAGTCATCCGACGTCCAACTTGCAAGATCTTTGCTCCAGGCGAGTCTTTTGCGCTGATGCACCGTGGTTAGAAAAGGATGTCGTCGAGATTGTGTGCATTTATAGCTCATACGTGCAAACATGCGACGCATGGGCATGCCAGATACTGTTCTGGGTTGACCTCTGTTGTATTGGGTGCTCAACTGTTGAGCAGTGTTTCGTCTGTTGGACTGTACGAGTCGTCAGACCCGGCGCTCAATTCTCACACAGGGCCGGCCCTAGGCGTGGGCGACGTCGGCGGTCATATGGAGGGCGGCTGGCCGGTAGACTGCCCTTATTTTGCTTTAGCTTTTTCATATAAATATATATATTATGTTTATATGATAATGATCTGAATTATACTGTTTTATAAAATACATATTATTTGCCCTTTTTTCTTTGTGAATTAATCGCGTTTGTTTCATCCGTAGTATTACATAAAAGCCAATTCCTAATTGCAATATTTTATAGCAGTTCTCAATCTCTGCCGTTCTTCTAAGCCAGTATATTTAGCTTTTCTACTTCTTGAAGTCTATCTTTGTGTCTCTTCCTGGACCTGAGACATTACTCGCCTTGAGGCTACAGTCATGAAAATGTCTCCTAAGTATATACGATTGTCACTCGCTTCTTGACTAACTCCTTGTTTTGCAAAGCAGGAGGCCAGGAGCAGGAGGGAAACAACCCTAGGCCTCGAAACAACCCCGTTACCATACCACCATTGGCGGATCACCACACCGGCACAGGAAGCGCGCGCTTGGGGCCTCAAAAAAACCAAAAGAAAACTTAAATTTTATTTTTTTATTTCCTATGTTTTGTTAATTGGTAAAAATATAAAATAATAATAACGATAATATAGGCACATTATCACGTGTTCTGTGACGCTATTTTCATAGAGGGTTTGCCGTGGCTGTCGTTTCTAGGCCCGTGTTTTGTAAGTGAAATATCCGTTAGTAGAATCTAAGAACATTCAAAACATCGGGGCGGCTAAAACTCGAATGTCCACTATTCCCAGGAGCAATGTTACAAGGTCACAAGCGATGTCCCCTGTGTCTGAATAATTGCGTTTCTATTTTCCACATTCACCAAATAGCAAATTGAATTTCGTCATTTTGTGGCCCTTACTTTTATGTATTTAACAATTTGCGCGCAAACCAGATACTTAAATTTAAAGAAATAAAAAGAACAATATCAAAGTTGATTTCGGGCTACGTATAGAAGCCATTTATTCAGGGACTTCAAAAACATTACTAGAAATTAAAAAAAATCATATATGAGCTCGTATAAAAGTTTAAAAAGTCGCTAATTTGTCACTTGCTCCACTTTGCCTTAAAAATCAATCACTAAAACCATGTATCAGGGGAAAAACAACTATTTGTACGAATTTATTTTAGAGGGATCCTTATTATTTCCTACACTAAAATATTCGCAATTCAAAAACTTTCGCTATGCAGGTATTTTTTTTATCATTTTGTAAGGAAGTTTTTATAAGAGTCATAATACAATTTCAACCCCATCTCCCCGGAAAGAATATCGTAGATTTAAACACTTTTTACTCTCTCTCTATCTCCCTCCCTCCCTCTTCTCTCTCTCTGTACTTCTCTCTCTGTATTTCTATCTCTCTCCCTACCTCCTCTCTCTCTCTGTACTTCTCTCTCTCCCTACCTCTTCTCACACTCTCTCTCTCTGTATCTCGATCACTCTCTCTCTGTATCTCGATCACTCTCTCTCTGTATCTCGATCACTCTCCCTCTCTCCCTCGTCTCTCTCCTTCCTTTTTCTCTCTCTCTCTCTATCTCTCTCCCACCCTCTTCTTTCTCTTCCTCCCTCTTCTCTCCTTATCTCTCTCCCTCCCTCTTCTCTCTCTCCATCTCTCTCCCTCCTTCTCTCGCCCCCTCTTCTCTCTCTCCTTCTCTCTCTCTCCTTCTCTCTCTCTATGTTTCTTTCCCTCCCTCTCCCTCCCTCTCTCTCTCTCTCTGAACTTTCAATCATATTATGGTCTTTTTCTTAAGCTTAAAGCAAATATTTCTTTGGCACAATCATTCATTTTGTCTTTATGACATACTACAGAGGTGAAGCACATGTCAAGGCGGAGAAGTTGCAGACTATTTTCTTTTAATATCGGATCAAATATCGATGTATTGCAGCTCGAATCAAATATCGTTTATACCTATTACCGGCAAAGTAAGTCTGTTTTTCTTGAATAGAATTTTATATGTTTTAACAAACTCGATATAAAATTTCCCTATCAACCACAACGGGCCCTGTAAACGCTTTGTTCCGACATATAAAAGTACCGTATCTGGGTCAATCACGTGATACCAAGAGCTCTGTGGCGCATTCCGGATTTCTTTATGGGGTATCCCAAAATACTGAAGATGCAAATAAAAATACCCCGAAGAAAATATCTTCCAAACTAATGCGAACAAATGAAAATATCTTCGACATATTAAAGGCCATTTCCAATTATGGTAAAATATACATTTTAAAATTTCAACAAATATATTAAAAATAACCACACCTATAACAAAGTGATACCTCATGTGGGTGGGCCCGGATTTCTGGGTCACACTTCTGAGTGCGCCATTGCAAGAATTCACCCTTCCAAATCTACGTCTGATTCCCGATCATGGGAGTCTCATAAACGTTCTAGAATTTCTATATAAAATAAAATAGGAAAATGTGAGTATTTCCGGAAGCAAATTGTTCGACCACTTCTAAATGACCTAGAGATCTGAAGATTAGTATGCTGATAGGTCTCTCTCTATCAGCATACTAATCTTGTATACCTAGAAACATACAAAAACCAAAAAAAGAATCAAAATGGCCGCTTTGGAACATTGTGCGCATGAACTTTTTGCGAATTGTTCTACCACTTCTAAATAAACTAGAGATCTGAAAATTGGCATGCTGAGAAGTCAAGGTCCTGATACCCAGGAAAGTCAGGAAAAAGAAAATCAAAATTGCGGCTTTGGAATATTGTCTGCTTGAATTTTGCTGTCACTTCTACAACTACAAAACACTGAAAACCAAAAAATGCAAAAGTGAGGCTTAGCTTTACTGTTCAAAATGTTGATAGGTTTAAAATACAATTGTACCAGAGACTTTGAAATGCTGTACAAATTCCATAAAATTTTGATTTCAAATTAAGGGCTGCCAAATCCTGCTCCGTTTTACGGCAAACCATATGCATTGACGTCACGAACCCTGTTCTAAATCGTGAAACAATTACGGATCTTAAATTACTTTCTTCTTTCTCTAATTTGATGTTTAAAAATGATTTCATTAATTTACCGTCCGGAGAGCGGGCATAACTGCTAGTATGTCAGGGTCGTACAAAACTAATGAGATTGATTTTACGTGGGGCAGAAGTGTAATGCAATAAATTAACTTACAATTAGGTTAAACTTCCGTATTCGGCTCCCAAGTAGTTCAAACACTTTTGTGCGACTTCTATCCATCCGAGGGGTTTACCAAAGCGTTTGTTTGAAATGGTGACTTTTGTGATTATCACAACGGGTTGTTAATTTTGAGATGAGTTATATCCTCAGGTGTATCGCCCCTCTCTTTAGGTAGGGGGTAGGTCACAGCTGAAGACAAAACAAGGAAGCCGGAAATATAAATATTTGCTTAATACAATGAAAATTAATTATGATAATTAGAAAAATTAAGATAAACAATTAGATATCAATTAAGATTAAACAAGGAAGCCGAAAATATAAATATTTGCTTTCCAGCTCCCTTGTTTTGTCTTCAGCTGTGAACTACTTGGGGGCCGAATACGGAAATTTAGAATACAATTAAACACTTTCGAAGTGTTCTTCTTCTACCTGAATGCACCGGACCCACCTTTTTATCCACTTCCGGTGGGTGTGTTCGGAGCCCTTCCTAGACATGTAGTTAAGGATACCCATTACAGCATTGTTCAGCTTAGTATTTGATGCAAACCGATCCCCACAAAATTGTTTCTTAACTTCAGGGAATAAGTGGGAGTCGCACGGCGCCAAGTCCGGTGAATAAGGAGTGCTTTATCATTTCGATGCCCAGATATTAGATAAGCTAAGCATGATGTACAGGGGTATTATCTTGATGCAAAATCTAACCAGTCTGTATCTATTCAGATCGTTTTGGAGTGATTTTTTTCCCTCAGAGGACCTTTAAAAATTTCAAAATGAGAGGCATCAATAACCGTTTCTTCTTGTGGAACAGCAGGGTCATACACAATTCCCTTTATGTCGAAGGGAATATATCTTCTCTGTAGTTGCATGAACCTTTGCTTTCTTGGATCGAAGACTGTGGGTGTTTCCATTGGGTTCTCTGTTGTTTTGTTTCTGGATCGAAATGATGAAAAATGTTTTCACCACATGTGACGACTCGATCCAAATAGTGTGGCTCACGTCGTACCTGACATTTCCATTAACAAGTGATAACACGATTTGCCTTTTGTTCATCCGTGAGCAAGTGGGAAATCCACTTCGCATCGACTTTTCGGTACCCCAACCGGTTTTTCAGTGTCATCAATGGACATTTGCACCGCATTAGTAACCTTCTCAATGATCACTCGGCGGTCTTCGCGCAGGAATATCTCGATGGTACTGATATTAACCACCGTAGTCGATGTCGAAGGCCTACCGGAGCATGGCGCATCTTCCAGACACTCCTCACCATTCACAAATTTATTGTGCCACTCAAATCTTTTGCACGGGACAACGCATCTTCCTACAGCTAGTTTTCCTCAATTCGCGCTTTTCTGTGGCGGTTTTACTCAAACGCACGCAGAATTTTATAGCTGCTCTTTGCTCCAATTTTAAATCCATAATGGGTTACAGAAACACCTGTGAACTTTACGCTGTCTACTACAGGAATGAACTAGCGGAGCGCTGTGACCACATGTCGTCACGTGACTGATCTTGCAGATGTTCCGATACAGGCAGCTGTATTTTTCTGCGTGGGTTTGTTTTGGCGCTATTTTTAACACTAGATATTTTTTCGAGCAAGCCTAAGGAATTTATTCTATAGACTAACAATAGATAAACGAACCTTGATAGCGAAAACCTGCACTTTTTGAATATCAAGATTAATGGAATAGTTGGCGAACGGTTTGTGACGGAGATCTACGGCAAAAGAAGAGACTTCGGGTTTAACATCATTTGTTATACTCACTGGAACTCAAACATCTCAAATAATGTACATAGCAATGTAATAATTTCACAGTGTTTGCATATCTGTAGAATCTGCAGTGAATTGTCTTCTATTAATAGGAACCTCGGGTGGTTATTCAAACAACTGTTGGCAAATTCTTTTTCTTTTTATTTCATATACAAATACTTCAAACAGCTGATCTTGAAATTTAATTCCACCAAGACTTACGATTTACTAAGTGCCATTTGATAGGTTAGTAACGGCTGAAGTATTTGATTAACACCAGCATAGTTTGCACGCAGCAATCCCATGACATTTCTTCTTGGTCTTGCTCTCTATAGTTTGCTGTTTGTGTTAACCATGGCCATTTGCTTCACCTTTCACCTTTGGAGTACAGGTACGTGTATGTTGGGTTTGTTCACCAAGTCTTCTCCGGCATGTCATTTTTGCATTTCCTATGGTCTCGTGGCTTCGAGAAGAACGCTTTCAGCGAGGATTTTGGCTCTGGCCAGCTTATTTTGCTGACACAGAAAAGCCACTTCGTCCAACCAGCGTTCTCCTAAAGATAATGAATGGTTGGGATTTGTTGTATATTATTCAGGCCTCGTGTCGACTACTTTCAAAGGTTTAGATACATTTGTTTATGAAAAGTTATGGCATGCTGTTGCATTTTCCTGGGTTATTTTACTGCTTGTGTAGTACGAGTTTAGAGCTTGATGGTGCATTACTTATGTAGATTTCAGAGTTGTTTATGCCATTTTCTGGTATACAACTTATATGGGTTATGTATACAAGTATGTGTGTATATACACACACACACACATCGAGTGAAAACTGAATTATGACCTCCCCTATCAAAAGTGGATGCGGCCTGTTGACCACCTGATTTCCGAGAGGGCGTGATTAGTATACCGAAGTACAATTTATAAGGTGTAAGTAATAAGTAGGAAAATAAAGAGGAGTGTGATGGGTAAACGCAAAGAGTTATCGGACTTTGAGAAAGGACAGATTGGGGGAGCTCGAATAGAGGGTACCTCGATTCTCCAAAAGGCTTAACATGTGGGTTGTTTGTGATCCGCCGTAGTTAAAGTGCATCACGACTGGGGTGACATTGGTCAAACAACGACTGAGAGGCAAAATTTCTCAGGACAGCGAAAGGTTGATGTGAGACGAGGTGAGCACCGGGTCTGTCGACTCGTACAGTCCAACAGACGAAACACTGTTCAACAGTTGACTACCCAATACAATAGAGGTCAACTCAGAACAGTACCTGGCATGCCCATGCGTCGCATGTTTGCACGTATGAGCTATAAATGCAGACAATCTCGACGACCTCCTTTTCTAACCACGGTGCATCGGCGCAAAAGACTCGCCTGGAGCAAAGATCTTGCAAGTTGGACATCGGATGACTGAAAAAACGTGTTCTGGTGTCATGAGTCTCGTTTTCTATTCCACTCCGTGGATTGTCGTTTACGTATTTGGCGCAAAGAGCATGACGTACTGGATCCACCCTGCATCGCCTCCACACTGCAAGCCGGTGGAGGCGGCTGTATGGTGTGGGACATGTTTATCTGGAAGGAACTTGAATTCCTGGTACATGTGGAACGTATGACTGGTGCCCACTATCGTGAATTGCTTGCTGACTTTGTACACCCAGCATTGTTGCATTTCTTCCTGAATGGAGACGGTGTCTTCTTAGATGAAGATATGCCAAACCATTGGTACAATGTTAGGCAGGAATATAAAAATATTTGGAAAGATTCAGTAGCCTGATTCAATTACAATACAACGCAAATTATTATCACACACTGTGTGTGACGAATTTATAAGTAGCAATAAGTTTAATGGGAGACGAACTGAAGAAATGTTTAATATCTGAAGTTCAAGACGCTTTGTATTATTCGATAATTGTAGATTCGACTCCCGATATCCCCCACACGGTTCAATTCACTTTAATCTTAAATCTTTTTGAAAAAGAAATAAATGTTTTTGGTTTTCTTCAAATCGAGAATCATGATTCCGCATATTTAGAAAAGATTGTATTGGAATCATTAAAGGATCTTTCTATTGAAATCAAAACTGTACTGACCAAACATAAGATAATGCTGCAAACTTTTCAGATAAATACAGTAGATTACAATCGACAACGTATTGAAAAAGCAACCTATGTACCATGTGCTACTTGTTGTTTTTTAAGAAGCGTTTCATTATTTTAACTTTATTCAGAATTTATAAGTATATTTCTCTTTGTCTTCTTGATGATGGAATATTCTCATAAATGGTTTGCCGGACTCTCAATCCAAACATACAAAGAGAATAGGAGACACCAGATGGGCAGCAAGAGCTGACAGCAGTTTCAGCTTTAAGATGGAATTACAAGAACATCACGGAAGCAATAATTCAAATTAGTATGAATGGCAATGAAAAACGAATGTGTAAATAAGAGGTACAAAAATTATCTCAATTATTTAATGAATATGAAATAGCTTTATTTACAGTTTTTTTGGGACAAACTGTTACAACGCATAAACGGTAAGAACAAATCGTTACCAGATGTACAATCCAATTTAATACAACTCTTCTCAAATCTCTTTCTGAATTCATTACGGATGTCAGAAGCAACTTCTAAGATATTGAGAACGATGAAAATTTGCTCACAGAAAATCGGAACTGCAAAGAAAGCAGAATGAAGACAAGGAAAAAAATGAATGAAAAAAATGAAATTGTTTTCCACAATACTTTTTTGTAACGCAACGGTGTAACTTCATTTTTTGCACGTAAGCGGGTTAATTTATATTTACGTAATTCAGTAAATCAGTTCCACTTATGCCATTTAGCACTCATGTTTCTGGAAAACGATGCTCTTCAATCATTAGATTATGAATAAATTATTGACAAGTTCACTAAATTAAAATCGAAAGAAGTTTGAGTTTAATATGACTGTTATGTATAAATGTATACAAAATAACTGAGATATTTCATTCACTTTTGTTCAAAACAGGAACCGATTCTGTTTATATACATGCTCATTACTTATTATTTAATGTTACTGAATGGAATGCGTAGTGTGATTTTTTCTATTGTACGAATACACAATTTTTCATGTATGCGTTTTTGTTTAATAGAAAAAAACAAGTTCTGTATTTCTCAATTCACGCATGCATTTTGGTATAACATCCTTAAAAATCATACATTTTTTGAGGGCGGCCTCAAAATCAGGTTGCGCTTGGGGCCTCCAAAACTCGTAATCAGCCACTGCCTACCACTTTAGCACGGTATCATTTTCAAAGTGACCGCATCAGCAATTTAAACTAATTACACCATAAAAGGGAGGACGGTATGAACGCTCCGATGAGAATATTTGTTTTCAGAGTGAATATTTTTCTTCCTAGGACCGAGTAAGAAATCGGCATGTTTGGTTGGTACAACATGTGATTTAGCAATTCTCATTTTACCCGTATGAGGTGAAGAGACTGAATACGGGAAAAATACTCTAATGATTTAGAGGAAAAAAGAAAACTGGGATTTCAGTGGAGAAGGAAGTAGTATAAAATGACGGGTCCGGCCCCAAGGATCATCCTTCTAGAGAAGGATGGTGGGCGTGACCTGGCGCCGAAGGATGGGGGGCGTGGTTGCTGCAGAAGGATGGGGGCGTGGCATGTGAAGGATGTGGGGGCGTGGCAGATGACGCTAGTGCGTTGGGTCGATGTGCTGCCCCCTAGCGGTGCTTCTTGGAACTTTTAATGGATCTTTGAGAGATGGCAACGACCGAGAGGGAAAGGGGGTGGATATAGGGGGATGTCAACTCAATGTGCTGCCCCCTAGCGGTGCTTTTTGGAACTTTTAATGGATCTTCGAGAGATGGCAACGACCGAGTGGGGGAAAGGAAATGTGCTGCCCCCTAGCGGTGCTTCTTGGAACTTTTAATGGATCTTTGAGGGATGGCAACGACCGAGAGGGAAAGGGGGTGGATATAGGGGGATGTCAACTCAATGTGCTGCCCCCTAGCGGTGCTTCTTGGAACTTTATTATTATGTTAGATCTTTGTTTTTGAGGGATGGTAACGACCGAGTGGGAGAAAGGGCGTGGATATAGGGGGATGTCAACTCGATATGCTGCCCCCTAGCGGTGCTTTTTGGAACTTTTAATGGATCTTTGAGAGATGGCAACGACCGAGTGGGGGAAAGGGGGTGTACGTCGCCCCCCTAGCAGTGCTTCTTGGAACTTTCGATGTATCTTTGAGAGATGGCAACGACCGAGTGGGGGAAAGGGGATGTGTACGTTGCCCCCTAGCAGTGCTTTTTCGAACTTTTCTCGGGAGATTTATTGGACGTTGACAAATTTTTAAGAAGTCTTTCCAATATTTATTTATTTTTTTATTTTCTCGGGAGATTTCCTGGACTTTGTCAAATTTTTGAAGGAAGTTTTTTTGTCGTTTCCAATTTTTTTTTACTCATTTTTTTTGTCCTATTTTTTCTCTCTAATTTATTTTATTAAATTTATATTTTCAGGAATTCCCTGAGGTGTTAGGAATTTTTTAGACGTTGCATTATTTTTTTAATTTTCTCGGGAGATTTATTAGACGCTGACAAATTTTTGAAGGAAGTCTTTCTCAATCGAAGCATTTCCTCAAATTTGTTTTATTAAATTTATATTTTTAGAACTCCGTGAGGTGTTATAATTTTTATAGACGTTGCATTATTTTTTTAATTCGTATATTTTTCTTCCCTACAATTTTAATTTAGACGAGGAAAGGCTTTGTTTGAAAAAATTTCGTTCCTGTTGATTCATGTTCCGCTATCTTTTGTCCGACATGTGTTTTGGGATGACTCACCATTTTCTCTTTGACTCAGAAAACTTTGTATGACACGTGTTTTGGGAAGAGTGACTATGATGTGTGACGCATGTCGTGATAGCAGACATGACATCAGCCAACGCCATTTCCTCCGCGGGGTCGGCGGTTGACGTCATTTGAGATTCTGTTAGACGCCTTAAGTTCCAAGACTGATTTTTTTTTCAATAACTTGATCATTTAGCAACGAATTTATTCCTTATTTTTTCCTCATAATTTCCCATTTTATATTCATAATTTTTCAACGTAACGATTTTTTTATTTTCTTTGAGGAGACTTCACGCATTTTCAACGGACGTTCCAACATAAAAACGTTTTCCAAAGTTTTGTGCTGCAGACATAATCTTAAAACACGATTGTTTATTAACGTATTTACGTGTTCATGACATTTTCTGTTACATTTTTTTAACGTTGTACCTTTTTCCAACGTACAAAGCCACAATTTTTTATGCATAGTTAAAATATTTTTTTATTTCTTCATGATTATTCAGTGAAATGTACCTTTTAACGCATTATCTTAATCTTTTTGTTCTAAATGCTTGCATACTCGTTAAATTTCTCGATGTACCAACATTATTTTATTTTCAATCTAACAACTACTTTTATCGAGGCTTTATTTTTTCTGATTCAAACAAGCAAACGTTTCTTCATTATTATTTCCGTTACCTATACAAACAACTTTTCTTACTTGCTTTTAATGTATGACTTAATCTGGTTTTCTATATAGCTGTTTCATGTTTGTGCAAGAAATATACAGATCTATAGCAACTAGCTATACATAACATTCCTTCGTAACAGTATCTTTTTTTTCCAGATTTAAACCAACACACGCTTCTTAACGACTTGATATCGGTTTTCTGGGGAACTTTTCTTTTTCCTTCATTCAATTTTATTCCAGATCATGAGACGAGGAAATGCTTCTTTAGAAACGATTTCGTTCCTGTTCGCAGTAATTATTGGATTTTGACAAATTTTTTGTGAAACGACTTCATGCTAATTCTGAGTCTTTCGCCTTTACAATATTATTTTCTCGTAATTTTTTCGTGTGTTCAAGAACGCTACAGGTATTTCACAGTTAAAATTCTGGAGAAACAATATTTTCTTACTTTATTTAGCATATCATTATAGCTTCCCAATTTTCGCTATTTTACTTCATCTTTTTTGAAATTTAGTAAAACTTTTCAGTAGGTCAGTAATTTATTTCTTACTTGGCCAAACTTAAGACTCCTTTTATTCAGACTATTTTTTTTCATTTCATTTCAACAAAATGATTATTTTAGATGTTGCAAATCATCAGGTTTTTTTGTTTCCTTATATATCATATTTTCCAACTTGCTTTTAAAGTATTTCTCAAAGCTTGCATGTATGTCAAATACGCATTTTTTTAATCCTTCCCTAGTTTGCTATACTTTTTTCGTGGACTGCCCCAACAGGAAAGCATTCATTGTCAAGGCATGAAATCTAAAACCTTTTTTCTTACGATAAAATTTGTATTCTTTGGGACATATTTTCTGTATATTGTTCTGTCTCGTCCGAAAAAAACATTCATTCTGGAAGCAAAGCGAGTAATTCCGTTCTTCCACTAAACATTATTTTTTTACATTTTACTAACTCACCACCCCCATAGCGAAAATAAAGAAATACTTACTTCTGTTCCCTACATATCGACTCAATCTATTTCTTTTCGAAATGCTGATCATGACATTTCAACTAAAATTTCATACTTTCACCAAAAATCATATTCTTAAACGAGCTATTTTTTACATTTATTTCATGTATAACTAAATTTTTGTTGTTTACTCACCTCATCAAATTCAATAAGAACTCTCCTAATCTCATTCCTTTCCCTCATTTAGTTCGCTTTAAATTGAGATGTTTCAAAACTTCGCGTATATTTCATTCACTCAATGTCCGGTTCTCAAGTGTCTGTCCCTTCATTTTCAACTTCCGTGCATGCTGCATTTTTTCTTTAGACGTTTAGTTTCATTGACCTTTTCTTTCGTTTTAATTAGGTTTTCATTATCGTATTTTTTTATTCATTGTCTCAGCAGAAAAAGCTTTCATTCTGGAGACATCGCGACTAAGTCCGTACTTCCTCTAAACATTTTTATTTCACGTTTTACTAATTGTTCAGAAAAGCAGTTGTTTCCAAACTCCCATAGTGAAAATATCGTATTCCCCTTATAGTACTTATTATATTTTTCCCTCTATTCAGTGTTATATGATTCTTCAAACTTTGGTTTATTTTTATGAAACTTCTTTTTTTCTTAGTTTTTTCTGATCCAGACTATCAATCTTTTCCTATCGATTTAATTACTCTTATTTTCCCATTCGACTTTACTTTTGAACAGAAATGTATCTAAAATCTTCAGATGTATTTTAGTCTACAAGGTCGATTCTTCCCTGTTTCAAATAAAGTCATGTAGGATTTTAGTGTAAATGCCCCCAAATCTTTAGAACTTACTTTTCATAGTTAGATACTAATTCCTCGAGGTTTAAATTAAAACATGAAAGAAGAGTGTTTTTACGCTCTCTCCAGTGTGTGACCTTTCCCCAAGAAATTAACTTTGTCAGTTTCCGACAGAAACAGGGGAATTCAATCTCCTGCAACTGTTTTCACGCGTCTCTTGCTTACAGGAAAACCTCATATGGCATGAAATCACTTTGCTTGGGAGATTAAACTAAATTCTGGTTTTGAACTTTGAATGCAAACTCAAGCTCGCAAAAGCATAGTTTTCTGAGTGAACTTAAACTGTCTAAGATGACAAAAATCTAAAACTGCTGACTCAATGGGACAGAGCGTTTGAACTTTGCCCTTCATTCTCCATTTAAGAGATCCGTCGTGAACCACTAGAAGGGAAGTAAGCAGACCCTGATTTAGTCCACTGTTTCCAAGGAAGGTAGAAAGCTAGTGTCGTAATTCAAAAGCTCATAACTCAAGCCTCCCCAGGATTCAATTTCGGACGAACGAATACTCAGATGTCAATGCTTAGACATTGAAAAATGGCTTCAGACAAATATTTTCTTACTTAAAGTGCTTCAATTCAGAATTTGTACTACTTAAGATTTCCCTTAGTCAATATTTTTTCTATCTTAAAAACTTCTAAAGGGTTGATTTTGAAGAAAAAAAAAAAAAACGAGTTCCCACAAAAATGTAAAATTTCCTCAGATTGTATGAGGAACCAAAAAAATTGATGAAGCTTGAATGTTAACCATTTCTTTCTCTTCATGTTTCATTCCATAAACTTTCTTCAAATTCCTATATATCCAAGAATTTTGTTAAATGTCCAAGTTCGACTCCCCAGAAATTTCCTGAAAATGATAGTTTCTCTTTTAAAAAAAATTCCAGAATAAGAATCCCTTCACTGAAGCAAGAAATTCCTATTCAAAGAATTCCATCCCTCTTTCTACTTCAAATACTCTATTTGTAAATCAAAGGAAGTTTTTTTTAATATTCATATACTTTTCCCTCTAACTTTAGAAGATATTGTCTTAAAATGTATGTACATATTACAATAGTAAAATATCTTACTACTGCTTGATGTTCAATTCACTTCACATTGTCTTAAGGAAATTCGTTCATTTTCTCATAACACATAGACATGTTATTTTTCTTCCCATTCACTTCAAAGACTTGAGATCAACTTAATGGAGTCCTTTGAGAAAAACTTTCATAGGAAAGCATTAATTTACCCAAAAAGTACATTAAAAATAAACAAATGTTGAAAGTTCCTGTACAAGAAGGAAATTCTGTTGTAACTTCTAAACGAAAAAAGACAAATTCTAAGAAAATATGTAAAAATGTTCATTGGATTCCATATTAAAAAAATTTAGTTGAACAAAAGTGTCATTTTTTTTTCTCTTTTTTAAATGTATGCACTTTCGGAACAGTTCATTTTTTCTTAGGGTTAAAAATGGAACACTTCATTTTTTCTTAATGGACAGCTTTGAGAAAACACATTTCATTAAAAGCAGGGAAATTCTCATAGAATAACATGGGAAAACTAGTATACATAAAAAGACTGTTTCGAAACGAGTAAAAATCTGTTGAAGTTCGTTTTCGAAAAAGTTGGAAATAGAATGTAGTAAAAACAGTCATAGCAAGTTCCTGAAAGTTGAAAATTGGATGTACTAAAAATGTCTAAGGAAAGAATTTTTTATAAAACACAACTGCTTTAGTTTTCCCAGGCTAGAGGGGTCTTCAGTGAGAGCGCTTCTTCTTTTTCAACTAAAAGAATAAAGCGAGTCAGTTTGAAACATTTCAAACTCCCCGAAAATAAGCCGTGTACTCTGGTTTCGGCTCAATACTGTAAAGCATTGCTCTCAGACCAGTCGGAAATCCCGATTGGCCGCCTGATGGAAAACATCAGGCCCATTTCCCTTAATAAATACCCAAATATCCTTAAGAAAAGTCTTTAGCAAAAAAATACTAGTTCCCCATTAAATCAATTCTTTCTGTTACTATTTTAAAAAAGAAATTTCTTTTACTTTTAAAATTCTTGAAACTTATTATTTTGACTCATTTCAATAAAAAAAACATAATTTCACTTAAATTTAGGTTAATAAAAAAAATAATTTCACAAAATTTATATCTTAGAATGAATAAAATACTTACACTTAAATTTAGGCTCTGGAAATAGAAAAAAATTACTTTAAACATTTCCAAAAAAATATTTACTTTTTTTTAAAAACTTGAATTCTCACTTTTTTTTTCAGTAATTTACCTCCCTCCCTCCCCCTTCCCTTACCCAAATTTTTAGGAGCCCTAAAAGGACTTTTTTCAACAGCTGCTGTTTCCTCCAACTCAATACAAGTCGTATTGGGCTACGTACATGTCGTGAACCGTTTTCAACAAGTTCGTAATGTCCAGAGATTCTAAAAATTCTTTGGAGATGAGTTCCTTCGAAGCAGCAACGAAAGATTCCGCTACAACCACAGGCTGCAGCATAGCAACGGCGCAGTGAGTGCTAAACTTAATATTCATGGAATCATGCTCCATGATGTTGTTAGGCAATTCACGATAGAGCAAGAGACATTCCGGACATTGAAACAGTGGGCTGAGCGTTCTTTTGCCACGGTAGACCATGACTCCAATAAGAATTTGTTGGCGGAAGCATCTGGAGTAGAGAACCTGATCTCAGAGTTAATGAAACTGGTTTTAACCCGTTTCTCTTAAAAACAAAATCTCTTTCTTGCCCGAGAGCAATGCACGACAAAGGTTCTAAATCTGATTCATTGTCCATATCCGATGCTATCTTTTCCAGTTCGGTATTTGTTTATTAAAACAAAGTTGAAAGTCATTCTTTCTCAACAGCGAGCTTGATTTCTTGAAGCAATGGGGTCCAAGCTCAAACCGCTAAAAGTGTATTTCAGATTGGGGTCCCCGAAGGCAACATGCTGTCTTGGAATGTTATAACACTTTCCGAAAATTTTTATTTTTGAGAATTCACCACTCAAATATTCCACTTCATCTTCCAAACGAGAATAGTAATGAATCGCTTGAGCAAGGGAGAAGAGCTGAGAGTAACGAAAATTCAGATTTTCCTTGTTATGACGAAGAGACAACATTTTTTTCAGATCAACACACTCACACCAAGCACCGAAGCGATAATGAGTCAGGCAGGCAGGCAGGCAGGCTTGCGATAAGGCGTATGACGTCAGGTTTCCGAGAGATGAGTAAGCAGCTTTTCCCCCTTTCCCCACCTGCTTATTCTGTCAGAAGGTCCTACCCTTTTGAAATGTTGGGGAAAAATTACTCCCCCAATTACGTTGACAACGAAATTTTCTAGAAATGCGTACATGAAGACACAATATTAAAGTAACAACATTCCTCAATTTATATTAAAAAAAAAAAAAAAAACCTCTACTGGTTTTAAAGTTCCTTCTCTTGTAATTTTTTTCTCGCTAAATGCATCTTTGACAACTCCGAAAGCTGAACTTCTGTTCTTTTCAAAATGATTTGTTCCGAAAGGGGTTCACTCCCTGAGGAATGCAGATTCAAAGCAACGTGATCACTCGTTATTTTTGTACAGACAGTTAAAACTATGATCAGCAACAAATTTGAAAAAAAAAAAAAAAAAAAAACATTGGACTGTCTCCACACATTTTTAAAGTGACGTCATTTGAGAGGAGGTTTTTCATGACAAATTTCTTCCAACAGGAAAAGAATGTATGCGAGCAGAGTAAAAAATTTTCGTCTCAAAATGTTTGTTTTGCTCACGTGAAGATATTTCGTCTCGATTTGCTCACGCGAAGACTCAAAATAATGCATAAGCAGGATTCCCAAAAACGTAAAAAAATATAAGTTTTATATAAAAAAGAAATTCCAGGAAAAATATTGGAGGGGCGAAAGATTCCCATTCTTCCATTCCCACAAAAAATTTAACGAAGTCTAATCAATCTCTCGAAAAAAAAAATAAACAAATACTTGGACTGACAAAAGAGAGAACGACACGTGACGCCAACCTATCCCGCGGCTAGTAGTAGGAGATACACTGTTCCCCCTCTGTCATCATTTTTTTTTTCTATGCGAACAGAAATTTACTTGAACAACCGTCTTAGAAAATGCCTCTTCCACGTTTTTCTTCCCAGCCATGCAAAAACAATCAGGTTGCCTTTTCCCACCAAAAGTTCTAGCAAGAAGGAGCAGGAGACGCCGGAACGAAACCCGAAGGAGCTCCCTCCCTGTCTCGCCCCCTTGTTATTCGGCTCCTTCGGGCTACGTTCCGGCGTCTCCTGCTCCTTCTTGCTAGAACTTTTGGTGGGAAAAGGCAACCTGATTGTTTTTGCATGGCTGGGAAGAAAAACGTGGAAGAGGCATTTTCTAAGACGGTTGTTCAAGTAAATTTCTGTTCGCATAGAAAAAAATGATGTCAGAGGGGGGAACAGTGTATCTCCTACTACTAGCCGCGGGATAGGTTGGCGTCACGTGTCGTTCTCTTTTGTCAGTCCAAGTATTTGTTTAATTTTTTTCGAGAGATTGATTAGACTTCGTTAAATTTTTTGTGGGAATGGAAGAATCGGAATCTTTCGCCCCTCCAATATTTTTCCTGGAATTTCTTTTTTATATAAAACTTATATTTTTTTATGTTTTTGGGAATCCTGCTTATGCATTATTTTGAGTCTTCGCGTGAGCAAATCGAGACGAAATATCTTCACGTGAGCAAAACAAACATTTTGAGACGAAAATTTTTTACTCTGCTCGCATACATTCTTTTCCTGTTGGAAGAAATTTGTCATGAAAAACCTCCTCTCAAATGACGTCACTTTAAAAATGTGTGGAGACAGTCCAATGTTTTTTTTTTTTTTTTTTTCAAATTTGTTGCTGATCATAGTTTTAACTGTCTGTACAAAAATAACGAGTGATCACGTTGCTTTGAATCTGCATTCCTCAGGGAGTGAACCCCTTTCGGAACAAATCATTTTGAAAAGAACAGAAGTTCAGCTTTCGGGGTTGTCAAAGATGCATTTAGCGAGAAAAAAAATTACAAGAGAAGGAACTTTAAAACCAGTAGAGGTTTTTTTTTTTTTAATATAAATTGAGGAATGTTGTTACTTTAATATTGTGTCTTCATGTACGCATTTCTAGAAAATTTCGTTGTCAACGTAATTGGGGGGAGTAATTTTTCCCCAACATTTCAAAAGGGTAGGACCTTCTGACAGAATAAGCAGGTGGGGAAAGGGGGAAAAGCTGCTTACTCATCTCTCGGAAACCTGACGTCATACGCCTTATCGCAAGCCTGCCTGCCTGCCTGCCTGACTCATTATCGCTTCGGTGCTTGGTGTGAGTGTGTTGATCTGAAAAATGTTGTCTCTTCGTCATAACAAGGAAAATCTGAATTTTCGTTACTCTCAGCTCTTCTCCCTTGCTCAAGCGATTCATTACTATTCTCGTTTGGAAGATGAAGTGGAATATTTGAGTGGTGAATTCTCAAAAATAAAAATTTTCGGAAAGTGTTATAACATTCCAAGACAGCATGTTGCCTTCGGGGACCCCAATCTGAAATACACTTTTAGCGGTTTGAGCTTGGACCCCATTGCTTCAAGAAATCAAGCTCGCTGTTGAGAAAGAATGACTTTCAACTTTGTTTTAATAAACAAATACCGAACTGGAAAAGATAGCATCGGATATGGACAATGAATCAGATTTAGAACCTTTGTCGTGCATTGCTCTCGGGCAAGAAAGAGATTTTGTTTTTAAGAGAAACGGGTTAAAACCAGTTTCATTAACTCTGAGATCAGGTTCTCTACTCCAGATGCTTCCGCCAACAAATTCTTATTGGAGTCATGGTCTACCGTGGCAAAAGAACGCTCAGCCCACTGTTTCAATGTCCGGAATGTCTCTTGCTCTATCGTGAATTGCCTAACAACATCATGGAGCATGATTCCATGAATATTAAGTTTAGCACTCACTGCGCCGTTGCTATGCTGCAGCCTGTGGTTGTAGCGGAATCTTTCGTTGCTGCTTCGAAGGAACTCATCTCCAAAGAATTTTTAGAATCTCTGGACATTACGAACTTGTTGAAAACGGTTCACGACATGTACGTAGCCCAATACGACTTGTATTGAGTTGGAGGAAACAGCAGCTGTTGAAAAAAGTCCTTTTTAGGGCTCCTAAAAATTTGGGTAAGGGAAGGGGAGGGAGGGAGGTAAATTACTGAAAAAAAAGTGAGAATTCAAGTTTTTAAAAAAAAAGTAAATATTTTTTTGGAAATGTTTAAAGTAATTTTTTTCTATTTCCAGAGCCTAAATTTAAGTGTAAGTATTTTATTCATTCTAAGATATAAATTTTGTGAAATTATTTTTTTTATTAACCTAAATTTAAGTGAAATTATGTTTTTTTTATTGAAATGAGTCAAAATAATAAGTTTCAAGAATTTTAAAAGTAAAAGAAATTTCTTTTTAAAATAGTAACAGAAAGAATTGATTTAATGGGGAACTAGTATTTTTTTGCTAAAGACTTTTCTTAAGGATATTTGGGTATTTATTAAGGGAAATGGGCCTGATGTTTTCCATCAGGCGGCCAATCGGGGGGATTTCCGACTGGTCTGAGAGCAATGCTTTACAGTATTGAGCCGAAACCAGAGTACACGGCTTATTTTCGGGGAGTTTGAAATGTTTCAAACTGACTCGCTTTATTCTTTTAGTTGAAAAAGAAGAAGCGCTCTCACTGAAGACCCCTCTAGCCTGGGAAAACTAAAGCAGTTGTGTTTTATAAAAAATTCTTTCCTTAGACATTTTTAGTACATCCAATTTTCAACTTTCAGGAACTTGCTATGACTGTTTTTACTACATTCTATTTCCAACTTTTTCGAAAACGAACTTCAACAGATTTTTACTCGTTTCGAAACAGTCTTTTTATGTATACTAGTTTTCCCATGTTATTCTATGAGAATTTCCCTGCTTTTAATGAAATGTGTTTTCTCAAAGCTGTCCATTAAGAAAAAATGAAGTGTTCCATTTTTAACCCTAAGAAAAAATGAACTGTTCCGAAAGTGCATACATTTAAAAAAGAGAAAAAAAAATGACACTTTTGTTCAACTAAATTTTTTTAATATGGAATCCAATGAACATTTTTACATATTTTCTTAGAATTTGTCTTTTTTCGTTTAGAAGTTACAACAGAATTTCCTTCTTGTACAGGAACTTTCAACATTTGTTTATTTTTAATGTACTTTTTGGGTAAATTAATGCTTTCCTATGAAAGTTTTTCTCAAAGGACTCCATTAAGTTGATCTCAAGTCTTTGAAGTGAATGGGAAGAAAAATAACATGTCTATGTGTTATGAGAAAATGAACGAATTTCCTTAAGACAATGTGAAGTGAATTGAACATCAAGCAGTAGTAAGATATTTTACTATTGTAATATGTACATACATTTTAAGACAATATCTTCTAAAGTTAGAGGGAAAAGTATATGAATATTAAAAAAACTTCCTTTGATTTACAAATAGAGTATTTGAAGTAGAAAGAGGGATGGAATTCTTTGAATAGGAATTTCTTGCTTCAGTGAAGGGATTCTTATTCTGGAATTTTTTTTAAAAGAGAAACTATCATTTTCAGGAAATTTCTGGGGGAGTCGAACTTGGACATTTAACAAAATTCTTGGATATATAGGAATTTGAAGAAAGTTTATGGAATGAAACATGAAGAGAAAGAAATGGTTAACATTCAAGCTTCATCAATTTTTTTGGTTCCTCATACAATCTGAGGAAATTTTACATTTTTGTGGGAACTCGTTTTTTTTTTTTTTTCTTCAAAATCAACCCTTTAGAAGTTTTTAAGATAGAAAAAATATTGACTAAGGGAAATCTTAAGTAGTACAAATTCTGAATTGAAGCACTTTAAGTAAGAAAATATTTGTCTGAAGCCATTTTTCAATGTCTAAGCATTGACATCTGAGTATTCGTTCGTCCGAAATTGAATCCTGGGGAGGCTTGAGTTATGAGCTTTTGAATTACGACACTAGCTTTCTACCTTCCTTGGAAACAGTGGACTAAATCAGGGTCTGCTTACTTCCCTTCTAGTGGTTCACGACGGATCTCTTAAATGGAGAATGAAGGGCAAAGTTCAAACGCTCTGTCCCATTGAGTCAGCAGTTTTAGATTTTTGTCATCTTAGACAGTTTAAGTTCACTCAGAAAACTATGCTTTTGCGAGCTTGAGTTTGCATTCAAAGTTCAAAACCAGAATTTAGTTTAATCTCCCAAGCAAAGTGATTTCATGCCATATGAGGTTTTCCTGTAAGCAAGAGACGCGTGAAAACAGTTGCAGGAGATTGAATTCCCCCTGTTTCTGTCGGAAACTGACAAAGTTAATTTCTTGGGGAAAGGTCACACACTGGAGAGAGCGTAAAAACACTCTTCTTTCATGTTTTAATTTAAACCTCGAGGAATTAGTATCTAACTATGAAAAGTAAGTTCTAAAGATTTGGGGGCATTTACACTAAAATCCTACATGACTTTATTTGAAACAGGGAAGAATCGACCTTGTAGACTAAAATACATCTGAAGATTTTAGATACATTTCTGTTCAAAAGTAAAGTCGAATGGGAAAATAAGAGTAATTAAATCGATAGGAAAAGATTGATAGTCTGGATCAGAAAAAAACTAAGAAAAAAAAGAAGTTTCATAAAAATAAACCAAAGTTTGAAGAATCATATAACACTGAATAGAGGGAAAAATATAATAAGTACTATAAGGGGAATACGATATTTTCACTATGGGAGTTTGGAAACAACTGCTTTTCTGAACAATTAGTAAAACGTGAAATAAAAATGTTTAGAGGAAGTACGGACTTAGTCGCTATGTCTCCAGAATGAAAGCTTTTTCTGCTGAGACAATGAATAAAAAAATACGATAATGAAAACCTAATTAAAACGAAAGAAAAGGTCAATGAAACTAAACGTCTAAAGAAAAATGCAGCATGCACAGAAGTTGAAAATGAAGGGACAGACACTTGAGAACCGGACATTGAGTGAATGAAATATACGCGAAGTTTTGAAACATCTCAATTTAAAGCGAACTAAATGAGGGAAAGGAATGAGATTAGGAGAGTTCTTATTGAATTTGATGAGGTGAGTAAACAACAAAAATTTAGTTATACATGAAATAAATGTAAAAAATAGCTCGTTTAAGAATATGATTTTTGGTGAAAGTATGAAATTTTAGTTGAAATGTCATGATCAGCATTTCGAAAAGAAATAGATTGAGTCGATATGTAGGGAACAGAAGTAAGTATTTCTTTATTTTCGCTATGGGGGTGGTGAGTTAGTAAAATGTAAAAAAATAATGTTTAGTGGAAGAACGGAATTACTCGCTTTGCTTCCAGAATGAATGTTTTTCTCGGACGAGACAGAACAATATACAGAAAATATGTCCCAAAGAATACAAATTTTATCGTAAGAAAAAAGGTTTTAGATTTCATGCCTTGACAATGAATGCTTTCCTGTTGGGGCAGTCCACGAAAAAAGTATAGCAAACTAGGGAAGGATTAAAAAAATGCGTATTTGACATACATGCAAGCTTTGAGAAATACTTTAAAAGCAAGTTGGAAAATATGATATATAAGGAAACAAAAAAACCTGATGATTTGCAACATCTAAAATAATCATTTTGTTGAAATGAAATGAAAAAATAGTCTGAATAAAAGGAGTCTTAAGTTTGGCCAAGTAAGAAATAAATTACTGACCTACTGAAAAGTTTTACTAAATTTCAAAAAAGATGAAGTAAAATAGCGAAAATTGGGAAGCTATAATGATATGCTAAATAAAGTAAGAAAATATTGTTTCTCCAGAATTTTAACTGTGAAATACCTGTAGCGTTCTTGAACACACGAAAAAATTACGAGAAAATAATATTGTAAAGGCGAAAGACTCAGAATTAGCATGAAGTCGTTTCACAAAAAATTTGTCAAAATCCAATAATTACTGCGAACAGGAACGAAATCGTTTCTAAAGAAGCATTTCCTCGTCTCATGATCTGGAATAAAATTGAATGAAGGAAAAAGAAAAGTTCCCCAGAAAACCGATATCAAGTCGTTAAGAAGCGTGTGTTGGTTTAAATCTGGAAAAAAAAAGATACTGTTACGAAGGAATGTTATGTATAGCTAGTTGCTATAGATCTGTATATTTCTTGCACAAACATGAAACAGCTATATAGAAAACCAGATTAAGTCATACATTAAAAGCAAGTAAGAAAAGTTGTTTGTATAGGTAACGGAAATAATAATGAAGAAACGTTTGCTTGTTTGAATCAGAAAAAATAAAGCCTCGATAAAAGTAGTTGTTAGATTGAAAATAAAATAATGTTGGTACATCGAGAAATTTAACGAGTATGCAAGCATTTAGAACAAAAAGATTAAGATAATGCGTTAAAAGGTACATT
This sequence comes from Macrothele yani, assembly GCA_039090855.1. NCBI lineage: Eukaryota > Metazoa > Arthropoda > Arachnida > Araneae > Macrothelidae > Macrothele > Macrothele yani. The sequence goes on from CM077017.1 coordinate 86,951,040, forward strand.
TCACTGAATAATCATGAAGAAATAAAAAAAATATTTTAACTATGCATAAAAAATTGTGGCTTTGTACGTTGGAAAAAGGTACAACGTTAAAAAAATGTAACAGAAAATGTCATGAACACGTAAATACGTTAATAAACAATCGTGTTTTAAGATTATGTCTGCAGCACAAAACTTTGGAAAACGTTTTTATGTTGGAACGTCCGTTGAAAATGCGTGAAGTCTCCTCAAAGAAAATAAAAAAATCGTTACGTTGAAAAATTATGAATATAAAATGGGAAATTATGAGGAAAAAATAAGGAATAAATTCGTTGCTAAATGATCAAGTTATTGAAAAAAAAAATCAGTCTTGGAACTTAAGGCGTCTAACAGAATCTCAAATGACGTCAACCGCCGACCCCGCGGAGGAAATGGCGTTGGCTGATGTCATGTCTGCTATCACGACATGCGTCACACATCATAGTCACTCTTCCCAAAACACGTGTCATACAAAGTTTTCTGAGTCAAAGAGAAAATGGTGAGTCATCCCAAAACACATGTCGGACAAAAGATAGCGGAACATGAATCAACAGGAACGAAATTTTTTCAAACAAAGCCTTTCCTCGTCTAAATTAAAATTGTAGGGAAGAAAAATATACGAATTAAAAAAATAATGCAACGTCTATAAAAATTATAACACCTCACGGAGTTCTAAAAATATAAATTTAATAAAACAAATTTGAGGAAATGCTTCGATTGAGAAAGACTTCCTTCAAAAATTTGTCAGCGTCTAATAAATCTCCCGAGAAAATTAAAAAAATAATGCAACGTCTAAAAAAATTCCTAACACCTCAGGGAATTCCTGAAAATATAAATTTAATAAAATAAATTAGAGAGAAAAAATAGGACAAAAAAAATGAGTAAAAAAAAATTGGAAACGACAAAAAAACTTCCTTCAAAAATTTGACAAAGTCCAGGAAATCTCCCGAGAAAATAAAAAAATAAATAAATATTGGAAAGACTTCTTAAAAATTTGTCAACGTCCAATAAATCTCCCGAGAAAAGTTCGAAAAAGCACTGCTAGGGGGCAACGTACACATCCCCTTTCCCCCACTCGGTCGTTGCCATCTCTCAAAGATACATCGAAAGTTCCAAGAAGCACTGCTAGGGGGCGACGTACACCCCCTTTCCCCCACTCGGTCGTTGCCATCTCTCAAAGATCCATTAAAAGTTCCAAAAAGCACCGCTAGGGGGCAGCACATCGAGTTGACATCCCCCTATATCCACCCCTTTCTCCCACTCGGTCGTTACCATCCCTCAAAAACAAAGATCTAACATAATAATAAAGTTCCAAGAAGCACCGCTAGGGGGCAGCACATTGAGTTGACATCCCCCTATATCCACCCCCTTTCCCTCTCGGTCGTTGCCATCCCTCAAAGATCCATTAAAAGTTCCAAGAAGCACCGCTAGGGGCAGCACATTTCCTTTCCCCCACTCGGTCGTTGCCATCTCTCGAAGATCCATTAAAAGTTCCAAAAAGCACCGCTAGGGGGCAGCACATTGAGTTGACATCCCCCTATATCCACCCCCTTTCCCTCTCGGTCGTTGCCATCTCTCAAAGATCCATTAAAAGTTCCAAGAAGCACCGCTAGGGGGCAGCACATCGACCCAACGCACTAGCGTCATCTGCCACGCCCCCACATCCTTCACATGCCACGCCCCCATCCTTCTGCAGCAACCACGCCCCCCATCCTTCGGCGCCAGGTCACGCCCACCATCCTTCTCTAGAAGGATGATCCTTGGGGCCGGACCCGTCATTTTATACTACTGAAGGAAATACGTTTTATTTATTTATTTTTTTCATTTTCGATGTATTTTGAATTATTTGTTTTAACTTAGCTGGACGAAACCCGTCGGAATCGACGGTTAGTTCTTTTTTTTTTAAAGAATAAACTCATATGAAGCAACAAATGTAAACTTTATTTGATTGGCAAATTCATTCAACCACTTCAGTAAAGACAACTGTCCAGGTTCGTATTTTTTTTTTGACTGAAGGTTTAACGACCACCGTGAGGAACTCAATTGGCTATAAGCAATCATCCGTCCCTAATTTAAGGTCACTGGTTCCAGGGAATGGAGACAGCCAGCGCCGTAAGACAAACACAACATACAAGCCTCACCGGGATTCGAACCCGGACCCTTCACAAACGAATCATCATAAGCCAGCGCTGAGACCACTGCGCCACCGGGGCGTGATGAGCATCACGACTGCACCCTTTTTCAGTCGTAAAATGTGAGGCGGAATCCCCCCCATCTTTATCGTGTGCGAAAATTCAACTGGATAGCGCACTCTTTCACTCTCATCTTCCGTCACAACTGTGTTTGTAAATGTTGTTGGAATGAGATTCACGTAGCGAATACTCTTCATTGTTTCTTGTCCGAGACATCTAGTTGCGACCCATTGATCGCTCACTCTTTCCAGTAAGGCTCTTACGTCTCCTTTTTCTCTGCGGGAGAGACATTCTGTTAAGGGTAAGTATGCAATAAAGTATTTACTTACTTTAGGACTGATCATACAACACCATGCGCACACCAAGTCTGACACTGAACTGAGCACCTGATGTGGATAAGGGCCACACGTTTCTCCCATAGACTTTAAATGGCAACTTTGCAGCACCGCCACGCCCTAAGCGTTGCCTCAATCTCCGTTTTCTCTTCGACTGGCATATCTACATGGTAAGACCTTTATTTTGATACCTGAACCATATTTTTATGTTCAGCCATTTTTTTAAAATAGGTCTCACAGTAAAAAACCTTATAGAATGAAGATGTAGATGGCGCAATTCAATATGTACATTCTAAATATTTTCACTAACAATGGTCAACCGAATGTTTATTTACATCTTTGCATAATGGGAAACGTCTTACCTACGACCTACGGAGAAAAACTGGATCGAATGAATATTAAATTGTATATATACATCACACAGTCCAGCGCGATAACGCAATCAGGTGTTCGAGAGTGTTCGCTGTTCCGACGAGAACTTTGATACGAATCCTGCTAGCAGTGGTTTGCGCAACGTTTCGATCAGAAAAGAGACTTCGGACTTTGGACTATCTCAGTCCCTCCATACTTTCGCCTTGAGCAGCGCGTGAGTCAACAGCAGGCAATCGAATGTCAACCGCACGCTTTTCCCATAGACTTTACATGGGAATCCTAGTTATATTTTTTTACCGTCTATACACGATGAAGATTTTGAATCTAAATATTCAAATCCGAAAAAGATCTTAAAACCACCTGCAACCAGATAAATATCTTTATTTGATCATTCACACACTACTAGATCTTTCAAAACGCCAAGCGTTTCATCTTCAGGTATTAGCTGATCAACAAAGATTAGAAACAAGAAACGCTTGGCGTTTTGAAAGATCTAGTAGTGTGTGAATGATCAAATAAAGATATTTATCTGGTTGCAGGTGGTTTTAAGATCTTTTTCGGATTTGAATATTTAGATTCAAAATCTTCATTGTGTATAGACGGTAAAAAAATATAACTAGGATCTCTGATGCACGAAATTAATTACTGTTTACATGGGAACTTTGCCGCCCCACAACGACCGAACCGTTGCCCCAATCTCATTTTTCTCTTCGACTGGCACACCTACATGATAAGATCTTTATTTTGATACCTCAACCATATCATTACGTTCTACCGTTCTCCCAAAACTGGTCTCACATAATTAATATATGGATTGCTAATGAAATCCAGATTGCTAATATGATAAAAAGAGAAACTAAATAAAAATGCGTACACAACAAAATTCAGGTAACTCCTCAATCCATGGGTTTCTTTGGATACCTTCTTACATACAGTGTTATCTTAATGGGTTGGTCTCGAGCCTCGCATTAATCAAGGGACTCCAACTTAATGTTTTAATCGAGAGGAAAAAAGAAATTTCCTGAGAACTTTAAAGTGTAAAATCAGTATTTGGAAATTTTCCATGTAAGTTAGATTGACCTCCCCGCCCCCCGGCTGTACGAAGGATACATACCCCATCGTCATTTCTGATATACATTCCACAGCCGGTTTTCAATATTTCATTTTTCTGTTGCCTATTCTGAAAGTTTTTTGAAGTATTCCCATAGAAAGTATTTTTTTCCTGATATGTATTCTTACAGGATTCTCCCTCGAAATACAAACTCGCAATTTGTGCAGGTGTTCATTGAATTTTTGGAAGATAGTTCCATAAATAATGCCATCACTATGTGGACTGCGTGCCTCAAGAAAAGTGTGTTGGGGTGGGGGGGGGGGGGGTATTTGTGAAACAAAATATCTTAATTTCATCTAAAGGCGGCCAGACCTTCACCTTGCCCACGCATGAACAATATCACGGGCCGGCCCTGCTCTCACATCAACCTTTCGCTGTCCTGAGAAATTTTGCCTCTCAGTCGTTGTTTGACCAATCTCACCCCAGTCCTGATGCACTTTAACTACGGCGGATCACAAACAACCCACATGTTAAGCCTTTTGGAGAATCGAGGTACCCTCTATTCGAGCTCCCCCAATCTGTCCTTTCTCAAAGTCCGTTAAATCCTTGCGTTTACCCATCATACTCCTCTTTATTTTCCTACTTATTACTCACACCTTATAAATGCTATGTCGGTATACTAATCCCGCCCTCTCGGAAATCACGTGGTCAACAGGCCGCATCCACTTTTGATAGGGGAGGTCATAATTCAGTTTTCACTCGATGTGTGTGTGTGTATATAACCCATATGAGTTGTATACCAGAAAATGGCATAAACAACTCTGAAATCTACATAAATAATGTACCATCAAGCTCCAAACTCCTACAACACAAGCAGTAAAATAACCCAGGAAAATGCAACAACATGCCATAACTTTTCATAAACAAATGTATCTAAATCTTTGAAAGTAGTTGACACGAGGCCTGAATAATATGCAACAAATCCAAACCATTCATTATTATCTTTAGGAGAACGCTGTTTGGACGAAGTGGCTTTTCTATGTGAGCAAAATAAGCTGTCCAGAACCGAAAGCCTCGCTGAATGCGTTCTTGAAGCCCCGAGACTATAGGAAATGCAAAAACGACATGCCAGAGACGACTTGGTGAACAAACCCAACAGACACATACCTGTGCTCCAAAGGTGAAAGGTGAAGCAAACGGCCATGGTTAACACAAACAGCAAATTATAGAGAGCAAGACCAAGAAGGAATGTCATGGGATTGCTGCGTGCAAACTATGCTGGTGTTAGTCAAATACTTCAGCCGTTACTAACCCATCAAACGGCACTTAGTAAATCGTAAGTCTTGGTGGAATTATATTTCAAGATCAGCTGTTTGAAGTATTTGTATATGAAATAAAAAGAAAAAGAATTTGCCAACAGTTGTTTGAATAACCACCCGAGGTTCCTATTAATAGAAGACAATTCACTGCAGATTCTACAGATACGCCAAAATTGTTAAATTATTACATTGCTATGTACATTATTTGAGATGTTTGAGTTCCAGTGAGTATAACAAATGATGTTAAACCCGAAGTCTCTTCTTTTGTCGTAGATCTCCGTCACAAACCGTTCGCCAACTATTCCATTAATCTTGATATTCTTTTTTTGATTGGGGGTTTAACGACCACCGTGAGCAACTCAATGGGCTATAAGCAGTCGCCCGTCCCTAATTTAGGGTCACTGGTTCCAGGGAAGGGAGAGAGCCAGTGCCGTAAGACAAACACAACATCCATGCCTCACCGGGATTCGAACCCGGACCCCTTACGGACGAATGATCAGAGGCCAACGCCTTAGACCACTGCGCCACCGGGGCGGCACAGCGCAGAGTTCACAGGTATTTCTGTAACCCAGTATGGATTTAAAATTGGAGCAAAGAGCAGCTATAAAAGTTTGCATGCGTTTGAGTAAAACCGCCACAGAAAAGTACGAAATGAGTAAAACAGGCTGTAAGGAAGATGTGTTGTCCCGTGCAAGAGGTTCTGAGTGGCACAAGAAATTTGTGAATAGTGTCTGGAAGATGCACCACGGTAGCCCCTCGACATCCGGTAGGTTTTCGACATCGACTACGGCCGTTAATATCAGTACCTTCAAGATATTTCTGCGCGAAGACCGCCAAATGACTATTGAGAGGTTACTAATGCGGTGCAAATGTCGGTTGAAAAACCGGTTGGGGTACCGAAAGTCGATGCAAAGTGGATTCCCACTTGCTCACGAATGAACAGAAGGCAAATCGTGTTATCACTTGTCGTCAATGGAAGTGTCAGGTACGACGTGAGCCACACTATTTGGACCGAGTCGTCACATGTGGTGAAAACGTTTTTCATCATTTCGATCCAGAAACAAAACAACAGAGTACCCAATGAAAACACCCGCATAGTCTTCGATCCAAGAAAGCAAAGATTCATGCAAGCACAAAAAAGATATATTTTTTTCGACATAAAGGGAATTGTGTATGACCCTGCTGTTCCACACACACAAAACAGTTATTGGTGCCTGTTATTTTGAAATTTTTAAAGGTTCTCTGAGGGGAAAATCCCCAAAACGACTTGAATAGGTACAGACTGGTCAGATTTTGCATCAAGATAATGCCCATGCACATCATGCTTAGCTTATACAGCAGGTTATCCAAGATCTGGGCATCGAAATGATAAAACACTCTCCTTATTCACCGAACTTGGCGCCGTGCGACTCCCACCTATTCCCTGAAGTAAAGAAACAATTTCGTAGGGATCGGTTTGCATCAAATACTAAGCTGAACAATGCTGAAATGGGTATCACTACAACTACATATCTAGAAAGGGCTCCGAACACACCTACCGGAAGTGGATAAAAAGGTGGCACCGGTACATTCAGGTAGAAGAAGAACACTTCGAAAGTGTTTAATTGTAAGTTAATTTATTGCATTACACTTCTGTCCCACGTAAAATTAGTCTCATTACTTTTGTACGAATCTGACATACTAGCAGTTATGCCCGCTCTCCGGACGGAAAATTAATGAAATCATTTTTTAACATAAAATTAGAGAAAGAGGAAAGTAATTTAAGATCCGTAATTGTTTAACGATTTAGAACAGGGTTCGTGACGTCAATGCATATGGTTTGACGTTAAACGGAGCAGGTTTGGGCAGCCCTTAATTTGAAATCAAAATTTCATGAAATTTGTACAGCATTTCAAAGTCTCTGGCATAATTGCATTTTAAACCTATCAGCATTTTGAACAGTGAAGCCTCACCTTTGAATTTTTTTCACCTTTGAATTTTTTGGGCATCAAAGTTTTGAAGTTGTAGAAGTGACAGCAAAATTCAAGCAGACAATATTCCAAAGCCGCAATTTTGATTTTCCTTTCTCCTGACTTTCCTGGGTATCAGGACCTTGACTTCTCAGCATGCCAATTTTCAGATCTCTGGTTCATTTAGAAGTGGTCGAACAATTCTCAAAAAGTTCAAGCGCACAATGTTGTTCCAAAGCCACCATTCTGATTTTTTTTTTTTTTTTGGTTTTTGGACATTTCTAGGTATACGGACGTTAAGACCTATCATCATACTAATTTTCAGATCTCTAGGTCCCTTAGAAGTGGTCGAACAATTTGCTTAAGAAACACTCACATTTTTCTATTTTGCTTTGTATAGAGATTCTACAACATTTATGAGACACTCATGATTGGGAATCAGACGTAGATTTGGAAGGGTGAATTCTTGCAATGGCGCACTCAGAAGTGTGACCCAGAAACCCGGGTCCACACACATGAGGTATTATTTTGTTATACGTGTGCTTATTTTCAATATATTTGTTGAAATTTTAAAATATATATTTTACCATACTTGGAAACTGCCTTTAATACGTCGAAGATATTTTCATTTGTTCGCATTAGTTTAGGAGATATTTTAATCGGGGTATTTTTATTTGCATTTCAATATTTTGGGATATCCCATAAATAAATCCGTAATGCGCCACTGAGCTCTTGGTATCATGTGATTGACCCAGGTACAGTACTTTTATATGTCGGAACAAAGCGTTTACAAGGCCCGTTCTGATTGATAGGGAACTTTTATATCAAGTTTGTTAAAACATATAAAATTCTATTCAAGAAATACAGACTTACTCAGCCGGTAATAGGTATAATCAATATTTGATTCTAGCTGCAATACATCGAATATTTGATCCGATATTAAAAGGAAATATCCTGCACACGACCTCTTCCTTCTGAATTGAGCCGGGTGGCGGGAGCTTTTGCAGGGCCCGGGGCGAAATTTTATTGCTGGGGCCCGGACTAAAAAATCATTGCTGTCACTAGGAAATAAATCTCATATTTTAATAAAGTCGTTACGTGAAAAATGTCCTCACACACGATGTGAAATTCACAAATTTTGACGGTGATGACGAATTCTTATCCCTCTACTCCTGAGCCGAATGCTTTACCAATTAAGCTACACCGAAAGGATTTATTGTTATAACTTCTCCGTCTTGAAATGTGCTTCACCTCTGCAGTATGTCATAAAGAAAACTCTCATAAAGACGAAATGATTATGTCAAAGAAATATTTGCTTTAAGCTTAAGAAAAAGACCATAATATGATTGAAAGTTCAGAGAGAGAGAGAGAAGAGGGAGGGAGGGGAGAGAGAGAGAGAGAGAGAGAGAGAGAGAGAGAGAGAGAGAGAGAGAGAGTAAAGAGTGTTGAAATCTACGATTTTCTTTCCGGGGAGATGGGGTTGAGATTGTATTGACTCTTATAAAAACTTCCTTACAAAATGATAAAAAAATTCCTGCATAGTGAAAGCTTTTGGGCGACTTAAACTACATAAAGAAGGGTACCCACTTCGCCCACTGGTATCTGGCTATGTTAGTCCTACCAGACCACTGGAAAAAGCTTTGGCATTATATTTGTCCAAACTTGTAGTGGATTTCCCTTTCTCTATTCAGAGTTACACTAGGGCTGTAGAAAGGCTTAGAATGTTTCAGCCACATAATGAGCCTTTCATATTGGCGTCCTTTGATGTAGTATCCTTGAACCCTAATGTACCCGTGGAGGCCGCCCACCAAATTATTGAGGCGCTTCTTGCTGATTCCGGAGTTCCGTCTGAGGAAATTATGGCTGTTATGAACGCACTTAGACTAGTCAAATAACGTTCATACTTTAAATTTCAAGGATGTGTTTATCAACAAGTAGGGTGCTCCCCTATGGGTTCACCACTGTCATCCGTTCTTGCCGAAATTATTATGCAACATGTTGAAAATTTGGTTCTATCTAAATTTCCACACCCACCTTGTTTGTATTTAAGGTACGTCGACAACATCCTGGTTATTTGGCCTCATTCACAGGATTTATTAGAACAGTTTGTCGACGCACTATCTTCTATTTTCCCTACCATGAAGCTCACGGTTGAAATCGAGTGTAACTATGTTTTACCGTCTCTGGATATATGTATTAGTCGTAACTCTACCACCCATGAGTTAGCATTTTCTGTTTATCGAAAACCATCTTATGTTTGTTCTATCATTCCGTATAACTCATGTCACCCTTTTAAGCAGAAAACTTCAGCGATTGATTTTTACTTCAGGAGAGCTTACTCACATTCATCCACAGACCGAGCTTTAAACAGAGAGATTAAGGGAATTTTTAAGATGCCTAACATGTTTAGGTACCCGGATTATATTACCCATAGGATTCATGAAAGGTTAGTAACACGTTGTTTTACTACGTTGGTCAGAGAAAATGAACGTAGTCAGAAGTTTATGGGATCACTGGAATACTTACCTGGTGTTACAAATTTGTTGTCACATGTGTGTTCCAAATATAAATTTCAACTAGGTATAAGGTGTAATAATTTGTTTGCACAACTCAGACGAGACCGAGATAAACCCGATATTTTGCGAAGTTGGGGTGTTTACAACATCCCACTTTTAGACCCAATTACAAACAGCATATTAGTAATTATGTAGGTTCTACAAAGAGGAATTTGGAGCTACGAGTGAATGAACATAAGTATAGCATTAAAGCGCACCTTTGTAATACAGCACTTGCACGTAATATAAATAATGGCACATTTATTCCTGATTGATGCAATGTCAGTATACTCCAGACTCCTTCCTCTGTTCATGCCCTATTGACAGCAGAAAGTGTTTTTTATCACGGCATTAGATACGAAATGTTGTAACGACTATTACCCTGTCGATCTACCTGAATTTTGGAAGCACTTAGTGAAATCATCAAATTATAACATATGTATATAGCTTTTCACCATATTTTTTGTGGCAACAGATGTATGTGATATAACACCGTGTAAGTCATGAGTGACAGTTAGTTAAGCTACGTAATGCCCCACGCGACTGTGTATATATATAGCTGCATAGTGCAGCAACATTTACCAACTGAAGATGGAGTGAACGGCACTCAGAAAGTGCTAATGGTTTTTAATTGTAAATATATGTTCGTTTTTTGAATAAACCGTGTTAAGACGGAGCTCATTTATTGTATTTTAATTGCACGACTTACTCTTCATATTTGAAAGTTTTTGAATTGCCAATATTTTAGTGTAGGAAATAATAAGGATCCCTCTAAAATAAATTCGTACAATAGTTGTCTTTCCCCTGATACATGGTTTTAGTGATTGATTTTTAAGGCAAAGTGGAGCAAGTGACAAATTAGACTTTTATACGCGCTCATATATGAATTTTTTAATTTCTAGACATGTTTTTAAAGTCCCTGAATAAATGGCTTCTACACGTAGCCCGAATTCAACTTTGATATTGTTCTTTTTATTTCTTTAAATTTAAGTATATGGTTTGCGCGCAAATTGTTAAATACATAAAAGTAAGGGCCACAAAATGATGAAATTAAATTTGCTATTTGGTGAATGTGGAAAATAGAAACGTAGTTTCAATAATCGCTTAAAATCTGCAAATTTCAGTATTTGTACGGCGAACCTATTCAAAAATGGAGGGATTGAAAAAAAAAAACTTTTTAAAAAAGAACTTTTTAAAAGCTTCGCACCCCAAAACTTACACACACACAAAATAATTGTTAAAAATTCTACCAAAAATTATTTTTTTCCTAAACTGCGGGGCTCCTTGAAGGCATGGAGCCCAGGGCGAAAGCGCCAGTTGCCCTTATGGTCCAGCCGGCTCTGCTCTGTACTGTGAATCAAATTTAGGGCTTTGCTGTAGGACTGATTAGAGCAGACGGGAGCATTTCAAAGATTCGTTGTTGATCAGCGCCATTCCTTTTCCGTAGAGTTAAAACTACCGGGGGGACGCAACTGTTTAGACACAGGGGACATCCTGTGTGACGTTGTAACATTGCTCCTGGGAATAGTGGATATTCGAGTTTTGGCCTCCCCGATGTTTTGAATGTTCTTAGATTCTACTAACGGATATTTCACTTACAAAACACGGGACCTATAAACGACAGCCATGGCCAGGAATAATAAGACGCTGAACGCGGTTCCTTTCTTAGCATGAAACTGGTACCCTCTATGAAAATAGTCACAGAACACGTGATAAATAATGTGCCTATATTATCGTTATTAATATTTTATATTTTTACCAATTAACAAAACATCGGAAATAAAAAAATAAAGTTTAATTTTCTTTTTGGTTTTTTGAGGCCTCTGCGATTCTGAGGCCCCAAGCACGCGCTTTCTGCGCCTGTGCGGTGATCCGTCCCTAGTAGGGGGCTATTTAAAGTTTTGTACTCGAGTAAAAGCGCAACACAATAAACTTGACTTTCTGTGAAAATTTTATGCATATGAGCACGGTTGATTGAAAACTGATAAAAAGGCTTAAGGCCTGTTTATTAATTTTTGTGCCTGTGTAAAACGCAGTACCATAACTTTGGCCTGTTATCATAGGCACCGACTTGGAAAATTATTGGGTGTTCCGGAAATTTTAAATCGAATGACCCATGCATTTTTCAAGGGATTTAAGTCTAATTTAAATTTCATTTAGTCAGGTTATCTTGACCAATAAGACGACTGAAATGCTAAAATGAATCAAATTATAGTTAATTAGAGAAAAATATTTTTTTCTCTAGATAATTATTTATTTTATTTGTTTTGCTTTTGTAGGCGCCACATTATACACCGAGAGCCACCTACTAAATAAGCTATATGACCCCATTTAGCCCACAAGACAGCGGCCACTCGGCCAGACATCGATTCGATGAGGTGGCAATAAGCATCCTGGGATATCTGGTACCATAATGTTCACAGCAGGTCCTCCAGTTCCCGTACATTTCGAGGTGGTGGTGATTTAGCGGAAACCAGCTTTTCCAAGTCGAACTGCAAATGTTCGATTGGGTTCATGTCAGGTGAATTTGGAGGCCAGGGCAGTAACAGGAAGTCACCAGCATGTTCCTCGAACCACTCGTTGACGATTCTGGCAGTGTGGCATGGCGCATTATCCTGTTGGTAATGGCCATCACTAGCAGAGAACACAGTTGCCATGAATGGGTGAACTTGATCCTCAACGATGTTCATATACCTGACAGCTGTCAGAAATTGTGCTATTGGGATGAATTGGGGCCTCAAGTGTCCCAAGAAAACAACGCCTACAGCACAACACCACCGCCGCCGGCCTATTTCCGCCCAACAGTGCCTCCGTTGGTAATCGGAGTATCCGCGCTCGGACGTTTACGCGATGCACCAGGAATATTGTTTCGTCAGACCAGGCCACTTTCGTCCAATCATCCACGGCCCAATCTCGATGATCTTGGACCCAAATGATGCGTTGTTGGCGATGACGTCCAGTGAGCATAGAGACCCGGCTGGGTCTTCGGCTGCGCAGAAGGCTGCGATGAACTGTGTGCTGTGACACATTGCCCTGATCACCACTTTTGTAGCTATGGGTGATTTGTCGCACTGTGGCTCTGCGGTCGTTGTGAACAAAGCGCGATAGTCTCCGCTTCCCCCTGGCATCAATGAGCTGCGGACGACTCACGACTGGACGATGGTTCGTCGTTTGGCCATCTGTACAGCACTTTTAATTTGTACTCAGTACAGCGGCACGCGAACAACCCACAAGCAGCGCCGTTACCGAGATTGTAATTCCGAAGCACCATGCCATCACAATTTGTCTTTTATTAAACTCTGATAAATCGACCGCTTTTCCCATTCTGACCCCGAACACTCTGCTAACCGAAAGACGGTCCTCGTGTTGTATGTATATACTGCTCTGTGAACTTCACATGCGCCACCGTTCGGTCTCCAGGCGCGCTAATTTCTCAAGGCTGGGGGTAGTCATAGTGTAGTGGCTCATCGGTGTATGCGTACGTGCATTTTCCCCACGAAATGCGCGCAAAAATATTAGGAATTCGAGGAACCAACAACAAAATCATTGGGGGTTCAGAAAGTGTCTCGCACCCACGAAGTCGGCGCCTATGCATGTTATCGAAACCTTATGAATACATCGGACTAAAAATTCCTAAAAAGGCTAGGCCTAAGGTTGCAATTAAGGTTTTGTGACATAGTAAAAGGGCAAAATTAATGACTTGTCATGTTATGTTAACGTTGTGAATATGAGCACGGCTGATTAAAAATTTCAAGAAATCGCCTTTGGTATTAATATGTTGTAGCAGAGTAAAAGTGTAACATTATCTTTATTTTCTATATAAACCATACTACGTGCTGAAATGACCCAACTATATATATGTATACTTCAACCATATACCGAAGCGCGGACACGGTGAAACAAAAGTTCCATTTTGTACGGTTCCCTAAAATTTTGTGGCCAGCCTACATGGAAGAGGACACGTTGATATCAAAACCGTACGTACTTTTCATACGGCTCCATAACAGGTAGCAATGGACACGTCTCAATCCTTTTTTTTTATTTAACCACATTTAACCACCGTGATCAATTCAGTGGGATGTAAGCAGTTCCTAATTTTGGGCCACTGGCTCCAGGGAAGGGGAGACACCAGTGCCAGAAGTCAAACACAACGTCCATGACGCACCGGGAATCGAATCCGGACCCTTCTCGGACGAGTGGTCAGAAGTCAGCACATAGACCACTGCACCACCGGAACGGCTCACGTTGAAATCAACCATGTATTTTTCATACGGCTCCAAACGCTGTTATGGACATACAAGATGGAACTGGACGCAAAGATACCATTAATGAAATTTGTACTAGCAGAGTGGTATTTCCTGGATAAATATTACTATTTGTGGAATCACCAAGTTCAGCGGGTAAAAGTTAATGAATGAAAAAGATATTCCTGTAATTTTTTCAGTAAACTTATCTTTAATTTTTTAATTTAGTTAATTTAATTTTATGAAGCAAAAAAGAAAGGAAGAGGAATGGAAATACTTACCTTCGATAGAACAGCCGTACATCTGGAGTGTGCTTCTGAGAATCCCGAGACACTGAAACGCAATGCACCAGTGTGATGTCGCGTGCATGCGACTTGACATTGATCATCTCCTTCTTACCGTTTTGAATTTTGAATATCTGTAACTCTCTATTTACATTACATTGTATTTCTGTCTGATGAAGCCGCCCGTTGGTGGCGAAAACTAGCGTTTATTAATTTGTGTTTCTAATACACCATTAACCGGATATTTTTGCACTTTATTGTTATTTACGGTCTCACACTTAGAGCGTAGGTCGGGTGTTGGAGCGCTGAATTGTGTTGCAGATCTTAAGAGCAAAAAATGGAACTTTTTAAGAAAATATTGTACGGGCGCCCCTTGATCCCGGGCTGTGACCCGTTCCCAAAACTGTCTACGGTCTAAGTTAGAGTACTGTGAGATAGTATACCAAATTTGGTAGGTCTAAATTGAAAACTACATTTTACGAAAATTTAGAATGGGGCCCTATTTGTGGAATCACCAAGTTCAGCAAGGCACCGGGGTTTACCCCGGGCCCCGACCCCTTCCAAAAAAGCGCCTACGATATGAGTTAAGAGTTTCATGAGATACTGTACCAAACGTGGTTTCAAATTGAAAACTGTAGATTTTACGAAAATTTTGTATGAGGCCCCTTGATCCTGGGCCCCAACCCGTTTTAAAAACCATCAATGTCTAAGTTAGAGCACCATGAGATAGTATACCAAATTTGGTGGTTTTAAATTCAAAACTGTAGATTTTACGAACATTCTGTACGGCGGCCCCTTGACCCAGGGCTCCGACCCGTTCCAAAAACCGTCTATGGACTAAGTTAGAATAACATGAGATAGTATACCAAATTTGGTGGTTCTAAATTGAAAACTGAAGATATTACGAAAATTTTGCATGGGGGCCCCTGGAACCGACACTTTTCAAAAACTGTCTACCGTCTAAGTTAAAGCACCATCAGGTAGAACACCAAATTTGGTGGTCCTAAATTGAAAACTGTGGATCTTACGAAAATGTTTTATAAGGCCCCTGGACCCCGGGCCGTTCCAAAAACCGCCGGCCGTCTAAGTTAGAGCACCATGAGGTAGTACACCAAATTTGGTGGTTCTAAATCGAAAACTGTAGATTTTTCGAAAATTTTGCATGGGGTTTTTGGAACGAGTCCCCCGACTCGTTCCAAAAACTGTATACGGACTAAGTTAGAGTACCATGAGGTAGTACACAAAATTTGATGGTTCTAAATTGAAAAGTGTAGATTTTACAAAAATTTTGTATGGAGGCCCCTTGACCCTGGGCCCCGACCCCTTCCAAAAACCGTCTAGGGACTATGTTAGAGTACCATGACATAGTATACCAAATTTGGTGGTTCTAAATTAAAACCTGTATATCATACGAAAATTCTGTATGGTGGCCGCTGAACCCCGACCCTTTCCAAAAACCGTCTAAGTTAGAGCACCATTAGGTAGTACCCCAAATTTTGTGGTTATAAATTGAAAACTGTAGATCTTACGAAAATTTTGTATGGGGGTCCCGACCCGCTCCAAAAACCGTCTTACCGTCTAAGTTAGAGCACCATGAGGTAGTACACAAAATTTGGTGATACTAAATTGAAAACTGTAGATTTTACGAAAATTTTGTATCGGGGCCCCTTGACCCCGACGCGTTCCAAAAACCGTCTACGGTCTAAGTTAGAGTACCATGAAATAGCATACCAAATTTGGTGGTTCTAAATTAAAGCCTGCAGATCTTACGAAAATTCTGTACGGGGGCCCCGACCCGTTCCAAAAATCGTCTACGGACTAAGTTAGAGTACCATGAGATAGTATACGAAATTTAGTGGTTCTAAATTAAAAACTGTAGATCTTACGAAAATTTTACATGGGGGCCGCTGGACCCCGTGCCCTGAGCCTTTCCAAAAACCGTCTAAGTTAGAGCACCATTAGGTAGTACACCAAATTTGGTGGTTTTAAATTGAAAACTGTAGATCTTACGAAAATTTTGTATGGGGGCCCCTGGACCCCGACCCGTTTCAAAAACCGTCTAAGTTAGAGCACAAATTTGGTGGTTATAAATTAAAAACTGTAGATCTTATGAAATTTTTGTATGGGGGTCCCGACCCGTTCCCAAAACCGTCTACGGACTAAGTTAGAGTACCATGAGATAGTATACCAAATTTGGTGGTTTTAAATTCAAAACTGTAGATTTTACGAAAATTTTGTATGGGGGGGGGCCTTTGACCCCAGGCACCGACCCCTTCCAAAAACCGTCTACGGACTAAGTTAGAGTACCATGAGATAGGATACTAAATTTAGTGGTTGTATTTTGAAAATGAAGAATTTACGAAAATTTTGTATAGGGGCCCCTTGAACCTTGACTCCAACGAATTCCAAAAACCGTCTACTGATTTTAACAGTGATTAACGTGATAACATCTACCCTCAGGAAGCAGAGAGATGTGAAAAATCAGACCTCGTTGATGACCTTGAGCAGTAGGATACAAATAACTCTCACGTGACTAACGTTCCAATAATGGAGCATGGGGCAGAATTGGATTAATTAGTGCCCCCCCTCCCAAAATATTTTGATAAGTGCCACATATTAGTCTTCTGCAAATTAAACCAATCTCTGAGCGGATTTTTCCTACCAAAGATCAAATGTTTAGAAAAATCCGAAAAAAAGAAAGAAAAAGAAAGCGCTATCGGTAACGCCCACTTCCGGTTCCCCGATTTCTACCGAATTTTTGTCGACGCATGAAAGTGAAAAAAGCACACCAAGAAGGAATTGCCGGACGATCATGAAATTTACATATGTTAATGGGGTCGAGTTTACGTAGGTTAATTTCGGGACCAACCGGTGAGCGCTTACGCCACAGCAAGGCATAATATGCAAGTTTGTTTGTTTTTTTATTGGAGGTTTAACGACCACCGTGAGCAACTCAATGGGCTATAAGCAGTCGCCCGTCCCTAATTTAGGGTCACTGGTTCCAGGGAAGGGAGAGAGCCAGTGCCGTAAGACAAACACAACATCCATGCCTCACCGGGATTCGAACCCGGACCCCTTTCGGACGAATGATCAGAGGCCAGCGCCTTAGACCACTGCGCCACCGGGGCGGCCAATATGCAAGTTATCGTCGGTGGTACTTAAGGAGTACGGCGAAGTGAATGTAATCAGTCGTCAGCGTACGGACACGTGCGAAGACCCTGAAGCTGCAATGCCTGGACATGGAAGACGTGTACGATTTCAGCAGTTATCGGACTTTGACCGAGGTCGTCTAGTCAGACTCTGCGAGGCCGGGTGGTTGTATCGTCGTATTGCGGAGCGAATTGGACGGGAAGTATCGGTGGTGGTACGATGGTGGCGTAGATGGTCCGAGGAATATTCCCACACGAAAAGACGTGGAACCGGGAGTCACAGACGGACTGATGAGCGGACCGATCGACGCATAAGAGAGGCGTTGTCAAGCAGAACACCCACTGCGACGTAAATCCGAGCTGCCGTTGCACCTGAGGTGACTGTGCGAACAAACCGCAACCGTCTACTGGATGCAGGACTACGTGCACGTGTGCCTCTGGCATGTGTACCTCTGATTCCAGCCCACCGTCAGGAACGGCTGCAGTGGTGTCGCCACCGTCTGCACTGGAGAACGCAATGGCGATCTGTCGTGTTCAGCGATGAAAGCAGATTCCGCTTGGGAGCCTCCGATGGCCGTATGCGTGTTCGCAGACGCACAGGGGAGCGTCTCCACCCATCTTGCATCCGCCAGCGACACACAGGGCCTACACCTGGTCTGGGGAGCGATCAGCTATCACTCCCGTACACAACTAGTGTTTGTGCTGGGTACGTTAAACAGCACCTCCTACATCAACAACATCATTCGGCCCGTTGTTGTGCCATTTGTAAGGTCGGTCCATCGTGTTTTCCAACAAGATAGCGCACGCCCACACACGGCACGTGCAACGCAACATGCACTTCAGGGTGTGAGACAACTTCCATGGCCTCCACGTTTACCGGATTTGTCCCCCATTGAGCACGTGTGGGATTTTATAGGACAACGACTTATCCGGTCTCCACGGCCAGCCACGACCATCCCCGATTTACGCGTCCAGGTTGAGGATGCTTGGAACTCAATACCCCAAACTTACATCCAACATCTGTACGACAGACTCCATGCCAGAATTGCACAGTGTTACGCAGTTCATGGCGGTTCAATCTCGTACTGACCATGTTACATGGAAATGTTATTTTTCAGTTTACCAGCAAATACAGCAGTATTTTGCCATAATGTTTTGATCACGTTTTTTTTTGATTGGAGGTTTAACGACCACCGTGAGCAACTCAATGGGCTATAAGCAGTCGCCCGTCCCTAATTTAGAGTCACTGGTTCCAGGGAAGGGAGAGAGCCAGTGCCGTAAGACAAACACAACATCCATGCCTCACCGGGATTCGAACCCGGACCCCTTTCGGACGAATGATCAGAGACCAGCGCCTTAGACCACTGCGCCACCGGGGCGGCGATCACGTTTTCCTCTGTATTCCGTTATTATACTGTATAATTTTCGTTGGTATCAGACGTCTCCTTCTTGGTGTTCTTTTTTCACTTTCCGCCATCGTCCTCTTGACGCCAGCGCGTCTTCTTCAAATCTTCAGCTCTCTGATTCCACCCTTCCCGGTGGTGCTGCGTCATTGGTATCTGAGGTGGACGATGACGTCATGGATGTCTCATGGATCCGCCTCTATGCCCTAAGGAGAACCGTCTACTACTGCTCCAGATCCTTTGCTCAACGCCAAGTCTTTACCTTCTCACAGTGATCCACCTCCCCGATCATATTCCGGCGTTGCTTCCGGGACTTCTCCATCGCCACAAGTGACAAGTACATCTCTTGGGGATGCATGCGTCCGGTTCCAGAACGATTCCCTTGAATTGGTCATCCCAGAAGCTTCATCTGCTGCAAAAGACCTCCACCCTACTCTAGCGTTAGGGGTATGCCTGGACGCTTTGCCCAATACCCCATTAAAGGTGTATTGTGACACTATCCTCGAGTTTCTACCTCCTGGTTCGGTCACATATCCAACTCGCAAACCGCGTACAGGGATTGTGTATCTTTCGTGCAAAGAATATGCTGATTCTCTCCTGGCCCAAGGACTTGACATTGGGGACTTTCATCTCAATGCAGAACCGATTGTCAGACGCCCGGTGCAAGTTTCTTTGCACCCGGTCCCTCCTGAAATTTTTGATGCCATGATTTGTACTGCCCTTAGTAAGTGTGGACGGATAGCTGGTCCTGTGACCACACATTCCGCAGCACCGAAGGATCCTGCCAATAAAAATGTTCGCAGCTTCCGTGGAAGCGTCAGGCTTATTTTCCCATCGGAAGACCACCTCCGTAAGTTTCCTAAATTTCTCACAGTACACTGCGGAACACTCTGCTATAAGATTGACTTGCTTACTTCAGAACATTGCGCTCTGGGTAAAGAGTTAGGACATCAGCGCGTTCGTTGCCCACAGACGCCTTTTTCACAGCAGGGCACTGCTAAACCGACTCCAGCCTCCCGGAGACCACCGCCTACTACGTATTATTCAGCAGCAGCAGCCCCTCAGGCGAGTTTCAAGAAAAGTCGCACTACAAACGTTGGGCAACACATGTCTCCTGCGATCGACACGTCTTCACTTGATGCCTTTCCCTCGCTTTCTGCATCTCGACAAACACAGAGGGTTTCCATTTCTCGAGACCCTTTTGCTGATCATTCACCATCTTTTACAGTTGGCGTCTCTGGCGATGGTGGTCCGGAGGAACCTTCCTCTGACTCTACTGCCTCATCTCATGTGTGCCGCCCCGGTGGCGCCGTGGTCTAAGCGATGGCCTCTGATCATTCGTCCGAACGGGGTCCGGGTTCGAATCCCGGTGAGGCATGGATGTTGTGTTTGTCGTACGGCACTGGCTCTCTCCCTTCCCTGGAACCAGTGACCCTAAATTAGGGACGGGCGACTGCTTATAGCCCATTGAGTTGCTCACGGTGGTCGTTAAACCTCCAACAAAAACAAAAACAAAACAAACATCTCATGTGTCGACGATCTCTGTCAAACGGTCTTCGAAGCTTCGCACAGGTGCTCGGCGCAAGAAGCAAAAGTCCCCGTCTGCTTCTGGACGTTCTGCCCCCCCCGATGGTACAACTGATGCACAGTCTCCATCCTCCTCAGCTACTGTATCTGGCGAGACCTCCACTCGTGGACCTCTTTCGTTTGAGAAGTTTGCTCTCGGGCTTGGCCCCTGTTTCGACACGTGGGAGCCCGTCTCTATCCAAGACTGGTTTCAGTTTTGTAGCCATACAACTAATATTTCTGATGCAACCGTCTTTTTACGACAGTATGAAGCGGTTTTCCCTGCAGTCTTAGCACAAGCAAGTGTCATTCAAAATTTCCTTCGACATCATCAGAGGCACTCTGGCTACAGGACGTGGGCACTGTCCTGCGTCAATCGCTTTAGAGTGCTTTTCTCGGCTGCTAGTCAGGCGTTCCAGCCGGAGTCGATCTGTCACTTTCAAAGTTACCACCTTGAGTTGTTGAGGCTTTTCCAGCCCCCTAACAAATTCTCTGGTCATGGAGGATCTTTCGCTCCTCCAAGAAGCGAGCTGTCACACCTCCACACACTATCATAGCTGGCGGGCGAGCGATTGTGTCTTTCACCACGCATTTCGTTTTTCGTCGAATAGTGGGCTAGCAATTGGCCTACGTCCACAGTTCCGTGCCACTCTCACAGGTTTCTCAGTTTGCCGGGATTTGCTTCAACGTGTCCCGTTGAAGCAAATTCCGGCAAACTGAGAAACCTGTGGAACACTCCGTTGACGGTAACCGCTTTCACATCTTTAATATCAATGTTCCGTGCTCTTCTCTTCATCATTCAATTTTGTTCACCAGCCTGTGTCGAGCTCTGTCTGCGGTCTCGCCTTCAGACCGAGTCCTCCTAGGCGGAGATTTCAATTGTACTTTGAACCCGTCACTCGACCGCTCTTCAGCAACACGAGAACATCGTACAGCTCTGGTTACCCTGCTCCAGGATCTCGTCGCAGACTTCTCCTTGACGGATGCACATCGACGTATCAATCCCGACGATACCACTCATACTTGGAGATCGTCCGGAACCAGACTCCATCAAATGCACGACTTGATCGTATATATGTTTCACCTCCTCTCCTTGCGTCTATTACTGAGTCACAACAGCCGTTTCCTCCGATCAATGTTGTCTCTCACGGTGTTTGCTTCGGCACCACTTCATCGGACAGTTCGTCCGTGGACACTTGATACTTCTTTACTCAGTGATCCTGACTCTTGTGCCTCCATTCGTTCATTCCTTTGTGCTCATCGTGCCGGGATACACTCAGCTCCCTGCGCATTGACATATTGGCTGCAAGTTAAAGATGAGCTCTTACTACACATCAAACAGCTTGCTTTTACAGCGTCAACATCTCGCCTGATGCAACTTGATCACGCCCGGCGGAAGCTTGCTCTCATCGGGTTGTCGAATCCACCCTTATTCAAAGCTTTGCTTGAACCTCTAGCGCAGCAGGCTCCACTTCGCATTCGCTTGAAACATCTTCATCCTGCGGATTGCAACTATGACTTCCTCGCATCGATGGAGTCCTCACGCAAGTCTTCCACTTCACTTCGGCAACTCCGTCTCCTAACTGGTGCCGTAACTTCTGATACGCCGACTCTATGTTCTCACGTTCGTCAGTTTTTTGCCACTAAGTTCTGTGAAGCTCCTCCTCCTCTACTCTCTCTCACCCTCTGAACTATCTGATGTATTTTCTTCTCTTAACCCTCAAGCCGCGCCGGGTCCGGACGGCCTCTCCTTCCCTTTCTATCGTACCTTCTCCCCTCTCCTCATTCCTTTTCTCGTTGCTTCTATTTCCGCTGCTCTTCTTACTTCCACCCTCCCGAGGAGTTTCACATATGCTCATGTGGTCTTCTTTCCCAAGAAGGGTGACCCTCTTGACTTGGGAAATTGGCGCCCCATTTCTCTTCTTAACCAGGATTACAAACTTTTTACTAAGCTTCTTTCCCACCGTTTCAACTCTGTCCTTCCTTACATTTTTGCCGACGTCTAAACTTATACTGTTCCTGGACGATCTCTTTCTACTAATATCCAACTCCTTCGTGATCTAATTCATCTCGCTCAAACCCACTCTGAACCCCTAGCCCTTCTTTCTTTAGATCTTCGTTCTGCTTTCGATAACGTTTCACATGATTACTTAACACAAACTCTTCTTCACTGTGCTTTTCCTTCCGCCTTTGTCTCTACCCTTCTCTCTCTTTACGCGGACGCCTTTTTCCATGTCAAGACGGCATCCTGTTGTTAAAAAGTTGCCCTGAAAGCTGTTCGCTTTCAGGGCAACTTTTTGCGATTGTTGTGGAACCCTTTTTTCGCTCTTCAACATTCCTTGTTAGCTAAACTTCCAGCGCCAGTCCGCGACATCACCTAGTGAATTACTCTGCCTACGCTGATGATATTAGTCTGCATTCGCAGAGAATCTCAATTCCGGCTCCTTCGCTTATTTTCCGACTACGCGTCATGTTCCACTGCTGAGCTTAACACGTCCAAGAGCACCGGTTTGTGGTGCGGTTCATGGAGGAACCGCACGGACACTCCATGGGGCGCCACTTGGTCAGCCACCACCCAACGCTTCCTGGGAGTGCACCTAGGTCAACCATGTGCAACCTCACAAGCAACTCTCACCGCTCTCAACCCTCGTCTGACCAGACCTGCAGTGTACTGGAGACGAGTGCAGTTCTGCATATCCTACCACCAGCGTGCGAGACTCACTCGTACGTATCTCCTGTCCTTGTGGATCGCATCTCTCACCCCGATGTTGTCTACAAGAGGTTACCCGCTGTCTAACAATAGTCATGTGGGTACGTCATCATTGGCTTTCCGTTACCAAGCTTTGTGCACCTCCCGTCTTTGGTGGTGCCGGTCTCCCCGATGTTTCTTTGTGCTACAAAGTTCACCGAATCACTCACTTCGTCCGCCTCTTCACAGCTTCTGCAGTTCAGGTAAGGAACGTTCTCGTCTCCTCGCGGAACCCCCACTTCACCTTTTCCTCTTTCGTTCTCATGGATCGCTGTACTTCCTCCCGCCTATCTAGAAGCTCTCAAATTCCTTTGCTCTCTTCCCCTTCTCCGCTCCCCTCCTTCTTCAACTCTCGAGCTTCTTGCTGAACCCCTCTTTTTCAATTCTATCCTCCCCACCTATCTTGCTTTGCTTTCTCTTCCTGGCTTCGTGCCGGTGTCGCAACAGTTCAAGACCTGACTGATCCCGATCTCCCAGCTGCTATTCTTTCTTCCCGATCTGCTCGTTTCGTATTTGACTCTTCGCATTCTGCTTTTCTGTCTCTTTTCCCCGATGTGGTGCCCTCTGCCCCTCTTCCGTTACAGTTCTTCCTTCAGCTCTCTCGCTCGGTCTAACCTCTTGTTTCCTTCTCAGCTAAATCTCTCTATCGTTTCCTGGTGCACATTACCATCCCCTTCCTATACTTGACGTTCCTGCTACATCTCTTTCTGCTGTTTAGGCCGCTGCCCGCTCCCCCTCTTAACACCTGAACTAAACACCCACTGGCTTTTCCTCCATTATCGTCTTCCTGTTCCGTACTCCCTCTCTCGATTGTTTCTTACTACCTCTCTCTGCTGCTCCTGCGCACAGGAGGCAGACGTTTCTTACGTATACCTGTATTGTCCTGTTCTGCTGCCTCTACTCCATCAAGCTTTCAAGTTTGCTAGACATCTACTTCTGCGTACTACTCCACCAGTCCCTCTTCCTTCTATATGTGCCTACATTTTTATACTGGCGAAACACGTAGTCTACGTGTACCAACAGCAACTTCGGAGTGTCTCGTTACCTGTTTCCATTCAACAAGCTAGTGCTGCGCTTGTATGCCACTTTAGAAATACACTATCTACCAACAAGTAATTGGACACCCCTGCAATCGACGATATCTGCGGTCCTGAGACACGTCACGGCCGCCGCCGTTAAATATCGTGTGGGAAACAACAACGCAACCAGTCGCATGCAAGATGCCATGCAGTTCGGAGCTCTCTGATTTCGAGAAAGGTGTAATCGTCGGGTATCACAGAAATGGCCGATCCATACGTCACGTATCTAGCGAGTTGAAGTACCCAAAATCGACAGTGGCCTACGTGATTGGCAAGTGGAAGATGAGAGGTGACTGTCGGAATGTGCCCTGACCCGGCAGATCCACAAAACTGGGAGTTAGAGACCGACGGGTGGTGGCCAGAGAAATTCGGAAGAACCACACTAAATCGATGGGCCACATCCGCAGAGTTTCAACAGGCATCCGGGAGTGTTCTTTCGATGAATACCATCCGTAAAAAAGCCCATCTGCTCGGTTATCATGGATGTGCTGCCGCCCACAAGCCTTTGATCTCCAAGTCCAATAGCGCTGCTCGGCTAACATGGTGCAAAGAACGTCGACAGTGGAAACAGGTTCTCTGGAGCGACGAATCAAGGTTCACCCTCTACCATTCGGATGGCAGGGTCTGGGTTTGGCAGCTGCCTGGAGAAAGCCTCCTGCCGGAATGTATTTTGCCAACTGTGAAGTTCGGCGGCGGTGGAATTATGCTATGGGGGGTGTTTCTCCTGGTATGGCACGGGACCCTAGGTCGCAATTCCTGGTAGACTCAACGCCAAGACCTACTGCACCATTTTGGATGACTATGCGCTTCCTACGTTGTGGCAGTTTTACGGGGTGGATCCATGTTACTTTCAGGATGACAATGCCACCTGTCACGTTGCGAGGTCCACCATGGCTTGGTATGGTGACAATGGGGTTAATCGAATGGACTGGCATGCGCAGAGCCCGAACCTTATCGAGCACCTCTGGGACGAGTTGGAGCGTCGACTTAAGGGGTGCCCCCACCGTCCGAAATCGGTGAAGGCACTGACCTGTCTTCTCCAAGCCGAGTGGAAGAAAATACCGCTAGCTGTCGTACAACGCCTGGATGAGAGTATGCCCCGGAGGGTCGCAGCTGTAATCGCTGCTCGTGGAGGCTCCACAAACTGTTGAAGGTGAATAAACTTCGTTTTCCTTTGCTATCACAGGTGTCAAATTACTTGTTGGTAGATAGTGTAGCTTGATCTCCCGTCTTCGCTTTGAGCACCGCTTGGCTTCCCGGAGTCAGCATTTTATAGTACGTGGTCGCCTGGAACCCCGTGGTTTGCGGAGGCAACTGGACACCTTCATCTGACTGCCCATTAGGACTTTCTCCACCGTTTCGTATTCATCCTGTGGCGCTGGGATGCCTTCCTCAGCGGACTATTTTAATAATTGAAGTTCTCGTTCCAGCCTGTGTTATGCTTCTTTTAATATTTTTCGGTGTATATATCACAGTTTTATAGTGTCGTAACGTTATTTATTTACAACCATGCGAGATGCATCGTTGTGTTTGATTTGAGACGACCAGTTATTTTGTCTCTCGCTTCATGAATTTGTTGTAACGATTTTCACACCTACTTGTCACACTCATGCCATGCTTACCCTTTATTTGTGTTAGATTTGTTATTCCATTGTATTTTTTGAATCATGTCCTTCTTACTCCCATCTTGTTTGCATTTTGTGAGTACACGTGCTTATTTAATCTATCCCTTTGTGAATCATGTATTGCGTTTTCCCTTCCGATACGGTTCTCTGTATTTGTAATTAATTATTTATTCTGCAATTACAGTAATGTATCATTTTCATAATGGTTGTTACCTGCTTCATCATGCGGTGGGCCTGTCTTTTGCATACCATGTTGTCTCGTAATTACTCTCCACTAAGTGGTTTTTTTCTTAAGTTGCTCAGTATTCACATACAACTGTTATTTCAGTACCTTCATTGCATAGAAGGTTTTAATTCACATTACGGTATGTCTCTCGCTACATCAAAAGTATTCGTGTACAGAGTGTTTTCACTCTATGCCTCTATTGTCTACACACATCACCTCTGTCACGCTTGTTGTATTGTGTGTATATTTACTGTCTTCCTGCTGTCATTGGATAAGCTTTGTTTTTGTCTGCACTGTATCATTTATGCCTGAGTTACTTTTTTTTTGAGATTTAACGACCACCGTGAGCAACTCAATGGGCTATAAGCAGTCGCCCGTCCCTAATTTAGGGTCACTGGTTCCAGGGAAGGGAGAGAGCCAGTGCCGTAAGACAAACACAACATCCATGCCTGACGGGATTCGAACCCGGACCCCTTACGGACGAATGATCAGAGGCCAGCGCCTTAGACCACTGCGCCACCGGGGCGGCTGAGTTACTTCACTGTCATTCTTTACTTCTATTGTGCTGCAAGATGTTTCTGTGTCCACTACATCTTTCATGTAAAATTGCTCAGCCGGTGTTCTGTGACACGCTGGCTATCTCACGGTGTTGTTCTCCTGCACGCTTATGTATATATATCTCAATTGCAGCATCTTTTGTTACCAACATACTTTTTTTTTTATTTATTGGAGGTTTAACGACCACCGTGAGCAACTCAATGGGCTATAAGCAGTCGCCCGTCCCTAATTTAGGGTCACTGGTTCCAGGGAAGGGAGAGAGCCAGTGCCGTAAGACAGACACAACATCCATGCCTGACGGGATTCGAACCCGGACCCCTTTCGGACGAACGATCAGAGGCCATCGCTTAGACCACTGCGCCCCAACATACTTCATCGCAGTGTACAAATAATTTGTTTTTCAGTTTGCCTTGTTATACGACTCACAAATTTGAACGTCCCTATTCTTTTTGTTGAACAATAAAGCGATTTTGAAAACCAAAACCAATTTTGGTGTACTATCTCATGGTACTCTAAGTTAGACCGTAAACGATTTTTGGAAGGGGTCGGGGCCCTGGGTCAGAGGGCCCCATAGAAAATTTTCGTAAAATCTACATTTATCAGTTTAGAACCAAATTTGGTATACTATGTCATGGTCGTCTGAGTTAGCTCCTAGACGGTTTTGGAAAAGGTCGGGGCCCAGGGTCAAGGAGCCCTACACAAAATTTTCTTAAAATCTACAGTTTTCAATTTAGAACTGCCAAATTTGTATATTATCTCATGGTACCCTAACTTAGACCGTAGACGGCTTTTGCAAGGCGTCGGGGCCTGGGGTCAGTGGGGGCCCCATAGAAATTTTCGAAAAATCTACAGTTTTCAATTTCGAACCACCAAATTTGGTATACTATCTCACGGCGCCCTAACTTCGACCGTAGAGAAGGGGTCAGGCCCCTAGGTCGGTTGGAGTCCGGGGTCAAGGGGCCCCCATACAAAATTTCCGTAAAATCTACTGTTTTCCATTTAGAACCGCTAAATTTGGTATACTATCTCATGGAACCCTAACTTACACCGTAGACAGTTTTGGGAAGGGGTCGGAGCCCGGGGTCAAGGGACCCCCACACAAAATTTCCGTAAAATCTACGATTTTTTATTTAGAACCGCCAAATTTGGCATACTATCTCATGGTACTCTGAGTTAGACCGTAGATGGTTTTTGGAAGTGTCGGAGCCTGGGGTCAAGAGGCCCCCACAGAGAATTTTGGTAAATTCTACAGTTTTCAATTTAGAACCACAAAATTTGGTGTACTATCTCATGGTACACTAAGTTAGCTCGTAGACGGTTTTGGAAAGGGTCGGGGCCCAGGGTCTAGGAGCCCCACACAAAATTTTCTTAAAATCTAGTTTTCAATTTTGAACCGCCAAATTTGTATATTATCTCATGGTACCCTAACTTAGACCGTAGGCGGCTTTTGGAAGGCGTCGGGCTCCTGGGTCGGTTGGAGTCCCCGTACAAAATTTCCGTAAAATCTACAGTTTTCCATTTAGAACCGCTAAATTTGGTATACTATCTCATGGAACCCTAACTTTCACCGTAGACGGTTTTGGGAAGGGGTCGGAGCCCGGGGTCAAGGGGCATTCACACAAAATTTCCGTAAAATCTACGGTTTTCTATTTAGAACCGCCAAATTTGGCATACTATCTCGTGGTACTCTAAGTTAGACCGTAGATGGTTTTTGGAAGTGTTGGGGCCTGCGGTCAAAGGGCCCCACACAGAATTTTGGTAAAATATACGGTTTTCAATTTAGAACCACCAAATTTGGTGTACTATCTTTAAGTTAGACCGTAAACGATTTCTGGAAGGGAATGGGGCCCTGGGTCAGTGGGACCCCATAGAAAATTTTCGTAAAATCTACATTTTTCAATTTAGAACCAAATTTGGTATACTATCTCATGGTAGTCTAAGTTAGCTCGTAAACGGTTTTAGAAAGGGGTCGGGCCCTAGGGTCAAGGGGGGGCCCATACAAAATGTTTGTAAAATCTGCAGTTCTCAATTTAGAACCTCAATATTGGGTATACTATCTCATGGTACTCTAAGTTAGAGCGTAGACCGTTTTTAGAAGTATTCGGGGCCCGGGGTAAGGGGGAACCACACAAAATTTTCGTAAAATCATCAGTTTTCAATTTACAACCGCCAAATTTATACACTATCTCATGGTACCCTACTTAGACCACAGACGGTTTCTGGAAGAGGTCGGGGTCAAGTCCCCCTCCCCCCCCACACACAATATACAAAATATTTTCGTAAAATCTACAGTTTTCAATTTAAAACTAAAATTGGTATATTATCTCATGGTAGTCTAAGTTAGCCCGTAGACGGTTTTGGGAAGAAGTAGGGCTCCGGGGTAAAGGGGGCCCCACACAATTTTTTTGCAAAATCTAGTTTTCAATTTAGAACCTCCAAATCGGGTACACTATCTCATGGTATTCTAAGTTAGACCGTAGACGGTTTTTGGAAGTGGTAGGGGCCGGGAGTCAAAGGGCCCCCATACGAAATTTTCGTAAAATCTAGTTTTTAATTCAGAACCCCCAAACTTGGTATACTATCTCATGGTACCCTTAGACCGTAGATGGTTTTTGGAAGGGGGTCGGGGCCCGGGGCCCGGGGTCAAGGAGCCCCACACAAAATTTTCTTAAAATCTACAGTTTTCAATTTAGAACCACCAACTTTGTATACTATCTCATGGTTCCCTAACTTAGATCGTAGACTGTTTTTGGAAGGGGTCGGGACCCGGTGTCAGTGGGCCCCCATAGAAAATGTTCGTAAAATCGGCAGTTTTCAATTTAGAACCACCAAATTTAGTATACTATCTCATGGTGCCCTAACTTCGACCGTAGACGGTTTTTGGAAGGGGTCGGGATCAAGGGAATGGGGCCTACAAAATTTATGTAAAATCTACAGTTTTCAATTTAGAGCCACCAAATTTGGTATGTTATCTGATGGCGCTCTAAGTTAGACCATAAACGGTTTTGGGAAGGGGTCGGAGCCTTGGGTCGGTCTGAGCCATTCCAAAAATAGTAATTATAAGGCCTAGCCCGGCGCCTGTTTATGTAGCTCATGTATACCCTGCTGATATTCAAAGAGTTTGCACAGCAGTTCAAGTCAATGATACGCTACCTTTACTCCATTCCCAAACAAAAATTTTACAACCATAGACGTAGGCCTTTTGAGTAATTTTTTTGTCCATGTGTTCATATTTACAAGGTTTACATAACAAGTCAATCTGATAATATTCCATTTGTTTTCATTCAGAAAACAAATTATAAGCCCCTAGACCTGCACCTTTTCAACATTTTTTAGTCCGTCGTATTCATATTTTTACATATAAAGCATAGGCCCCGCTTTTGGGAGGAGTAAAGCAAATCTCGCATCCCCCTCAATAATTTTTCTGAAGGCCCTCATTAGAATTCCTCCCTTTAAATGAGGGTAAATTTTCCAATGTTCAGCTCAAGCCAAAAATTCGGGCAACGGTTCCAGACTTAAATAAGCTACAACTTCTTCTAGCTTGATTAGCCTTACTACAGGCTCGGGTAACCTAGATTTTTCGTCAAGCTTGATAAAAAGCTTGAAGATAAAATGTTTTATCAAGTTCTGTTAAGTCTGCAGGATAGCAAAGTTTACAGCATTTTATTTTTATCTGTATATACATACGAGTGTATACGAAGACTGTCAATAAAGTTCGGTGAATGTTGTCGTAACGCGTAAAAGGAAATGTGAAAGGTGCTGCAACCTCGGCGCGATGGAGTCAAGCACATGTCCGTAACCATCAGAAAGTTGTTAAAAAGAGTCGTATAGCATGTTTCGGCAGCTGATGAATATGCACGTTGTTAGCTGTCAAAAAAGGAGTAATAAGTTCAAATAACTAATTCTCCAAATTGAGAAAGTATGAATCAGAAACACTTGCAATGCTGAAAGAAGTTTACCGGGAGGGGGCGAATTCCCTTGCCGCCCCCTCCCGAAAGTGTTTCATTGTTTTATGTTTTTGATTAAAATGCGACTATATTATACATTGGAAAAAAATGTTTTAATAAATATGCATCGACTTACATTAGAAAAAATGCTTTATTTTTTTCTTGTATAGTTTACATTACTTTTTAAATTTTAAATACGTCCCTAGGGGTCAGTAATCTTGAAATATGTTTTCGAGTCGTTCAAGGATTTCTGCAAAGGAAGGAACTCTGTGGAAACATTTTCTCTGGGTTGGAAGGCCCGCGACCTCCAAAAATCCTGAGAACGTTGAAAAAGTGTGTGAGCTCATAGCGAATGATCGTCTACTGACTGTGCTAATGATCTCTTAAGAACTGCAGGGGAGAGGCATTTTCAGTTGTCCTCCGCGCCAACAAAATCGCTAACGACTAACCTTACTCTGTACATACGTAATCACGCACCTCGCCCGGAACGAAATAACTGCGCCATCCCAAAGAGCAGGGAACGACATGTAAACAATCACAATTGCACAACAGTCCGAAAGACCACCAAACCATCTGTAAACAATCATCAGGATTTCATAACGTACAGCATCGTTTCTCCTACATACCACGTGATTACAAGAAAATCCTCCTCCACAAGTTCCACCTACATCGCAAATCATATTAGTCACCTATGCCGAAAAAACAATAAATTAGAAGGTAGGTGAGAAACATTTCAAAATGTTGGGATTGGCGGTGCGCGTTGATTAAGCATATTAATACATTTAATCAAATTACGCGTAGACCTTAAAAAAACGTCATTCGAATCGACGTTTGAAACGCCATTTTTTGCCGCGAAAACATCTTTTTCGCTCGGCAGTTTTTGCTGTGGATTGCCGTTTCAGCGCAAATATAAATTTTTATTCGTAATTTGTAACAGTTTGGCGCAAACTTTCCATCACTGCATCAGCGTTATAGTGGGGTGTGAGAAGTAAAAGGTCCCCACTCGAAATCACATGTATACATCTCATCACATCATTAAATATTACAAGTGGTGTAGCAGCTGCGGGACGCAACGCACAGCCTCCTGCTACTTTTCGTAAATAAAAAAAAAAAAAATGCATGCGCGACTCCGAATAGATCAAATCCTGCATCACCCGATATTACACATTTAATTTAGGGAAGGAATTTTCAACATAATATCGATTCTGTAGCTATGTTTTAAATTTTTACTCGCTAGCAAACAAAGTATGCACAAAAATTTCCAACGTGAAATGAAAGAGAATAACGGGAAAACATTATGTCTAAGGGCTGTGTGCAATTGCATTCATTAGTGATCATTGCAATTTAACTGGGCATGATTAAAAAACTAATTATCAAAGTTCAGAAAATACTAAGAAACAACTAGATTTAAGTTTCTGATATTAGAAAGCAATCTGATTTCATGGCAAATTTTTATATAAAGTATTCATAACTAAGTTTCAGTAAAGGTAAAATACCCCCCCCCCACACACACACAAATATGCTATTTACTTCCACCAGTGGCTAAAAAATATGTTACGAAAATTAACAAATGGCGCAAAAAATGTTTCCCATAGCAGAAGGAAGGTATTAGAGACAAAAAGATTTTCAAATCGATCAGTTAAAAGGAGAGATATAGAAGGAAACATGATATAACTATGCGTTTCAGTGGAATAATTTTGCATAATGGAAAAGTTAAAAACAGAAGAATAGCATTCTTCATAGCAAAAGCTGTGCTAAGGAAAAAGTACTTTTCAAATAAGTCACCTGGAAGCAGAGATAGCAAGAAAAACGTTTTGACGTTTACAACCCCTAGGGGAAAGTCATTTATTTTAAGATCTTCTTATTGTAGCAAAAATCTTATTCACTCTCCATCTTTATTATAGCGAATGGCATACAGCAAAAACAGAAATTTCTCAATAGGGTTTTTACAGGAAGAGATAGCCTGCAAACAGAAGTACATAAACGCCACCTAGCGGCAGAATTGTGAACCACAAACCTCTTCAAATAAAGTGTTCCATAAGGTAAATAGCATCCGGTGTTAAAATAATTTTTTTAAATCGGACATTTAGAAGTACAGATATTAAGAAAAAAAGATTAAATATTTGCGCCCCCTAGCGGCATAATTGGGCATTATTTTGTAAAGAAAATACAAATAAGGAGTTTTCATAGTTAGGTATCTGATCCAAAGAGAACATTTTTCAGTCGGGTTTTTAGTCCGCAGACATTGCTGTAAACGGAAATTTGAGCTTACGCTCTTTAGTGACACATTGTGCGTTAAGAAATATTTGAAATTTTATGAGAAACATTTTGCACAAAAATGTTCTCCAACAAAGAAAGAATTTTTCAAACCGGACTCCTAGAAACAGAGATATGGACAAAAATAAGATATACGTGTACACCACCTGGTGGCAAAATTGTGAACTATTTTAAGCAGGAAGTATTCTCAGTTTTCCAAGTTGAGCAGTATTGGTCCACGGAAGAATTTTTTCAATCGAGTTTCCAGCTAAGATTTTGTTGCAAATACATCAGAAGCCAAAATAAACATTTATGCCCCCTGGCGGCCAAACCATTCTTTACCAAAAATGAGAATTTGTATGCAAAACATTTCAACCTCAAGAGCTGTATCCAACTCAGGAAGACTTTTTCAAATCGGACTTTTAGAAGCGGAAATATTGGGAAAATTGTGATTTACCTTTATGTCCCCTAGCGGAAAATTTATGCATTATTTGAAAAAGGGACTGTAACTAAAACAGTCTTTGGTATACACTGAAGTGCCAGAAAAATTGGTACAGACTAGCTTATGCAAAATACATAACATCACCACCTATGCGCATATTTAGCAATAGACATCCTTGTCAGCTGTCAGAGTTGTTTTCGGCATGGGAATGACAAGAAATAACGATTTAAGCGATTTTCAATGCAGTGTCACAGTTGGCGCTCGTGAGATGGGCCATAGTATTTCGGAGGTAGAAACGAAGTCTGGATTTTCACGTACGACCATTGCAAGGGACTACAAGAATTCCGGGAAAACCTCTAACCTACGATACCAGTGTGGCCGTAAAAAGACATTGGGTGAACGTGACCATCGTCGGCTGTCAAGAATCGTTTCATGCGATAGGCGTGCAACACTCTCACAGGTATCATCGTATTTCAATGCTGGAGCCTCAACAAGCATCAGCGTCCGGACTGTGCAACGTACCCTGCATGATATGGGCTTTGTGAGCCGACGCCCAACTTGAGTCCCCTTGATGGGTGCACAACACAGAGCTATGGGCCTCGCTTGGGCACGGCAACACCGCCACTTGATGAATGGAAACAAGCAGCCTGGTCTGACGAGTCGCATTTCCAACTGTATCGAGCAGATGGAAGGATTCGTGTGTGGCACAAACCCCATGAAGCCATGGATCCCGCCTGTCAACAGGGAACTGTACCAGCTGATGGGGGTCCGTAATGGTATGGGGTGTGTTTAGCTGGACTTCACTGGGACCCCTAGTACATCTACAAAAGTCTGTGACCGGCCAACGCTATGTGCGCATCCTTTCTGAGGAGGTACACCCGTTCATGTCCTGCATTCATGCTGATGGGTTGGGCCTGTTCCAACAGAACAATGCACCTCCACACAAGTGTCGGGACACCACATTATGGTTAGAGGAGCATTCATCTGAGTTTGAGGTGTTGCCATTCCCACCCAAGTCCCCAGATCTGAACGTGATAGAACACATTTGGGATGCCATGCAATGCGCTATCGAACACAGGAATCCGAGACCTCAGAATACACCTGAATTGTGTAACTCTCTGCAGGAAGTATGGTGTGCATTGCCTACAGCATATATCCAGAAGCTAGTGAAGTCCATGCCCCGTTGTATTTCTGCAGTCCTGCGCTCCCGTGGGGGACCTACCAAATATTAGACTGGTGTACCAGTTTTTCTGGCACTTCAGTGTAAATGTCATCGAAAGGAAAAATAATTTTTTCAATTGGATATTTAGGAGCAAATATATGACATGAAATGCATTTAAAAATCGATACGATCTCAGGAGGTAAAGCACAGAAACACAATATTTTAGGTAGGAATTTAGGGCATTCAGTTAAAAATTTTAGGGATATTTTAGGGATATTTTTTGTCCCCTTAAAACAGATTAATTTAACCGAATTGAACACATGCCTAAATAAAGACATACACAAACACTTTCAAATTTATGTAGCTTAAAAGTGTTGGCATATATGTCGCATAAGATTACATAAAAACATGACAACACTTAAATTCACACGATTTAAAAGAGTTGGCATATATGTCTATTAAGTGGTTTTATTACTGTTAGTTTATTAATTATATTTTTGATACTTATTACCATCTTGCACATTTTTTCTAATAAACCTTAAAATTAACAATTATATAGGTTAGCAGCTCATTCAGTGCTTTTAGCAAAGTGGGGCCACATAAATATTGGCATTTTCTGAGCAAAAACATTTAGATATGAATGGTACAACACTAATATTAAAATGTATCAATAACTGCACAAATGTAAATTTTAAAACTCACCTGGACGTATATGATTAGGAAGCAATTCACCATAATTGAACTGTGCACACTTCAAAAATGCAAAAACAATTTTCTTCGAAAAAAAAAAAAATCAATTTAGTTTAAGGATGACACAATTGTGAATGAACTCCAACTATTTCAGGCCTTTGTATTTTGTAAAAGTGTAACATACCATATGAATTGAAAAAATAATTTGGGAACTTCTTTCCCATTCTTTCACTGCACGATATCCGAAGGAAAACTGACACATCCTGTTCTTTTGTCACTACATTAAAATTGTCACAAAAAAAAAAAAAAATCATTTAGCACATCCTGTTTTGTTGTCACTTAGTTAAGAGTGTCACAAAAGATTATTATTGGGCACATTCTGTTCTGATGTCACTTACTTAAGATTATCACAAAAAATCATTTGGCCATTTTTAAACGCTTCTTTATAAGGGAATCTGTTTTATCTTCCAACACTTTTATTTTCTTTTCCAACTGAGATAGAGAATCTGTTCCTTCAGTTATTAACTTTTGGGCAATTATCATTTCAGTTGCATTGTTTTTGAGTTTGCTTGCTATGGTCACTCGTTCAGTTCCTTCTTTTATCATAGACAGGGAAGCAGCCTCTTTTTCATTTCAACATCACATGTTGAAATGACACTCTAATTTGCGCTTTTTCAATTCCTCCTGTTCCTGTCTTTCTTCCTCAATTTTTATTTCTGTAATTTTAGTTCATCCTGCTTTCTCCTCTCAGTTTCTTCTTTAAAATGCTTATGAGCATTTGAAACTGCCTTTAAAAGAGGTAGAGTGATTGGCACATCCAGAACATTTCCACCATAATAATGAATTGCTGATTTAACAGTGCGGATGGCTCTTATTGTTGACTCACTCAAACTGAACCTGTCTTTGGTAACCAAAGAATTGTTTAAAGAAAAGCCACACCCAGGATCTGCATTTCCATGGGGCAGAGCTAATGCAGACTTTATGACTTTGGCTAAATTAGCAAATTTAAGCTTTCCATCAACATCAGTTAGCCTCAGCATCTTTGCCCAGTACTTATCAATAGGAGTAAGCGTTCCCTTATCATTCCGAATATCTTCAGATAAGGTCTGTAGTTGGTAAATTTTCCATTCATCTCTTACCAAATCAGTCACTTCATTGAGAAAATGTAGATATTGACACACACGTGTTATTGCATGCAAACCATGGTTAGCATCATGTTCAACTTGTGTGGCTTTTGGCATGTTCTGGCAAAGAACTTGCAGATCTTTCAGTTTTTGGCTACAAAACGAAAGATTTTCTTTCAGATATTCAACATTTTTAACCAAAGCAGCTCTTATATCAAGAAGGAATTTTCTTCTTTCATTTGCTTCTAGTGCCCTCACTAGGCGATTAGTTGCCATACCGATTTCAATTTCATTCAAAGCTTTGAAGTGAGTCATTTTTTTTAAATCAATTTTTTTCAACTCTTCCCTTTCTTTAAGTGAAAGGATGTTATCATAAATGAATTTTGACATAAGGTTACACAAAAAGGAATTCATCTCAGAATACATAATGTGAATTAGAGGTTCTTCATGCTGAAATAGAGTTAGAAATTTCTCAAATACTGGATAAATGTGTATTACAAAAGTCAAGTAGCAAGGCATTATTTGACTTGTCAAGGAATTTCTGATTCATCTATATCTCTCAGTATTGTTCATGCTGTTGTCAAGACTTTTGCTTGGGCAAAAAATTCAAAAAATATTCTTTCAAATTTGGCAGCTGTTCAAAAATTCTCTCTGCGACAGGTCCTATAGTAAGCCACCTGCTTGTAACATGCTTTATCATAAACTGTGTTAAAATGCCAGTAATCTTATATCAAAAATTTTCAGCATCTTGTTGAAGCTATTGTGCACAATGTGTAAACAGCAGAAACTAACATCCATCATTTTATACCCAGTTTCAATTTCCATCAATTCATTCAGTTTATGCACTATACTTTTATTTACATTTGGGCCATCTGTGGAGATGGTCAATAAATTACATAAATTGATCTCATATGAGGCCAATTGATCAAGGAGCTCATGTACCACCTTATCTGCTGATATGCATGACCCAAAAATATGCTTGTAGCATACCAACAGACTATCCTGTTTTTTTCTTCAGACCAATATCTAACATAGATATCTAGCTATTTCTTTACTTGGCTATTTGTAGTCTCATAAAATGCAAGTGTGAGAGGGTTGTTGCTTTCCCTAATGTCTCTTCTCAGTTCGTTATCAAAATGTACAGCCAACCCATGGGATATGATGGTGTAGGCTATTTTTATTTTTTTCCTTCTTTTAGTTGCATCTCAGCAGCTATTTTTGAATCGCTGAAAATAATCTTAAAAATATTTAAAGTCTCATTACAAGATTTAAAAAAAAATTTGCGTGTGCTATGTTTAATGCCCATATAGCTTCTGCTTTAACGGTTTCCATTTCAATACCTAAGGAGGGTAAACTGGTTCCACTTGTTTTACCTCTCTGAATGTCAAACAACTTAACACGTGAAGAGTTAGAATACCTTGCAAGGAAACGTTCTTTGTGCTTTTTCCCATTATGATGGGATTTAAGCTGAGAAAACCCACTGTTGGATACAGCAAAACTATCACAGCACAATTCACACTTAGCTGAATATATGTCTGGCATGGCAGAACACCATTCAGCAATGGGAACTCCATCCAACTCTCGCATTAGATATGATGTCTGAAATTTTGTTTTTCCACGAGGCATTTTAATTGCCAAATTTCTTAATCAGCTCAAGAATGAAAGCAGAACAAAAAACTTACCTAGTTGTAAATGCATTCATGGCACCTCTATTCATAGTGATTGTGGAATAACTTTTTTTACGGGTCTTTTAGAGGTTATTTTTAATGAAAGTTGGTTGTCAAATTTTCGAACTAAAGCCTAGTTCGTCATCAGGACTATGTCACTGGAGTACTTACGAAAATGTCAATGACTTGGTTATTGAACATCCTATGCCAACCAGCACAACACAAAAAGGACGTTTTTTACTCAAGGATACCTTTCACCACTGAACTTGCGTTGCACATTTTCTTTGTTATATCAATATTGCATACCACAAGCAACAAATGTTTTCATCCAATCAGTAACTTTAGGTTTCTCACCAATTCCTTCTACTGATCATGAACAATTTGTTCACAGTTGGCCAAAAAAAAAAAAAAAAAAAAAAAAATCCGTGCTCGTTCGTAACAGTCTCTATCAGATTCAGCTCTGCTGTTTTTCCCGCGTAACTGTAAAGGTGCCAGCTTATCTGTCAATCAAGCCGTAATCATTTTATTTCCAGGGAAGGAAAGTCAAAGGAGGCGAATCGAGTAAGAATGCGGCTTCGTAATTGGCGTTAATTTCAACCAAACCGTGGTGGTAACATGTTTTTCCAAGAAATGGCCAGCCCTACACTGACTGTTATTTTTATAGCTTCAGCGCTGCATGGCACAAATATTAAAAATTTCCATGGCTAGTTTAAAAAGTATTTAACCAATTCAGGCGAAACTTTGGGGACCACCTCCTATTAGCAATTTATAGAGTTCGCAAAAATTTCAGCCAGTTTAGTGAAAAATTCACAAAGATTGATTTTTGTATTTTTTTTATCCTAGTGCACCTCAAATCAAGGAAGTCAAGTCAGCAGGGTGTGATCCATCTATCCTTATCGCCAGAGGAATCGCCAGCAGGCGAACAAAACCAATTCCATCAGAGTTGCTCCTTTCCTCCCCCCTATAGCCCCCACCCACATCTATCCCAAGCGGCTGCAGTCACTCCTCCCCCATGAATGCTATCAAAGTCCATCAGCGTCTTTGTCCTGACCCCAATGCTTCCTTCCGTAAATAAGCACTCTGGGAAACAGTTGCGCTCTCTTGGAGGAGGAGCATCTGATGAAAGATCAGCTTAATGGCACATCTGCTTTCTTCGGAAAATCAAACTTTTAAAACCACAAGCTGCAGCTTTTATTTAGCCTGAAAATTACTGTACATAACAAAATGTAGAAACGATTTTTCACGTATAAAACCAAAAATTATTGCTGGACACATTTTAGGATCTTTTACGCTTTCTTAGGGATATTTTAGGAATTTTAGGACACTAGTAAATGTTTAGGAATTTTAGGGTGACTGCGCCCCCTGCGATCTCCATTTGCGTCCTCTAGCGGTGAAGTTGTGTATCGAAAAAACAACAACCCCAGAACGAATGGATCATCATTCTCACATTGTAAGCTTCCCAATACAAAAAAATTTACAAATCGAACTAATAATTGCGGAGATATGGTCTCCCCGGCGGGACAGATAAAGCGGTAACATGAGCATGATGCAAAAGATGCTAATAAAGCAGCCTCAGTCCTCCTAAACAAAGCCGATAGTCCCCCCCACACACACACATTTTGCAGAGGGTGGGGAGGAAAATTTGTCAGACATAAGTTTGTCAGTAGAAAAATTTTCAACTACAAAACATCATGCAGGGACAAAAAGGCAGAAATGGATAAAATTCCAGGACATATAACAGAATTTTAGGACATTTCCA
Organism: Macrothele yani; assembly: GCA_039090855.1. NCBI lineage: Eukaryota > Metazoa > Arthropoda > Arachnida > Araneae > Macrothelidae > Macrothele > Macrothele yani. Next base: position 86,990,758 of record CM077017.1, read on the forward strand.
GGACAAAATGGAATTCCAGGATGTGTACGAACCATGGATTCGACATATACATATCAATATCAAAGTTGATATTCACGTGTATCAATATTAAAACTGATGTTATACAAGCACATCGATATATGCAACACAAATTACGTTTTTAAAAAATAGTTGCTTGTGGCTGTTTTTATAGTTTCTGGCTGTTTTTATATGCTTGTAGCCATAGTCACCTGTCATAAAAAAATAGTAGCAACAGTCGCCTATTTAGTCGCCACTGGCAGCCCTGATAGCGTGACCTGCAGTGAGGACAATATAGAACATAATGTGTGAAACAGTAGTAACGACAATAGCAAGTCTATTGGTCTCAGAAATAAAATGACAATTAAGGGAGAAATCTTCACAGTATCAAACTTCCGTTTTCAAAAGTTCTGAAAAATGAAATTCCGTCCTCAGACGAAAAACAACCCTCATCCACCACCAATACCTCCAAAATTTCTGTTCAGTTATGCATCGATCACAAGAAACACCCAGATGATGACGGAAAAGGCAAAATTCCTCTAATATGCAGCAGAATATCGTGTCAGAAGATTACAGGGAAAATTGCGAGAATTCCAACTTCTATTATCGGAAATTGCTGCCTACAGTTTTATGCTGAAATACAAACATTTATGCAATAAAATTATATTTAACAACAATACTGGACAGAGGCAACATCACGAGAAAAAGAAATTACAATTACAGGAAAAAGCTGCACTTCGTTTAACTTCCGTTTTCTAAAGTTTCGGAAGACAGAATTTCGTCCCCAGATGGAAAACGATCCCATCCACTACTACCCCCCCCCAAATTTCTCTTCAGTTTTGTGTCAATCTCAAGAACAATGCAAATGATGACAAAAAAAAAAAAGCGGAATTTCGCGAATCCACGGAAGAATCTCGTGCATGTTATGTTGCACTAGTTCGTGTGCATGCAACGCTGCAATGAACTGATTCTCTGTCACTTTTTTCAACACACTGATGTATCAACCAGTGGCACGAAAGAGTCAAGATTCGTACTCTTCCAAGCAAAATAAATTCAAGCACTCTTTAAAACCAAATTAGCAGATGTAAGTGCTGTCGGTCGGTCAGTAGATAGGTATTTTAGCAAATTCAAACAATTAAACTTAGCTGGGATGAGCACAACTTCAATGACCACCTTCAATGACCTGCTGATAAATTTAATTAACTTTGAATTGCCCCTCTGCTTTAGTGCTTTTTGAAATATTTTGAAAAAGTACATTTCCATATTCACCCTCCAGCAAGAACACATCCCTAACCCCAGTCAACAGAAGTCATATTTTAGGTCTCACAGCTGACGTTTTACTCTGTAGTGATATCATAGCCAAGGTATCAGAGTCTATATATGCTCCCCTGAGTTGAACTCAAGTTTTGTGCTATTTGATAAGCTTGGTGTTTTTATTGGAACTACACAGAAATCTCCTGTAAGAGAGCAGTATAATATAGAGTCCCTTAGTTTTGTTTGACTATTACGCCTTTCCATACCACATGTTGTTAGTGCCTTGAGACTCGTGTACCACCATAATTCTCGACTCGTAAATACACTCATATATATAATACAACAACTTTATTACAGGATCGATGTCCTGATGGAATTACATCAACATATATATTTATCATACAGCAGCACTTCAGTTACATGTGCGCCATAAACTCCAGTGTCCACCAGCACTCCTCTCTCTTGCAACGTCTTTTCAAGACAGCGTCTCTATCTAATCTCCCCCAGACTAAACTGGTCCCTGTTCGGGACTGTTGCTAAACCCCTCAGGCGTAGAGAACACCTAACTCAACAATCAACCTGCACTGATGTCAGTAAGCCCTTGTGAATATGCCCAGTACCGCTGGCATTAATACACGTACAAAGTTGTATATCCAGGAAAAAAAAATCTCAATATTATAAAGAGTCCCTGCATCTCCTATACAACTTTTTAGCGCAAAAAATTATTTTACACACGCTCTTTAATATCATTACTTAAAAAACAAAAGAATGTTTTTTCAAGTACTATTTACAGAGTCTTAAACTTCTTCAAGTACTTTCAAGGACTTGAAAATGAACTTTTTCTTTTCAAGGACTTTTTAAGGAGTGTACAAACCATGAGAGTACTCTGGCCTCAAAAGCAGATTACCAACAAACTGCAAAAGCTTCCCAGCAGTGAAATTCAAGAGAATACAGATGACTCTTCTGGATATTGAAAGAGAAGATTTGAGTACTGACCATCAGTACCTGTTCGACACACATATCGCTGTTGCCGCCGGAGAAGTTCCACTCAACCTAGGACAGGGAGCATCATAGACACTAGCTCACTCTACGTGGGTCACAACTGCAAACGTCATCCTCTTTTCTACATATCTGTAGAGAAACCTTTTAAAGGCCCTAAGATTCTCTCTGAGCTTATGGTGAAAGTGCATGGTTCTAGGGTGTTGGGTGACTGCACTTTCTAATTTTTTTTGGCCTGTTACGTGGCCTAAAGAGAAATAACCGAAGTCATGACACTTAGGCCCCTGGGGGAGCAACAGGATATTGACCCACATGGACTAGTGTTTTTATGCATTATAAGGATCACCTAACACAACTTTTTTTTTGCTAGTGAGACAGCTTTTGAAAACAAAATTTTTTTTGACAGCTCCTAATGAACAATAATATATTGGAAGCTAAACAGGGGGCAGTGAGACATTGTTGATCTACTAGTTATTCACAACAAAAATCAGATGGCAATTTAACTTCAACAAGGGGACACAATGCAATACAGAGATAAACGCACTCCCCTAGCACTCTAGATAAAGTTTTAATCAGGGGAGACAATGTTAATAGCAGATGAATGGTAAAACAGAAGGCAAGAGTACTGCAGCCAAACAAACTGGGATTGAATAATGAATAAATGGGATCAAATGTCACTGGGCTGGTCCGGTACAAATTGACCTAACATTACAGGAACCAGTGAAGACATCTTCACAGATACATGTTGCAGGCAACCTACCACATTATTTTTGGGCACAGAAACACTGCATTCAACTGTTATCTATGAATATTATCTGAAGAACTGGTGATACCTGGCCAGAATTTATCACTAGATCAGAATGGTCATCACTACAAGGAGTTCCTAGATGCCTTGATTGGCTTTATCTAATGTTTGATCTGAGTGATGTAGTAAAGTTGGACAAAAAACAGGAGATATACAATAAGTTTGTTTTTACTCCACAATGATATAGTTTCCAATTTTTCTGAGAAGTTGGATACATGGTAACAGTTGAATTTGGCACATCTTTGAAAAAAAAAGAATAATAACAATGATTCACTATGTCATGAGGTAACAGTCAGTGACACCAATTCAAGTCATGCGCCACAAATAACTCATATAATGGCAAAATAAATGTCCCCATACAGCTTAAGGAACCCTATTGTAGGTAACATGTTTATTGAGAAACATAGCTACTACAAACATTTTAGCTGAGAAAAAAAAAAAAAAAAAAAAAAAAAAGAAAGACCAGATGAATAAAGAATATTTTCAATAAAGCCTTAAAAACATCTTTTGATAAGCAATATGAATGGTAAAAAACAGCAGTATTCATGCAACATTACCATAGAATTAAGTAAGCACACACACAGTTATGTATAGTAATAAAATTAATTAAGTGGAAGCTTTTGACTGTTCTACTGTCTTGATCACCCACGACCAACTGTAACAGGACTGGTTGCCAGAACTACAATGTGAATTAGAGGTGCAGGAGCTGTTGCCCCAATTTTTGAAGAGAGATCCAAATAAATATGATTTGGTGAGAAATTTCTGAATTGCAGTTCTTGGTAAACAAATCCCAATGCTTTCTCGAAAATGCAGAGATGCTTTTCAAGAAAGCATTGAAATTTTGTTTATAAGAACTGCAATTCAGAAATCCCTCACCAAATCACATTTATTTGTCTCTCTTCAAAAAACTGGCAACAATTCCTGCACCTTTAATTAACATTGCAGTTCTAGAGCAACAGGGCTGTAGCTAGCAGGGGGCTGGACTCAACCCCCTCCCCCCTGGAAGACCGACGTAAATTCTCTGAATTTTTATTTTCGGTGGTTTATAAATTTTTTTTTATTATTGTGCTTCATTAAAGCATAAATGTCTTATGTATTAGTGTACTGAACTGTTTTTTAAAAAGTGAAATTGAAATTGTACGAACGATGAATTTTAGTGAGAAGAATTGGCAGGAAAACACGTAACACACAAAACATTAAAAGAATTCTTGAAATCGTAATCACACGCGTAAGTTACATTGAAAAATTAAGAGCGGGACATTTCAGTAGCGACTTCTACCTTCATCAGCCATGGAATGAGACACGTGGTAAAAGCGTCAGTTGTTATCAGATTTCAAAATCGCTTTCCAAATAATAGGGATGTTAAAAGGTGCGTCAGTATTGCAGGTGTTAGGGGTAAGGTAGATTTCAATGCTTTTGCGGTATCTGAGGGCATGCCGATTGCTGAACGGGGCGATTCGCTTAACATTGTGCCAATCGGGAGCCACGGGCGTATCGCTGATGGTTAAAATTGAAAGAGGTGGAAGGGCTACCTTTCTTAACATCTGCGATATGCTCCATCAAACGTCGGTTTATGCTGCGGTAAATACTACCAATATAGTGGGTAACGCCTGTTGAAGTGTTGATAGGGATAGAGTAGACACCTTGTAAATCTTAGGGATAGAGTAGACACCTTGTAAATCTTAGGGATAGAGTAGACACCTTGTAAATCTAGGGGTTTATTGAGATCTGTCCTTAAGGATGAGTTTGAGAAGATGTAAAGGTGGTTTGACTGCAATTCTGTAGCCAAAATACTTGAAAATAGAGCAAACTTTATCAGTGAAGGACAGGCTAAAGGGCAAAGTGCCAACAAACTGATGGGGGGTGGAAGGTTCAGCCAGTAAACTAGATCTATTCTGTGATTCAAAACTCTTGATTAGTCTATGTAATAAGAGGGTTGGAAAGCCATGCAATTTGCCAAAGTTGATGATGTTCTGATATTCTAGTTGAAGAGCAGAATGGCTGGTGCAAATAAGGTTGGCTCAGTGAATGTATGACTTAAGAGCAGACAGTTTGTATTTCCCAAAAGTGCAAGAATGGTAAGGGATGATATTATGGGTGGCAGAAGGTTTCCTGTAAACAGAGAGGCCAAGTGAGAAGTCTGGGTTGATGTTAACATCCAGAAAACTAATATTATCGTCGATCTGTTCTTGAGAGGAAAATTTTATATGCGGGAATTTTGAAGTTATGGAGGACATGAGTTCAAACAGAGAGTGTTTTTGGTGTGGCCAAATAATGAAGATGTTGTCCACATACCTTAACCAAATGGTGGGTTTTAAGAGGGATGGGGCAACAATTAATGTTTCAACATTCTGCAAATAAATTTCAGCAAGTAAGGGGGAAAGAGGGGAGCCCATAGGTACACCTTGTTTTTGTTGGTAATAGATACCATTGTTTACAAAACAGGAACACTTTTCCAATGAATCAAAACAGTCATAAAGATCGATGAATCTCTAAAATAAAAAATGAAAAAAACCCTTCACAGGGTGAATCTGTAGAAATAGTTGCACCAATGATTCTCAACTACATGGGCACAATGAGGGCCAGGTGCGGGGCCTACAAAACAATATTTTTTTTTCAATTCTATAAAGAAAAAAAAGTTATAGAGTGGGAGGTAAATTCACTGCTCTGGGTTTTGGTAGCATCAAACTCAAAGTATGGCATCTACAAGCCCACCGACTTTACCTTAAAATTTCTTTTTCCTCATTCAGCCAGCTTCAAGAAGCAATCCTAAGATTTACCAGCCTTGAGACTTACCATGCTCGTAAAAGCGCATTCGGAAAGCTGGTTTTGCGAGACATGCTAATTGATGTTATTTGTCCTCAGTCTCTTTAGGGGAACTGTCCGTGGGGTGGAATCTGATGATATATGACAGCAGATCCGACACCGCATTTAGCATAAACGGCAGTTTAAGCAGTTCCATATACTAACCGGATGAAACTTGTTAAATCTGTTTCAGTTACTACCCCTCGGGTCATTCCACGCCACTTCATCCAGGCCATGTAACCCACCATCTCAGATTTTGATGAAATTTGGCATGGAGGCATACTTCACCAAGATATAGAAAATGACCAAATTTTAACTTCCTACACCTCATAGTTTATGAGATACAATGCTCCAAAGTTTCACTGAACAACATTCTTGCACGTAGAGCAACAGAGTACCACTTTTCACAAAATGCTGCATAACTGTAGTGCTATTTAGTTTAGAAGAAAGAAATTTTGTACCCTTATGCAAAAGAGGTTCCAGAATAAAAAATAATTTTAAATTTCATTGAAAACACTGAATAAATAAATGAAATATAGTGGTAAAGTGAAAATTTAAGAAAAAAACTTGCTATTCTATATTAGGCTCTACAGCAAATAGCAGAGGTATGAGGGAGCTCTTTTTTAGTGTATATTGGTCTTTGACATATATTGTCACATAACAAGAAAAAAATATAGTGGCTTTCAGCTTGCTTTTGGAAATATGTGCAAATATCTGAAATGCGTGTGGGGTTCCACTTCGTCAATTCAGCCACTTTTTTGTTTTATTAATTATAACTCATCTCCGACATTCAAGAAATTTCACAAGGAGATATAACTAATAAGGACACAAAAATATAAAAAATTATGTTTTCTTACACCATATAGTTTCAGAAATGCCATATTAACAAATTTGACGAAATGGCTAGTTAAATTGTACCCCACAACAAGTTAGGTGAGCATATGCAACAAACTGCTTAGTCATACTCACCTATGGTACATAGATCTATTTTTTAATAAATTGTTTTGACTTGAAAAAAAGAAACACAAGCAAGTAGTTTTGCACTGTTCACAAATATTTACATTGATGTTTTTAATATACCATTATCAACTCTTGAGGATGGAGTCCTTATAATTCAGCCACTTAGTTTGACAGATTTCATGTCCAACTTGAAAAACACATATGTTCTACCAGAACTTGTTGTCATGGGAGCATCAATTAAACATAAAATGTGTCCAAATGGAATATTGCACTCATCTTTAAATGAAGGCTAGTAAAAACAAACTGCAGGGCCGTTTGGGTGCATAAATTTTACAGATGCATCACTTTCTTCATAATTGATTTTCTCTATTATTCCTAGAAACCAATTAGAATCATATACACATGCTACATAACAATGTGTATGTAACTGCCTTTGTATTCCTAGATTTTTACAGCCAAAATCATAAAGTAATTTTCATCCAAGCTTGTTCTCTTGGTTGCTATTTCAGATGTTGATAATGGAATAAAGCTGTGGAAACTCCGTGCATCAGGTATTGTTTGAACATGAGAAAATCTTACTTTGACACTCATTGCGCACAGCATTCATATCACTTTTCAAAATGAAACTCTATTTTCATGATATTTCTACGACAGTTAAGTCAAACATCTCCTGTGGAGTGGTTATTTGCTCTTTCAGTAGACGTTGGAGACTTGCTTTTGCAGTGATTGGTTTGACAGTTCCACCTATCCCATCACAAGGAGACTTCCTGTTGCTGGGGGCAAAGAAAGACCATGAAGCTGTCACTGCAAAATCATTAATGTGATGACATAGATTTATAGTTTTTATAGTTTTTGTACTGAGCAACACAACCATCAGTAAAATAATGTACTTCTTTTACTTGTTGGTAGTTCTTTTTAAAGAAAGTTATTATTTCACTCTGAATCTTGTACACCATTGCAACATCATGATCCCAATCATCAGAAATGAAACAGTGACTCAATGCAGAGGTCAAAGAGTCAGAAGTTTTTTTTTACAGTAAATAACAACAGGGTGAACTGTGCATGCATGGCAAGTCCAATGATACCATTGTGCTTCTTCCTGAACTACAAATGCATAATTTTCACTGAAGTCCATCAGTATAATGGTAGATTCTGGACCAATCGTTCCATTCAACTTACTGAAAAATGAAGAGTGTGCTTTGGTAATGTATGAATGCAGAATGAGCTTCTCAATTTTTGGCACAAATAATTCAATGAATTCCCTCAACTGAAGAAGAAAACTTTTGAAGCTCCATTCTTCTGTAGACAACCACTGGTGATATTCGATTTCATCAGTGGGATCACAATTTCTGCAACAATAACTGATTCAGATTTGTACTTTTTGGACACTGAACAACACCAAAGCATGCACTTTGAATCCTTACTGCTGCAGACAAGATTTAGAATTAAGTATCTTTTCTTTTATTAAAGGCACACACATACAGAATGGGTTCCAGAGTAGCCTGCAAGAATGCACCATTTTGGATGAAGAGCACAAAATTTAGAAAATCCTACTTTTTCATTAGTATGTCTTTGCTTAAATTGTTGATATAATTCTTTCAAATTGCACGGAATAAGTCTTTTCTGAGCATGGACATTTCTAGCACCACTTACTTTGTCCTTCATTCCTGGCATTTGCCTAGAATAGTTATCTTCATAAAATTCTATGATCTGTTTTATGGCATCTTGTGAAAGTTTCTTACCATGGCTGGGTTTGGGAACTGATATTGCCAATTTTCTTGCCTGATGTACTGTGTATTCTGAAACTTCAAGCTGTTGTGCTATTTTTTTCTGGACCATGACGGGGGAGCCATTCTTAATATCTGATTTTTTTATTTTTTTTATTTTTTTACGACTAACAGTAGGTATCTTTTCTTTTATTAAAGGAACAAGTTCATCCAAATCATGAGCTTTTAGTTTTAATTCATCTATGGAGTGTTCATCATCACTGTCCCTAGTAAAAGACTGAGCTGTAAAGCCATACTCCAGAACACAAGATATTTTACTCTGCATAGCTAACTTTGCTTGAAGAAGTTTTCTTTTTTCATATGCTGGTTTACTATGGGATGGCAAGGAATGTAATTTTAACGGTGACAATTCTAAATCAGATAAGATTTCATTTACTTCTTTAGCAGCACATTCTTTAATAATAAAATCATCAGGGACCATTTCACTATCATCAGTCTCACTTAAAACTTCATCTTCTAAGGCTGTCCTAGTTTAGATGCTTTCCCATGACACTGAGGACATAATTTTTGACCTGGGCATACACTGATGTTTTTAGATTGCAGCTGTTGGGCTATTTGTATACTGACTTGATGCAGGGACCTCTTCAACAGGTTTTTTCACATCATGGTCACCAAAAGGGTTGCAATAAGTTACTTGGTAGGTTTCATATTTCTTCAGATAATAACATTTGTGATGTAAACATACTGAGATTATATCTTTATGTGGAATATTAGGTCTTAAAGAAATAAGTTCCTTGTCAGCAACAGAAAATTCTTCACTACTAAGAAACCCTTTTGTCTTCACATAACTTGATTTATTGCATTCTGTATTAGTAAGTGATCCAACACTACACTGGTCCATTATCTTTTTCCATGATTGAGGTTGACAAACTTGTCCCAAAGTCAGATTAACACAGAGCAGCCAATACACAAAAAGAAAATATTGGAAGCAATATATTTCACAGCAAAATGTAAGAGACTTCTGGATAGCCTGCCCACAGTGAAATCAGCATGAGCATCTGAACCATTGTTTTCTTAACTGGGAATGAGGGACTGAAACCTTATTTCTCTTTAGCTGGAGGGCATCCCTAGGAGAGTGAGGTGAGAAAATAGAAATCTTTTTCATTTGACCCTCATCTCAGCACGGGGAGTTTTACGATGTCATAAAACTTACCCCATTTGAACTGGTGGTCAGTTGAGCACAGGATCTAGGATGAAGTCAAAACAAATTCTCATGACCTTAGGAATCATGCGTATCCTTTGCCCTATGCCACATTTTCTTTTAAAAAGTGCACTCTGACAAGTTGCAATTATTTCCCAGTGCCCATCTATTGCAAGCTTACTTTAGTGTATTATCCAGTCATGCACATATAAAAACAGTTTTTATCTTTCGTGGAAATGTTTAATTTGGGGAAGGGGGGGGGGGGGTAAATTTCCAAAATTCTGTTTTAGGGAGATTTGTCAGAGTAATTTTTTTTTTCAGGAATTTTTGCAATCTGCAATATGAGAATAACAGATATTTTGAAATGACTGAAAAACTTTCAAACCTCACCACACTTGTTGTGGGGTGCAGCTGAATTAGCCATATCATCAAACTTGTTAATTTAGTATCTCTGAAACTATGCGGTGTAAGAAAACATAATTTTTTATATTTTTGTGTCCTTGTTAGTTTTATCTCCTTGTGAAATTTCTTGAATGTCAGAGATGTTATAATTAACAAAAAAAAAAAAAAAAAAGTGGTTGAATTGACGAAGTGGGACCCCGCACACATTTCAGATATTTGCACATATCTCCAAAAGCAAGCTGAAAGCCACTATTTTTTTTTTCTTGTTATGTGACAGTATATATCAAAGACCAATATACATTAAAAAAGAGCTCCCTCATACCTCTGCTATTTGCTGTAAAACCTAATATAGAATACCTAGTTTTTTTCTTAAATTTTCACTTTACCACTATATTTCATTTATTTATTCAGTGTTTTCAATGAAATTTGAAATGGTTTCTTATTCTGGAAGCTCTTTTGCATAAGAGTACAAAATTTCTTTCTTCTAAACTAAATAGCACTACAGTTATGCAGCATTTTGTAAAAAGTGGTACTTCGTCACTCTACGTGGGCGATTGGTGTTCAGTGAAAACTTTGGAGCACTGTATCTCGGAAACTATGAGGTGTAGGAAGTTAAAATCTGGTCATTTTCTATATCTTGGTGAAGTATACCTGCATGCCAAATTTCCTCAAAATCTGAGTTGGTGGGTAACATTTCCCCAAAAAATTGGATGAATTGATGTGGAATGACCCCCTCAGAAAAGTTCCGACCTCTCTTTCTTAACAAAGGCTTTCCCACTTGTAACTTCAGTTATCTCTTCTGTGTTAAACGCTCAAGGCAGCCACACAGTAGTTGCATGATTTTTTTCAGCACTAAGCATAGATATAGAAGACAACCACCTTTCAAATCCCTGTCCGTCTACTGAGCAGAATCAAAGGCATACTGATAATCCCTGTACTGCCAGGGGGCACACGGCTAAGAGGGCCTCTAGCCTCAGTAAAAAGATTGTTTTTTTTTTTTAGTGCAAAACTTCATGTGAAAACTGTTTAAAGAAATAGCCAACAATATTTAATGGCAGCTTTGAATGAAGAATTAAAAAGAAGTAATATTTTTGTTAAGTTTTTTATTCTTCAGTAAATAAGTAAAATCTTTAGAAATTATTTTCGCAGTTTTAGAGTTTATAGAAACTGAATGACGGGAAAGACGGGTACACGTAGAAGTGGCCACCGGAGAACTGGCCACCGAAAAACTGGACACATTGCGATTTTTGTGCACTAAAACTGTTCTGCATAAATGGATATCGTGTGGATATATTTTCCACTACTTGAGCAACTATTGTTCACAAAACATTTTTTAATATTTCATTTTCAATAAGAAATTTAGACATTCCCATGATTTTCGGGACAAAGACAAAGGTAGCACTGACCACAGAAGAACTGCCCACTGGAGAAGTGGCCAAAGAAATTTTAGGGGGCCATATAAGAATTGTGTTCTTGTCTGTTCCGTGGCCACGTACCCAGAGGTTGATTATCTGACTCACAAAGTTTCCGTCATTTCGTAATTGCGATATTTAATGCAATTCTTTATAAAAAATGCTTATAATCTACAACTCAACAAAAGAATCTCAGGGTTTATAAACTGCAGCTGAACATATTTTTCTATGGGCATCCACTGCCGTACGAACCCTGTGCTCGTAAGGGGCTTAATACCAAAATTATACAGAATTTCTTGCCGCATGCGAAGCAGCTTTTCAGTGTTTACAACTACAACTCAACAAATTATCTGCGTGCATGTGCTAACGAAACAAACCTGGTGTATGTGTGTCTGGGGGTGGGGGTGGTATTACAAAAAAGAAATATAAAGTATTTCTGGATTTTTGGTCCGATCGGGAGATTATCAGCATTTATAAACTACAACTCAAAAGTTCTCTGCGGGCATGTGCTAATGCAGGAAACCAGTCGGGGAGGGGGGGGTGATCCCCCCACATACAGCTTTCCTGGGGTAGAAGATGACTGCAAAAATTTTGTAAGGGTTGTAGTTTGTAAACTCTGAAAACCTGATCCTGATTAGGCTACAAATCTTTATATTTTCGGTACTAAGCCCCCCCCCCTACACACAGGATTTTTTCTGAAGAGGATACTCGCAGAAATTTGTAGAGTTGTAGTTGGGAAACACTGAAAATGTGCTCCCGATTGGGCAAGAAATTCTTTATATTTTATACTTTTGGTATTAACCCCCCCCTCCACACACACACAGAGGCTTGCGGTGGTAGTGGATGCCCGCAGAGATTTTGTTGAATTGTGGTTTGCAAACAGTGAAAATCTGCTGCCGATTTGCTTGAAATTCTTTATACTGTATTTCATACACAACAGGTCGTAGAACATAGTTGACGTACCGTTGAGACGTGAAGATGGTACGGAGGACTACCAAGGGTGTCCGGCTATTGTAGGAAATGGCTTATCAGACAATCACTCCCGGTGTGTGAGCAGTGTGCAGTTCCACGGTAAAGGCAGGATCCATGCGCTGGGCGGCACGTCTTCAGACAAGTGTGCGTTGATCAGTGCAAACCATGATTTATCACTGAAGACAACCAGACGCCACTGGACACTATCCTAATGTGATCAGGCCCGATATCACTGCAACTGGTGTTGGCGATGCTCGCTGGTAAGTGGTAGAAGGCGGAGTCACCTCCTCGAATGTAGTCACTGTGCGGCAAATTGTCTGGCAACGGTCCGGATTGCCACCTCCGTACCTTACCTGTAGACGACGCAACATGGCCACAGATGGTTGAGAGCGACGAATTCAGTTCTGTTCGGGCTGCTCTCAGAATCAATCCTCGTGCTCTGTCGTTGCTGTCGGTCATTAATTGCCCGTGTTCTGCTGGGTAGTGCCCTCCTTGATCCATTAGTGCCAACATCATCTGATTGTAGTGTCGCTCCAACCCAAATGCCTGATGATACAGGGGCTTGACCAACCGGCCTCTCTCAAACTCGCTCAGCTGCTCGTATTGGGCACAGATTCAAGGTAGAGGCATCCGCACTGTCCACGGAGGTTAATGCAACTGCAATCCGTGGTCAGAATTGTCTCTGCGTGCGAGCTTTGCTCTTGCTATAACCTCCTCGATATGCGGTTCCCATGTGCTGTGACGAGCCACTATTATGTCACTGGTCGTTATTTTTTAATCATTTTCGTATTTGGCCTAGGTCCTTGCATGCGGAGTTTCATCAGAACCAAACAACTTTCTCGGTATGCATTATTATTATCATTATTATTTTTTTTTTAATTCTGTATTTTATTTTTTTATTTTATTGACTTTTGCTTTTTGGCATGGAAAAATTATTCGTTAGTCAAGTAAATTAACAAAGGGAGCGAAAAAAAACAAAGAAAAATTTGCGTCTGTATTCCTGGAAAAGGTTAGTTTGTAGTCTAACACTGACCCCCCCCCCCCGTCTGGGTTTTAAGCTACAGCCCTGTAGCAACCAGTCCTCTGATTTGGTTGACCATACAACTACTAAAAGCTTCCGCTTAATGAATTTTATTACCATATGTAACTCTGTATGTTAAAGAAATATGAAATTTTCTATGTTAAAGAAATATGAAATTGGATTCAAAACATTTTAATCTTTATAACACATAATCAGAAAGTTTTCAATAAAATCTAGTTTTAGAAAGATTTACATCTTACATTATTCTTTTGCTTTGAAGTTGAATACCCTGCAGAATCGCAGTCCCCTTTTACTGATGCATAATGGCTTGCATTTAAAACTTCTTGTTTAACAGGATTTAACCAGTGCTTTTATTTTTTAATGGGATATGACAGGTTAAAAACACAAGTCTTTTTTAAGTTGTACCCTTACCACAAGATATCAGTTTTGTATGTCTATTTGAAATGTTTCATATAAATAAAAGTGAAAAAGTTTGTGACTTGGAAAAAAAAATATTTCAGCAAGCATTAAGCCCAATACTTTTAGTGAACATAACAATCATAGACTCAAAATATATGACATGAAGACATAGTTACCAGACAAAACATAATACTGACCTTATTTTATATCAGCAAAATAAAACAGAAAAAGTACATCTTCAGCTTCAAAATATTTATGCCTAAAACCAGCATGGAAGTGCTGGAATGCTTAATACCACAATATGCCAAATAATTAAGACTGATTTTCAACAGTAAACTAAGGCATGCTGGCTTCATCACATATCCAACTTTAATGTAATGCAAATGCATTACAGTGATATCAAATTATCTGCCTTCATGCTTGGACAATATTTAGTGGGTGTATTATGATTTTGTTGCACCACTCTGACTTTCTACATCTTTTCCTAATTTGATCTTTTCTTGATACTCCTTAAACATTTCCACTTGACGAACTCTAGTATATGTTGCAGAACCAACGAGAACAATAATGTTACTTAGCCACCAAAGGAATGTTTTGGAATCATGGAACCACATAACAGCAACTACCGTTTGCACACAAGCTTTGGCAGTACCACTTATATTATGAGTTAGTGGAGAAGTAACCTGTAATGACAAAAGAAAAAAAAACAAACAAACATTAAATATACATAAATCCTAAAACGCTTGACAGAGGGAGAAGACTTTGTGCTCCCACTACAATTTTTACACAGGGTACTTACTGACAATAAAGCATGTTAAGAAATACGATCTTTATTACAATGAACAGAAGATTCCAGTTACACATGTACATCTATCCATCGACTGTTATAATAAACAAAACTATCATTTAAAGTAATCACTGGCACATGCGATGCATTTGTACTACAGATGAACCCAAGACTGGAACCCTGTTTGGACAAATTGTGGTCAGCAGTGTCTGATGTATGTCTCTGATGAGACTGATAGCCTTCATGTCATCAAAATCTTTGTTGTGGATGCTGTGTTTTTATCAAGTCAGCTAAGTAGAAGTCCAGTGATGTCAGGGCTGTCCAAGGGATGTGGCATCATAAACCTGTGCACTTATGCAACTACATCAACTTTATCCAGACTTCAGGGTGGACACAGTCTGGTTGTTTTGGGGTTTAAAAACCATTATAGCTTTTTTGTTTTGGGGTTTAAAAACAACTGTGAGCAACTCTACAAGTTACACAAGCAGTTATCTATTCCTAATTTGGAGCCACAGGTTCTAGGGAAGGAAGACAGCCAGTGCCATAAGACAAACACACTACCTATGCCTCATCCATGACTCCCAACTCGAATGCACGATTAAAATCCAGAGCCTCAGACCGTTACTCGGCAACTAAAGTGGATATAGCAGGATGGCTTTGAGATCTTTTTATGGACATCCCTTTCTTAAGGCTTCCTGGAGCTTTTTTAGTGTCACAGTACAATGGGTGCTGCTCACTGAGACAGAGTGCTTCAAGAAATCTATTAAGATGATGACACCCTTATCATTCTAGGTGACTGACCATAACCTTTTCTGCTGACTGTTGAATTTTTGTACTTATCAGGCCAGGGTGAGGAGCTAGTGTCACAATATCAACTGTCCCTCAAACTCTGGATTGCACAGATTTGCCTGTATCTTATCTGCTGTCACACCATTCAAAGTAAAGGTGTCTTCTTCATCTTTAAACATCACCAACAGCATACTGCACAGCTTCACCTTCTTTGTTTTTGAATAAGTTATAAGGTGACAAGGAGACAGTTTAGCTTCCACTTTCTGGATACCCAAAATCTCTGATAATTGTTTCTATGACAATGAGACCATAATGCAAGTGATCTGCATCTCCTGGATGGTTAACCAACTCTCAAAGTGTATTGAGACATCCATCTATTATTGTTTGTCAGAGATTGCCATAGTTCAGGTGCCTCCACTCTCTCTCTTTTGGTGTCCCCACCTCCCCTTTGGTAAACTTCAACCACTTTCAGAAACTGTTGAGTCAACTGTCTGTTCACTGTACACCTTGGTTAACTAATTGGACAAGAATGTCAGAAGTACTTCAGTCGCTCTTCCTCAAGAACTGTATGACATGAAAGACATTATCACAATGATCAACTCTTTCTCGCATGTGAAGGACTTTCAGTCATGTTTTTGAAAAAGACCACTTAAAATAGATTGATTAATCCTTTTTGCAACAAACTTTCTCACACTGTTTCTGCCCACTACAAGATTATCTGCTGATAATGTAATGCTTCCTAGGTTACTAATGACTAAACTCACACCTTTAATCAACCTCTGCAATGTCTGCCATTTGGTCTGTGGCCTGATACTATAAAATGTAACATCTGTTTAAGCAATTTTCTTCTACTATGTGGAATATATGTCAAAAGCACCTCAATGTGTTCTCATTAATTTATGCTGAAGAAGTACCCAGCTCAGTTCTTATACCTGTATTATTAATTTTTTTCTGGCACTAAATCCATTTTTTTCTTCTGATCACATGTTTTTAACCTCCAAAACAACTATCAATGCTACAAAAGAGCAAAGGTTTAAAAAACTGCATTATATACAGCCAGTCTAGTTTTCTGGCCTTAGATCTTAAAGAAAATATTTTTATACAGTTGATAGGACTTTTCCTGCAGTTGCTGGTTCTGTTATTCTTATCAAGCTTTTCAGTCTCATCAATAACAGCCATGCTAAAATAATTTTTTGTTTGTTCTAGTATCTTTCCCCATGTTAATAGGTTTTAAAAAATTAATAGGTTTTGGGGTTTTACTTAGAACAATGTATTCTCAATATGTCTAAATCTTAAAGATTTTTACACAGCATGCCAAACTGATTGAGGTCATACTGCAACTTTCCACACATAAAACAACAACAAAAAAAAAAAAAAGAAAAAAAAAAAAGTCAACACACAGCAAATTGCTAGTTAAGAGCCACCGACTACAACATCAACATCTGCTATTTAGTTTTTCTATCCATGTAGGGCAGAGGGGGACCACAAAAGTGGAAACAGCATATATATCTCATATTAAGATTAATTTCAAACCAAACTTCTAGACAAGAACTTCCATTTTGTCTGTTACAACACTATTAACATACAAGCTTATGACTGACTCCACCAACTAGCCTTTCACTCAATAACTTGTTAACAGATTGAAAAACTGCTCCAAAGTATCCAGCCAAAATCTTTTCTTAAAGTCATTAAACACCATACATGATTCTAATTCAATTCAGGAGACTTACAAAAAAAAAAAAAAAAAATGACTGAATACAAATATATTATCCCGGCATCATCTACAATTCTTGAAGTAGCGCCATCCTTCACAGCTGATTTTCCACTAAACTTCTGAACTACCGCTCAATGGCCATTAACAAAGCTAAACTGCAAAAATTACATTTACACTTGAATGTGTCAGATTGCTGACGTTTTTCTCTACAGTACAGAGGAAAACATACATGCTATTTTTAATATGCTTATTTTGTTTGTTTTGGGGTTTAACAACTACTGTGAGTACCTAATTTATGGCCACTGCTTCCAGGGAAGGGAGAAAATCAGCATTTTAGAATAAACCATCTATGCCTCATCTACAGTGGTTTCTATAAATTAAAATACTTACTCAAGGCTTTACTCAGAAAAATGTACTTAATTCTATTTTAACTTGAAGAACTTTCAATTAATCCTCACATCTTTTGAGGTCTTTTGTTTTCACAGATGTTTCTGGTCTCTATAAATTAAGGAAACAAACAGAAAAACTGTGATTATTCATGAAAGAAAAATTGGAATTGCACAAAACTTCGGTATATCACATGATGTCAGTATTGTATGAAAATGAGTTGTGAAGACATTTTTCGTACAAATGAGCAGCAGCAGAAACGAGGCTGCTGTGGAGCTTTACGTCACATAGTTTGTGGAGTGTAAAGAAAGGATTCCGAGATAGCAGATCTGTTGTAATGGGTACGAGACATTATTTAACAGATGAACTGAGACGGAGAGTGATCGGAAGACTACAGGCAGGCTGAAGTCAGGTGAAAGTTGCAAGATGGCTGCATGCGAGTCCTTCTGTGGTTCACAGACTGTGGAACCAATTTTGAAAATATGCATTTAGCTTCCCGAAGGTACAGCGAAGAAAGGCCTAGAGCAACAATACCCACGGACGACCGATATCTATGACTAACTGCGAGGAGGAACAGAATGGCTACCCTGACGCGACTGTAATTTACCCTTGCTTTGGCTACAGAATGCATGTGTGTGTGTGTGGCTAGGAGTAACAAAATTCTCACGACAAGCTTTTTTTTTTTTTTTTAAATTTCAGGACATACAAATATACAGTCATTAGCATATGATAATGTATATATATTGGATGCAAGGTCAAGTGATGAGCAAACATATAACCTCTCCTTGACAAATGTC
Source organism: Macrothele yani (assembly GCA_039090855.1). NCBI lineage: Eukaryota > Metazoa > Arthropoda > Arachnida > Araneae > Macrothelidae > Macrothele > Macrothele yani. The sequence goes on from CM077017.1 coordinate 87,009,207, forward strand.
AACCTCTCCTCACAGTGCATCATGTTCCCACTAAAGGAGCTCTGATGATTGCCAATAGCAGTATAACTATACCACTGGGATTAGAGGAAATGCTATCCCACACTCACCAACCCACTAGGCCAGCATGATGAGTTATCAGGGTGTCCACAGAATTATCAAACCTGATTTTCCTGACCTTACACAAATAGGTTTATTTGAGTTTTTCAATATATGTGCCATGATAATAAATAAAGTTGAATTGGATAATTGAGAAACTTATATTACTTAAAAGTGTTTCCGTTTGACGTATAAAGTTTCCCAAATAACTGATTTAATTATTATTTTTTTCTTTTATCCAACTCACACCTTTTTAATTTTAAGTTTACTCTTTTTTTCATGGTTTAACATTTATTGAAAAAACGCTCAAACAAACCCATAAACAATATTCAGAACAGTTACTATAAAAATATTACAGTAGGAACACAGTCACTGTTTTTATATTACGCCTGCAATGCTGCTTCTTCCAAATCTAGTTCCTTCCGTACTCTTTGTCTTTTTCCCTTCAATTCTTTTATTTCATGATCAATTTTTCTTCTGTTTTCTTTCTTCTTCGTTTTGAAGAACACTTTTTTCTCAAGATAATCCTGATATCTTCGTCTGGAGGCTCTAACAGAAAATAGAAGCCTTCTATTGATGGCAATGTGTTCTACTCCTCTCACATTTTTAATGGCATCAAAAACTGTTCTCTGACAAATCAGGGATTCTTCCAGGAGTTTTTCCACAAGAAGAGACTTATTGACAGAAAATCCACCTTCCACTGAAGCATTTCCACGAGACATAATAATGAGACAAATTTTTATTCAGGGTTCCCACTCAAAAGTAGAAAAAAATTCCCTGGCTTTTCCAGGTTTCCTGAGAGTTTTTCCAGAGCTGCAAATCAAATCACATTGCGACAAATTGTTGCATTTCTTTACATTCTTGCGTTCCTTACGAAAGCATACATTTGTTAATTCTTTAAATAACTGTCCTTTATACAATTACCTGCTTTTTTTAATAACAATTAAATGCATGAGGCATATTATTTTTGGTACCATAATTCCATGATATTTTCTGAACATAAGTGGTATACTGCCGACGTAGAATTTGTTAATACATTTCCGTAGAAACAGATCATATGTAAGAAAAAATCTGTATGTTGAATAGTTTGTTTTCCTTTCTTCTATAGCACAGTGTAGATAAGCTTAATGACCGAATGGGCTCCTGCTCAAAGAAATGTCGAAAGGGAATCAACCAACAAAGGGCTTTGATCCATTGTTTAAGTGGTTCTCTTGTGATGTGTGTGAAAAGACACCAAGCAAAAGTGTACCAGGCCATTGTGCCCAATTGTTCCATGTTACAAAATATGAAGTAAACTATCTGCAGAAATCGAATAGAACCGTAATGTCAACAGGCAATTTTTTAAATTCAGTTTTGATAATTTTTAGAGAATTAAGGAATAATGTAATGTATTGAAAGCAAGATTTATCAAATTCCAGACAGGCTGTAATTGCAAATAATTGCTTACCTGAAATTAATACTGATAATGTTATGTTCATCTCACATATGAGGGAGAATTAAAAAGACACCACATAATGAATGTCCCGATTATACAGTCCATAAAGATAAACAGAAAATATGGAATATAAAGGATAAATAACTTTCATTTTCCCAAATTACTTTATAGTTACAAAAATGAGTGTATTTAACATAAATTTTACATAATATTTAACAAAATCATGTCTTATTTTTTTTGTTTCAGGTTTAACGACCACCATGAGCAACTTGTTGGGCTATAAACAGTCACCCGCCCATCCCTAATTTAGGACCATTGGCTTCACGAAGAAGGAGAGCCAGTGCCGTAAGAGAAACACACCACTGACATTTAAAAATCATCTGGGACTTGAATCCAGGCTCACTTGGACGAATGCCAGAGCTTAAACCACTGCACCACCGAGGTGGCAAACCATGTATTTACGTGTTTTAAAGAATATTTGAACAAAGACTTAATTTAAATTCTACATATAATGAAATATTTCAATCGATTAGGTGAAATTATACAACTGATTTATCTGTATTTTAAGTGCACACAAGTATATAAATAACATTTTAAACGACTCACAACATTTAGAGTTCCAGTTAGGTTTAAAAATGCAAGCTGGGAGAATTGTGACTGAAGAGAATAAATTGCCCTTAAATGATACAATGCTGAAGCTTTAAATCCTTTAAGTGCTTATTTTACATAAATATTAAACAACACAGAAACTTTTGCTGAAATTGAAGTCTAATGGGAATGATAAAATGGTGAGTGTCTGACAGTCTCTCTTAACATTTTGTTAGAGCGGTTCTATCAAATCAATCTAACAATTTGTATTTTCTATTGGAATTTACTTAGAATCTTTAAAGACAAAGCAAAGTAAAACAGTTATTAAAAAATAAAAAAAAGAAGAGAGAGAGAACAGAAATCGTGACAGCATTTCTGCGTCTGAGGAAAAACGTGTGTCAGTACCATCCCAACAATTTCTAGCAATCAGGGAAAATACTGCTGACATTTAAAAATCAAAATTGTAATTATTTTAGCTAAAGTTAGTTCTTGCACTTGGCAATGAGAACATCGAATCTATGCTATTTCAGAGGGGCCAACCTCTAGCAGAACGCATCAGTAATCAATAGGGGATTTTTCAGTAATGTTTCAGTAATCGAACACAAACTTGCAGTAATGTAACACGCCATTTTTTTTTCAAAGTTAAGGACAATATTATAGTATTACTGTGTAACCTGTAATACTTGTATGAGGTGCCTATCGGTAATCACCATACGAAGCCTCATCGCTAATACGTGGAATGGGTATTTCATGAGAAATTAATGCGTGAAATGTGTAATAACTTTATATGTTTACACTATCCTCACAAAAATATTAAATTATCAATATTGTACTTACCTCATGTCATTGCTGACATAAAAACTCCCTTGTTGCTTGTTTTGCAGTGGTATATACTTTTTCAGAAAACTTTTTATAACACAGCTCACCTGAGGAAAATGCTTTACTTTTCTGTACAAGAAGGGCACTTAATGTTTTGGTGCTCATTGTTGGGCAAAAGTATGTGAGGTTTTTCCTTACTATACTAAATATTCTCTACGTAGAGGAATTGCTGTGAGGGATAGTCAATATTGCCAACATTAGTTTAGGCAATGCAGAATACTTGGGAAGGCCAGATGAATCCTTCATCTTAGATATTTCATTTCATTCCATGCCACATCTGCTCAAGGATATCCAGCTTCATCAATATCAGAGTCTGGGAACATAGCATGAAAGAAGCAACCAGCATGATCACAGCTTGCTATAGGTAGGTTATGCTCCACAACGATTGCAGTAAACAGCAATTCAGCGTTTATCACGTTATTTTCATTCGTTTTTGCAAAAAAATTATCCAAAGGCTTTGATCGAGTCTTTAATTTTACACAATCCTGGTGTTTGTTTTGACTGGATATGCCTTCGGCAATCATCTCATCTCATCTCATCTCGTCCTACATGGGCTACTGAATACTCTCATATTAGAAGGCACGCAAGAAAACCTTTATTTCAGCATTTTCCATTTCCTTGCTCAAGATTTGGGAGAAAGATTTGGATGTTCCTGGAGAAACCTCTTTGCATATTTATTTGTTTCAGAAACGATAATTCCAAGGATGAAATTGGTAAAAAAACAAGTAAAAATATGCAATAGGTGCCACATCAGTTGCAGGAGCATGTTTGGGCCCCTGCATTTCATGACAATCAAAAGGATGCTGAGGTTGTTCATCGCTTCCCTCTATTATATCCTCCCATTCACTTTCAGAACTTTCATGATCTGAAGATTCACTATGAAGATCTTCACCTTCTGAAGAAGATATGGTGTGCGTGGCACTGTGGCTAGTTTTCTGGCTTGATGTTGCTTGGCCAATATCACTCTCAGATGATTCAAAATCATCACCATCACTTGGCAAACTTTCACTTTCACTACAAGCCATTTCAAATAACCTTAGAAAAAAATTTCACGCAGTAGGAAAAAGCACGTCTGCTAGTCTGAGGAACAAGCTGTCAATAAAGTCATCCTCTGCTAACACGAGTTTGGAAAAAGAGGGGGATTCGTAATTCACGGAGTTTTGCGATTGTGTCTGTTTGTTTGGGAAACAGAAATGAATAATGTGAAGAGCTTCTAGTAATAAAACACCGCACTTCGTTCTCCCGTGCGGCGAAAGTCCGCAATAAATATAAACATCCGTCATCGTGGGACCACGCGTTGATCGTTATTGCACTTCGAACGGGGCTCGAAAAAGTGATTTCCGACAGTACGACGTCATATAATAACACCAACAATGCCAAGTGAACAGCCCTGCCTCAACTGCAGTAGGAAAAGTTTTGGCTAAAGTAACCTTTCTCCTGTCACACGGAGAAATTGCGTGGGGAACCGATAGCAAGCGCAAACTCTTTTACGATGACACTTACGGCATATTACCCGTAATTTTAGTCGTATTATCCGCAGACCACGAAATTCACATAAAAAAATCCTTCGTATAATCTGCAGACTGTGATATTAAGGGAAAAAAATCGCCGTATAATCCGCACATCATAGATGTTGAATCAGAAGTGGAATTTCCGACAGAAAAGTCGGTCACATAAACACATCGCTCTTTCCACGTTCCAGAAACACATAGCAACCGAAAAATTGTTTTCAGCCGCCGCCGGGGAATTGAGCCACGGATCTCTCGATATCTAACCGAGCGCGTTAGCTTTACACCACGGTGCCCAACAATCCACGGTGCTATGTGTATTTTTAAGTCAGCTTCTGACATCATAAATCCGTAAGCTACTGAGACGTAGCTGAGCCCATCTGGTGGGTATTAACGGCACTGGCTATATATATTATAACAGTTAATTCCAAAGGGCGAGATCCAAGGTGAAAATCCTCCAAATACGCGTCAATAAATAAATAAATACGTCGCTCTTTCCACGTTCCAGAAACATAATGAGTCCGAAGAAGTAAGAGAAAAAAAAACTATTTTATTAAATGAAGAAATTCATTTTTAAAGGTTACTGTTTTATATTTTTATCTCCGAACAGATAAAGGGTGTGGCATCCATAGATCACGCCGATGTAGCTCCAGAGTATTGCATTACACTGCCAATGACGAAAGGCTGATACAGAACAAGTCGTAGAAATACCGTATGTACTCGCGTATAAGTCGAAAGTTTTTGGAGGAATTCCTGCTTTCAGAGTTGAGAGATCGTCTTATACGTGGGCCAATAAAAACTTCCGTAAATTCTCTAGCGGAATTTACCAACGGATTTGTTTACGTTTTAGATCGCGACACAGAGGCTTTCCGTATGTTGCTGCACGATTGTGTTCTGACCTCAAAACTATCGCGCAGTGACATGATCATATCCTCAATTCTGTCCACCACTTCAAGTTTAAATTCGGCAGTGTAACTGAAACGTTTCCTTTTCAGAGACATCATGATTAGCAATGAAGGAAAACAGCAGCAGCGACGTTCGCCAAAACAACGAAAGCAAACTAGATACAAGGTCGCGCACATGAAATCCGAAAGGAGAAACGCATAGGTTCGTGCAGCAAGCGCTGTGCATACTTCTTTGGCTTTTTGCCAAAAAACAGAGCCGGCACGACAGTCAGAGCTATCCTCAACAATATCAAAATGACCCCTGCCGTCCCCTCCCCACAACTGTCCCGATCTTTCGTTACGACATTCCTCCCCCCTCCCCGCTCCGTACAAACTCCTGAACTGAGGAAATTCTTCCGAGGGAGTTCCTTTTCCAATTATTACACCCTTCCCTGCACAATCACGCTGCAGATTTTTTTTAAATCGGAAGGTCTTATATTTTTTTCTTTTTTTTTTTAAATCGGCGTGTTAACCGCATCGGTGTATAATCCGCAAAACCTATAATTTTAACTTTTTTAGCAGATAATCCGCGGATTATACGACGAAAATTACGGTACCATTCTTCCGATAATATCGCTGTTTGACGAAATGATTCATGGACATTCCATTTCAAAACGATATGATTGATAAATGATATGATCATTGAGACACCGAAATCCGCAGTCTGATTCGGAAAATATGCGGATCAAAATCGAAGGCCGAGAAATCGGCAGCATCGCACTAAAAGGGTTTAACAAAAAGGATACAAAATTGAGATTCTCCAAAAAGACACTGAATTTCGTAATTCTTCCAACCTGTCCGTAATTCCGTAATCTGACAGTCGAAACCGTAATAATTACGGACAATTCGTAATAGTTGGCACCTCTGCTATTTGCTTCTAAATAATGCAGCATAGGATATTTAGACATTGTGTTGTTAAATTTCATAACCAATAAGCTGGCACACAGAGATCTTAATGCCATAACGGCAAAAAAAAATTAAACCCAGGGATAAAGAAAAAATAATGGAAGCAACAAGTGGGGAAAACTAACAGTTAATACGGAATACCATTTTGCCTGAGAGGCTACAATTCATATTAGTACTTCCAAAATCCGGAAGTCTTAAAATTGATTGGCTACGTTTGTGACGCAAACATTAGTACTGAACTTTTCTCGCAGGTCACAGTTCATTTCCACGCTACGTCAAATTACTTGTACAGGAAACAATTAGAGGAAGTTTTGTGTGCATGTGTGCTCAATAAAATCCTCCTAACACTTTTTTGTCAACATAATTTATCATCCTGCGGCGAGTGGCATGTTTATACTTAACAATATCCTTACGAAGGGCAATACATTTGTGCGATGTTGATCAGGCAAAGTGCGAGAAAGGTCTGGAGCACACTCAGGTCATTTGCAGTAACTCCCCACAAATAACGTCATCCAAAACGGAGACAGAGGCTTTAGCGCCTGCACTGACAAACCTGAAACCAATAGAGCACGCACGGCAAAGATTTTCATCAGTAGTAACTAGGTAGATTTTTTTTTTTTTCGGCAATGTGAGGGTAAAAGATGTGAAATGAATAATTTATGCAAATCTTGTGAGGTGCAGCAACGCAAGAAGAAGAATTTACGATTACAAGAAAATTTCTACCCCGTCTAACTTTTGTTCTCGCAATTTTTTTTTTTTCCCCCTATGTAAAAGCTGAAACCCTTGGGAAAAATTACGAGAGAAAGATGAATTTTATATTTCTTATTCTAAGTAACGGAGATATTTGCGTTTTTACGGAAAGTGGTTCTACTATGCATAAAAATTCAAAAAATAATATCTTCTAATCTATCAGTAACAAAAAAAGTTGAAACTTTCAGGGTTTTTTTTTTATAACTAGGAGGCAGCTACCTGTAAAAAAAAAAAAAAAATCGTACGAATCGGAGATGTGTTGGTGGAAAATTATTTCAATATCTGACGATTTTGCGTGGAATGACCCAGATGTGAAAATCTATGGTTCCGGACGTCGGACTACCCTATTTTTCGCAACCAGCCAGCTCTTGCAGTAATTGGAATATCGTCTTAAAATAGCTATAAATAAATTTCTTCATGCATTATGAAATAGAAATATGACAGAATAAAAAAAAAATCTCTTTCCGGCCGTAAAACCGGAAGACAACGAATCTAGAAAACGGCCGTGAAATATGGTAGGTATGCAATATACCAGCTTCATTGCATGGTATTTTTCATATATTTTTTGTCAAAATACTCGTAAGTACTATGAAAAAAATAAATCTTTCCCCCTCTTTGAAGAATCTTCCTATTTCCTATTTCATAATATTTTCCCTGTTCTAACATTTGAAGGTACATACTTTTCCAACTATACCAATTCTGCTACAGAATTACGAAAGCGAAGCTTTAGTTCGTAAGTGATACGAACCTTTTTCAAAATAAATTAGGTGCCCTCAATTTGCAACATTCATCCACACTGCTGTTGAAGGGGAAAGGGGGGGGATTTATTAGGATGACCAACATCCGGCAAAATAAAATGTTTTTGTACGGTTTGATAAAAGACAAGTAGAACATGCAAAAGAGGGGAAGCTCAACTTCTAAAGTTTCCAATGAATTTCGGCAAAATTTAAAATGGAACGTTATTTTCATATATCTTGCACACTGTAAAAATTTCAGTCGGTTATTTAAAAAATTGAGGAAATAGCTTCTTCATAATTTTTTTCCCAGTCTACGCAGAGAACCGGGGCACCTACTCAGAACAAATGACTGCCTCTCTTCCCGAACGCCAGCAGATAAGAGCCTGCGAAATCGGTGTGTGATTAATGGCTTTCTTTCACGCTTTGACGTGTATGTTTGTTCGGTTGTAGTTTAGATCATCTGGAGACGGAGAAACCGCAAAGAGACACACTCCCCTGCACAGCTGCACTTTAATCGGTGGGTGGGTTGCCTCGAAAGATAAAACAACTCGGAATTATTTTAAAACTTAGCAATACAGAAATATATTTTACAAAAGTCTGAAATAAAATATTTTTCTGGCAAAATAAAAATTCCCTGCCTTTATACAGGGTTCCCACTCAAAAGTAATAAAAAAATTCCCTGATTTTTCCAGGTTCTCCAGGTGGTTTTTAAAGTTTTCCAGAGTGGCATGTTGCAAAGAATTGTTACATTTCATTCCATTTCATTCATTTTTCTCACCAAAGCGCACACTTGTAAATTCTGTAAGTAATTTATCTTTATAAAATTACCTGCTTTTCATTAATAACAACTAACTGTGCACATTATTTTCTGTACCAAAGTTCCATGAACTTTTGTGAATACTACACACACGGAATTTTTAAATACATTGCCATAGAAACAGGTCATATGTAAGAAAAAATCTGTCAGTTGAATAGTTTCAGTTTTTCTATAACACAATGCAGCTAAGCTTAATGATGGAATGGCTCTGTTCAAAGAAACATGTTTCAAGAGAACCAACAGACAAAGGACTTTGATCCATCATTTAGTTGGTTCTCTTGTGAAGTGTTTCTTCAAGCAGGAGCCATTCCGTCTAATTGTTCCATGTTATAACAACTGCCTGCAGAAATTGAACAAAAGCTTAATAACGGGAAATTTAAAAAATTCAATTTTGCATCTTTTTTTAGAGAATAAAGGAAATACTTAATATAACTGAAAGTAAGATCTACCGAATTCTAGGCAGGCAGTAATTGCAAGCAAAGGTTTGAAATCTTGAAAAAAAAGGGTTTTTTTTTGGCAAAATAAAGTATCCATTGATTTTTACAGAAAAAAGGGTAAATTTCCCGAGTTTTCCCTGATTTTTACAAAAAAGGGTAATTTTCCCTTAGTTTTCCCTGATTTTTGGAACCATTTTCAAATTCCCTGAGAATTCCAGGTTTTCCCTGTTTTCCAGGTTGAGTGGGAACCCTGTTATAGTTCTCTGATAAAAAATTCCCTGATTTTTACGGAAAAACACAATTTTCCCTGAGTTTTCCCTGATTTCTGGAACAATTTTCAAATTCCCTGAGAATTCCCGGTTTTTCCGGTTTTCCAGGTTGCGTGGGAATACATCCTTAAGTTCACCGAATTGTCTTTGGTTGTCAAGTAGAGCACTGTAAAATTTGTCTAATCCAATGGAATCATCATGACTGTCTAAAAATTCATCAAACTGAGACTTTAAAGCAGATTGAGCTTCTACACACAATGAAGCGTACTGTTCATTAGCTTTTCCAGCACAGTCATCTGAAATCCTGTTTGCACTAAGTAAAACTTCGAGCACAATTTCCACTGTCTTCTTGCCTAAACTCGGCTGCTGCACTATAATATTTGGGTCCAAACAAGTTACCCCACGGACAAACTTAAATTTTAGTGGGCTTTTCTCACAAAGTTTTTCAATCATACTGGTCACAAGTTTCCTAAATTCAAGCTTAAACTCAAATTTCTCCCTTTCTGAGCACTTCACTTCTTTTAATAGCCTTTTAGCACTAAATCCAATATCAACTTTCTCAATTGAGAGAAGATTTTCACTTTTTAATACATTTAAAGTTAATAGTTTTGAAACACTATCAGCTTCACTTAATTTGTCAGGCTTCAAGCTTCGTGCCATCAAATTTTTCATCAGATCCAGCAAATCAATGTGTAAGAAAGGAATTAAAGGCTTTGGGCTCTGGGACCTTCTCAAAAAGATTCACACTCTGAAGCTATAGTCCTAAATGCAGCTGATTTGCATTTCAACAGTGGATTTTCCATGAATTCTGCAAGAAACATGTGCTGTTTTGCTGGAAACCAATGATTCTTAAACATATTTCTTCATATGATCATAGACAAGCAATGCTCTAGTCAAACAATTAACATTTTCCAATCACCTTAACAGTGCAAAATTTCAAAGGGAAATCTTTACATCCAGTAATCACAGTATAATTTGCATGGCAAGCAGGACTATCTTTTAAAAAGTAGTACAAGTTACGCAGAAAGTGATGTATATCCCATTTCACTGCTTTAAGTCCAGTTTTCATAGCTCCATTGATCACGTGAAGACCACATACTCCAATGTCAACTAATAATTTACCATCCGGATTTTCAGTTCTAAGTTTATCTTTCAGCTTTTGAAGAAAGCTGAGATTAACGTTAGGTCCATCCATTGACACTTGTAGCATGTTATTCCAAGGGAAGAGGTGCACCTTTAATGAATTTCTCTAAAAGGTCATTAGCTGTTGCCCGTCCTAAAACCACACTACTTAAGTATCTAGTGGAAACATTTTTCAGATTGACATCCCAATAACGAACAGACTGATCCATTTATTTGCCCACGCTGAGCAATTTTGTTTAGTGATTCATCAAAACAAATTACGAATTCAGTGCACTGCTTCAGATTGTCCATTAAACACTCTTTGAAATGTGGTGCCAATCCATGGCTTATCACATACAATGCTTTGCTTTTGCCTAAAGTAAATTTTGAAGCTATCGCACTGTCAGGAAACATTAACTGAAATGTTTTGTTAATCTGTGTACAAGAGTTCAGAGACATTCGCTTGGATCACTTCCATGGCCCATATTATTTCAGACTTTGTTACACCATCTTTCACTACATAAGCATTAAGGTCACTGGGCTTCACATCTTTCCCAACATAAGTATTTGAGTCATTAGACTTAATATTTTCTAGAAGTACTGATTCCACATTTCCTGAGCTTGTTGATGGCAAGAGTTTGTTATTACAAAGAGAGTTCTTTTTCACAGAGGAAGTGAAAGAAGCAAGACTGGGCTGAGACATTTTAGCACGGATGTTTTTCAAATGATTAGGGCCATTTCCGTGGCTGGAGACTGCCCGACACCACATGTTGCTAAGCTTGAAAGTTTTAGAGCACACTTTACAAAATGCTGATTCATTGTCGCCGTTCACAGCAGCTATCCAACCAGAAAACTCAGGATTTAATTGTTCGTCCAACCATTGTTCATTAAAAACACAACACTTTGACATTGCTGCCTGCAGTCTTAATTGCCTTTTAACAAGGTATAACTTATATCACAAATTTTCTTCTACTCCTTTGACCTAAAACAAAAAGAGAAATGTTAACAAGTAATATAACACAACTTACAATAATAGGTAGGAAATACAAGGTTACATTAGTAGGAAGAGGAAGTTAGTGACTGTCTGCAACACCAAGTATGTTGGGCGATGAGGGCATCATTCCCTGACGCCGGGTTAAAACTAACTGTAGTCTAACTGTGATTGAAATTTTCCTGATTTTTTTTTTTAATATAACTGATTTTCTCTGACTTTCCAGAATGTGGACACCCTGGTTATGGCCATCCCCCCAAAAATGATTCCACAATTTAAAACTTGGCGCTCAGTCTCGGGCAGCTGGATTGTACCCGGCCAAAGCAGCGGCCAGTGGAACATTAAGGCAGAAGGTGCTAAGAATCACTGGAGGAACAGCCTAGGCTACCATCTGATGCTGACCCTGGCTAAGTTTAACCGACAATCTCTATCTTCTGACTCAAAGCTCCTTGAATTGGAGGAGGAACTTCAAAGGATCAAGTGGGTAATCATCAGGCTAAGTGACATAAGAAGAAAAGGAGATCTCATTGAACTGAAAAGTGGACATCTCTTCTACTATCGTGGGACAGATACTGGCAGAACTAGTGGTGTTAGATTTATAATAAACAAGAAACTGAAGGACAATGTTGTAGAAGTTGAAAGCTCCTTGGACAGAGCTGTGCGACTTCTTATCCAACTCTCAAAAAGATACCAGACTCAGATTATTCAAGCTTATGCATCCACCACAAGTCATCATGAGGAAGAAATTGAAGAATTCTATGAGGAAATTCAGCACTTAAATAACAAAGGCAAGCAGCATTTGTAGATCATTACAAATTTCAATATAAAAATAGGGCAACAGCAATAGAATGGAGCTTTGGTAGGTAAATTCGGTCACTGCAATAGAAACCAGCGTGGAAATACTCTCGTAGAGTTTGCAGAGGTAGAAAGTTTTATCATCATGAATTCCTTTTTCAAGAAAAAGCCAAAAAGGAAATGGACATGGAGACATCCCAACGGGATGACAAATGAAACTGATTTTATTATGTGTAACAAGAAATTCGTCATCGAAGACTGCAGTGTGCTGAACAGGTTCAACACAGGGAATGATCATAGTATGGCAAGATGCAAGATACACCTCAACACTAAACTCGAGCGTGGCAAGCTCCTAAAGCAAACAAAATGCCTTTCCATGACCAACCTTAAAACCCATCATAATACCTTCAAATTGGAACTGAGGAAAAGATTCTCTGCTCTAGAAGGTGTAACATCAGAAGAATAGAACATCTCTGAAGTTAACAGAAAACTAAGGCTCTTATGAAAACAGCAACAAAAATAGGCGTTACTAAGAACAAGTTACACATATGAAGAAAATTTCAGGAAAAACAAAAATGCTGATGCAACAGAGAAGGGAGATGAGGACAAATAAAGATGTAACTTCCAGAAGTGGAATACATATTACAGCTGTGCAAGACAATATGAAAAAGTATCACTGAAGACAAGGGAATTCAATTGTGACCTAGTGAGAAAAGAAATTGAAAATGACCAAAGGCTGAAAAGAGCAAAGGGACATCTCAGAAAATAGTATAACTATACTAGTAATCAGAATTGATAGGTGTAGGAGAAAAATCAGTTTTCCAAGCTTTCGCATATCCACCATATGGCTTTTACAAGGAAGATAAACAAAAACTGCAATCTGAATAATAGAATGCTTCAACAATTAGAACTCAATTACTTGACAATAGATATGAAGTAACATTAATTTAAAGACATGAGGCATCATGTTGGTTGTGCACACTGTATCCTAGTAGGAAAAGGCACTGCTTGAAGAACTGGTTCCAAATTGTGCCAACTCCAGAGAGACACTATCATTGCAAGCATCACTGTTGATAATGATCTCTCTCAAATGGCTGTAGTTTAGTGGTAGAGTAGGTAGCTGATTTATTTATATCATACCATATAGGAGTAGCAGACTTGAATCTGACTTCTCTGGATAGGGCCATGGTTACTTTACCATATTTTGTGTCCCTTTTATGCTTGTTGATTCCGATTCTAAATGAATGCTTGGTCATTCCAATGTAATACCATCTGGAGTTGTCCGGATATTGCAGGAATATCGCATAAACACCTGCCTCACTGGAAAGAGGGGCTTTTGTAAGTATTTCTCTTTAGCATAATATATGAAGATGAAGGAGATCTTATGCTGACACTGTAGTTCATCTTCTTGAGTTTGTAAGACACATTTGGTATGTAGGGAATTGAGCCCAGATAGCAAAGCTGCAACACAGGAAGATTAGAATGTTTGACTTCGGCTTTTTGGATAAAATTATGTATCTGGTTCATTGAGTATCCTGCACCATTGGCCAATTTGACGATGCTTTCAATTTCATGCTGTCTAGAATGGGCATCAGAGGATATGCTGAAGGCTCTTTTAATTCAAGAACAGAAGATAACTGTTTTGTATTCTGCAGGACAGAAGAAGCTGTGGAGCATCAGGTTAGGGACAGACGTGGGTTTATAGTAGACTTTAGTTGTCAGGCAATTTGCTCAGTAAAACATTTAGAAAAGGTAAGGCACTGTTGTATTCAAGCTTCATGGTATAATTGATTGTAGGATGTATATGATTGATTTAATCGATGAAAATGCAAGAGTCTCCTTTCCGTGAGGCCTTACGAAAAATATGTTGTCCACATAACAGCCAGCTGGTAGGCTGTGAGGTGATGCTGGAGAATATATTCTGCTCAATTGGGCTAAGTATTGCTTCTGAAAGGATGTCTGGAAGTGAGGATCTCATCGGAGCACCACTAGTCTATTTAAAGATTTGTCCTTGGAAATTGTAAAAACTGGTATTTGAGACAAAGTCTATTAACTAGAAGATGCTGAGGCATGACTCCTGTGTATAAAATTGTGAATTAGATATGGCCTTCTTTAATGTTCTAATAGCTTCTGGCATGAGGATTGAAGAGTAAAGGGAAACCATGTTGAAGCTGCCGATAATGTTGTCTGGCAGGACAGTGAGTTGCTTGGCTTTCAAATGATCGCTATAATGACTAAATGACCCCTGTAATGAACAAAGGGAGTGAAAAACAATGGAAAACTTGTGTCTGCATTCATGGAAAACAGTAGGTAGTTTATAGTTTAACATTGACCCCCCTCCCTCCCCCGGTTCTAGAACTTAGCTACGGCCCTGCCCTGTAAGTGAAAAATTTCTTGTACTTAAAAAAAATATAGAATTTATTATAATCACCAAGATTTTTCTAAACTGAATTTTTTACATTTTGCTAAAATAATACAAATTATGTATGAGTGAAAAAAGCCTAAAAAAAAAAAAAAAAACATGAGTAACTTTTGAAGTTTTCAATGGAATTTAACCAAATTCAAAACAAATCTTTATTTTTGTGAATTGAAAAAAAAAATTCTTTTTAAACATTTTCTTCCGGTCTCATTGTCATGAATGACGAATAGAAGCTGCTCTCACAAATGACTTTCAGCCGAAGACGAGAAGTGCTGAACAATGAAACGCAGGCCAAGCATTAGGATCAGTATAGCTCCACCAGACTTTGTTTCTCTGCGATTCTAATGTAACATATCCTTTCTGTGAGATCTCTTATGCTTCATGCCCCCCATTAACCGCTTTAAAATAGTGGTTAGGACAATTTCAGAGAGTTGCCGGAGTGCCATTTAATATATTTACTTTCAGAGAGAGACAGAGAGATCGGGGAACAAAAATAAAGACTAGGCGGGGGGGGGGGGGGGGGGGACTGCAAATGGCAAAGAAAAGAGAAATAATGGTAATTGGCAAGAAAGAAAGAATATTGCAATCACAATCAAAAGATTCTGAAAAATCAAGGGCTTTTCATGGATCCAGAAGATTTTCAGAAAACTTAACATGTCAAAAATATGCTGGACTGTTTGTCCTTGTTCATTATCAGAAGTGATTGAAGAGTAATGCATTTTTGTTATAACAAAAAATATTTGTTACAAACTTAAAAGACACTAAAAACACATGCCATGGAAACTCCTTCATTGCTCCTCTTGATATTCTTTATAAATTCAATCAATTCCATACTATTCTTAATACTGTATTTATTACTGACACATCTTGTTGAAAGGAACCTATACAAATTCTTCTCCAAATTTATCAGAGGGGCTTTTGATTTTGTTACAATTATTCTGAATGGTAACTTGTACAATATTCTAGAGGATAATGCTTACCTTGGCATTCCTTGCTAGCAATGAGAACATTTCACACACTTGTTTTCCGGTCTTTGTTGATGTTATTTGTCCTAAAGTCCGTTGTACGAGATGAATAGCTTTACTTCCCACACTTTTCGCTGGGTATACTCATTGGATCTTCGCTTTAGGATTCACACACATCAATTTTTACCGTTCTTTATACTTGAAATTTTCGCCCATTCTCTGGGCATCCTCAGGAGCGTGGCAACTTTTCCACCGATGTTCGTGGTTAACTTCGCGCTAATGGAGTCCGATACTCCTTGTTGCCATTCGTCGGATATACTTTCTTGGATATATTTCGTTATCAAGCCCGGCTGGCGCCATCTATGTTTCATTAAAAAAAACATTTTTTTTTATTTTTTATTTATTTATTTTTTTTTTAATTTCTTTTCCTATTCTGGTTTTCTTGTCTTTTTTGTCGGTTTTTCTTTTGTTGTTCTTTTTCTTGTCTTATTAGTTATTTCCACAGCCAAGATAATGTGCTAGGGTCATTTTGGTTACATACCCTTGCTTTATTTTTATAGATTAAGATTGCTTCTTCCCTCCTCATTTGCCTTTCAGATTTTATTCTTTTTTAGCATTTTAATTTCATCAAATACTTAAGCTGACTATCTAATAGTCAGAATTAGAACTACTAATAGGAATTTATTCTGAATGGATTCTTATCTATGTGAGTTTTTGTCTTTGGTAGTAGTCCTGGCAGTGTTGCATATATTGGTGGATAACTGCTTTTAATACTATTTGGTAATGAGCTGAAATTTCTATTTTTAGATTAAAAAAAAAAACTATCTGTCGATCTGTTGGGTCGTATTTTACAATTTCACAGTTTAATTCTTCTATTGCTTTATCCATTTTTTTGGTAATCTGCATACTTTAAGCTGACTATCTGCTTATTCTTATCTGCTTCACATATTTTTAATTCTGGATTATTCCTAATATCAAGTTCTTTTTCATATTTCAATTTTTTAATTTCATAAGTAGTATTCTTTTTAACATTTTATCTTTCTAGCATTATATGATATAGTCCAAACTTTAGTTCAGCCCTCTCATTGATGGGCATACTTGTAATTAATTTTTACAATTTTGGAATATATTCTTCAGTGTTGGGAAGACTTTTTGATATGCATACTTCCCTCCCTTTTGAAGAGTTGATTTTTGTATTTCTGATCAATCCACATTTGACAATTTTTTATAAGTTATTATATCACAATGAGCATTTTTTTGTCTTTGATGTTATCTATTAAATCATTTAATTTCTTCATATTAGTCATTCTTGATTTTTGTTTTTCAGAATCAGATATTTCAAAAATATTTTTAATTTTGAAATCAATCACCTTGATCTTTTCCCTCTTTGAGTGTTTTATATATATATTTTGCCAGATATTATATACTTCATAATTCAAGGCAAAAATAAGACTTTTCTTCGATTTTATCTGTTGGCATAATCTTTTTTCACATTTTTTCAGTATGTTATAGTCATTTTTATTTATTGATTTTATTTTAATTCTTAAATATTTTGGTGTGATATTAAGGTCACTACAGTTTTCAAAAAATTTCAGTTGTATTTCATTTTTAACAAGTTTTATCTTTTTCTTTTTAAATTGCCTAAGAAATTGTATCTCTTGTTTATTTAATTTTACTCTGCACAAGACTGCCGACTCCATTCAGCATGTGAGTCACCCAATTGGCTGTGTTGGCCAATTAATTCATATACCTTTTGGATAATGAGTTATCCAGAAATACACTCATATCCCAAAAACACACCAATATAGTCAAAACCATATTATTTGTCATAAAATGAAAGTTACAATAATACGATAATGTACACAGACTTCTTTTAACTGTGTACATATGGTTTTTTACATTATTTTAAAATGCATAAAACTTGCTTTTAACAGTGCTTCAGTATTGTGAATTTTGTAAAGTTTTGAATTGAAAATGCAAGAGAAGCTTTATGAAGAAACATACCCTCCTGGAAAGAACTTACAAGAGGAACCCCTAAAAAACAATCGCACCGTAAAATGTGCAATGTCAGGAAGGTTCATAAGGTACGTTCTTGTATTATCATGACTTTCATTTTATGAAAAATAAAATGGTTTTGACTATATTGGTGTATTTTTGGGATACGAGTATATTTCTGGATAACTCATTATCCAAAAGGTATATGAATAGGACAACGCCAGGTTTAACCCTTCACGATAAGATTCTGATGTGCTTCAAATTCCCATTATTATCACTTGCTACATAATTTTCACTCTTCATTTATACGTAGTTCTAATAGTAATAAAAATTAATTTTTGAACACCACAGTCAAGGGAATCTGACATCACCGGATGCTATTTTCACTTCATAGCAGATGACTGCAATACTGCTGAATTTGTGGGTGCATTACCACATAATGTGAGAAGAAAAATCCTATTACACATTTGATATAATGCTAGATATATTTTATAAAGCACAAAGAACAATTAGCTAAATATAGCATGGAATTATTTTCACATATGATTTCTAAAAAAGACACACACAACTATCATTCAAATATTAAGGATGTTCACAAAAGTTAAGTGTATGTGAGTCAAGGAATCAGGTAATAAACTGAAAGAAAAATAAGAACTCACCTTGATTTGAAGTCCTGTAACATAACCAATAGCAAAACCAAATCCCCCACCTATAGTCATCAGAATCCAGAAGTAAGAGTCATCCAACTGCTTATAGTTCATTATAACCGGGTATTCACCAAACAGGAACATCAGAGGCAAGAAAAACAGTACAGCATTAACATTATTATAGTAAGTCAGTTTCCATACATCTCCATCGACTGCCGGGAGAATTCGTTTGGTGAAAACTGAATACAAGGACACAAACAAACTAGCTAGAACTCCATAAATAACACCAACAACCGACAAGGAACCTACAAATAAGTTTTAATTCTGTATCAGTAATACGAACAACAAATGCCAGTAAAATTTTCATATACTGAGAAATCACACATGAATCGAAGAAAACAAATGCAGTACTAAAATGCAGGAAAATACTATTTTGTTAATTAAATAAAGAATTAGCACAAAATTAGTGAGGAATTTTACATTTTTGCAAAAACAAACACAAAACAAAACAATTAAGAATAATCAAAATTTTAGCACATCTTACACATCAACTAGAACAGGATTCTCAGGCAACACTAAGAATATAAAAATATAAAACTAGAGTAAACTTTCAATATCTAGAAGTTTAGGGGAACAGGAAAAAAATTGAGATAGCCAAAGCTCGATACATTGCAGAAAATTAAAAAATAATGAAAAATATCGGAAAACGAAACAGAAAAGAAAATCTTTCATTTGTTAGTTTAATGCTCAAATTATCATGTTTATATATAAGTATGATACTGTATGTATAACCAATAGCATATATACAGTACCATAACAGAACTATTGGGTTGTCAGATAAGTTTGTTCGGTTTTTTCCAATGTTATTTGAAAGAACATAAACAATATTTTCATCATAGTGTTGTATGTTTTTTTGTAGCTCTATTCTTCTTGTAGAACTTTTGTTCATCGGTTTTGATATTATATTTGGTTTAACTCTTTTTAGCCATATGAAGATCTCCTGAGTGCCAAGTAGACAGATATGAGCATTTTCGACACCTGCTTCTCTTTGCTTTCAATCAAGGTTCCAAAGCTGCTCAAGACATTTGTGCTGTGTACAGAGAAGGCACTATTACTGACAGAACTACACAGAAATGGTATTCACACTTCAAGAAGGAGAAATTCAACCTCACAGACCTGTCCACTTCAATGAGGATGGATTGAATGAGCTCATCCACGAGGATCTGCGCCAATTCACTAGGGAATTGGCAAGCAGGTGGGATGCTCTTATGATACCTTTGCCCGTCACCTTCACTCGATGGGTACATTCTCTAAACACAAGAGACAAACTCCAGTGCTCCACTATCACCGCCAGTTTGCTGGCTCGACACCAGGCTACTCGTGGACACAAACAGAGATTTCTTTACCACATCGTCACTGGCGATGAAAAATAGTGTTTCTATGTCAATATGAAGCAGAGGAAAGAATGGCTGAGTCCTCACAAGCAAGCAACACCTCGAGCCAAGGCCGAGCTACATCCGCGCAAGACCATGATCTGCGTTTGGTGGGATTGGGAAGGTGTAATCCACTATGAATTGTATGAAAAGAATGCCATGATCAAAGCACAGCTTTATGTTCAGCAAACGCACCGGCTCAACAAGGCAATTCAGCTGAAACGACCCAAACGGCGGCACAATGTGTTTATTCAACACAACGACGCTTGCCCCCATGTCGCTAATCTGACTAATATTGCTGCTATTCAAGCTCTCGGTAGAAAAGTTCTACCACACCCACCGTATTCTCCTGATCTAGTACCCTCAGATTATCACCTTTTCCAATTGCCGGGGTGTATCATTAAACGACGACCTTGAGCTGAAACGTTGGCTTGACGACTTAGAGTCAAAACCCCGGGGATTTCTACTGTCGAGGCATCGAAAACCTGGTGGAAAGTTGGCAAGAGGTCGTGAACAATGAAGGAGAACATATTGACTGATTTGTGAAAACTTTTTGATGAAAAATAAGGATTCCAATACATACATACATATCACTAAGCTGTTCTCTGAGATTCAGAGGTTAGCTCCAAAAAGAAATACAAATTTCCAGATATTTTTACTTATTGCTGTCGTATCAAACTTCGCCATTTACATCGATCTTGACATACAACTCGTGCTTCACTGATATCCATTACACGCCGTACACAAGATCTTTTATACTTCATACTCATAATCTTTTTCTCATGCAGACACTCCTGAATCTGATCCACCCATGTCTTCCTTGGCCTTCCTCTGCCTTTCCTTCCTGCCACTTGGGCTGAAAATATTTTCTTAGTAAGCATTTCATCACTCATTCTTTCAACATGGCCAAACCACCGAAGCATATTGGTCTCCACCTTGCTAACAACATTTTGCTTTACATCACACAACTGCAATACATCTTCATTCCTCACACAATCAGATCGTGTCTTGCCACAAACCCCACGTAAGTAACGCATTTCTCCAGCACACAAACGACTCCTATGTTTCTTCTGCAGTACCCAGGTTTCACTGCCATACATCAGAGTAGGAACAATTACTGTTTCATACACAGCCATGCGGGACTCTCTAGAGAACCCATCATTCCCGTGAAACCCTCCCAGAGCAGCTATGACTTTCAAAGAAGAATTCACTCGCCTACTGATTTCACCATCCAATTCATTCTCTCTGTCAAACATGCTTCCTAAATACACAAATTCACTCACCTGGTCAATCAGTGTCATTTATACTTACATTACATTCAGTGCTACCCATTCCTCTCCACACCATAACTCCACACCATAACACCATAACATAATAAATTCACACCATAACTTTGGCTTTTCCCTTATTTATACTCAGTTTGAATTTCATGCAAACTTTGTGCATCCGAGTCAACATACTCTGCAACTCACTTTTGCTCTCTGCAAACAGGACAGTGTCATCAGCATACAGCAATCTGCACACACGGATATCACCAAGACATAAACCACTATTATCTATTTTGGCCTCACGCATGCATGCGTCCATAAATATATTAAACAGCCATGGTGACATTACACAACCTTGTCTAACTCCTGCACCATTGGAAAACCATTTTGATAAAACACCATTCACTCATACACAAGTTCTACTACCAGCATACATGGCTTTTACACTATTAAGTAGATTCCCAGTAACACCATATTCATTCAATACCTTCCACAAAAGTGTCCTATTGACTCGGTCGTAAGCTTTCTCTAAATCTATGAAGGCAGTAAAAACTTTCTTCCCAACAGCCAGATACTTTTCAATCATCATGCGTAATGCAAAAATCTGGTTAGTGCAGCCTTTACCAGGCATAAAACCACTCTGAACATCCCACACTTTCTTTGACGTAAGACCCCGTACTTTTTCAATAACAACCTTACCAAACACTTTCCCTTGCACACTCAGTAGGCTAATACCACGATAGTTCTTGCATTCAGTCTGATCACCTTTTCCCTTATACAAGGGAACAATTATAGCATCCTTCCAATCCCAAGGGACCATTCCTAACTCCCAGTACAACTGGCAAATTTCAGTTAACCAGTCAATTATAGAGTCACCACCATGCTTCAACATCTCTGCAGTTATGCCATCAACTCCTGGAGCCTTACCATTCTGAAGAGATTTTAGAGCTTTACACACTTCTTCTCTCGAGATCCCTCCTGTGCTTTCATCCCTCATTGTGACATCATCTGCATCTGTCTCAGAATCATTTTTGCTCTCCTGATCTAATAACTCACAGAAGTATTTGCCCCATCTGTCACTTAACTCATTGGGCTCCCATATCATTTCTCCAATCTAATTCTTCACACAACTTACAACTTTGTTTCCCCTATTTTTCCTGAGTCTCATGTACTTCCAGAAGGACTTTCTATCTTTCCAAAAAGCCAGTTCATGCCTTTCCACTTTCTCTTTCCTATCTTTTGCCTTACTGTGGCGAACCAGCTTAGCAGCTTCACGCTTCTTACAGCGATATTCATCCACAGAGACTCTACCTTGCAACATCCCCAAATAGGCTTCCTTCTTTTTTTTTACTGCCTCATCAATCTCACTATTCCACCAAGCATCACCTCTATTGTTACCCACTATTGTGGTGCCACAGACCTCTTTAGCAGCAGTGACAACACAGTTCTTAAAACATTCCCACTTCTTTTCTACATCCCTCTCACCAGACTTCAGATCCTTCAGTCGTTCTCCGAGTAAGTCAGAATACCGCTGATGATCTTCAAGGAGCCTATCAACCTTTATTCTTTCTATCCTGGGTCTCTTCCTATTCCCTTTTCCTCCAACCAACATTAAGTTTCACTCGTGACACTACCAAGTAATGATCAGAACCAACATCCGCACCTCTTATCACACGGGTGTCAACAACTAAGTGTTTCAAACGCTGATCGTAAACAACAAAATCTATCACACTCTTTTGACCAAGAGTATGATTTTCCCAAGTATATGTGTGTATATACTTGTGGTTGAAAAATGTATTAGATACACACAAATCATTCTCAATGCAGAGTTCAATTAATCTTTCACCATTATCATTCACACAAGGATCATTAAACTTACCCAGAACATTGTCAGAAATTGCATTCTGCACACCTACTCTAGCATTGGAATCCCCTGCTATTATAACTTTTTCTTTAGCACCAAACTGGCTCAAAACAGCAGAAATCTTCTTTCTTATCAGAAGGTTCAGAGTCACAAGGAGCATACACTACAACAATTACAATTCTCTGAAGTTTCACTTTCAAACGAATCCAGAGAATTCTCTCACTTATGCAACTATAGTGAATCAAGTTGTTCTTCATCTTTTCACTTAAAATCACCCCTACACCAGCCTGTCCTCTCATATTATCCAATACTCCAGACCACACACTCACCGTGCCATTCACTTCTTCTACCCCAATTTCCTTCTTTTTGGTTTCACTTACACACATCACATCCAGTCTATACTTATTCATCTCCTCAATCACCTCACTCATCTTGCCATTTATACCTCTAGTATTCCATACACCAATCTTACATTCACTCAGCCGACATCGCTTTCTCATACGCCGTTTAGAAAGTCCAGGTAGATTCTGTGGTGGACCGTCCTTCTCAAGTGTGGTAGGTCCACCATATCCCACACTTGAGTCATTCTTAATATTTCTTTTTGTCTTTTTAATCAGGTAAGTACATCAGTGTGGGGGATTAGCCCACAGCTGAGGGTTCCAGTTGGTCATTCAACCTAAGGATTCTGGAACAAAACCCAGTGAGTTGGGGTCTTTTTGCCAATGTCACACAGAATTAGCTTGCACCTCTCCAAGATTCACAGAGGCCCTAGTTGCTGTTGTGTGTGCCATTGTTACCACGGAGCGCCCCGAGGAGGCAAATCCATCGCTTACTACGACCGCCCGAAAAAAGGATTCCAATAATTGGAAAAAAAAAACAACTAACAAACTTATCTGACAACCCAATAACATAGTAAATTGAAATTATACATACGTACTATGCCACTTGTTAAAATAATCGGCAATATATTGGTATGGCATTTTGATTTAAAAATTGTGTGCATAAAATCATTCAGTTTATCAAATAATTGAAACATAATGTTGTAGTTATTCTAGCTAATTGCTATATTAGTCGTGTACTGAAACAGATTGCATTTAGATGATATATTATATGTAGAATCATCATGTATTTTCTGTTTATGTTATGTTATCTTAGTTAACGATGGAGGAATTATCTGCTTAGCATATTATATGGTAACATAGGGTATCCTTAAGTAAGTTAAAAATCGGAGAGAATATAAATGTTAGCAGAGGATAGTACATTTGCTAGGTCTGTACCACTCTGGATCATTCTGTATTTTTCATCTCTACCTGTAATTTACTTTACATTACTTTCTTTACGGGTTTTCTTTACATTTCTTTTCTTATTTCATATATGATCTTTTCAAAAATAGAGTTTTATTGCACTTCATCAGTTTAATCTTTTTGGGTTTCAATCGAAACCTTTTCTTCCTTAAATTTCTTCAACTCAGTTTATCCCTTATGAATATCTGCAACAGTCTTCTCCTTTTTCTTTGAATAGCATTTTATTTCAGTTTGTTGTCATAATCTCTTTGTGTTTCAAGAGTATAGTGTCCTTTCCTTTAATTGGGGGTTTAACGACCGCCATGAGCATACTCATTGGGCTACAATAGCAACTAATTCGTTATAAGCAGTTGCCCGTCCCTAATTTAGGGCCACTGGTTCCAGGCAAGGGAGAGAGTCAGTGCTGTAAGACAAACACAACATCCATGCCTCACTGGATTCGAGCCCGGACCCATCTCGGACAAATGATCAGAAGCCATTGCCTAGACCACTGCACCACCGTGGCAGCTATAACGTTTTCCCCATAATCTTTCTACTTAGTGTATTCCCTCGAAGATTCAACTATTGGGTGTTTGCAAAAGTTCTACCCGTTTTTGTAATAGATCCAAATTGCAATCGTAGTACTTACGTCACAGATAACAATGCGATGGCGAATTTTCGGCCAATAAAGCGTGAAGCAGTAGAGCATATAAAGGCACTAGGTTTGTTCGAGTAAGTCATTCGTAATGGAAATCACGGAAGGTGTAGCATGGCATGCGATAAGGAGCACATTAGACAATGTTTACTGTACGAATTCGATAAAGGCAATGCTGCAGCCGCGGCTTGCCACAACATCTGTCAAGTGCATGGGGAAGATGCAGTTGATGACAGCACATGTTGCCGTTGGTTTTGGAAATTTCAGGACAGAGACAGAAGCTGTAAAGATCAACCATGTCCTGGACGTCCATCCATGGTTTCTGATGAGGATATGGACCCACATCCAACCATTCAGGAATTAGCGGAAATGTTGTAGGTACATACATAGAACAATAGTCAAAAGACGGATGCATGAGCTTAGGTTCATCACCAGCTTTCTGCAAAGCAACGAGAGAAGAGAATTTGTACCTGTGTTTCTTTGCTTTCTCGTCAAAGAAATGAGCCGTTTTGGGGACGAATTGTAACAGGTAATGAGAAATAGGTTCTGTACCGTAATGCAAAGCGTCGACGGACTGTGTGCCAAGGTGCAGAGCCTGCTCCATAGACCTCAAAAGGAGGACTGCATCCCAAAAAGTTTTTGTTGAGTGTTTGGTGGGATGTCCAGGGAATAATCCACTGGGAGGTGTTGGCACCTAACCGAACGATAAATGCTGACCTCTACTGCCAACAGTAGGACAGATTGCGAGAATAACTGACATGAAAGTAACCAGCACTCGTCAATCGCAAAGGCGTGATCCTTCATTGTGATAATGCCAGACCTTATGCTGCTTTAATTACTGGACTTTGGTTGGGAAATGTTACCTCACCAAGCGTATTCCCCGAACCTGGCACCTACGGACTACCACCTTTTTCGATCGTTACAGAACGCCTTTGCTCTCCAAACCTTCGATGATGTGGACGATGTGAAAATGGCATTACATGACTTTTTTGACTTAACACAGGAGTTTTTCCGGTGTGGGATTCAGCTACTCATAGACAAATGGCAAGAAGTCATACAGAATGATGGCAATTATGTGAAATCCTAGGTACATTTTTTGTTGTGTTCTCCTTTCTTTGTAGCCTACAAAAATAAGTAGAACTTATGCCCATACCCAATACATTATTTTCAACCACCTCATTCACGTGTCGTACAGATTTTAATTAATAGTATATCGTACATTGGGGTTTGAGCACCATGTTGTTGAGCCACGATCTGTGATATTAGAAAGTGCAAACCTCTACTTAACCTGAACAAGGTAAGCATTTTCATTTTAACTCAAGGATACCCTATGTTACCATATAATATGCTAAGCAGATACATGCCTCCATCGTTAACTAAGACAGCATGAGAAACAGAAAATACATGATTCTATATATATCATCTAAATGCAATAAAGGAAACATTTCTAATGATACATTTTCATGGCTTTCAATATAGCATTGAATAAGAGAAAATGCACTTATTGTGGTGGAAATCTTAGCCACTTTATATAAAGATTATTATAATAGATAGCAAAAAGTAAACTTGAAGGGAAATTTTGAATTTCGACTAAAATTTAACTCTGGGAGATGGGTAGATGCATTTTGAAACAAAAATATTTTCTAAGTATTAGAAAGGCCATGAACATCCTAAACAAAGATGCATCTAAAAAATTTCATTCCACAAGAAGTTATTGAAAAGTTTGCGTTGTTTGTGTTCACGCAGAGTTGAGTCATCTGAAAGTGCAAAAATAAGTGAATATTGTTGCATGTATATGAAAACGTGTCACTATAAGTCATAGGATAAAATGTACTCGTTCAATAACTTGTGGAGGCTGTGAAAGTCAATTAAAAAGGACAGGACAAAAATTGCAGTTATGAAATACCTTAAATACCAGGATTCGGATCGATAGCCTTAGTCAAGCTAAGGTGAACACATGGGACCAAGTCATGGAAGACAACAGCACACAAAATTTTTCACACTGCACTAATTTTGGACTTTTTTTGAAAGGCTACTGCCTGTATTTATTTTTTTCTTTAAAAACTTAACAAGGTAATTTAGTGGACAAACAGATGGTATTTCCTTTTTCCTTGTTTGCTTAAACACAGCAGTATAAAAACAGAATCTCAATTTTTTTCTATTTCTATTTGGCCACTGGCCTTATGAACAGCACAACTTGACATATTTCAACACAGTTGGTTTGAACACCAGGCATTGACTTTATACATCAAAAATTATACTACGATTCACATAGCTTACACAAAAAAATACTGTATTCTTTTTAATTCCACAAGGTGGACAACTTCTGTTCTTTTGAAACATACTCTCTTCTCCCTCACCTAATTAGCTCAATGACAAATTTACAATTTTACACTTATTGATTTAAATTTACAGCACCTAAACAATCTTAGCAAACTCTGCAATCTCCCAGACCAGCTTCAAAGACTTCAATTAAATTTACAGTTATAATAAAAACCACCAAATTATACATTAACCAAATCTACCATCTGCAAGTAAACAAAGCAAGTAAATTATCCTCAAAACAGAATTTACACTGAGCACAAGCATTAATTAACATTACATAACCTATGGAACTACCCTGAATGAACCTACTTCACTTATAAAGAAACCTCACTAACTAACTAAAATTATCACTATTCATATCATCATCAACATAATTCAGAAATTCAAACAATCTTCTTGCACTAGCTTGCTCATAAAAATCACATCACTCTGCACTGCAAATAATAGCTCAAGACACCTAATAACTCTATACTGTAAACAAAAGCTCAAAATACCAATTAACTAAATTTCCAAACTAAATATCATGCTCACAAACACTAACAACCAGAATTTAGAATTTACATCCCTAGCACTACAGCATATCATAAACAAATTAATTTAGATACTTTAAATCACAAAACAAAACTTAAATTTTAACACCTGCAGTGAATTACTGAGGTAGCGGTGAGGCAAATACTCCCAGTTCAGACACTACCCTGGGTTTTGAGAACCAACACAGGAAGAAAATACCAGTCAGGCTGAAGGCGCGAAATTGGGTCGTGAATCCAATTTCAGCCTAGGCAAAGGGAAAGGAAAAAAATCCTCAAGTGCGACACATCATCATCAGGTACAGAATTTCCTCTAACATGATCTCGCCACATTTATTGAAGCAACGCCCGACCGACCCTCGCTGGCAGTACATATCTCAGTGAGCAGCAAAACTACTGCGGGGGGGGGGGGGTTTGAAGACAAGTTTCCCCCCCAAAACCATGTCCCCAAGGCTCCCCCTTTTCGAACCAATGCATGATCCCACCTTGATCAACCACGCCTGCAAGAGCCTGTCGTACTTCAACCCAAAATACTCCAGGCACATCCGGCCCAGAACTAACACACTATATCCCAGGAAAAATCACTTATCTCTCTATATCCCAAGAAATCCAAAATCACCATATCCACATATATCCCAGGAAAATTCACTTATCTCTATATATATCCCAGGAAAAATCACTTATCTATCCACACATATCCCAGGAAAAATCACTTATCTCACACTACATCCAAATCCCAGGAAAAATCACTAAACAAGGAAATTCTTCTGTATCGCACTGCAGATAATAACACTGACCATATACCTAACCTACTAAATATTTTCACCTTATTGAAAATTAAAATTACATTTAGACCTTTTAGTAAAAACAAGAAAATTTAGGCCAAAGAAAAGAACAATTAATACTGGAACTGGTGAGCAAAAGTGTGTCTTCTCAACCCATGATGTTCATTCTTTTGTGAAATACTAAACTTGAGAACCCAAATACCTTAACTTCTATTTTGCACATATCGCATCCTGGTGAAAATTCCCTACTCAGAGCCCTCTGCCCTAGGACAAGTTCCAGGCTTGCCCTAAGATCACCCCTTTCCAATGGGAGATTAACACTCATCTGGAGCATGTAAAATACTGGTCCTCAAATAACACACCTACCATCTTAATTTCGACACTCAACACTCCAAAGAATGTAAACAGCACTTTAGGTTTCCAATTTCATCACACTATACATATGTTCCCAAAATCCCAATATAAATCATCCCATAATTTATCTTCACTCATAAAAAAAAAATAACTCAACGCTGTAAAAGGCTAGAGAAAAATGTTTACAATTATTTTATCACCCACGGCATCACAATAACACTGCTTTTCAATTATCACATGCCCAACTAAACTACAATCGATGCAACAAAATTCACGGTGCTCAAACATTAAACCAAATTTTTTGGATACATTCAAATTTACTGGCTTGGGGAGTTGCTAAAATACCAGACATGACAACTATATGGGGACATCTGTCCTACACCCAGCTAACCTAAAAAAAAAAGAATTTTTTTTTTTTTTGCAGAACTATAAATTTGATTGCACACTGCTGACCCACTCGTTCAACAATTCCACAGCGGTCACAACAAAATACAAAAAAAATCAAGAAAGAATTTACCTTCTGGGCTGGGCAGGAACAACTCTTGTTTCAAATTAAAAAAAAATCATCTCTTCACACTGTCCCTGTTGATTTTCTCTTCGCCTCTAACAATGTCCTTCTCTTTCCTTTTTTTTTCTTTTCGGACACAGTGTGCCCGAACAACTCACCCGAACACAGGGAAAACAAAAAAAAAAAAAACATCCTGAAGCTGGTGATGATGGACCCTCTCAGGGGGAGTAATTCTCCCTTGTTTTTTCGATGCATATGGCTCTCCCCTGGTAGGAATTTGGTTGGCTGCATTGGAGGGTGGACGGCATCATCCTCGGAAGTTCCATCATATGCCAGACATTTTGTAGGCACGGTCCCCCCAGCCAGAGAATATCTAAATTCCTTTCCTTTTCCTTTCTTTATCCATTAGCTCTGACGAGAATGCTTAGGAGTGCATCGGTGATCATCTTTCGCTGCGCCCCGAGGAGGTCTCGTCCTACACTGGTCCTGTCCTTTCTTCATAATTTCTTCCACCTCTTTGTATTTGGAGGAATCAGTGAACAATTCATCGCCAGCCCTGAGCTCCTTTTAATTTTTTCATGTAACCAACCATGAACCTGACAAGTCCCCACGCTAGAAGACCGTCGCTACTAGGCTCCTTTAAGCTTTTTACCTAGATGTCAAATCATGGTGGTCAGCAAATGCAGTAAAGAAAAACTGTTTTTTTTTCCTGTGGGTCCTCTCCCCACCAAAAAGGCGAGGAGAGAACTCGGCCGTCTCCTTTTTTCTGCCAGCCAGCAAGAGCGAAGACAAGAGCAAAAGTGACTGAGACAAGCGTCTCAAAGTCTAAAAAGAACTCTGGGGTGTTGGAAAATGCCGACCCCTGATTGGCTGACCTCTGCATGGCAACAGCAGTTCCTCCCACAACGGATTTCTTTCCCACGCCTCGAGTGACCTCTGACCTTCACACGTAAGCCAAGTAACTTCCTATGTGCGGCTGTGACCTTGTCTCAAAATAGAACATCGCCAACCCCTCCAAGAGCATTTCTGCAACATTTCTGAGCGACTTCTACAGGACCCTTAAAATGGCCGATCTGAAAGATTTCCTTTTCTCACAACTCCTTTTTTTTTTTTTTCAGAAATGTTTTTTCCTCATTCCGTGATGTAAAAGTAAAATTAATTTCGATTCTCTGAGCTGCACACCTACTCGCTTTTTCCTATCGCGATAAAAGAACAGATAAAATAATTATTTCCAAAACTCCAAAGTCAGTTAAATCAAATATTATTCTCTTTTTTTTTTTTCTTTAACATGAAATTTTGTTTTCCTGGTTGTGATTAAGACGAGCAAATTTTGCGCACGAATTCCCCTGCCTTTCAACCAGGAATTTTCTTCTAACGTATGTCATGGGAGAAAATTTTTGCATTAATTAATCCCTGATAAACCAACAGAAAGATTGATCAGGTCTTTCTGAAATTCAACAGAGGTTAAAATTTTCGCCATGACACACTGTTTACTTACGAGTCCATCAGCAATGGTTCTTGGTTTGTCAATTCATCCTCGTCGTCCTATAACTTCTTCGACGATTTCCTCATTGCTAGGCTCTTTAGTTGTTATTAGTTCATCACCAATGTTGGCATATTCATAAAAGCCCATGATTAAACATTTCCAGTAGTTCTGGTGTATCTAAAGTTTCCGAATTTTCTTCATTTTGGAACTCGTTTTCATCAGCTACCGAACTGGGTGAAAAAGTCTACATTTCTGAAAACATTGCGCAATAGTCATCTGTGAAACATCATTATTCCTAACGTTGGAGATCAATTGAATAGCATCTATTGGGTTGTCGGAAAAGTCATGATGTATTTTGGCACCTGATGGCGGCTGGGCAGTTTTTGAAGTACTAGAGGCATGCACAACTCTCTTATCACTATGGCATTCGACAGGTGCCAGTTTTAGCTGAAGTCTAAAAGGAATAGTGAGCGATTTGGTCGATTTGCTGAGATTTGACATCAAGTTGAAGATGGAAGACCAAACTGTGCATTTTCGCCATATTTTACTGTTTTACTTCCGTAAAGGGAAGAACGCGCGTCCAGCTTGTGAAAAGTTGCGTAAAGTGTATGGTGATAATGCTCTACAAGAACGTCAGTGCCAGCGGTGGTTTGCAAAATTCCATGCTGATGATTTTGACCTCAACTATGCTCCTCAGTTCGGGAGGCCAACCGAGGTTGATGACGCCCAAATCAAGGCATTGATCGAGTCAAACCCACATTACACGACACGAGAGATTGCAGACACATTGCACATCCATCATTCAAGGGTTCACGACCACCTGAAGAAGCTGGGATACGTAAGCAAGCTCGATGTGTGGGTTTCTCATGAACTCAAAGAAGCTCAATTGACGGCGCATATAAACATCTGCGATATGCTCATTAAACGTGAGGAAAACGATCCGTTTTTGAAGCAACTGATAACTGCTGACGAAAAGTGGATTGTGTACAACAATGTGCTGCGCAAACGGTCTTGGTCCCGACGTGCTGCTTCACCTCAGACGACATTCAAAGCAGACATTCATCAGCGGAAGGTTCTGGTCTCTGTGTGGTGGGATTTTAAAGGTGTCGTATTTTTCCACCTCCTACCACGGAACCAAACAATCAATTCAAATGTGCACTGTCGGCAATTGGACAGTTTGAACGAATCCATCATCCAGAAACGTCCAGAGCTCGTTCATCATAAAGGTGTTGAGTTCCATCAAGGCAACGCAAGACCACAGACAAGTTTAATCACCCGCCAAAAATTATTGGAGCTTGGGTGGGATGTGTTGCCACACCCAGCATACTCGCCTGACCTTGCGCCGTCAGACTTCCCCTTGTTTTGCTCTCTTCAACAGTGCTTGCGTGGTATAACGTTCAATTCAGATAAGGCTGTAAATAAGCACCTTGTACAGTTTTTCGCTACGAAAGACAGGTCCTTCTATGAACGAGGCATTCTGAAGCTCACTCAAAGATGGCAAAAGGTTATCAAACAAAACGGGCATTATATCATTGATTGATCTTTGTTCTTTCTATCAATAAAATGACCTTTGCAAAACATGGCTAAAATACGTCATGACTTTTCCGACAACCCAATAATACAGAAATAGAAGACGAAGAGCTTGCACCATTGTCGATGTCGCTAACAAGTTTCCTAACGAGTCTTTTCCTATACTAAACTTTAAGATTGTGAATTATTCCTTGATCTGCTAGCTGGAGTTTCGCTGTTGTATTTGGCAATCAAGTTTAATAGATTTTCAATTTCTTACTTTAAGATGTGCTGGACAGTTGTCAACAAAGAGTAGCAATTTTATTTTTTAACAAAACATTAAGTCAAGGTTACACACATACTGTTCAAATACAGCATTAGTCATCCACACTTTTTTGTAGTTCTTGTATTCCAATGGAAATGATTTAACATTTCTGAAGCAACAAGGATTTTATGACTTTCCTATAACAAGGAGAGGTAATTTTTTGGATCCATCGGCATTAGCCCCAACAAGGACAATTAAACGCTCTATTCTCATATTTCTGCCGAAACTAGATTTTTTTTTAAACAACACACTTATAGAATAATCTGGTTTTACCTAGGTTATAAATATCCGATGCATTGTAACCCAAAATTAATCTGGGTAGCGTTGTTTCCTTCCATTCTAAACTTGTGTAATATATCTGGCAACAGATGGACATTTTTAGAACTGGTAACCAGTAGTTGAGAGAGAGAAGTCAACAATGATGGTTGTAGTAGAGTGTTATTTATGCAGTACTTTTTATTTAGTAGGTTAATAAATTATAGAATGGATTAGGTATGTATGCTGGTAACTATATTAAAAGATTAAGTATTAGGGATCAAATGCCTGCAAACCATAATTATATATAGAGAGTGATTTTTACAACTTACAATTTCAGGCACATCTTTAGCGTCCCCAAATAAGCTTCTACAGCTAATGTCATGCAAAGCTTTGAATCGCTCTAGCCAGCCATTACTGGCCATAAAATTTGAACGGCAAAGCGATTTTGCAAAGTTTAAAGCTTTTTTTGAAGTAAGGCATCATTTATCGGAATTTTATTGTGAAAATTACGGTAGCTTTCCAACCACTTTAACAAAGCTTCTTCAACAGGTGTGGTACAAAATGTCGACACGGTCATAATGTCAACAGGGTCAAAAGTAGACACGGTCATGATGTTGACAGCATAGCGCCGATCATAGGGGGCAAGGTGAATCTTGGCCTCCCTAATAATTTTACTGAAGGGGGGGGGGGGGGAGTGTCCACCAGTAAAGTTTTGTTTTTGTGTATGTAATTTTTGAAATGCACAAGTTGAAATATTTCTACACAGAAAAAATGTTTTCCCATGCTATTCAGTGTATGATGTGCTGTGCTACTTGCAAAAAATGCATTTCTTTCCTTAAAAATGTAATGTATTATTCTTTATAAGATGGATCAAGCTGCACTTTATGATGTCAAAGCAATTTATTTCAAAAAAAAAATATAAATAAAAATAAAATAAGTAAAAGCTTTTTTCTCATATTCAGCATTGCTCATTTGATTAAAATCTTGATTTTTTCAGCCCTGTATTGCATTTGACATGATCTTGCGATATGTGGTAAATGTTTAAAAACAATTACCAAAAATAAAATAAATGAATAAAAATACAGATACGTATAATCTTTAGCGCCTTTATTCATCAATTTATGTTTTGTGCATCTCGTTCCTTGTTTGAGTAACTGTGCTGATTTCTCACATTTTTTTTTATAAATGTTTGAAAATAAAATCTTTCCAAATGTTTTTATAAAATCACAGGATGAATTTTATTTTTAAAAATATTAATATTCAGCTAAAGAATATTTCTGTTTCTCTGTTCATTTGCTAATGAGCAATTACAATTATGTCTTAAAATATATGTCAAATCTCATAGTTTATCTTTTTGCCTCACCTTTTTGATTTTCATCCTGACAATGAAAGAGACATGCCTCTCCTATGTCTGATCTCTTAATGCCCCCCTAATTTCGTGGACACGGCCCTCCTGTGAGACAGGGTCTAAATATTGCTTCTTTTTTTTATTTTGTTAATTAGAACGCAGCTGTTGAAATTCTTTGCTTCTTAAATGGTCAAAAAGATAAGGAATTTGCTCCCCCACCCCCTTTACGTCAATCCTATCTGAGGATCTCCAGGATTCCCTTTTGTGGGCTGATAAATACCCTATGAATCCTCATTGTTGGTCTCGGCCAGATGTCTTGATACTTGTTAGCGGCAAATTCACATACTTCAAAATATGTCAATGGAATTAAGTAGTGTCCTTGAAACTTCATGTCCTTGCACCTTACTTAATTCCTGGGTTACTGAATAATCTAGTGCATACCTTCTCAATGTGGAACACAGATACAGTATTAAATTTCATGAAGAACCTTAAGCAACAGGGTTCCTAAAGCATTGCTCTCCGTATGTTTTAACCTCCTCTACATCCTTTCCCAATGTAGATACATAACCCAATTCAGCCATTTTGGTTCCAAAATTACAAGTTGAACCAAGATATTAATTTTCGTGAATATCTGTTCTACAGGGTTCGTACACTTTTGGGGGGAATAAATTCAAGGACTTTCCAGGCCTTTTCCAGGACAAATACAAACAAAATTCCAGGATGATTATTATGCTTTACAGTATCATGGCCAAATTATTTTTTAAAGCAATTTTGGTTTTAAGTAATAAAAAATGATGAAAGATCTAAATAGGTTAGTGTGCTTTTTACTCATTACATTTCTTTTTAATGTTTTCAACTGGAGAATTACCCAATAATGCAAAACTGAATCATGGTGGCACAATTATCACAAGGCCTATCTCAGAAAATCCTTTCCCTCAATCTGAAAATGATTAATTCGTCACTATTCTGTGCTATCTTCCCATGTAATCAGTCTATTATTGATAAAAGTTGAAATTCTCATAAAACAAAGCAAGGGCAGATCCAGAATTTAAGAATTGGGAGGGCACACATCTAATCAGTTTATTAAAATAAGAAATATAGAAGGAAACATGATACAAGTCTATGTCTGTTGGTGGAAGAATAGAGAATAATGGAAAAGTTGAAATTAGGTAAAAAAAAATCTTCATGGAAAAAACTATGCTAAGGAAAAATATTTTTTTCAAATAAGTCTCCTGAAAGCAGAGATAGCAGGGGAAGGGGGAAGGTTTTGACCTTTATGCCCCTAGTGGGAAATCTTTGCATTACTTAAAGAAGATAATGCTCCACATCTCTATTGTAGCAAATGGCATGCAGTAAAAGAAGAGTTTCAATTTCCCCATAGGGGTTCTAGTAGCGGCAATATAGCTGCAAACTGAAGTACAAAAACACCACTTATTAACAGAACTGTGAACTACAAAGTTCCTCATATACTAGCCTAAAGTGTTCTGCAAGGTAAGTGGCATCTGGTGTTGAAAGAATTTTTTAAATCACACGTGTAGAAACAGAGATATTGAAAAAAAACAGATCAAAAATTGGGGACCCCTAGCTCGGCGAAATTGTGCATTATAGAAAATATGCACACAGAGTTTTTGCATAGTTAGTAGTATCTGACCAAAGAAAGAAGTTTTTCAATTGGATTTTTTGTCCCGCTGATATTGCTGTAAATGGAAACGTGAACTTAAGCCCTCTGGTGGCAGACTTGTGCATCAAGAAAATTTTGAAATTATATGAGAAACATTTCACAGCAGAAATGCTCTCCAGGAAAAAAAGAATTTTTCAAATCTAACTCTTAGAAGCAGAGATATCGACAAAAATAAGATATGCATCTACATCCCCTGGCGGAAAAACTGCATTATTTTAAGGAGAAAGTATTCTAAAAAAATTGTTCGAAGTGAGCGGTATCGGTCCACGGAAAAAAAAAATATATATATATATATATATATGGGATGTAAGGTCAGGTGATGCGTAACATCACAGCCTCTCCTTGACAAATGTCAACCCCGCCTTCTCGTGGTACATCCTGTTCCCACTAAAGGGGCTCTGACGACCGCCAATAGCGGTATAACTATACCATCGGGATTAGAGGAAATGCTATCCCACACTCACCAACCCGCTTGGCCAGCGTGGTGAGTTATGGCCAAACCCCTCCAAAATGACTCCACAACTTAAATCTTGGCCCTCAGTCTCCGGCAGCTGGAATGTACCTGGCCAAGGCAGCGGCCAGTGCGACATGAAGGCAGAGGGTGCTAAGAATCCCCGGAGGACCGGACTAGGCTGCCATCTGATGCTGACCTTGGCTACGTATAACGGACGCTCCCTATCTTCTGATTCAAGGCTTCTTGAATTGGAAGAGGAACTACAAAGGATCAAGTGGGACATCGTGGGGCTAAGTGAGGTAAGGAGAAAAGGAGAAGATCTCATTGAACTGAAAAGTGGACATCTCTTCTACTATCGTGGGACAGATACTGGCAGAACTAGTGGTGTTGGATTTATAATAAACAAGAAACTGAAGGATAAAGTTGTAGAAGTTGAAAGTTCCTCTGACAGAGCTGCACGACTCGTTATCCAACTCTCGAGAAGATACCAGGCTCAGATTATTCAAACTTATGCACCCACCACAAGTCATGCTGAAGAAGAAATTGAAGAATTTTATGAGGAAATTCGTGATCTAAATAATAAAGGTAAGCAGCACTTGAAGATAATTATGGGAGATTTCAATGCAAAAATAGGGCAACGGCAACAGAATGAAACTTCAGTAGGTAAATTCGGTCACAGCAACAGAAACCAGCGTGGAAATACTCTCGTAGAGTTTGCAGAGGCAGAAGGGTTTTTCATCTTGAACTCCTTTTTCAAGAAAAAGCCACACAGGAAATGGACATGGAGACATCCAAATGGGACGACAAGTGAAATTGATTTTATTATGTGTAACAAAAAATTCGTCATAGAAGACTGCAGTGTGCTAAACAAGTTCAACACAGGCAGTGAACACAGATTGGTGAGATGTAAGATGCACCTCAACACTAAACTCGAACGTAGCAAGCTCATAAGACAAACAAAATGTATTGACATAACCAACCTTAAAAAACACCATAATACCTTCAAATCGGAACTGAAGAACAGATTCTCTGCTTTAGAAGGCCTAACATCGGAAGAAGTGGATATTTCTGAAAAGTTAACAGAAAAGTACCCAAAGCTCTTATGGAAACAGCAACAAAATTAGCTAGGTCTAAGAACAAATTGCATGTGAACAAATTATCAGGAAAAACCAAAATGTTGATGCAAAAAAGAAGAGTGATGAGGACAACTAAAGAAGATGTGACTTCCAAAGTGGAATATATAGAGCTATGCAAGACAGTACGAAAAAGTATCACTGAAGACGTAAGGAAATTCAACTGTGAACTAGTAAGGAAAGCAATTGAAAACAACCAAAGCCTAAAGATAGGAAAGGGACATCTCAGTAAGGGGAAAAACAGATTATGGCACTGAGAAAAGAAGATGGTTCTGTAACAAGAAATAGAGGCGAAATTTTGACAAGAGTGAAAGATTTCTACTCCAAATTATATGAAAGGGATGATACATGTACTCCAGACATCATGAAAGGTACCAGTACCAGAGTTCTTCCAGTCCTTACAGCAGAAGTTGCACATGCAATCAAGAACATGAAGCGGGGAAAAGCTCCAGGAGAAGATGGAATTACTGTAGACATCATACAAGAAGCAAGTGGAGAAATCGAAACAGTACTCGCCCAAATTTTCACTCGATGCCTTAATGAAGGGAAAATTCCTGAGGATTGGAACAACACTACAATGATCTTGCTACATAAAAAAGGTGACATTGAGGATCTCAGGAACTACAGACCTATCAGCCTCCTATCAGTGGTTTATAAAATCTTCACTAAAGTTCTTTCACACCGCTTGAAGGTGACACTGGACATGGCTCAACCGAGAGAACAAGCTGGATTCAGGAGTGGCTACAGCACAATAGATCATATCCACGTACTGAGAGAACTAATTGAAAGAGCGAGGGAATATGAACTTCCATTGTGCATGGCTTTTATCGATTATGAAAAAGCCTTTGATTCGGTGAAACAATCAGCAGTTGCAATGGCTCTGAAATCCTGCGGTATTGAAGATGCATACATTAATATTATTAATAACATCTATGAAAATGCAAGTGCAAAGATTCGGCTGTTTGAAAATACAACACACATAAAAATTGGAAAAGGAGTGAGACAAGGTGACACCATATCTCCGAAGCTCTTTAATGCCACATTGGAAAATGTCTTTCAATCACTGAACTGGGAAAACAAAGGGATAAAGATTAGTATTAAAAGAAATCCGTCTTGTTGCACGATAATATTTATTCAGCTAAAAAATGAAATCTATATACAGTTTAAAAACACATGAGCACTTTCGGTGTCACATTGACACCTTCATCAGATGTAATTTCACCATGTGGCTACATGCTGGTCTTAAGTACGTGGAGTAGATGCATCATGGGAAAGGTATGTCAATGTCACATGATATACCAGATAACAAGACAATAAAAAAGGCATAGTTAGCCAATGATTACTTAACAGAAGCAATTGCTATTGTGCTGTCCTTCCCAACAAGATTGCTCCAAGGTTCAGGTAAAACATAAGGATAATAGTCATTACAGCAACGTGTATTATAAGCCGAAATATAGAGGCTTTCTGCAAATAACAAGGAATAAACAGAGTTAGGTGTGTTTATGATTTTAGCGTTGTCCCAGTCTGGGATGGAATTTCCAGCACTTATGGTTCTTGCAAAAGAGGTGCTTTGGTGATTCATTTTTAGATCATATCTGTGTTCATTTAATCTCAAATCCAAATTTCTTTTGGTAGAACCCACATAATGATTGTTTAGTTCACCAGAGATAGTGTCGAGCATAGGAATAACATACACACCCCATTTTTTCCCTTTGTCAATTTTGTCACGATCATTGCGGATAATGGTATATAGATTGCATGATCGTATTCCAAATTGTATTTTATGACGAGAACATATGTTGGTAAGGAGGTTCACAATATGTGGATTAAAATCAACAGATCCAACATACTTTTTAGGCACTTGCTCACTAATTAAAGCAGTTGACATAGAAAACCGTACTTTATTGTGCACTCCCTTAACAACGTTGTCCGGGTAACCATGGTTTTTAGCGAGGGATGATATCCATTGTAGTTCTTGAGCTCTGGCAAAATGGCTAGAAGAATGTGAATATGCTCTTCTAAATAGGAAGCGCAGAGCAGAAATTTTATGCTGAAAAATGTGAGCAGAATTGTACGGAATTAGAGTGGGTGTGGAAGTAGGTTTTCGATAAACGGCAAAAGACAGGGAATTGTCAGAAGGGGTACGAGTAATTTGACAGTCAAGATAAGGTAAGACAAAATTATTTTCAAGTTCTATCGTGAGTTTGATGGAGGGGTATTGAGCAGACATAGCGTTGACAAACTGATGTAACTGATTTATAGTATATGGACAAATTACCAAGATGTCATCAACGTAACGGATATAGAGACTAGGGTTTTGTGGGAATTTTTGTATGACTTTATTTTCAATATGCTAAAAAAACACATGAGCACCGAAAGTGCTCACGTGTTTTTAAACTGTATATAGATTTCATTTTTTAGCTGAATAAATATTATCGTGCAACAAGACGGATTTCTTTTAATACTAGTATTCATGCACGAATTATAGTGTCTACCGGGATAAAGATTAATGGAGATTATCTAACCCACCTTCGTTTTGCTGATGACAGTCATTTTTGCAACTACCCCATCAGAGCTACAGAGTATGATCCAGGAACTTGCTGACAAGAGTAAAGAAGTGGGATTAAAAATGAACTTTCAGAAGACAACAGTGATGTACAATGCTTTTACAAGAAATGAAGATTTATCGATTGATGGAGAAAAGCTGGAGATAACAGACACGTACGTTTATCTTGGACAGCAGATATCAAGTGAGGGTCACTTTGGTGAAGAAATTAATCGGCGTACAAAACTTGCCTGGAGAGCTTTTGGAAAAAACAGCATAATTTTCAAGAGCAATATGCCATTATGTCTTAAAAGAAAAGTGTTTGATCAATGCATCCTTCCAGTGCTTACGTATGGTGCAGAGACGTGGACCTTAGCTAAAAGAGACATACAAAGGCTGCAGACAACTCAAAGCAGCATGGAGAGGTGCATGCTTGGTGTAACCAGGAGAGATAAGAAGAGGAACACGTGGATCCGAAAAATGACAAGAGTGGAAGACATCATGATCAGAGTTAAATCCTTGAAATGGCAATGGGCTGGACATACTGCCAGAAGAACAGACCATCGATGGACAGCCGAAATTTTAGATTGGATTCCAAGGGACAGGAATAGACCCAGAAGAAGACCACATGGAAGATGGGTGGATGAAATTCGAAAGTATGCGGGAGTGACATGGAGGAGACTGGCACAAGACAGACCGTTGTGGAGGAAACTTGGGGAGACCTTCGTCCAGCAGTGGATTGATAATGAATGATGATGATGATGATATATATATATTCAATCAAGTTTTCAACAGCTCAGATTTTTCTGCAAATATATCGAAGCAGAAATAAACACTTACATCTCCTGGTCGCCAAACTATTCTTAACCAACTATAAAAAATTATATGCAAAACATTTCCCATCAGGAGCTGTATCCGATACAGGAAGGATTTTTCAAATCTGAGTTTTAGAAGTAGAGATATCAGGGAAAACACAATCTGCCTTTACGCCCCTAGTGGAAAGTCAATGAATTACTTAAAAATTTTGTAGATATGAGAAACATTTCGCACCTGAAACGCTATACGGCAATGAAGGAATTTTTCAAATCAAACTCTTAGAAACAGAAATGTAGACAAAAATAAGATATACATATACACCCTCTGATGGAGAAACCATGCATTATTTAAAAAGAAAATATTTCGAAAAGGTTTATCGGCGTGAGGGGTATCGGTCCATGAAAGAATCTTTTCAACCGAGATTTTAGAAGCTCAGATTTTGCTGCAAATACATTAGAAACAGAAATTAACATTTATGCCCCCTGGTGGCCAAACCATTCTTTACCAAAAATTAGAAATTATATGCAAACATTTCCTATCAGGAGTTGTATCTGGTTCAGAAAGAATTTTTCAAATCGGAGTTTTAGAAGCAGAGAAATCGTGGAAAACAAGGTTTACTTTTAAGCTCCCTGGAGGAAAATCTTCGCATAACTTGAAAATGTGACTATAAAATGGAATCGAAAGGTAAAAGAATATTTCTAATCGGATGTTTAAAAGCAAATATATGGAATAAAATATATTTTGAATTCAATATCTTCTGCATTTACTATGCCCTCTAGTGGCGAAATTGTGCACCATAAAAAAAAAGTGCAATGATCATCATTCGCACATTTCAAGCTTCCCAATGCAGATTTTTTTTTTTTTTAAATTGGACTAACAGTTGCAGAGATATGATGTCCACAGACAGACAGACGGACAAACCGGTAACATAAGCACGATCTTTTTTACAAAAGACGCGCTAAAAAAGTGTAACACTGATTTTCTGAAAGAAAGGGCCGCGGGTGACCTAGTGGGCAACGTTCGTGACTGCCATGGAAAGGACCTCAGGTTCGATCCCAGGCAGGTACGAACGCTCGATCCACTAAATATCCACCGTGCGTCGGATGGGCACGTTAAGCCGTCGGACCTAGGGTACTGGCCACCCGGTAATAAATAAGGGTGTCTTCCTCCCCCTTTCTACTTCACTTCGGTGTCACTTTCCTATCGGGCACTCTAGTCCAAATCTCCTAGCTTCCTATTTCTAAGGGTTGTTTAAGACCTGGGGTCAGACACTCCCTTCCTAAAAAATCCTCTACATATGATGATATATATATGATGATTCTGAAAGAAATTCAAACATATTTTGTAAGCACTAATTTCAAATTTCAAGGCTTTTCAAGACAGCTTTAAAAAAACCCACCGTTTTTCAGGATACTCCAGGCCTTGAAAACGTTATTATGATGATTTTCAAGGACTTTCCAGGTTTTCAAGCACCGACCGGTGTGCACCCTGGTTCTAGCAGAGAAACCTTGTTATGAGTCAAATTTGGTGAAGATCCATTGACAGCGGCATGCCGAAGCTAATGAATTCTTTCATACTATACCGTGCAAATTAATTGGGACAAGCTATTTTATTCTCAGAATTGTAATGTGATCGCCAGTTGATGTCGGAAACCCACGTAAACCGGTTTTATCAGCTGTGAGGTGGTGTGACTGTTAGAACTTGATAGTAAGAATGTGATTTGACCGGTTTTAAACAGGAAATAGGAACTTCAGCTTCAGTTGTGAGCTTTTGTGTGTGACTGGTGGATGTTAGTTTTTGCCCTCTGCAAGTATGTGTTGCTTTCGTGTATTGAAAAATGGATATTTCCCCAAGGAAGTGTGCAAAAATAATTGCTCTGAAGGATTACACTTCTATGACAGTGAGAGATATCGCTTCTGCAGTTGGTGTAGGCAAATCAAGTGTATCAAGACTGCTTACGCGATACAATGCATCTGGATCATCGTCTCCAAAAAGGAGAGGTAAATGTGGAAGAAAACGAAAAACAACTCCACGAACCAATAAATATCTAATCAGAAATAGTAAAATGAATGCAAAAAAAACAAACAAGAACCGACCTTCAAAGAGATTTATTGGCTAGTGGTTGTGATGTTAGTGATTCAACTGTACGCCGTGGGCTTCTGGAAGTTGTCCGGAAGGCAAGAAGACCAACGAAAAAACAATATTTGAATGCGAAAATGAAGATAAAACGTTTAGCATGGGCCAAAAAATACAAATCATGGACTGCTGATGACTGGAAAAAGGTAATTTTCAGTGATTAAACTCATTTATTTGTGCAGGGTTACCAAGCAAATGTCGTTAGATGAAGCAACTGTGAACCCTTAACCCTCTGGGCGCCAAGAGCGTGTTAACGCGTTTTCATTGTCCGTCCCCCAAGCGGCAAGGGCATCTGAACTCGTCCTAAAGTCGATGTCCCAATAGCGGCATGAGCGAGCTGAGACGTCCTCTGAAAGATTTCTCAGTAGCGCCAAGAGCGCGTTTAGACGTTTGTTTCTTTCCCCTGGTAACCTAAGACACGCCCCATGTCAGTTGTTAATTGATGAATGGAGTTTAGCCAAACAAAATCCTGTGACCCAAAGAGTGCGAACAAAGGCCCCCGATTACTCCCTATCCCCTATGGAGGGCACTTAGAAGGCAATATCATTAGGGCTATGTGAAATGGTAGAAGTAAAACTGCGTTGCATGGGAATTTTTTCATTTCTTCTCAGGTTTTTACTATGCTTTATTTTTTCATTTCTTCTCAGGTTTTTGCTATGCAGTTATGAACGTGAATTGGGCGGGTTAAAACCGTTTAAAAGTCCTAGGGTCTACGAATTAATATTTAGTGCCTAAGTAAAAGCGCAATTCTATTAACTTGACTTGGTATGTAATCGTTGTAAATATGACATTTATAAAAAAATATGTTAAAAAGGCCTAGGGCCTATGAATTAAATTTTAGTGTCCAAGTAAAAGTGCAATGATATTTACTTGACGATGTTAAACGCTGCAATTATGACATCATTATAATAAAAACCGTTCAAAAGGACTAGGTCCAGGGCCTACGAATTAATTAAATAAAATATAAATATTAATAACTTGACATGTTATGTAAATATTTAGTGCCTACGTAAAAACGTAGTGTTATTAAAAACTTCCAGCTTATCATCCTTTTCTGAACACAGCATGAGTCATGCTGTAATTCTGTAGTTTCATCGAGCATTGTGGTTTTAAAAACTGTACTAAGTCACGGCAATTTCTTTCTTCAAATTAAAGTGCAAATCTCGCTTGGCTTACATAGAATGTTTTTTCCAAATTTGCTTTGAATTCCCAATTCAATTCTCAATAGAGGCCAAGAAACGGCAATCTTTATTACACCCCTTCCTCCCTCCTTCCCCTTAAACTTTAGTGGCAAGTTACCCTACACTCGTATGAACCAGCCTGAAAATTCAGACAAACAAAAGAGCTCCTTCCCGTCGTTAGACAATTTAGAATACTGTCACACATAATTCGGTAACTTGGAAAAATGGCACTCATTCGGTGTTCCTCAGAGGAAAAGTAAATTGTGCCCGGCCCCTTAATGAAAAACATGTGGCAGTTTTCCTGTGTG
Source organism: Macrothele yani (assembly GCA_039090855.1). NCBI lineage: Eukaryota > Metazoa > Arthropoda > Arachnida > Araneae > Macrothelidae > Macrothele > Macrothele yani. Next base: position 87,053,689 of record CM077017.1, read on the forward strand.
GCACTTTTCCAAGTTGCTGATCATGTGTGGCTCTTTTCCAGTCTGGCAGTTTTACCAGCAACCTTATCATAATCAATGCAATGCATAAATTAATTTGCTGATTTTTAGCACATGTAATAATTTGTGTTTATGCCTGTCTGTCTCTTTCTATCAGACTTTTCTGTTAAGAACTCAGTGCTTTCTGAGGAAATTATAAAAGTTAGAAAAAAGAAAAAAAAAGATAACTTTTGTGGACTCTTAGGCTAAGTAGAGCTTTTCACTATGAAATGTTTAAATTGTATAGTTGGTTAGCTAACATCCCGCTCGAGGCACAACAAGAAATGGACCAAATTTAAATGAATGTATTTAAAAAAGCGGTTTTTGTTAATTTTAATTGATTTTAGCTAACAGCACCAGCGTTAGTATTTTGGGTGATATTCATTTTTCTTTTAGTTTGCAAATATCCTTTCTACTGACACTGCAAGTAATGCGCATAGAATTTTCCTTGATTGTAGAGATTTTTGAGAAAACTCTTTCTGGTGCGAAAAGAAAAAAAAAAGCCATATTACATTTCTTTTCTTCTAAATTTTCAAATTGTTCACGTATTCCCACAAGAGGTGTTAAAAGTTCTGGATTTCAAAACTGTCAATGTGCCGTCGTTAATAGACTGTTACAGTTGCAACACAAATTCCTTTTTTTATCTCATGGACAACTTCACTTTGGTATTTGTTTAATTTGCCGATGCTCGCGCAGATTTCTTAGAAGGGGAGTTGTACTTCAGGGAGATTTTAATAAGATTATATTTAGAGCTTGCTTTACTATAGCATAGTTATATTTACTCGATTCCAATGAATATTTACTTTGCAAGTATGCAACTAAAGCCGTTGAAAATTGTTTTTGAAAAAAAAAAAAAAAAAAAAAGGAGGACAATGCGAACAAAATATCGTACGCTGGAATGCGTTTTGTAAATCCGTACCATCCACTCGAATGCAGAACAACAGATCTAAGTTTTCTTATTCTGGCTGTACTGCTGAAGTGCTACGAGTCGACGTTTTTCTTTCTTTTTTTTTTTTTTTTGTGAGAAACATTTCTCGCCGCGGACGCTTAGAAACTGAGTTATATCGACGAGAATAAGACATACATGTATGCCCCTGGCGGAAAACTTATGCATCGTTTAAAAAGAAAGTACTCTGGAAAGGTTTTTCAAGGCATTTTTTCAATCGAAGTTTTCAGAATTTAAGATTTTACTGCAAATACATCAAAAGCAGAAATAAATACTTATAGCTTCCTGGTGGTCAAACCATTCTTTACTAAAAAATATATATATATGCAAAACATTTCCCATCAGGAGCTGTTTCGGAGGTTTAGAAGTAGAGATATCGGGGGAAACACAATTTAACTTAACATACCCTAGCAGAAAATCTATGCATTACCTGAAAAAGAGACTGTACCTAAAATTATCTTCGATATTAATGGCATCGAAAAATAAAAAACAAATAACCGAATTTGAAGCAAATGCGTGGTACAAAATATATTTTGAATTCAATGCCACTGCATTTACGCCCCCTTTGCGACGAAAATGTGCATCGAAAAAAACAACAACCGGAATACAAGAATTATCTTTCTCACATTTCCAGCATCCCAATGCAAAAATACTTTTTCAAATCGGACTAACAGTTGAAGAGAAGTAGTGTCCACAGACAGACAGATGGGCAGACAAAGTGATAACATAAGTATGATCTGTTTTTACAAAAGACGTGCTAACGACTGAATGGAAGAAATAAGAAAACAATTGTTATTTCAGATACCTGTAACGTTCGGTCAGTTGTATTTGATTTATGTTTGAAATACAATTTTTTTTCACTTCTGAAAATAAGTGTTATAGACCACGCTCTTCTGTTATATTCTGAGCTGCGTTGCACACCTTTCCGGGAGTGAGGGGGGGGGGCAGCGGAGGATATAACTAATTTCAAAATGATAATCTGTGATCTTTATTGCGAACAAACCCACCAGCAACTACCACGGGATAGTATTAGCCATGATCTCAAACAAAACAAACGCATCGGCGAACGCCGCTGAAAGATACACGTAGCAATTTGGAAAAGGTTCCCTTATTTTTGAAAATAATTCTAAAAACAGAAAAACTTTTCTAGAAAAATACGAGATTTTCAAGTAGAAAAAATGTTGGTTATAAGTAGGAGATTTTTGTTAATTTTAATCTCCTCCGCAAACATATTATATAAAATGATAGTTGCTCCGGTCGCTCAGTGGTCGAAGTAATCACTGGCTTTTACCAAGATGGGTATGGGTTCGAATCCCTGTAAGGCATACTTGTGTTTGCCTTACGTCACTGGCTCTCTAGCTTACCTGGAGCCAGTGACCCTAAATTAGAAACGTGCGACTACTTATAGCTCATCGAGTTGATCATGGCGGTGGTTAAAACGAAAAAAAAAAAAAATGAATAAAATAAAAATAAATGAAAATAATGGCCCTTATTTCTTTTAATTTGTCAGAACTCCAAAGGGAACCAATGGACGCAAAACAACATTGTTTTTCAAACCAAGTTGCCGTATCTGTTACAACTACTAGCATTATTCCTGTGATCTTCATGCTTCAAATTTTAGAGGAGTTTTGAAGAGGGGAAAAAAAAAAAAAAAAAAAAGATGACTGAAATGCCACCTTATGCACCTGTTTGCTTTGTTGGTGTCAAGAGCCACCCCTAATTACTGGCAGAGACCCTTCAATCGTGTGAAATCGGTGATATCAAGAGCAGTTTTGCCCGTCTGTTAGGTATAGTGTGAACGCCTTGGCGGCGAAATGTTCTGAAAGGGTTAGGTGCCTGAGCCCTTGTATTCTATAGCCCACAGTCGGCAATAGCAGGCGACCGGCGTCCTTTTAAAATTTTACCAGCTAATCCCATTCAGCACAATAGGGTTTCCTAAGGACACCCAACCTTTCTTTGAGCCCCACCCCCACTTCACCACCACCCCTTGCCAAAAGAAAATCTCTACGCAATTATAACACATGTCGAGGGCAGCCCTCTAAGATTTTAGGAAAGTCAGATAAACGTATGTGAATTTTTCATATTTATGAAATACTGTCGGAAAATTTCTGTCCAGAGTTTTATTGAACGTACCGAAGTGCGCCGGAAAATTTTCCACTAAAAGCCGCAGTAACTTTCGAAATACTAACCCGGAAATTCTACCCACCCTGTCAGCCTGCTTATTGTAAGACACTCTTCCATTCAAAACCGGGGTAAGAGTGGAATTACTAACCCCGAAATTTCCCTCACCTCATCCAGCTAATTGCAAGATGGTTTTCTAACTATAAACATAGAAAAAAAGTTTAAAATGCCGACACCGGAATTTTCTCACACACTGACACCCTGCTGGCTGTAAGACATGTTTCCATTCAAAACCGCGGTAAGAGTAGGAATACTAACCCGGAAATTTTACCCACGCAACCCTGCTAATTGTAAACCGACTTTTACCCTAAACAACAGTAAAAGTTTGAAATGCCGACTTCGGAATTTCCCCCATCCTGTAAGCCTGCTTATTGTAAGACCGTTTTTCCCTAAAAAGCGCGGTAAGAGTCAAAATACTAACCCGGAAATTTCCCCTACCTCATCCAGCTACTTGCAGTACTATAAACTCCAATAAAGGTTTGAAATGCCGAGCCCGGAAATATCTCCCACATATTTGTGCTACTTGTACGGCTGAATGCTATTTTAAAGTGGACGAAAATAGAAAAGATGATACCGGAAATTTTCCCCACCCCATCCTAAAAGTCGAAACGCCGATCTCGAAATTTCTCCCCACCCTGTCAGCCTGCTGATTGTAAGACCGTTTCCCATAATAATAATAATAATAATAATAATAATAATAAAAAGCGCAGTAAAAGTGGAAATACTAACCAGGCAATTTCCCCACCTCATCCAGCTACTTGCGAGACGGTTTTTTACTATAAACATCGGTAAAAGTTTGAAATGCCGACCCTGGAATTTCCCCCTACCCTGTCAGCCTGCTGATTGTAAGACACGTTTTCCATTAAAAACCGCGGCAAGAGTGGAAATACTAACCCGGAAATTTCCCTCATCCAACCCTGCTATTTGTAAACCGATTTTTACCCTAAACAACAGTAGAAATTTGAAATGCCGTCCCCGGAATTTTGCCCCACCCTGTCAGCCTGTTGATTGCAAGACAGTTTTTTCACTTAAAAGTGCGGTAACAGTCGAAATACGAACCCCGAAAATTTCCCCACCTCATCCATCTACTTGGAAGGCAGTTTCAAATGCCGTACCCGAAATTTCCCCACCCTGTCAGACTGTTCATTGAAAGACAGTTTTTCACTTAAAAGCGGTAACAGTCGAAATACGAACCCCGAAATTTTCCGCGTAGCCTCACTTCCTCTAATCCGTTTCTCCTAATTCCCATTTGCCCTAATCACATTTGCCCCAATCACATTTGCCCCAATCACATTTGCCCCGAAATCGCTTTTACCCGAATTCCCATTTCTCCTAATCTCGTTTCCCCTAAATCGCGATTCCCCGATTTTCGTTTGCCCCAAACACGTTTACCCCAATTGCGTTTCCCCGAAATCGCTTTTACCCGAACTCCCATTTCCCCTAATTTCGTTTGCCCTAATCACGTTTTTTAAGGGGAACTTTGATACAGACAAATGTGTTTAGGGTAAACTTGAATTAGGGAAACAAGATTTATGGCAAACGCAATTAGGGGAAATGGGAATTCAGGTAAAGCGAATTCGGGAAGTGCGATTGGGGCAAACGTGAATTAGGGGAAACGAGATTTAGGCGAAACGAGATTAGGGCAAACGAAATTAGAGGACATGGGAATTCGGGTAAAAGCGATTTCGTGGAAATGCAATTGGGGTAAATGTGTTTAGGGCAAACGTGAATTAGGGGAAACGAGATTAGGGCAAACGAAATTAGGGGAAATGAGAATTCTGGGAAACGTGATTGGGGTAAACGTGATTAGGGCAAACGGGAATTAGGGGAAAAGGGTGTTCACCGTAAAAAACTGTCTTCCAAGTAGCTGGATGAGGTGGGGAAAATTCGGTGAACAAACACCTCATAAACAGCGAAAAATGTTTGAAATGCAGACCCAGGAATTTTCCCCCACATATTTGTGCACGTTGTTCGGCTTCATCTTGTTTTAAACAGCGTGGAAATGGAAATGACACCGGAAATCTACCACACGTTCGATATTTTGGGTCAAATGCAAATTGTGCATGGTCCCCGACTGAAAAAGGTGGGGTACTTTTCCAATATGGGGGACTATTCCTAATGTGAGGGAGTTTATCCTGAGGGGGACTTTTCCGATTACCACCCGATTTGTTCCGCCGTTTTGTAGGGAAGCTGTAAATTTTAGAATTTCAGGGAAAAAAGCATCATTCGATGAGAAACACTGTTTCACACAATTTACACCGGATATGGAGAAGTGGGCACCGGAGAACTCCACACGGAAAACTGGCCACATGTAGAGATCTGGACACATTGAAATTTCAGTGCCATAAAATTGTTCTGCATAAAAAATTTCATGTGGCTGTATTCCCCACTACTTGAGCAACTATTGTTCATAAAATATTTTTTTTTTAATATTTCATTTTCAGTTAGAAATTTAGACATTTCCACGATTTTCGGGCCAAAGACAAAGCGAAGAACTGGCCACAAAAATTTTAAGGGACCGTATAAAAATTGCGTTCTGAACTGCTCCTCGGCTACATCTCCAGAGATGGTTATCTGACACGCATAAAATTTTTGTATTTTCTTATTTACTATATTTTTCTATAAACTACAGCTAAACACATTCTCTGCGAGTACGTGCAAACACAGGAAACTTGTCGGGGGTGGGGGTGCGTAAAACCTAAAATATGAAATATAAAAAATTTCTGGTCCGATCGGGGGATTTTCAGCGTTTACAAGCTACAACTCAACGAATTATCTGAGGGCATGTTCCTACCCAGGATACCTGTCCGGAGGGGGTGGGGGTGGGGTGGGGGGGGGGTTAACACCAAAAGTGTAAACGATAGAGAATTTCTCCTCTGATCGGGAGATTTTCAGCATTTACGAGTTACAACTCAACAAATTATGTGACGGCATTTGCTGCTTCAGGAAACCAGTCGGTCGGCGGAAGGGGGGAAGGGGAAGGGGAGGTAACACCAAAAGTGTAAAATGTAAAGATTTCTGACTGAAAGATTTGGAGCGTTCACAAACTTCATCTCAACAAACTCTCTGCGGACATGTGCTAACACAGAAAGTCTGTCATGGGCGGGGGAAGGATTTCAAAAGTGCAAAATATAAAGAATTTTTGGTCCGATCGCGAGATTTTCAGCATTTACAACCTACAAGTCAACAAATCACATGAGGGCATATGCTGCCTCAAGAAACCCGTGTGACGTGCCTGCCCCACAAGACGCACACGACCATGACATAAAGGCAGATAGCAGCGATTACGAACGTCCGCGAAGTCAATTGGTAGAGCGACTTATTCCGGAATGAGGGGACCCGGATTCGAGCCCCGGCGTGGACAAAAATGACAGAGAAATTTACTTCGTTATAATGGCGCCCGAACTTGCTGGATGACCCGGCCATTAAAGATCTTGCAATAGTGTGATGTTCTTTCCACACCACGAGACAAAAAAAATAAGAGAATCCCTTCTCCAGCGCTTCGAAAAATAAATGTGTGTGACCACACACCAGATTGACTGGGACTTCTTAAGTGCACGTTCTACAGCGGATGGCTGCTTGCAGTGATTCATGGGCACGGCTGACCCGTGTCCATGCCCCCGGCCAGCTTTTGGGGGGGGGGAGATGTGACGTGCCTGCCCCGTAGGATGCATACGACATAAAGGCAGATAGCAGCGATAACGAATGTCCGCGTAGCTCAATTGGTAGAGCGACTTATTCCGGAAGGAGGGGACCCGGGTTCGAGTCTAGGCGTGGACAAAAATGACGGAGAAATTTACTTCGTTATACCCGTCACCAAAAGTGTAAAATATAAAGAATTTTTGGTCCAATCGGGAGATTTTCAGCATTTACAAGTTACAACTCGACACATTATCTGATGGCATGTGCCTACGCAGGAAACCTGGCGGGGGGAGGGGGAGCGTAATACCAAAATTGTAAAATGCGTTAGCACATGCCCTCAGATAATGTGTCGAGTTGTAGTTGTATATGCTGAAAATCTCCCGATCGGACCAGAAATACTTTATATTTTATACTTTTTGCGTTACCCCCCCCCCCCCCCCCCCCCGACAGGATTCCTGAGTAGACTCATGTCCTGAGATAATTTGTTGAGTTGAAGCGTGTAAATGCTGAAAGTCTCCCGATCGGATCAGAAATTCTTCATATTTTACACTTTTGGTATTACACCCCCCCCCCCCCGACACGTTTCCTGAGTAGGCACATGCCCTCATATAATGCGTTGATTTGTAGCTTGTAAATGCTGAAAATCTCCCGACCGGACGAGAAATTGTTTATATTATACATTATTGGTATTAACTCCCCACCCCACCCCTGACAGGTATTCTGAGTAGGCACATTCCTTCAGATAAAGTGTCCAGTTGAAACTTGTAAACACTGAAAATCTCCCGATCAGACCAGAAATTCTTTATAATTTACACCTTTGATATCACCCCCACCCCGGACAGGTTTTCTGAGTCAGCACATGCGCTCAGACAATTTGCCGACTTGTAGTTTGAAAACCCTGAAACCTTTTGTTGAGTTGTAGATTATAAACATTTTTTATAAATAATTACACTAATTATCGCAATTAAGAAAAGACAAAATTGCGGAAACTTTATATGACTCAGATAACCAACTTTTGGGGTCGTGGCCACGAAGCGGTCAAAAAGGCAATTTTTATATGACCCCTTAAACTTTTTTGTGGCCAGTTCTACACCCAATTGACACATCCCACTGCAAATAAGATAAACATTTACTCAGCTGTGTGAAAGGTCAAGTTGTGATAACATATTTCAAAGAATAACTAATCTTGTTCATTTGTGTTCTATCCTTTTGATTCAATTTAGTTCTTGTTTCTCAGATCTACACATATTTTTTTTTTTTATTCATTGACTGCTCATAAATTTTCAATTTTTTTAAAGTGCAAACGTTCAGAATACTCAGGATTTATTTCAATCGCTGATGACTGTTGTGTGTATAACACGCATTGCAATGGTGAGGACATCGCACAAACGACATTGAAACCATTCAGCTCAAAGGATTACGAAACTTCAATCCTCCAATACCACGATTTTTTTCATAGGATCGCTATAATATCATCTTTCTGTCTGAAGGGAGTGAGGCTAATTTTTTCCGCATTTTTTAAGGGTGACAATAAATTCATGTTCGCTGAAAGAACTGTACGCTGAACCATTGCGAACGATATATGTTTTTTTGTTTGTTTGTTGTTTTCAATTTATTTGTTACAAAAGGGCTTAGAAAACTAAAGTCGATAAACCACGAAAAAATATTTCACGAGAAATCAAGGTTACAGTAATTCATAATAAATAAAAGCTTAGTTTTTGATTGGTAGCTGGAGTTTGTGTTACCATTGTTTTTAATATGAAGGAAGCAATTATAATCGCTACGAAACTAGCATTCTACGTAAAACGTTGAAAACATAGAAGCATGTCAAACAAACTGTAAAACACCCTCTGAAACAGATGTTTTGGGGTTTTTTCATATCAAATGGCACTGGAAGCTTAGTTCCTGTTCAAGGTATGATGAATTCAGCCAAGTACGTAGAAATATTACAACGTAGGATTGTTCCATTCTTGCAAACTTTTGACGGGACATTTCAACATGACTTGGTCCCATGTCACAATTCGAAATTGGTCAAGAATTTCATGCTGGAAAATCAAATTCATTTGCTTGATTGGCCTAGAAATTCACCAAACTTAAATCCCATAGAAAACTTGTGTAATATTTTGAAGAGACGTTTAGGTAAAATGGACTGTACAACCAAAGAATGCATGATAACAAATGCTATAAAAGTGTGGTTCCACGATTATGAAGTAAAAAATATGTGCACTCAATTAGTGGAGTCAATGCCAAAACGAATTCAAGAGGTCATTTCTGCTAAAGGAGGATATACTTCATACTAATACAGGTATTTATCAGTGTATATCAAAGCATAGAATGATATAAAGGCATAGTTTTGGGAAAAAAAGAGTGATTTTTTACTTTGTCCCAATTAATTTGCACAGTAATAGTACATACGAAGCACATCGAAACACTAAAGTAATCTAAAATGAAAACGAAAACCAAATATTTGAAAAAAAAAAAATGTAAGGAAGTAAACATTGTGACTGTAGACAGTTTTATCTTTTCACCCTGACGATATTTATGACCACCACAGAAAATAAAATGCCCGAAATATAACAAAAATGCAAAATACTATGTAAGATGTGAAACCCAAAAAACAATGCCAAAATGTAGTAATAAATACTGTAAAAAGCACAATAACGATGAAAAAAGAAACCACGGTCAAAGCGTAAATTTTTCAAAACTCGATAAAAATTCATTGTTTGAAAAGTCACAGTGTTACTATAACCATTCAAAAGTTTACGTGCCTACATTTACTTTAATGAGAGTAATAAGAACCTTACCTTTGCTAGAAGGTCCGTTCTCGTTTGAAAAATATACATTTCTCTGCATGTTTTTTCCCATTTTGAGTTCTACAGTTGGTTTGGGCTTCTGGTGCGGCGGTTTTATGTTGTCTTCAGCTTGTTCTTTATTTGACAGAATGAGTAACTCTTTAATCCGTACTGCGGCAATGATACTTGGTATAAGAACCTCTATTTGACTTAAAAACCTATTATTTCACTGACGTTTATATAACCCTAACCAGTAGTTTGACTTAAAAAACTTACTATTCAGTAAACCCACATGGGTGAACATTCACTAATATAAACTAACTTTTTATTTACAAACACCAAAAACATCTAACTAAAAAATTAAAAACTATTATAAAAATGTTGAAACTGAAATGAAATAAAAGTGAAGGAAAAGAAAAATTCCACATTTCATTGTTACTTTCAACATTTTGACCCTATCGACATTTTAACTGTCCACAATTTGATCCTGTCGACATTTCATAACACACATCTCATATTCATAAGGGTCACATAACAATCCAAGATAATAATTTTGCACTTGTACTTAGTCACAAAATTTAATTACAAGGCCTTAGGTCTCTTTAGAAATTTTTAATCGCCATGCTCATATTTATAAGGTATCCATAACAAGTCGAGTTAACAACATTGCGCTTTAACTTAGGCACCATATATTTTTAGTCTAGGCCTAGGCGTTTTTAAGAATTTTTCGATAAGCCTAACACTCTTAACTTGACTTAGCATGCAAACTTCATTAATGTGATCACGGGGGTATAAAATTTACTAAAAAGGCCTACATCTAGGCCTTGGGCCTATCAATTAATGTTTTGTGCTCGAGTAAAAGCTCAACCCAATTAATTTGGTTTTCTATGAAAACCTTATGAAAATAAGCTTGGCTGACCGAAAACTGTTAAAAAAGGCCTAGGCCATGCTTACTTGTTTCTGCCTTACTAAAAGCACATTACTAAAAATCTTGACTTGTTACGCAAACCATATGAAAATTAGCACAGCGGATTGAAAATTGCTAAAAAGGCCCAAGCCTATGGCTTTACAGTTAATGTTTTGTACCTGAGAAAAAGTGTGCCATTATTTTTAATTTCTACATAAACTGTAAACCTTATTACTTACTGTAATTGCCCAACCTGAAATCCATGTTATGAATGTCGGGGTAAACATGAAGCATTACGAATATATATACACAGTACAACCTCGAAAATCCGGAATAGTTTGCTGATTCCGGATTTTGGAATTTTCCGGATTATAGAGTTTGGATAAAATTCAAACTTAGTATTAAATAAATACACTATTTTTGTAAAAGTAATGACAAAAATCAAGTTAACCAATTAAAAAATATTATTTAATATAAAATAATAGAACAGGAGAATTTTTGAGAAAAATATAAAAATACAAAAAAAGATTACCGTAATTTTCGGACTAAGAGCCGCAGGTGAGAAATTTTGCAATCTTGGAAGCCGTAAGCGACCTGTGTCGAAGTCGTGGTGCTGCTCAGAAAACTAAATTATCTTCTTTATTTTCATGAATTAACTCACACCCAACGTGATTATATGTATACTTCAAAGGCTAATTCTGCAACTTAGTGTCGATCTGCTTTATGCACTTATTTTTTCATACTGGCAAACATTTTTATTCATACATTTTTTATTAATCATGCTAATGATGTTTTTTTGTTTGCCTTTATTAAATGCTGAAAACCATTTATGTAATCAATATAAATCACAGTTAAATCTTAAGACTCCCGTTAGAATATCGCATTGCTCGTGAAACCGTACAATTGTCTAAATTCCATTCAATGTGGATGTCTGCTACAGGATGGTTCTCTGTTCACCGCAATAGAATCCGTCTTAGAATTAATTACCTTATAAATTGATGCTTGTAATGCTTTCGATTAATGTTTTCTTTAATAATATGTTCCTTCTATGTTATGATTTTTTTTCTCATTTACAGATGTTTTTGTTAGAGTGAAGTTGCTTTACGCTTCCTTTTACCAGCTCCCTCGCACGTGTTCGCTGATCGCGGGTCTCGCCGCCAACACTTCGAAACAGCGGTGATACTTTCTCTCTTTCAAGTGGGTTGACCTACTTTCATTTACTGCACACTGAGCCTTCGCGTTGAGCTCCGCTTTTATATGTATGAATGAGAAAGCTTTCCCTTCTTTTTTTCTTTTGCGTTTGTGAAGATTTTATCTTCAACCAGGTATTAAATTAATTGTCCACTGTTAACATCAGATGATGATGCTACAGCGCTTATTAGTGAGAAAGCATTTCCAGCCGAAGCCTTCAACTTCCACTATCGTCAGTCAATAAAAAAAAAAAATTAAAATCAAAGCAAAACTCAGGAGCACAGAGCCAAGAAACACCTGTATCGCATGCCAGATTAACTGCATTGTTCATGTTCTTAAGCTTTTGTTCAGGGAAGTGCCCATCAAACCGGTCTCCCCACCCCAGTGAAAATCACCGTTCCTTCCCTTGGTTGCATCGCACCTTCCTGCATGATGTATGCTGCAGCCAACGAAAGAGATACCCTGGGCGCGCTATCCACAGAAGCCTCGGACGTCACGCTACTGGTCTGTGTGCTTATGTCCCCATTCCATCCCTCATGCAAAGGGCATTTGAGTAAGGCATTTCTTTCACAAACAAACCTCCTAACCTTAAGACCTACGTGAGCATTTCCCCGTCCTCTCCGACTTTCCCTCCTAAACCAACATCAGGACAGCAGAGTTATCGTTTAAATAGATGTGTCTAACGGATCGCGACATCATATCTATAAATTTCTGTACACATTTTATCGCATCTTTTTAGTAAATAATCAGTATATTTGTTTTTTAAATATCATTATATGCATAATCTTACCCTGTTGTTTTAAATTCGCGACCTTGGCAGTCCGGAAGATTGAAAAAAAGATCCGGAAAAAGTCCGAATTTTGGAGGTCCGGATTTTCGAGGTTGTACTGTATATAATATATATATTTTGTTTTAGACAAAATTTTACACCTAAGAATTTAAAACCAAATTTGCTTAAAAAAACAACCTGAAGATCATGACGTGCAACACAGCAGTTATGAATATTCAGAATTCACATACTATTAAGTAGTGACAGTAGCAAAAAAATTATTAAACAGGTTATGATAATTATAAATTTTTAGTGGGCTTTAAACTTGCATCTATGACTTTGCAGAAACCTATTTCCAACTAGGTCTTTGTGGAAGTGAAAAAATGCTGAGTTTTTGCTGGTCCTTGATAAAGCCAAGGCTCGGCATTCTAGACACTTTCTACATTCAGGTTTGCTATTACTTATCTTCTTTTTACTCATACCTGTTAGTTTTTGAGTTATTCTTTGTTGTTTTAGTACCTGTTAAATATTTTTTTTGCTACTGTCTCTACTTAATAGTATATATATATATATATAGCAAAAGCATATTAAGTGAAAAAACAGAAAACCCTAAAACAAATTTGAAATTCCAAAGCGCCAGAGGCTGCATAGGAGAAAGATCAAATAACATAAAAATTCTAAACATAAAACAAAATTTTGAACTTAGAAAAACAAAAATAGAGAGAAACGAGAAAAGGAACAACAATCACCATATCCATTCACTCGAACCAGGCTAGTTTCAAGCGATGAAAATGTACCGAACATAAGAATTCAGGGAATCATATTAATGACTGACTCTTTTGTCGGCTTTGTCAAGGGCAAGCAACAAGAAAATCACTCATTAATCTACTGAGACCACAGAATTGTGGGTTTCTGCTATTTTAGTTTGCTATAGGGACCAATTAAGTTCAGGGAAAAAAATGTCAATTAAAAAGGATTTCTATTAAAACCCGAACCCAGCAACCTAAAACATATTTGACCGACCTCACAACAAATAAAATAAAAATTAAAATTAAGAAAGGGATCCAATATCCCCATATATAAGCAATATGTATACAGACTCCCATAATAAAAATGAAGACTGCAAAGCAGAATGGATGAAAAAGACAAAAAACAAAACAAAATACAACCAGATTGTAATCAGGGGAGTATCAATCCAGTAGAAGTGGCTTTTCATAATACCAGTGAAGGGCCGGTAACCAATGCCCACTGGTAAATACTCCCTAAGCCACAGACCATGAACCACAAAGTAAGCCACAAAACATTAAACCCAAAATTTACAACTGGAACACAAACATATATTCATAAAAGGGCACCAAGAGCCAAGCATTACACGAAATCAAACCTCCACCAGCCACAGAGCAAACACCTAAACTAGCCGAGAAGAAAACATCACGAAACATGAAAACAAGCAGTTGCCAATGTGAGGAACTAGAACATGACCAGCCACACGAACATAACCTATCCATTGCATCAAGTAGCAATTCGACAAACCATGCAGAAAGACACGAGAATCAAGATCAAAGTGCAAAGGTGACCCAAGCCCTACAATGAACTAAAGTGCAGATAACTAAGATTGTGATAAGGTCATGGATACGGTTAACAAAAAAAGTAAAGGAGTAAAAAAAGAAAAACCATGATAGGTTGCAACAAAAAGGTGTAAAAACAGTGTAAGCTATGTTGTAGTTAGTGAATCTTCAGCTGTATGTGACCCATCAAACAGCACTTAGTGTATCCTAAAATTAATTTTAGGTCCTTGGTTACAGGGTTCGTACACTTTTGGGGGAAAAAAATTCAAGGACTTTCCAGGACATATACACAAAATTCCAGGATGATTATTACGCTTTACAGTATCATGTTCAAATTATTTTTTAAATGTAATTTCAGTTTAAAGTAATAAAAATGATGAAAGATGCAAATGGATGAATGTGCTTTATCCAATGGATCAAGTTTATCAAGCACAAGATCGTAAAGAACGAATTCTGTTCTTATGCCCTGACCTTTGAATTCAAAAAGGACCATTTTCTACAAGGGTAGGTTTCTCCTCCCTGATAACATACCAAAACTTTGTTGCAATCAAACAGATTTTATGTGAGTTAACATTCCTAAGCTTGGAGAACGAATACTGCTCTTATGTCTTGGCCTTTAAATTTAATTTCAACCTTTTTCAACAGGGTAGATTTCCAGGTTGTACCCAACAGCATACTAAAATTTCGCCGAAATCCAACCACTTTCATGCGAATTATCGTACAGACAAACCCAAAGCATAAACGTTTCTGCAACCATAGTTCGAAAGGGTTAGTAATTTCAAAAATAAAAACATAACGAACAGCGCGGAAACTAGCTCATAAATAGAATATTTGAAACTACAGTATGCACTCTCAATTATTAGGGATGTTAGAGGAGAAGGGAATAGAACTGTCCAAAATTAGCATGTTTTCGTTGCGCTAGGTGCTTAAGCACGGCTGAATTCCTTCAGACCCCACCTACCCCCAATGTTCAAATGACTGAAATGTGCTGAGTTCATGGAATGAAATGGTTGATCAGCTATGATGACCGCATAAAAGTTCGGGAGGGGGAGGGCGAATTTTTTATTTTTTTTAGTTTATGCAACATTTTACATCACTCCAGTACTTATCTTGTCATCATCAACAATCGCAATGCAACTACCGCTTACGATCGCGGATGTCGGCAACCGAAAATCTGCCATATCACTAAGTGATACAACACACAGTATCCTGTTACAATGTATTGTAATTGAAAAAAAAAGGATGTGGAAAAAAGGAACTTTCAGAAATTAAGATCATCAAGTCATGCGTTTCAAAAACCCGTTTTCCTTTAAAATGTTTAAAAACATGTTTTTGCTTTTTTACCTGTAGTGTATAATTAAAAAACTATGTTGATTTAAGTTCATTAGCAGAAATTCGTAGAAGTCCTGTAATTTTTTCTTCTGTTCTTCACGTTTTTTTTCTTTTAGAGTTCGCTGAAAATCACGATATCCGGACTCCCTAACTTCTTAAACGTTCAGGTGGTATTGTATTGAGGGTAAATGGCTCATTTATTTAAAATACGAAATAAAACAACACATAACTTATTTCTTGATAGAAGATGAATGATAGGGTTAAAATAAAACCATTGTTACCTCATTGGTGTGCAGTCTCCTTTTGACTAGTTGCACTCCGGTATACACTCAAGCAACAACAAACTGCGTAGTCGAGGTTCCATAAAATGTACGTTCTCCGTAGGCAACAATGAAATATTTATGATAGCTAAAACCTCTAAAAAACTTCTATCGAACACATAAAAACCCTGTTCTTAATAGAACTTGAAACAAAACTAATCCAAAGAATAAATAAAATCCTAGTAAAAAACCTTAATTCAAACCTCAAATTCGACTGATAACGATATGTAAAACAGTCATCATCGAAGACATCCAGATCCCGAAATTTCCGACGCGCGTTTCAGCACACTCATTCGTGGCCATTTTCAAGGAGATCATGTGTTGCACTGTTCCTTGCGTGTTAACTATAATCCAAGTTGACAGTGCTGCCATCTCCATCATCTGCGTCATCATGATGCTTATCACGTAGAACATCGCTGGCACCATCTAGTGTCAACCTGTTTTTTAAACTTTGTTTCCTTTGTCGACTAGATCTTTTTATTTGGGTTATTCGTCGTTTTTCCTGTTTTATCATATTCAACCATGTTGGCGATAATTCGATCGGGACATTTAAATTGCAATTATATGCCTTGGTTTTCTCAATTATGATGGCTTCTGCTGTCAGAATCTTTTTATGTGTGTTGTGAGAAGTAACTAGATTTATATTCTCCCAGTCGGGTATGGCTTCATTACTATAACAATATTGTATAAGTGAAGTTCGAATTTCACCTTTATTCCAGTTATTCAAATGTTCACGTAATCTGATATCGATATTTCGTTTTGTGCTACCAATGTAAACCGTTTTGTTTTCTAGGTTCCTATTTATATTACTAATTGGTATGCTGTATACACCAGCTTTACGTAAGACAGAATATTTTTCGTTATTTGCTTGTAATAATCTGCTATTGTCAAGTACAGTATCAGCAATAAGTAACTCTGCTGTATGGCATTCCTTTTTTAAAGGAGCGGATATAGGTGGACAATATGGTAGCTTTCCACAAAATCTGTATGCATCAGTCGTATTCAGCCTCGGTTTATTTTGGTTATTCTGAATTTGTTTGTAAAGATCATTGATCAATCTCTCCTTATAGCCGAAGTCATTAGCCAGAGTTTTACTCCATTTCAATTATTTTTGTCTTGCAGTATTATTAGATGAAAGTATAATTGCTCTTTTTAGGTAATATCGGAATGCTGCAGTTTTAAATTTCCATGGATGATTTGTGTTATAAGGCATTATATTTGGTACAAATGTTGTTTTTCTATATACCTCGTAGTCAATTCTTGAATAATTATTGATGATATTAATGTCTAAAAAAGGTATTTGTTTATTTTTTTCTTTTTCAGTGGTAAGATTGATAGTTGTATATCATCATCATCATCATTGTCAACCATTATCAATCCACTGCTGGACGAAGGTCTCCCCAAGTTTCCTGCACAACGGTCTGTCTTGTGCCAGTCTCCTCCATGTCACTCCCGCATATTTTCGAATTTCATCCACCCATCTCCCATGTGGTCGTCTTCTGGGTCTTTTCCTGTCCCTTGGAATCCAATCTAAAATTTCGGCTGTCCATCGATGGATGGTCTGTCCTTCTGGCAGTATGTCCAGCCCATTGCCATTTCAGGGATTTAACTCAGATCATGATGTCTTCCACTCTCGTCATTTTTCGGATCCACGAGTTCCTCTTCTTATCTCTCCTGGTTATACCAAGCATGCACCTCTCCATGCTTCTTTGAGTTGTCTGCAGCCTATATATGTTGTTGTATATATTAACAAATTCTTCCAGATCCTCTTCAGTATGCTTCCAAAATATTAAGATATCATCAACATATCGGACAAATAGATCTGGATTTTTATTAGTAAATTTGTTGTCAATAAGTATCTTTTTCTCAATGTCCTGGAGTATAACTTCAGCAAAAAGTCCTGACAATGGTGATCCCATAGGTGATCCTGAGATCTGTTTATAAATTGTACTGTTGTATGTAAAAAAGTTGTTGTCATTAATTAGGTTTAATGCAGATACAATGCTAGCTATTTGGGTAGTTGGTATAGTATTTGCTATAAACTTTTCTTCTATTACCTTAATAGCTTGAACGGTAGGGGTATTTGGGTAAAGTGAGACAATTTCAAGGCTCACATCATTATTTCTCTAGGTCCCCGATAGGCCTCAATAGCTCTAACGACATCATTTGAATTTTTAATTGTGTATGCGTGGTCTTCATAATATCTTCTAATAAAATGAAATAATGCTCGTTCTAAATTAATGGTTGGAGCAACTTTCTTTGAAACAATAGGTCGCATTGGATGTCCGTCCTTATGTACTTTTAGTTTTCCAAAAATACCTGGAATAGTGGCACCTACAGGTGGGTATGCTTTATTTTTAATTTCATCAGGTAAATTGCTCGGGTTCTTTAATTTAGCAATTTTTCTAATAATATTTTCAGTGGGATCTTGTTGAATGATAATTGTATCAAGTGTTTCAATTGCTGTTGTCATTTTTCTCGTAAACTATCTTGATTAATCAAAATAATTTGTTTTGATTTATCAGCCATTATACTTGCTATCTTAGGGTTATTACGTAAGTCAATTAATGCTTGTCGTTCATATTTAATCCTTTTTTGGGTTAATTCTTTATCTTCTTGATATTATTAATAGCATTTGCCATTTTTATCCTTGTAGGTTCTTGTCTTTCATTTGGTAGTTGTTGTATTATATTTTCCAGTTGTGGTATCATAACTTCAGTAGCTGAAATTTTATATTTATATGCATATTTCAAAATTCTTTCCAATGCAATTCTTTGAAGACAATTCAATTCAATATGAGATTGATTAATATAGCTGCAATATTTGTTAATCTTAATATTGCTGTTGGTTTCTTGAGACCTTAGTTTTCTGTCCATTAAATTATCGATTTTTTTCCAATGTCTTCGTTGATATTTAATTTGCTCTCTATCTGTAATAGCATAAATTTTGATAATTTCATCTTTTATATCGTAGTCATTTTCGAGTTTAATAATATTGTTATACGCATGATATTATTTCAATACTGATTTTATCAATCCATGATCGTTTTAATCGTATCTGGGCTCGCAATTTCTTTGTTTCAGCCGTGCGCATAATTTCATTGTCTCGGTAATTAATAGCTCGATTATATATATACGTATATAATTTGGGATAACATCATTATTTTTGCATGTAGTGAGAAAATTTAGGTGTTCTACTTCATGTACCAGCTTTAGTCTTAACTTCTTGAAATGGGTCAGTATATCACGAGTTCCACGCGATAGCATTTTTTATATCGCAGCATTAATTCGTCAACTCAAATTATTTTAGTTCTTTGCTTATTTTAATCTCCAGATTTAATAATACTAATATCAGTTCAAAAAACGTTAAATTCCACGTTAATTAATGAACGTTATTACGTGGCATATTACATTAAGTTCATTAGCAGAAATTCGTAGAAGTCCTGTAATTTTTTCTTCGATGTTCTTCAGGTTTTTTTCAAGTTCGCGGAAAACCACGATATCCGGACACCCTAACCTCTTAAACGTTCAGGTGGTATCGTATTGAGGGTGAATGGCTCATTTATTTAAAATACGAAATAAAACAACACATAACTTATTTCTTGATAGAAGATGAATGATAGGGTTAAAATAATACCATTGCTACCTCATTGGTGTGCAGTCTCCTTTTGACTAGTTGCACTCCGGTATACACTCAAGCAACAACAAACTGCGTAGTCGAGGTTCCATAAAATGTACGTTCTCCGTAGGCAACAATAAAATATTTATGATAGCTAAAATCTCTAAAAAACTTCTATCGAACACTTAAAAACCCTGTTCTTAATAGAACTTGAAAGAAAATTAATCCAAAGAATAAATAAAATCCAAGTAAAAAACCTTAATTCAAACCTGAAATTCGACTGATAACGATATGTAAAACAGTCATCATCGAAGGAATCCAGATCCCGAAATTTCCGACGCGCGTTTCAGCACACTCATTCGTGGCCATTTTCAAGGAGATCATGTGTTGTACTGTTCCTTGCGTGTTAACTATAATCCAAGTTGACAGTGCTGCCATCTCCATCATCTGCGTCATCATGATGCTTATCACGTAGAACATCGCTGGCACCATCTAGTGTCAACCTGGTTTTTAAACTTTGTTTCCTTTGTCGACTAGATCTTTTTATTTGGGTTATTCGTCGTTTTTCCTGTTTTATCATATTCAACCATGTTGGCGATAATTCGATCGGGACATTTAAATTGCAATTATATGCCTCGGTCTTCTCAATTATGATGACTTCTCCTGTCAGAATTTTTTTATGTGTGTTGTGAGATGTAACTAGATTTATATTCTCCCAGTCGGGTATGGCTTCATTACTATAACAATATTGTATAAGTGAAGTTCGAATTTCACCTTTATTCCAATTATTCAAATGTTCACGTAATCTGATATCGATATTTCGTTTTGTGCTACCAATGTAAACCGTTTTGTTTTCTAGGTTCCTATTTATATTAATAATTGGTATGCTGTATATACACCAGCTTTACGTAAGATAGAATATTTTTCGTTATTTGCTTGTAATAATCTGCTATTGTCAAGTACAGTATCAGCAATAAGTAACCCTGCTTTATGGCATTCCTTTTTTAAAGGAGCGGATATAGGTGGACAATATGGTAGCTTTCCACAAAATCTGTATGCATCAGTCGTATTCAGCCTCGGTTTATTTTGGTTATTCTGAATTTGTTTGTAAAGATCGTTGATCAATCTCTCCTTATAGCCGAAGTCATTAGCCAGAGTTTTAATCCATTTCAATTCTTTTCGCCTTGCAGTATTATTAGATGAAAGTATAATTGCTCTTTTTAAGTAATATTGGAATGCTGCAGTTTTAAATTTCCATGGATGATTTGAGTTATAAGGTATTATATTTGGTACAAATGTTGTTTTTCTATATACCTCGTAGTCAATTCTTGAATAATTATTGATGATATTAATATGTCTACAAAAGGTATTTGTTTATTTTTTTATTTTTCAGTGGTAAGATTGATAGTTGTATATATGTTACTGTATATATTAACAAATTCTTCCAGATCCTCTTCAGTATGCTTCCAAAATATTAAGATATCATCAACATATCGGACAAATAGATCTGGATTTTTATTAGTAAATTTGTCGTGAAATAGTATCTTTTTCTCGATGTCCTGGAGTATAACTTCAGCAAAAAGTCCTGACAATGGTGATCCCATAGGTGCTCCTGAGATCTGTTTATATATTGTATTGTTGTATGTAAAAAAGTTGTTGTCATTAATTAGGTTTAATGCAGATACAATACTAGCTATTTGGGTACCAACTACCCAAATAGCTAGCAAATAAAAATCCAGATCTATTTGTCCGATATGTTGATGGAGATTAAAATAAGCAAAGAACTAAAATAATTTGAGTTGTCGAATTAGAATTAATGCTGCGAGATAAAAAATGCTATTGCGTGGAACTCGTGATGTACTGACCCATTTCAAGAAGTTAAAACTAAAGCTGGTACATGAAGTAGAACACCTAAATTTTCTCACTACATGCAAAAATAATGATGTTATCCCAAATTATATACGTATATATAATCGAGCGAGGGAATATGAACTTCCATTGTGCATAGCTTTTATCGATTATGAAAAAGCCTTTGATTCGGTGAAACCATCAGCAGTTACAATGGCTCTGAAAACCTGCGGTATTGAAGATGCATACATTAATATTATTAATAACATCTATGAAAATGCAAGTGCAAAGATTCGGCTGTTTGAAAATACAACACACATAAAAATTGGAAAGGGAGTGAGACAAGGTGACACCATATCTCCGAAGCTCTTTAATGCCACATTGGAGGGTGTTTTTCAGTCACTGAGCTGGGAAAACAAAGGGATAAAGATTAATGGAGATTATCTAACCCACCTTCGTTTTGCTGATGACGTAGTCATTTTTGCAACTACCCCATCAGAGCTACAGAGTATGATCCAGGAACTTGCTGACAAGAGTAAAGAAGTGGGATTAAAAATGAACTTTCAGAAGACAAAAGTGATGTTCAATGCTTTTACAAGAAATGAAGATTTATTGATTGATGGAGAAAAGCTGGAGATAACAGACACGTACGTTTATCTTGGACAGCAGATATCAAGTGAGGGTCACATTGATGAAGAAATTAATCGGCGTACAAAACTTGCCTGGAGAGCTTTTGGAAGAAACAGCATAATTTTCAAGAGCAATATGTCATTATGTCTTAAAAGAAAAGTGTTTGATCAATGCATCCTTCCAGTGCTTACGTATGGTGCAGAGACGTGGACCTTAACTAAAAGAGATATACAAAGACTGCAGACAACTCAAAGTAGCATGGAGAGGTGCATGCTTCGTGTAACCAGGAGAGATAAGAAGAGGAACTCGTGGATCCGAAAAATGACAAGAGTGGAAGACATCATGATCAGAGTTAAATCCCTGAAATGGCAATGGGCTGGACATACTGCCAGAAGGACAGATCATCGATGGACAGCCGAAATTTTAGATTGGATTCCAAGGGACAGGAAAAGACCCAGAAGAAGACCACACGGGAGATGGGTGGATGAAATTCGAAAGTATGCAGGGGTGACATGGAGGAGACTGGCACAAGACAGACCGTTGTGGAGGAAACTTGGGGAGACCTTCGTCCAGCAGTGGATTGATAATGGTTGACAATGATGATGATATAATCGAGCTATTAATTACCGAGACAATGAAATTATGCGCAAGGCTGAAACAAAGAGATTGCGAGCCCAGATACGATCAAAACGATCATGGATTGATAAAATCAGTATTGATACATATCATGCGTATAACAATATTATTAAACTCGAAAATGACTACGATATAAAAGATGAAATTATCAAAATTTATGCTATTACAGATAGAGAGCAAATTAAATATCAACGAAGACATTGGAAAAAAATCGATAATTTAATTGACAGAAAACTAAGGTCTCAAGAAACCAACAGCAATATTAAGATTAACAAATATTGCAGCTATATTAATCAATCTCATATTGAATTGAATTGTCTTCAAAGAATTGCATTGGAAAGAATTTTGAAATATGCATATAAATATAAAATTTCAGCTACTGAAGTTATGATACCACAACTGGAAAATATAATACAACAACTACCAAATGAAAGACAAGAACCTACAAGGATAAAAATGGCAAATGCTATTAATAATATCAAGAAGATAGAGAAAGAATTAACCCAAAAAAAGGATTAAATATAAACGACAAGCATTAATTGACTTACGTAATAACCCTAAGATAGCAAGTATAATGACTGATAAATCAAAACAAATTATTTTGATTAATCAAGATAGTTTATGAGAAAAAATGACAACAGCAATTGAAACACTTGATACAATTATCATTCAACAAGATCCCACTGAAAATATTATTAGAAAAATTGCTAAATTAAAGAACCCGAGCAATTTACCTGATGAAATTAAAAATAAAGCATACCCACCTGTAGGTGCCACTATTCCAGGTATTTTTGGAAAACTAAAAGTACATAAGGACGGACATCCAATGCGACCTATTGTTTCAAAGAAAGTTGCTCCAACCATTAATTTAGAACGAGCATTATTCCATTTTATTAGAAGATATTATGAAGACCACGCATACACAATTAAAAATTCAAATGATGTCGTTAGAGCTATTGAGGCCTATCGGGGACCTAGAGAAATAATGATGGTGAGCCTTGAAATTGTCTCACTTTACCCAAATACCCCTACCGTTCAAGCTATTAAGTTAATAGAAGAAAAGTTTATAGCAAATACTATACCAACTACCCAAATAGCTAGAATTGTATCTGCATTAAACCTAATTAATGACAACAACTTTTTTACACACAACAATACAATTTATAAACAGATCTCAGGAGCACCTATGGGATCACCATTGTCAGGACTTTTTGCTGAAGTTATACTCCAGGACATTGAGAAAAAGATACTTATTGACAACAAATTTACTAATAAAAATCCAGATATATTTGTCCGATATGTTGATGATATCTTAATATTTTGGAAGAATACTGAAGAGGATCTGGAAGAATTTGTTAATATATACAGCAAAATATATACAACTATCAATCTTACCACTGAAAAAGAAAATAAATAAACAAATACCTTTTTTAGACATTAATATCATCAATAATTATTCAAGAATTGACTACGAGGTATATAGAAAAACAACATATAACGAAGTGAATTTCTCCGTCATTTTTATCCGCGCCAGGATTCGAACCCGGGTCCACTCATTCCGGAATAAGTTGCTCTACCAATTAAGCTACGCGGACATTTTATTCTGATTCCTATTTGCCTTTATGTCGTGTGCGTCCTTCTGGCAGGTACGTCACATCTCCTGGTACGTTACATCATCTCCCCCTTATTTTATTTTTTTTCGAAGTGCTGCTCTTATTTTTCCTATCTCGCGGTGTGGAAATAACATCACACCATTGCGAGATTGTGAACGGTCGGGTCATCCGGATAGTTCGGGCGCCATTATAACGAAGTGAATTTCTCCGTCATTTCTGGTCTACGCCGGGATTCGAACCCGAGGCCGCTTATTCCGGAACAAGTTGCTCTACCAATTAAGCTACGCGGACATTTTATTCTGATTCCTATTTGCCTTTATGTCGTGTGCGTCCTTCTGGCAGGTACGTCACATCTCCTGGTACGTTACAAACATTTGTACCAAATATAATACCTCATAACTCAAATTATCCATGGAAATTTAAAACTGCAGCATTCCGATATTACTTAAAAAGAGCAATTATACTTTCATCTAATAATACTGCAAGACAAAAAGAATTGAAATGGATTAAAACTCTGGCTAATGACTTCGGCTATAAGGAGAGATTGATCAACGATCTTTACAAACAAATTCAGAATAACCAAAATAAACCGAGGCTGAATACGACTGATGCATACAGATTTTGTGGAAAGCTACCATATTGTCCACCTATATCCGCTCCTTTAAAAAAGGAATGCCATAAAGCAGGGTTACTTATTGCTGATACTGTACTTGACAATAGCAGACTATTACAAGCAAGTAACGAAAAATGTTCTATCTTACGTAAAGCTGGTGTATACAGCATACCAATTAGTAATATAAATAGGAACCTAGAAAAGAAAACGGTTTACAAAACGAAATATCAATATCAGATTACGTGAACATTTGAATAACTGGAATAAAGGTGAAATTCGAACTTCACTTATACAATATTGTTATAGTAATGAAGCCATACCCGACTGGGAGAATATAAATCTAGTTACTTCTCACAACACACATAAAAAGATTCTGACAGCAGAAGCCATCATATTTGAGAAAACCAAGGCATATAATTGCAATTTAAATGTCCCGATCGAATTATCGCCAACATGGTTGAATATGATAAAACAGGAAAAACAACGAACAACCCAAATAAGAAGATCTAGTCGACAAAGGAAACAAAGTTTAAAAAACAGGTTGACACTAGATGGTGCCAGCGATGTTCTACGTGATAAGCATCATGATGACGCAGATGATGGAGATGGCAGCACTGTCAACTTGGATTATAGTTAACACGCAAGGAACAGTACAACACATGATCTCCTTGAAAATGGCCACGAATGAGTGTGCTGAAACGCGCGTCGGAAATTTCGGGATCTGGATTCCTTCGATGATGACTGTTTTACATATCGTTATCAGTTGAATTTGACGTTTGAATTAAGTTTTTTACTTGGATTTTATTTATTCTTTGGATTAGTTTTCTTTCAAGTTCTATTAAGAACAGGGTTTTTATGTGTTCGATAGAAGTTTTTTAGAGGTTTTAGCTATAATAAATATTTCATTGTTGCCTACGGAGAACGTACATTTTATGGAACCTCGACTACGCAGTTTGTTGTTGCTTGAGTGTATACCGGAGTGCAACTAGTCAAAAGGAGACTGCACACCAATGAGGTAACAATGGTATTAATTTAACCCTATCATTCATCTTCTATCAAGAAATAAGTTATGTGTTGTTTTATTTTGTATTTTAAATAAATGAGCCATTCACCCTCAATACGATACCACCTGAACGTTTAAGAGGTTAAGGAGTCCGGATATCATGGTTTTCAGCGAACTTGAAAAAACGTGAAGAACAGAAGAAAAAATTACAGGACTTCTACGAATTTCTGCTAATGAACTTAATGTAATATGCCACGTAATAACGTTCATTAATTAACGTGGAATTTAACGTTTTTTGAACTGATATTAGTACTATGTTGATTTTTTTTTTAATGGAATCAGACGTCCGTATGTCTGATTGTCTTCATCTGAGTTCACACGTTAGCTACTGTGTACAAGTAGACCTATTTTTCAGCTCAAAAATATGTAGTTTTGTATATATTCACAATATAAGTCATTCCTTATTCCCACAGAACTGAATTCAGCAGATGCAAAATGAAGAACATCAAGACCCGCCCAACACCATGTTTCTGATTGTCTGCTGTTTATATTCAAGAAATGCAAATATGGATCAATGGTGAATGTAGCAACTATGATTTTTATTTATTACCAAGAAAAAAAAAAAACGAGCCGTGAACTGTGAAAGCTGAAACGGATATATATTAATGGTGAATGCAGCAACTATGATTTTTATTTATTACCAAGAAAAAAAAAAAAAAAAAAAGAGCCGTGAAAGCTGAAACGGATACTTCTCCCCCTCCCCCCCCCCGCATGCACAAAAACATTCCGATTAAGATCAAACAGCAGGAGGACGCGTCCACGCACACCCTTTGGAATGTCCTGATGGAACGGCTTCTTTTCATTTGGCACATCGCCATAAATCACCCCCTGCAGCTCACTGAACTGTCAAATTGCACCCTTCCTCCTTCACCCTAACTATAATAGAAAATGTAAAAAAAAAAAATTATCTCCAATTTTCAACAAAATTATCAAATTTACGCCATGATGTTGCAATTTACTAAAATACGTTTATCTGCTGAATTTCGCTTAAATCCATTGAAAACTTTTTAATTATAGATGATTTTTTTATTAAAACAGTAACTCAGACGTCTGAATAAAAATGTGTTTGTAATTCAAATAGAGTCCATATCATCACAGAAAAAAAATTTAAGGATCACTCTGTTTAAATAAACCATGACACCTAAAAAAAATACTTCACTTGCTTTTCCTGTAATTTTAATTACTGTTTCTTTTTTTCAATCCGATTATGCAACGGAAGATTTTTTTTTTTTTTTTTGCATCTGCTAAAGTTCCTAACGGAATTTGGTGAAATTTGAAGTAGAACTTTATTGTGATGTATCTTAACCACTGTAAAAATTTTACTGTGTTATTTTCAAAATTCGGAAAAATGGATTTCTGAAAATTTTCTCCTAGTCCTTTTGAGCTGTGGAAGTGATAAACAGGTGTTTGCTTTCTTCCCAACCAAGGGCTTCAGATCAGCGCTCCCAGCTGTCAATCAACCGTTGCAATGGTAACACCCTTTCTACTCCAGGCTCACTCTGTCCAAACAGGCACACATACTTGTCCATCATAAAAATTACCAATGCTAACTTTTGAAGTTTTAAACCGATTCAATTGGAATTTTAGAAGTGAGCTTCTGAAATCCAATTATAGTGGATGTAAAAATTTCAGCCACTTTCGTGAAAAATTCACAAAGATAGTTTTCTTATTTTTTATCATAAGTAGCGGAAGTCTCTTGAGGGGAGGGAGGGCCCTGCCATGCTCATAAACAAAAAGAAGATGAATGTGTTGTTCAGGCATACTCCTCACTGGTGGATGCCAGCTGACTTGATACATATGCAACCCCTGCAAATGCTAAATGCCTCTTCTTTCCCCATCCGTTCTCAGCAGTTGTCGGGGACGGACATCAAGCACCGCTAACTAACTACTAGTAATCATCCAATTTTATTGCACTGGAAGTAGTGTTTTTTTTTCTTCTTTTTTTCCCCCAGCCAAATTAGGATTTGGTGCACGTCCATCCGAAACACCACCGTTGCCGGCGGTTTCTTTGAGAACAGAAGAGAGGAACTTTAAAAAATGAAGGGGTAACAGTAACACGATTTCCTAAAAGGGCATTTTTTTAAGCACTAATTTCAAATTTCAAGGCTTTTCAAGACAGCATTAAAAAAAACACCGTTTTTCCAGGATATTCCAGGCCTTGAAAACGTAATCACGATTTTCCAGGACTTTCCAGGTTTTCAAGCACGCGTGCGCACCCTGTGGTTAGTAATATCTGTAATATCAAAGGAAGTGGGCGAAAATAACTTTGAATTTGAAATGAAGTGTTTAAACAAAATTCTAAGATTCTTAAGAAAAGTATCAGAACTACTGCAAATTCTATTAATATGAATAAACTGTGAAATAATATTTCTATGAGCCTGTATGGATATGCAAGACAACCAGTGAGTAAAGAATGTAATGTGGAAGCCATATTCTAGTCTCTTGTACACACCAATAATAGGCATCTGATTTTCACGAAATTGGATATGCAAGTCCAGAAAGTGAATGCTGTTGTTTTGAGGACTTGTCTTTTCTAGCAGCAATTTGTCTGGATAGATGAAGTTGGCCTGTAGTTGGAAATCTGGATAATTAAATACCAGCAGATCGTCTATATATCGGAAGACATGACCACAACTCTTGGAGGTTGAATGACAGAACCTGTGTTCATAATAGTGAAGATATAAGTTACCCAAGATACTTGAAAAAATGCTGCCCCTTGGATACCTGTGGTCTGTAAGTGAATTCTTTCTCCTGTGCAAACATAATTATTGAAGAAACAAAAGTCAATTAAGTTGCTCCAAAATTGTGGATTAATATGTAATGTTGTACCACATTGCTCAAAAAAAAAAAAAAAAAAATTGGAAGTCTCCATTAAGCCTTTTAGAGGTATCGAAGTAAATAAATTGCAAAAGTCACACGTATCAGCATAGTGGATTACATTATTTCTTTAAAAAAAAATCTAGAATCTCAGAATTGCTGGTTATGAAATAGGAGTTATCAATCTTTTTGCATATAGTTTTAAGCAATCCTTCCAATATGCTTCCATCTTTACTATTGCATTATAACAGTTTTTTGCACTTGTAATACAGTATATACCAATCTAGCCATTGCACCCCAAACATTTTCAATAATGTTCAAGTCTGGAGAATTGGGTCGCCATTTCAGAACATGGATGTTAATTGTCCAAACACCATTGTTTACAAACTCTCGACGTGTGCGATAGGGCATTGTTCTGCTGAAAGATGAAATTATCACCACCTAAAGGCCACGAATATGCTAACAGTTGTTGATATAACACTTGGATATATCGTTCAGATTTCATACTTGACGGATTCAGGACTAAATCGGTCTTCCCATTACCAGAAACACCACCCCAGAACATTAACGACGGACCACCTTGATGTCGCCTCAATATCACATCTTTTTCTTTGCGGAGATCATGCCAATAATAATGTAGGCCATCTAAATTAAAACGTTTTTCGTCAGAAAAAATAGTTGTATCCCACCTGATGTTATTCTGCATCCACTGGAGTACAGCTGCTTTCCTCATCTCTTTATGTCTTCTGGTGAGGGCGGGTCTCGCTTTCATTTTCAAGTATTTGGTGACAGGTGAGCTGTGCAGCACACGTGAAACTGACGGGAATAATTGACAGGTATGGAGCCAGCAATTTCTTTACAAGGCATTTTTTTTGGTTGCCATGGCCATGATGCGTCAAATATCTATTGACGACAGCTTGCGTTTGAAACCGGAACGCTTTGTGACGGATCCCTTGATACCTCTTTTCATTGCATTTTCTACCGCACCTTTTGACTTTTTAATTGCAACAGCAATATCACGTTAAGATTTGCCTTCACTGCGAAATTTTAATATCTTTCGAACCTCTACTGCAGTTAACTCCTTTCCACGAAGCATTCTGTTATTACACAAAATGACATACACAGTGTCTTCGAGAACACGTTCACCTACACAGACATTGCTCTTATTTGCATAACACATGCACATGATGGACGTTTATTCATTTTTCTTGGAACTTCTTTTCATGTCCTTATATTTATGGACACCTTAAAAACGTAAAAATTATTTTACTACCTTTATAAAGTTGTCTGAAGTTCCAAATCTCACGTTTGAAACTCGTGTAGTTTCGGTATTCCATGTCATGTGCATAATGCATCAGTGTGCGATTCCTGTGTACTTATCTGTAAAATACGGCTGTCCTTATAATTATGAGCAGTGTATATATGAACGACAAGTTATCATAATTTCCTCAAGTTATTATCTCAAATCAAAGAATTAAAACAGTTGTTCGTGATTACACCTATTGACAAAGCTAATGGCAATTTTGCCATTTGGGGTAAGAAGTACTACATGGAGATACTGGCTTGTGAGCTGGATAACAATGTTATCTGTAGACCCATTCTCGTTGAGAAATTGGTTATTTTGAAGAAACTTATTGCCTTGAACAAAAGACTAAAAATTAATAACATCATTACTTAACTACCATTCTTATGTCATTCCAAAATTTCACAAAAATCCTGTCTCCTATAGATATACACTATCTACTAACAAGTAATTGGACACCTGTGATAGCAAAGGAAAACAAAGTTTATTCACCTTCAATAGTTGGTGGAGCCTCCACGAGCGGCGATTACAGCTGCGGCCCTCCGGGGCAGACTCTCAACCAGGCATTGTACGACAGCTAGCGGTATTTTCTTCCACTCGGCGTTGACAGGTCAGTTCCTTCACCGATTTCGGACGGTGGGAGCACCCCTTAAGTCGACACTCCAACTCCTCCTAGAGGTGCTCGATAGGGTTAAGGTCCAGGCTCTACGCAGGCCAATCCATTCGATTAACCCCATTGTCATCATACCAAGCCATGGTGGACCTCGCAACATGACAGGTAGCATTGTCTTCCTGAAAGTAACATGGGTCCACCCCATAAAACTGCCACAATGTAGGAGGCGCATGGTCATCCAAAATGGTGCAGTAGGTCTCGGCGTTGAACCTACCAGGAATTGCGACCAAGGGTCCCGTGCCATACCAGGAAAAACACCTCCATAGCATAATTCCACTGCCGCCGAATTTCAAAGTTGGCACAATACATTCCGGCAGCAGGCGTTCTCCAAGCAGACGCCAAACCCAGACCCTGCCATCGGAACGGTAGAGTGTGAACCTTGATTCGTCGCTCCAGAGAACCTGTTTCCACTGTTTAACGGTCTACTGTTGATGTTCTTTGTACCACATTAGCCGAGCAGCCCTATTGGACTTGGTGATCAAAGGCTTGTGGGCAGCAGCATGTCCATGATAACCGAGCAGATGGGCTTCCTTACGGATGGTATTCATCGAAAGAACACTCCCGGATGCCTGTTGAAACTCCTCGTGGATGTGGCCCATCGATTTGGTGTGGTTCTTCCGAATTTCTCTGGCCAGCACCCGTCGGTCTCCAACTCCCAGTTTTGTGGGTCTGCCGGGTAGGGGCACATTTTGACAGTCACCTCTCACCTTCCACTTGTCAATCACGTAGGCCACTGTCGATTTTGGGTACTTCAACTTACTGGATATGTCACGTATGGATCAGTCATTTCTGCGATAGCCAACGATTACACCTTTCTCGAAATCAGAGAGCTCCGAACTGCGTGGCATCTTGCATGCGACTGTTGCGTTGTTGTTTCCCACATGATATTTAACGGCGACGGCCATGACGTGTATCAGGACCGCAGATATCGTCGATTGCAGGGGTGTTCAATAACTTGTTGGTAGATAGTGTATATGGTGCATGTTTTTGTTACATCACCTTTACTATTTTTTTTTTAAATATTTTTTTGCACTTTATTGAATGTTAATGAAAACTATACTTCCAATTAAATGAATTTACTCTGTCTAAAGTTGGGCTTTATACTGATACAGATTTCATGAAGGAAACATGAAGAGCACCAACTTTTGGATGACACTATCCTTTGGTTTAAGATCTGAATCTACAAAATGAAACCTCCAATGAAAACGATTTCTCTAGTAAATACGAAAAATCATGTTATAAAGTGAAATAACACCAATTACAGCAAATGATGAAGCAAGGTGTAGAGGATTTTGTAATAGTTAATTAGGAAAACATAGGTTCCATTAAGCAGAGAATAATGAATATTCAAATGTGTCTTTAAAAACTCCAAGCAAACTATGGAACAAATTTAATAAAAGCTCATTCATGCATGAAAAATAAATAACCTGCACATATACATGCAGTTCATAAATACGAAAAAAAGAATTCCAAAACACTAGCCTGGTAATGGAGTAAGGCTTTTACCTGCTGTACTAGAAAGTGTGCATTGTAATACAATTTAACTTGGGTGTCTTGCTTTTTAAACTAGAAAATCTTATTGTAAGAAGCCAAAGAAAGCTCTGTTTCAGAAATCATTCTTAGCTAATGAATCATAACATATCACATTAGGAGTTACGCTCCACCGAAGAGTAGAAGCAAACTTTTCAAACTGAGATACCGATGCAACAGTCATGCAATCTCTGAAAGAAAGGCCTCACAACAATAATGAACATCTGCTTTGATTTCTTAGTGGGTTCACAGTTTTACGATTATGCTCTTACTCCTTGGAGATGTCCCCAATTCTTCTTCAGCTTTCTCCTTTTATGCCTCATCCAAGGTCATGAACTTGAAACTAGCATTGAGAAGGC
Organism: Macrothele yani; assembly: GCA_039090855.1. Taxonomy (NCBI): domain Eukaryota; kingdom Metazoa; phylum Arthropoda; class Arachnida; order Araneae; family Macrothelidae; genus Macrothele; species Macrothele yani. The sequence continues at coordinate 87,086,076 of CM077017.1, forward strand.
CATGCATCATACTGACTGTTAATTTTGCCAAAGACCATGACGAATTTGGCAAAAGGTTCCCCGCTGTCATTAAAATTTGGGCCCAATAGCAAGAAAAGTAGCAGCAAATGTAACAAAAAATTTCATTACAACTACTTGATTTTTGTAGCACAGTCCAAACAAAACAACTATTTTATTTTTGTAGATATGTTACACTGCAATAAAAGTAACACACTACTGTAATGTCACAAACAGTAGCATGCTACTTCCCAGCACTGCAGATAAATGAGTCAGTGTATTATTTAGGAAATGTGTTTGGAAAAAAAAAACCAGTAAGCAAGTGAATTCAGCTTTGAAATTCATAGCTGCTTTAGAAAGAAGATTTCACGGTAGTGATGGGTACTTGTTAAGGTCCCAAGTGGCTGTTTATGAAGGAGCAATTGTTCCTACTTTGATGCATAGTATATATAACCTGAGTACTTCAGAAGTGAGACACAAGTAGTTTGTGGGCTGGGGAGATGCATTACTTATGGTGAGTTTGTGGCAAGACTCATTCTGATCATGTGCATAATGAAAATATGCTGCAGATGTGTAATATGCAAATAAATGATGCTAGGCATTCTGAAGTTGTTTGGCCATGTTGAAAGAGATGAAATTTTAACTCCAAGAATTTGTTCAGCCCAAGTGATAGATAGGACAGAAAGGTAGAAAAAAATTGTGGAAAGACCAAATTCAGGGATACCTGAAAAATAAAAAGATAATTACTATGAAGCACAAAAGTCTTGTGGGATGGATGTTAGTGAAGTTTGCTCAAGTTGTGCGTCATCACTGAAAATGGAGACATTTCATACATCAATATTAAGTAAAATCTATCATTATAACTAACTTTGATTTTGCAAATGATCTTTCTTTTGCAGAAATAAACTCTGATTCTTGGAGAACAGCTAGTTACATGAATGTAAATTCATACCTCTTCACTAACAGATACAAAAGCTAAGTTTCAGACATGGTTATTATTTTTTTCTTTTTCACTCCTTACTTGGGAACTCACGAAATGATACTCTAACCTAATTTTCCAAGTAAAATGAGTGATCTTACTACATAATTTTCAATTTCATTTCCTAAATTTTATCTCACTGAAGTTACCTGCTACTCCTTCTTGGTCCACTCCCAGTATAAACCCCAAAACTATTGTCATGCAGCATAATACAGCTTTAAATGATGTTTTCTGATGTAAGAAAATGTATGTCAGCACCTAAAGAGAAAAATTAGAATTTTAGTAGATATACAAGCAACTTAAATATAATAAAAGTATCAACATAATACAGTAACACTAAAATACATTTGTTTGCACAGTGATCCATGTTTTTTTTTTCTCTGGAGTGTATACAATTGTTCCTTTTGAAAAGGGATAAGTGAACAGAGAAAAAAAAACAAAATCTGTGCATAAGACAAGAACTTTTTTGTATGTGTATTTAGGTGTTCCAGCATGTGAATGTGTAAAGTTCTTTATGTTTTTGGTTGATTTGTGTAGATATTATCTTCCCATTATTTTTAAAATAAGATAGCATCACTATTTTTTATTTTATTTTTTCTCACAGAATTGTTTTGGTTGTGCTTTTCTTTTTTATCGTGATTGTGTTTTATAACATGTTTCTGTATGTATTTATAGAGTATGTGCAATATAAGTGTTTGCATAATTCAGTGAGGGCTATAATTTTAGCGCCTCATTTAAGTACATCAGGAATTATTACTTTCTGTAGTCATGTTGATGTAATTTAATTTTTGTGCTCAAATTTAAGCTACTAAAGTAACTAAAAAAAAAAAATGTGGACTTAGTTTAACACTGTGTTATTCAAAATTTCATCATGCTGTTTTTGCTGCAACATGTTTTTCAAAAATTAAGCAAATGCATTTATACAATTGTTAGGATAGTTTTCCTCCTTGTATAGCTATGGTTTCAGCTGTTTGCTTACATATTCACCAAATCTCTACAAAAATAATTCTGCAACAAAATTCACCTTTGAATTGACAAAAAGTGAATGCACAAAAATGTTGCACAACTTATTAGAAAGCCTTGTTGAACAGCATAAGAGTAGCCTCATATATATTTCTCTTTGTAATATTTTTCTTATTCCATAGCCTTTTGTAGAACATCAATCAACAGGTAAAGCCCCCCCTCCTTTTTTAAAGTAAAGTTGATTTTCTTCTAGATTTTGGCTATTCGTAATACATTATACAGCATAATAGCTTAATACATGGTTAATTGTTAAGGATATAATATGGCTATCTGTATCATTTTTTACTTCTGTTCTACATGTTTATTCAGAATTTCCAACACCTTTTTGAACATAGTTAACATATATAAGATTTACTAATTTATGATTCATTACATATCTTGTTTTGATACCTGTCCCAGATGGTACCATTCTTCACCTATCTTTGCTTCTGTTTGTTAGGCTTAACGCTGTTGTTGCTGCTAAACCCAATCTAGCATGCCTGCACAAATAACTTCTGTTGGTACTGCAATTGATGTTTTTATGATGTTTCTTTGCCTTTTTTGCTGATACAGATTGTTATCTTTGACGAGTGATAATAAACAACCACAATCCTCCAGAACTGATTGATCTTGTAAAACGATAAGAATTAAAAAAGCCCCATGAAACCACGTTAAAGATACTAAGTCTCAAAATCCGATTAAATAATGAATTTGCTTTGAGTAAAAATGCATAATCACTACTCTTTTAAGTGAATTACGATTTGCAAATTTTTGCAACTTTGACTCTCTGTAACTAACACAATACTTGGAAAAAAAAAACAAGTAGGAATTTTTACATCGATCTATAGACACACAGATGAGTATTTCGTGAAAGTTTCAGATTTTTTTATACCCTCCCCTTTTTAGATACAGAGCTTCAAATAGATCCATCTTTTAGCAAGAAGGGATTGTATAAGCCAAAATAGTTATTTGTTTCAGCTTAAAGTACTTGTCAGCTAAAAATAAGCCAAATACCATTTTGTTTTTTTGATCCCTTATAAAAAAATGTCTCCTCATATTAAATTTCAATTAATGTTTACATATTACCTTTATAGATTGACCCCTCTGCTCTTTAAAATCAGACCAGTTGGTTCCTCTGCCATTTATGGTTTTTGTACAGTTAAAAAAAGCAAAAAGGTTGTCTAGGTGCAATTTCCCCACTCCGCGACAGCCATTCGGGCTTGTAACTCTAAAATGGCAGATGTTAAAACAACAACAAGCAAACAAACAAACAAAAAAAAAAAGAGTTGAACTGTTAAAAATATGATCCTCCATTTTTTTTTTTTTTTTTAATGTACAAAATTTTTTTTTTTAATGTGTCAGTAACCACCTCTGGGCGATTTTCAGGGTGTCCACCAAATTTTGGAAATGCAATTTCATGACCATTTTTAAATTACCTCTGTGTGTACAATGTACGTGTATGTTACCGGCAATGTCTCAAATTAGGCATTGTACAGAATGCCCAGGACATCTCTAGAATGCCGAAAATGGGGTCAAAGTATGAAACACTTAACATTATAGTATGAAACACTTAACATAAATACTCCCGCAACTGACCTTTTTATGCAATGCCAAAAGGCAAATCGGCAAAGTATAAAATACTCCCGCCACTGACCTTTTTTTCAGGTGGCAAAGGCATGTGACTTTCAATTCTTGCAAAATTGAATCTGGAAATACAGGCCAAAAAAATGAAAATGGATTCTGACAAAAAAAATAAAATAATAATAATAATTCTCCAGCATCTTTGGCGGCCACTGTCCGAGTTCCTATTCCTGAAGTCAATAGGGACGGGGTGACTCGCGCAATCTGTTGGCAATTACACAGTTGAGTCACATTATTGTAACCACATCCTACTTTTGACGTCAACAGCAAGTAGCCAATGAAAGAAGGCACGTGTCGTGAGCTGGCTTGGCGGGTATATAAGGTGTGCTGTAGGCATTCTGAAAACATATTCATTGCTGTCATGGATAAAAGGAGCGATTTATCAGATTTTCAAAAAGGGATGATTATCGACTTTTGGGCCAAGGGTGGCAGTATTTCTGAAACAGCACAGTTTGTGAACTGTTCACGTGCTGCTGTGGTTAAAGGGTATCGTGATTGGAGAAATAACACCATTGTGAATATGCGATGTGGAAACTGCGGAGCTCTACATGCCATTCATATGAGAGGTGAAAGTCGGCTGCGAAGGTGTGTGAGGGCCGATTGACACGCTACAGTGAAGCAACTCCCTGGTTGAATGAACCATGGGGCTACCAGAAGCGTGTCTACAACAACAGTTCAGCGAACCCTGTTGCATATGGGGCTCTGATGCAGACGGATGGTCACTGCATCTATGCTAACGAAGGTGCATCGGAAGAAAAGGCTTACATTTGCACGGCAGTATCGGAATTGGACCTCCGCTGATTGGCAAAGGATTACCTGCTCCGATGAGTCACGTTTTCTGTTTCATCGAACAGATGGACGTTGGTGTAAAAGGCAAGAAACATCGGAGAACAAACACTCTTCAACCATTGCTGGCAAAACACAAGCTGGTAGGGGCAGCGTTATGGTCTGGGGTATGTTTTTGTGGCATTCTCTGGGTCGACTCATACCTGTGGAAGGCACTGTGGACCGAATTCGTTATGAATCCATCCTTGCAGATCACGTACACCCATACAGGCTGATTGTCTTCCTTAGGGTGAATGGGATCTTCCAGCACAAGAATGCAACGCGTCACACAGCTAGAAATGTTCGAGAGTGGTTGGAAGAGCACGATGAAGACTTCAAAGTACTTAACTGGCCCCCTAATAATTCCCTAGACTTAAACACAATTGAGCATCTGTGGGACCAACTCGATCGTGTTGTTCACTGTATGGATCCTCCATCATGCACCCTCCAGCAGCTGTCAGATGCACTGCAGTCAGCATGGCTTCACATACCTGTGAACAACTTCCAGCACCTTACTGAGTCACTCCCAGCCCATCTAGCTGCTGTCCACGCTGCACATGGCAGTTACTTTGGATATTAGCTAGTGGTCACAATAATGTGACTTGACCGTGTACTATGAGTGTGACAAAAGACAGTTTTTACTGACTTGGAACTACTCGAGAAATTTTGAACCAACTCTATGCCAGGTCACAATTCACTTTATGTTCAAAGGACTTACTCAGAGTTGAAGATGTTTGTCTTAGATCAGCTGGTATCGCTCAGTCCACAGGAAGCGGTCAAGGACTCATAAGGTGTATGTGCAAGACCAAATGCCAAAATATGAAGTGCTCTTGTGTGAAAAAGACAATCAAATGTAATTCAAAATGCCATTCTAGCTTTCCTTGTTGCAACAAGTATGTCAGTGCTAGTCTTTTTCTCTTGTTCTTTCAGTAAGGAATTTGTACACTTTGTATTTCTTACTTGATTTTCATGTCTTGAAAATAAAGGCCTTTTCATGATTCCACTTTCATAGTTTGCCTAAATAGTCCTTGTCATTTTATATAATGCCTAGGATTTATATAAAATGCCTAAGAAAAGTATATACAATATTAAAATAGCATCAATATTTCATGCTTTGCCTAAAAAAGCCACATTTTATAGATTTCCTAGGCATTCTGACCAATGCCCATTTTTCACACATTGCTGGTAACATATATACTGTGTGTGTATATATATATATATATATATATATAGCAAAAGCATATTAAGTGAAAAAACAGAAAACCCTAAAACAAAATTGAAATTCCAAAGCGCCAGAGGCTGCACGGGAGAAAGGTCAAATAACATAAAAATTCTAAACATAAAGCAAAATTTTGCTTTATTGCAATTTAGAAAGAAAAGCTTTCAGATTTTTTACAAGTAAGAGCTGTGTAGAGCAAATTTTAGCTATTCTATGAAACTGTGAGATGAGTAGATTGCGATGTATAACTTTTGAAATATTGGATGACCAGTGAGTGCAGTGAATGATATCAAATTCAAAAGAGTTTCTTTTATCAAATAAATTCCCCACACCTCTTCCCTTCTTGTCCACCCGAACCTCTAAATCGAGGTAACAAACATAAGTAGACGATCTGTTGGTTTTTTCTAGGGTAAGGTCGTCAGGATACAAATCAGTGGCGCAACGCAAAAGTCCGGAATGTTAATGACAATGATGTCATCAACATATCTTAGAGCAATCCCAGGTAAAGGATGATTGGCAACATATCTATCCTCAAAAAAATGTAGATAGAGATTAGCCAAACTGCTACAAAAGCGACTGCCCATCGGGATACCACGAGTTTGGAGGTAAAGCCCATCGCCCACGGTAACGAAATTGTTATTAATACAGAAATCCAGTAGGAAATGCCAATACTGTTCTGTAGTCCCGGGCTCGAACTTCGTATTATGTATGTTTAGGGCTACCTGCCACAGACCCTTCAATGAAATTGAGGTGAAGAGGTTTTTAAAATCTTAAGTATCCACAGATGTGACAGTCACCGAGCCAAGTGTCTCTAAGAATCAAAACCAATTTTTTAACAAGTACTAAAACTACAAAGAAAAGCTCATATACTAACAGGTATGTTTTTGATTCTGTCTCTTCTTAATAGTATGTGAATTCTGAATATTCATAACTGCTGCGTTGCGCGTCATGATCTTCAGGTTTTTTTGCAAATTTGGTTTTAAATCCTTAAGTAAATTTTTTTTTGTCTTTGACTCTGCTCTTGGGTATATATATATATATATATATATATATATTAGGTATATAAGTAAGTTTTAAGGGATTTCTGTTTGGTGTCATACTTATTACTGCTCACATGTATTTTAAGGTGGCAACATTGCGATATCACAGTACGAGACGCCAGCTGTCAGTCAGTATACGACGTTCGATTGAGGTGCGAAAACCTATTTATTTTACTCGATGGAAAATGGCAACTTTCGCCCCGACAAAACAGCATTTGTGGGAAGTGTTAGTGCATTACTTTATTGTCAAGAAAAGTGCTGCCGACAGCTATCGCTTAATTTCAGAAATCTATGGTGAACATTCCCTATCCATAAAAACATGTGAGTATTGGTTTAGATGATTCAAAAGGAACGATTTCGATGTCAGTGATAAAGAACGTTCTGGACCACCCAAAAAAATTGCTGATGCCAAATTGGAAGCTTTACTCGACAAGGATTCGTGCCAGACCCAAAAGAACTAGTAGCAGCATTAAACGTTAGTCAACCATGCATTTCACAACGCTTAGCTGCCATGGGAATGGTGCAGAAAGAAGGGAATTGGGTTCCACATGCTTTGCGGGAAATAGACCTTGAACGTCGAAAAACCATTTGCGAATTGCTGCTTCAAAGGCAAAAAAGAAAGGGATTTTTGCATCATATTATTACTGCCGACGAGAAATGGATATGGTACGATAACCCTAAACAGCAGAAAGCATGGGTGAAGCCAGGTGAACCAGGTCCTTCAACACCAAAACGCAATATCCATGGTTAAAAGGTAATGCTGTGTATCTGGTGGGACCAGAAGGGTGTGATCCACTATGAACTGCTGAAACCGTCAGAAACTATTATTGGCGATCAGTATCGAACCCAATTAATGCGTTTAAGATGAGCTCTCACGCAAAAACGGCCGGAATGGGAGAATAGACACAACAAAGTCATCTTACAGCATAACAACGCAAGACCACATGTTTCTCGACCTGTGAAAAAGTGCTTAGAAGGATCCGACTGGGAAGTTCTATCCCACCCGCCATATTCGCCAGATATTGCGCCATCGGATTACCATTTGTTTCGGTCGATGCAGTCAGCACTTTCTGGAGAACGGTTTAGTTCGTATGAAGACATCAAAAATTGGCTGGACAACTGGATCTCTTCCAAGGAACCTGAAATCTTCCTTCGAGGCATACGTTCACTGCCCGAAAGATGGGGTAAAGTTGTAGCTACAGAGGGAGCATACTTCGATTAATATTAAAATATTGTTTCTGTTCAACAACGTGTTTTGTTCACCTCAAAACTTATTTATATACCTAATATATATATTATACTAAAAAAATGCAAAACCCTAAGAGAAATTTAAAAAATATATATAAATAGTAGGAAAACAAATTCCGAGAACAAGCAAAGGAAAAACACTACAAACCCCAACCGTCCGAAGCAAACGAGCTCCGAACGAGAGAAAACAGAAGAATGCAGGGAAGCAGATCAATGGCTGATTCTCTGATGGCTTCGTAAAGGGCAAGCATGAAGAAAATCACTCACTTATCTACTGAGACCATGGAAGTGTGGGTTTCTGCTAATTTAGTTTGCTTTAAGGACAAATTAAATTTAATGTTAAATTTTAACAGATTTTAATTTTGACAGATTTAAAAGGGACCACCAACCCAAAAACAGCAAACTAAATAACATTGCCTGACCTCACACAGATAACCAAGAGAATCTCAGCAATCAACTCTAAAGAAGGATGACAAACACCCCAAAAAATGCAATCCCAGAGAAAAAATAAATGCTGATAAAGTGTAGCCATTGATCTGCTTCCCTGCATTCTTCTGTTTTCTCTCGTTTGGAGCTCGTTTGCCTAGGACGGTTGGGGTTTGTAGTGTTTTTCCTTTGCTTGTTCTCAAAAAATTATTTTTTTCTACTATTTATATATTTTTAAAAAAATTCTCTTAGGGTTTTGCATTTTTTTAGTATCGTGGTTTGCTCTTTCTTTTATGCAGCCTTGGGAGCTTTAGAATTTCAAAGTTGTTTTTCGGTTTAACTTCTAGTTGGGTTTTAAGGTATATATATATTTTATATCTATATAAGGATGCACACACTATACACTATTGACAAAAGTCACCAGCTACCCCTTTAAAAGCAAATGAACGGATCCACTGCGTTGTTAAGATGCACGGTACAAATGCAAACGGGTTAAAAACAAGCCTGCAGCTGACTGTGATCGTATCGCACTGCGAGGTTGAGTGAAAATGTTGCGGCGGGAGAGAACTGACTTTGAGAAAGGAAAGATTGTTGGGTGTTATATTAGTGGGTTGTCCACAAGAGAAACCAAGAGGCATTTAAACATGCCCAAGTCAACTGTTTTGGATGTACAGAATAAGTGGAAGACATATGGCGTGCCTGAAGCAGCAAAACGCACCGGCAGACCATAGAAAATCAGTGATAGAGGACATCAAAGCCTTTGGAGAGACATTAAAGCTATTCAGCGGAGTACTGCACAAGACCTTAGTGTACAGGTGAGTAAAAATGCTGGAACCTCAGCATGTACACGTACAATTCACAGAGAACTTCATTCCATGGGTTGCCATGGTCATTCGGCTGCTCATAATCCTTTCAGGAATTTTACTCGTCGTTTAGCATGGTGTAAAGAACATTTATTGTGGACCATAGATCAATGGAAACGAGTCCTATGGACTGATGAATCCAGATACGCAATCCATCAGTCTGATGGCCGTGTGTGGGTATGGCGGCAGCTGGGGGAACGCTATTTACCACAGTGTCCTTGCGTGTGGGTGTTTTTCATGGTATGGTCCCGGCCCATTGGTTTTCGTGGACAAACCTGTTAACCAGCAAGTCTACCTAGATATTCTGGACAATTATGCCCTACCAACTCTGTGGCAATACTATGGAACTGAGTCTTGTTGGTACCAGCAGGATAATGCACCGAGCCACAAAGCAAGGACTGTTGCGGTATGGTTTGACGATAATTCTGTATCATGTTTGGACTGGCCAGCACAGAGCCCTGATCTTAATCCCATAGAGCACCTATGGTATGAATTAGTGTCGCATAAGAAGTTTGGAACCAAGGTCTACTACTAAACAACAGTTAGCGGCAGCATTATGCACTGAATGGAAGCGCATACCCATCGCTGTGTTCCAAAAGCTTGTCGAAAGCATGTCTCGAAGGGTCAGTGCATGCATTAAGGCCAAAGGTGGACTGACACTGTACTAATGTATGTCAATAAATGCTATGTTGTGTTTCTATTCTAGGTGTCTGGTGACTTTTGTCAATATAGTGTATATACATATACAGAGAGTATGTCCTTTCTAATATATATCCCTATCCAAAGCAGTGGTACACACACACACATTTAAAGAGGACACACTCTGCCTCCTCTTTTTTTTTTTCTTTGAAAAAAGTGCCCTTCCCTGCCTTCTGCTAGTAACAAAAATCTGACAACATATTTTAAATGCAACTACAGTAATTTGAAATACACAACAATGTGCAACACAATTTCATTACACACTTTTCTTTAACCATTTATACCTGAAAAATGTCAAAACTTCATTAGCACCATAATTCAAATTGATCTTGAAATTTTGCAACATTTTGTACATATATTTCAATGATAAAATGTTTTTGAATTTTTAATCGTTCTCTTTGTGGGGAAGGACACAAGAGTCGTTTAATTACCACATGGATCATTAAATGGAAACCACATTTACATCTTATGTGGGGAGGGCATGGAGAATTAACTTTCATAGTTGCTAGGAAATGAACAATTACAAAAAATGAAAAGAAATGCACGACTCCAAAGCAAAATTCATGATTTTTTTGTGACTTTCATGATTTCCATGACCAGTAGACACCCTGATTTCTCACAGAATGAATGACCTGCATGAATTATAAAATGTATATAACTTTTAGGCTGAAACATTGAATTCAAGTAATTTTCAGCAGTTTGATCAGTAAACCATGAACATTTATCTCCAAGAGTAGAAAAATCAGCTAGTGCAATGCCTGGGACTATTGGCTTCTACGTTTGGACTCGAGCAAAATATTTCATATTAGCCCAAAACAACCATTTAAATGTTTGTTTCTCCAGGGTGTCCACAGAATTATCAAACCTGATTTCCCTAACTAAATATATAAGAAATCCCTGACCTTACACAAATAGGTTTATTTCAGTTTTTTCAATATATGTGCCATGATAATAAATAAAATTGAATTGGATAATTGAGAAACTTATATTATTTAAAAGTGTTTCTGTTTGATGTACTATAATATTTCGTTTGTTTCCATTTGACGTACTATAATATCGGCTGCTGCACTATAATATTTGGGTCCAAACAAGTTACCCCACGGACAAACTTAAATTTTAGTGGGCTTTTCTCACGAAGTTTTTCAATTGGTCACAAGTTTCCTAAATTCAAGCTTAAACTCTAATTTCTCCCTTTCTGAGCACTTCACTTCTTTTAATAGCTTTTTAGCACTAAATCCAATATCAACTTTCTCAATTGAGAGAAGATTTACTTTTTAATACATCTAAAGTTAATAGTTTTGAAACACTATCAGCTTAACTTAATTTGTCAGGCTTCAAGCTTCATGCCATCAAATTTTTCATCAGATCCAGCAAATCAGTGTGTAAGAAAGGAATTAAAGGCTTTGGGCTCTGGAACCTTCCCAAAAAAGATTCACACTCTGGAGCTATAGTCCTAAATGCAGCCAATTTGCATTTCAACAGTGGACTTTCCATGAATTCTGCAAGAAACATGTGCTGTTTGCTGGAAACTGGTGATTCTTGAACATATTTCTTGATATGATCATAGACAAGCAATGCCCTAGTCAAACAATTAACGTTTTCCAACCACCTTAACAGTGCAAAATTTCAAAGGGAAATCTTTACATCCAGTAATCATAGTATAATTTGCACTGCGAGCAGGACTATCTTTTAAAAGGCAGTACAAGTTACGCAGAAAGTGATGTATATCTCATTTCACTGCTTCAAGTCCAGTTTTCACAGTTCCATTGACCACGTGAAGACCACATACTCAAATGTCAACTAATAATTTACCATCTGGATTTTCAGTTCTAAGTTTATCTTTCAGCTTTTGAAGAAAGCTGAGATGAACGTTAGGTCCATCCATTGACACTTGTAGCATGTTATTCCAAGGGAAGAGGTGCACCTCTAATGAATTTCTCTAAAAGGTCATTAGCTGTTGCCCGTCCTAAAACCACACTACTTAAGTATCTAGTGGAAACATTTTTCAGATTGACATCCCAATAACGAACAGACTGATCCATTTATTTGCCCACGCTGAGCAATTTTGTTTAGTGATTCATCAAAACAAATTACAAAGTCAGTGCACTGCTTCAGATTGTCCATTAAACACTCTTTGAAATGTGGTGCCAATCCATGGTTTATCACATAAAATGCTTTGCTTTTGCCTAAAGTAAATTTTGAAGCTATCGCACTGTCAGGAAACATTAACTGAAATGTTTTGTTAATCTGTGTACAAGAGTTCAGAGACATTCGCTTGGCCAACACTTTCATGGCCCATATTATTTCTGACTTTGTTACATCATCATTCACTACATAAGCATTAAGGTCACTGGGCTTCACATCATCTTTCCCAACATAAGTATTTGAGTCATTAGACTTAATATTTTCTAGAAGTACTGATTCCACATTTCCTGAGCTTGTTGATGGCAAGAGTTTGTTATTACAAAGAGAGTTCTTTTTCACAGAGGAAGTGAAAGAAGCAAGACTGGGCGGAGACATTTTAGCACGGATTTTTTTCAAATGATTAGGGCCATTTCCATGGCTGGAGACTGCCCGAAGCCCCATGTTGCTAAGCTTGAAAGTTTTAGAGCACACTTTACAAAATGCTGATTCATTGTCGCCGTTCACAGCAGCTATCCAACCAGAAAACTCAGGATTTAATTGTTCGTCCAACCATAGTTCATTAAACACACAATGCTTTGACATTGCTGCAGTCTTAATTGCCTTTTAACAAGGTATAACTTATATCACAAATTTTCTTCAACTCCTTTGACCTAAAACAAAAAGAGAAATGTTAACAAGTAATGTAACACAACTTACAATAATAGGTAGGAAATACAAGGTTACATTAGTAGGAAGGGGAAGTTAGTGACTGTCTGCAACACCAAGTGCAAGTGTGTTGGGCGATGAGGGCGTCACTCCGCGACGTCGGGTTAAAACTAGTTGTAGTCTGTGATTGAAATTTTGCTGACTTTTTTTAAATATCACTGATTTTCCCTGACTTCTACTAACATTTCAGGCATTTCCACGACTTTCCAGAATGTGGACACCCTGTTCTCCAAGGCTGTGGCACTTAAGCTGGTGTATTTTGTCAGATATTTTACATGGTTTTTTGTCTTGTTTGCATTTTATATACACTGAAGAGCAATTGAATTAGAGATTCCTGTCTAGTAACGTATAGCACCACCTTTCGCCCTGATGACGGCGGCGATTCGTCTCCGCATGGACTCGACAAGACACCGGAAGCATTGGGAAGCCACACGGATTCACGACCCCTGAACAAGCTCCCACAGTTCACGAAGATTTGATGGGAGGGTGTCAGAGCCTTGAACATCTCTCTTGATGCCATCCCAGATGTGCTCGATGGGATTGAGGTCAGGTGACCTAGCTGGCCAAGGAAGCGAGGTCACGTCGGTGGAGTATTCATCCAACCATTCGGATACAATTCGGGAGTGATGGCATGGTGCATTGTCTTGTTGCAGGATGAGGTCCCCAGTGGGATGTTGACGCACAAACTGGAGCAAATGGTCCTCCAGGATATCCCAGTAACGTTCACCTGTGAGGGACGATGTCACACGTACCAGGGGCCCCATTTCAGTCCACGTAAACAGTCCTCAGACGAGAATGCCACCCCCACCAGCTTGAAGAGTACCCTGCTGGCAAGAAGGATCCATCGCTTCATGTGGTTTGCGCTGTACTCGTATCCTGCCATCCGCATGTACCAACGTGAATCTCAACTCATCAGTCCAGGCTACATTTTCCCACATGTCTAGGGTCCAGTGGCAATGTTCCCGTGCCCATGCTAATCTTTGCACCCTGTGATGTGCGGTCAGCAGTGGTGGGACGATGGCTTCTGTACCCCACAGCGAGGAGATGGTTCTCGATGGTGTGGCTGCTTACACGTTTTTGTGCACCAGCGTTAAATTGCCGAGTGATTTCTTGCAGTGTGGCCCATCTATCCGCTGTTACAATGCGAGCTAGCCGCTGATGACCCCGCTCATCCACACGCTGTTGTCCATGGCAGTTGGCCCTTGCACGGATGGTTTTACCGGATTCGATGTACTCACGGTGCACCTGTGACACAGTGGCTCGTGAAAATCCCAGTGCCTGCACGACTTCCGAGATGGCCTGCACAACTGCCGAGATGGAGCGACCCATTCGTCGGGTCCCGACAATTTGCCCATGATCAAATGCGCTTAGACCCTTCGTCTTACCTATACTGCGTCCGACTCTTACCGATTTCTGTCACATCACTCCTTATATTGTCGGATCGCTGCATACGTCATGTCGTTTCCGTTTACAGGGCCGCCCACAGCGCCACATTTGCATAACGCCAGCTGTCTCTAATTTAATTGCTCTTCAGTGTATATATACACTATATTGACAAAAGTCACCAGATATCTAGAAGAAAAACACAACATAGCATTTATTAACATGCATTAGTATGGTGTTGGTCCACTATTGGCCTTAATAATACAGTCCCTGGCCATAAGACCAGAACCATCAGAATTTTGAGGTGGAAGAGTTTTCCTCTCAGATCTTGTAAGAGCACGCCCAAGGGAAGGATAAAATCTTGGGTAGACATTTGGCAACCCGGGCATAAATTTTATAGGACGCCATTTTGTTTTGGGCATATATGCGCAGCAGGTGGTGTTGAATTTCGTATTTTTCTGTTCTTTCAACTATATCTATACGAAATACGACATGTTTTTTGGATTCCTTATAAAATTTCCTATAAAATAGGACTATTTTTACCCATCTGGGACCCTTGGCTGTGAATATTGAAGGAGAAAACATAAAAGAAAGAAAAAAACATAAAAAATAAGAACAGATAATGTATTGAAGTATCACTATTAAATTATGATATATAAAAAATCACAAATTATTCACAGTGTTAAATGGTCATTTTAAGTATTTTGCATGTTTCTGAATGTCACAAGACATGTTGCATTTGCAAAATGATGTACAAGAAACATTGTTTCTGTGGCACCTGCATCGTTTTTGTCAGAAAGCTTTTGCACGTACAGGTAAGAATGACATCTTCAGGTAGTTCACTAATGCAAGGGTCTGGTGAGAATTATGAGTCATCAGCATTGATTGTCCATCCAAAATCAGTTGGGGCTAATGGGTCGTCCATCATTAACACTGTAGAGCATGAGTATACCATGTAAAATGATCATTTCAGGTAGGGTGTAGGAGAAGTGGCCACCGGAGAACTGACCACCCGGAGAACTGGCCACAAAAATTTTAAGGGGTCATATAAAAATTGCGTTTTTGACCGCTTCATGCCCAACGATCCCCAGAGGTTGGTTATCTGAGTCATATAAAGTTTCCGTAATTTCTTCTTTTCTTAATTGCGATTATTAATGTTTTTTTAGAAAAAATGTTTATGACGTACATTTCAACAGAAGATTTCAGGGTTTTTCAACTACAAGTCTGCAAATTATCTGAGCGCATGTGCTGACTCAGGAAACTGGGGGGGGGGTTACCAAGAGTGTAAAATATAAAGCATTTCTCATCCGATCGGGAGACTTTCAGCATTTACCAGCTACGTACAACTCGACACATTTTCTGAGGGCATGTGCCTACTATGCAAACGGGGGGGGGGTGTATACCAAAAGTGCAATATATGAAGAATTTCTCGACCCATTCGAAGATGATTTTCAGCATTTACAAGCTACAACTCGACACGGTATCTGAGCGTATGTGCCTACTCTGGAAACCTGTCCGGGAGGGGTTAATACCAAAAGTGCAACATATGAAAAATTTCTCGTCCGATTGGAAGATTTTCAGCATTTATAAGCTACAACTCGGCAAATTTTCTGACGGCATGTGCCTATTCAGCATACTGGGGGGGGGGGGGGGGGGGTTACACCAAAACTGTAAAATATGAAAATTTCTTGTCCGATCCGGAGATTTTCAGCATTTACAAGCTACGTACAACTCCCAACACATTATCTAAGGGCATGTGCCTAATCTGCAAATCCTTCGGGGGTAATACCAAAACTGTAAGATATGAAGAATTACTCGTCCGATCGGGAGATTTTCAGCATTTACAAGTTACAACTCGAGATATTATCTGAGCGTATGTGCCTACTCTCTCTGGAAGCCTTGAAGGGGGGGGGTCATACCAAAAACCAAAACTGTAAAATGTGAAGAATTTCTCGTCCGATCTGAAGATTTTCAGCATTTACAAGCTACAACGCCCTGCCCCCCGACAGGTTTCCTGAGTAGGCACATGCCTTCAGATAATGTGTCGAGTTGTAGCTGCTAAATGCTGAAAATCTCCCAATCGGATGAGAAATTCTTCATATTGTACACTTTTGGTATCCCCCCACACCCCCTCACATACACAGGTTTGCTGAGTAGGCACATGCCTTCAAACAATGTGTCGAGTTGTAGCTTGTAAATGCCAAAAATTTCCCGATCGGACGAGGAATTTTTCATATTTTACACTTTTGGTATCCCCTCCCCTCGCCGACAGGTTTCCAGAGAGTGCACATGGGCTGAGAAAATTTGTCGAGTTGCAGCTTGTGAATGCTGAAGATCTCCCGATCGGAAGAGAAATGAGAAATTCTTGATATTTTACGCGTTTGTAATTGCTCCCCCCTAGTTTCCTGAGGCAGCAGATGCTCTCAGACAATTCGATGACTTGTAGCTTGTAATGGCTAAAAATCTCCCGATCGGACCAGAAATTCTTTATATTTCATATTTTAGGTTTTAAGCCCCCCCCCCCCCCGGGACAAGTTTCCTGGGTTTGCTCATACTTGCAGAGAATTTGTTTAGTTATAGTTTATAGAAAAGTATCGTAAATAAGAAAATAAGAAATTACGGACATTTTGTGTGTCAGATAAAATCTTGCGTTCTGGGGCCACGGAGCAGCCCAGAACACAATTTTTATACGGCCCCTTAAAATTTTTGTGGCCAGTTCTCCGGTGGTCAGTTCTCCGCTTAGTCTTAGCTCCGAAAATCATGGAAATGTCTAAATTTCTTACTGAAAATGAAATATTAAAAAAAAAAAAAATATGAACAATAGTTGCTCAAGTAGAGGGGAATACAGCCACACGAAATTTGTTTATGCAGAACAATTTTATGACACTGAAATTGCAATGTGTCCAGTTCTCTGGTGGCCACTTCTCCGGTGGATAGTTCTTCGTACCCGTTTCAGGTGACCTTGTAATGAAGAGCTTGTGCAAGGGAAGCCTTGTAAGTTTGGAATGCCAGCTTTGGTCATTATTTCAAATTGAAGTGCATCAAATGTCTTGCACACGAAGCCTGGTTTAAAAACCTTCACCAAGAACTCCTCGGCGAGCTTAAAGGATTGAGTACTTGGAGGATAACTCCTACCAAAGTTGTGAAGATATTTTTCTGGTTCTGCCTAGTGTGATGACTATTTGGTGCCTATCTTGCTGGTCACATCAGAACCTGTACGAACATGTGTAGCAAGAAGGACGTCTGTGGTAGCACATATCTTCTCCATGAGAGTATGAATTGGTATGATATCTAATGCCGACTTTCTCATCCATAGTTCAGAGAGTCCATTTTCATTAAGAAACTATCACAAAAACATTTGTGTCACTTGAAAGCACAACAATACACCGTAAACCTTATTTAACAGAGAAAACTAAAACTATTAACTGTAAACCTTATTAATTGAGAAAACTAAAACTATTAACTGTAATGGACAAACAGATGGCACTACTTAATAGAAAAAGAAAATGAATTTGAAAGAAATAAGAATAAACATTAAACAAAAACAGCAATACTACTACTAATAATAATAAACACAGACCTGCCAACTTTCAGAAACAGAAATCCGTAAAAAAATTTAATCAATATATTCGATGAAAATTTCAATCAATATATTCGATGAAAATTTTAATCGATATATTCGATTAAATTACTTGTCGCGCATATTGATTAAATGTACCGAACATATCGATTTAAAAACGATGTTACCCAAATGAACTATCAACTTTTATTGAAGTGACTACAGATGTTTAAATTTATCGGCACATTTATATCGATTAAAATAAATTCTATACATAATTTCTCATTACTATGCTATCATTATGATCTATAAAGTGATAAAAATTTACTTTTACAGAAGTCTGCATCTAAAGGGAAGGATGTTCTACCCTTTCAATGGGATCGTGTCCCACGCCATCATGAAACATACTAAAATATTTTCCAAAACGAACCATTTTCATGTTAGGTTTTTATCTTACGGAGACACGGACGATGAGACAGTCAAATAAAAAAAAATTAAATAAGTAAGAGTGACCGAGACATACTAACTGGTAAATTATGTTCAACTAAAAATGAAGTGAACAAACATTTTGTACGAATCGCATCCAGTTCATTATAACTTTTAACAAAGGAAGGTAATTTCGTTATTTTTTTCCCCACACAGTCAACGTTATATTTATGCTTGTCACTAGAAATATGATTTGTAATATCATTCCTTCCACCATGCGAAATGTTGAAATTGCATCGGCACATAGAGCGAAATGCATATTTTCCTTTTTTGAAGATTTCGCAATACACGAGAATTCCGCAGAATACGAATCACGGAATATTTTATACTACTTTTTTCCCCTTTTATATTGCTGCTCATAGCGAATCACTAATACTAAATTTATTACCACTCGGGGAAAAAAATGTAAGTAAAAACTGTTATAGTAGAGGGAAAAATACCGATTACAAAGTTATCCGATTCGAGCTGGTCAGCTAGGAAAGCATGAGAGCAACTGAAAGGTTCTTTCATCTAGAAACAAAGGTTTAGGTTTCAGTTACGAATGTCATCCTCTGGGGTCATCCCCTCCCTCCCCATCATTCCTCACAGGCGGATCGATGCCTTGTCTTTTACTAAATCCGATCCCTTTAGCAGCATCCGTTATACTTCCAACTGTCACTTATTTTATAGTTCTGTCTTCTCTTCCTGTCCTCCATCCTCCCTTCATCTTACCGAATAGAGCTTCTCTAGTCATTCCTTTTAAAAACAGTCTGGGCCCATCAACGTCTGAACCAACCCCTCTCCTGTAGTAAACTAACACAATGTGTTTTGCCAGAACAAAACCAACTGTCTTTTACATCAGGCGTCAGGGGAACGATACAGCCACTTCGTCGGTGACATCCTCCCCATCTCGTCCCCTGCTCCCTTTGGGGCGTAGCCACGGCATAAAACGTTTGAACCGTGATTTTAACTCCGATTTTATGTCTCTGCAAATAAAAATAAATAAAAAAAAGGCCTAACATGACAAAATGTAGAATACACATACTCTGTTTTAGAAAATGAAAATCTCTAAATATCACACAATTCGGTTTGATAGAAGTTACAAAGCCAATGGCGCTTTTTTTTTTTTTTTTTTTTTTTTTTTTTATCTGTTTGAAAAAGAAAGTCTTCCTCCCTAGATTAAACTTGTGCTGTTAAAATCCGGATATTTTAAAATTCAGAGTTGTTTACTAAAAGTCCAAAATTTCATACCTACAAAAAAGTGAGGGTTTGCAAAGGCAACAGTGTTCTCCACGATACTTTACTGTTTTCTTTACGAATCCCTTAGTATGAATTAATTGATATTTTGCGTGTTTTTGCTTCATTATAGAACATTTTTTGTGCCTGTTAATTTCTAAATTAAAAAACTGCCACACACGCGTCGTTTTATAATTAAAAATTCTATCCAAATCGGTCAATTTCCACGAAAGATATTATGCTAAAATTCTGAAACGCGAGCGAACAAATCTCGCGCATGTACTACTGCACTGTCCCTGTGAATGCTGATATAAACCATTTTCAATAGGATAGGTCCACTATGGGGGCTGAACAAGCATACCCAAACTTCATCACAATCATGCTTTGATTTTACGCAAGTCATCACGCAAAAGGGCGGAAGAATGAATCCCGCTCCTATTTCTTGACCTTACCTTTGACCATTTTCAATAGGGATTAGATGAATTAGTATGTACCCCAACATATTAATTTCATTGAATCCAGCCAAGACATTTTTATGAACGTTACCGAGCGATGAACAAAGCACGGTTGGAAAGCGAAAGCGTAGAAAACTTACTGACTAATGGACCAGCAAAATAAATCATTGCTGGAGCAGCACTGGCTCGAATGAACATTGGACTTACTTTTTTTTTTAACTTCCTCTTATAATAGCATTCTTTCGTTAGGTCAAATTTATTGCCAGAGAAGAAGTTACAAAACCATGCCCCAATGCATTTTTAATTTCACAAAACTGGCAGTTTTTGCTTAATTTCGTCATGTTGGGTATCGATCTGGGTTTAAAAATTCCACAGATTTAAAATCCGTTTGAATTTTTTTCTACGATAACTACATTCTGAGATAGCATTTCCAACTGGGAGGAATAAAGATAAAAGACACCTGCTCCAACGCGGACACACCCCACGCTGGCCTTCTGAGAAGTTGCGACTCGGGAGATGAACAATGCATTATCTGAAAAGAAAGGCGGGGGGAAACAGCAGGCACAAGAGAGGGAGAGAACCAAACCGAAGGTTAAATAAGCCCAGCTGGTTGGTGTTCTAGTGTTTAAAAAAAAGGCAAAACAATAACCTAAAACGTGGGAAAACTGCAGCAAAATGTTCCCAAATAAACACATGTAACTAAAAACTTATTCGTAACTTACATCGGCACTTTACTTTGAATGGATTAAGTTTAAAAAAAAAAGTTTTAATAGAGGGTGTAAAATCATCAGAAAAAGAAAAAAATCTCGGAGAATCGCCAAATCCGTAAAATTAACATTTTGCCAGTAAAACAAATCATATTTCCGTAAATTTTACGGGTAAACCGTAAAACCTGGCAGGTCTGTAAACAGGTACAGCAGAATATTGAAACAGAAACACCAGAAGTTGATGATCTCACGGGTGCTTCTGGGGAGGGGACATTTGCATGTACGGCTGGCTGATGGTGGAGAAAGGGCTGAATAAAAACCATAAGTTGACGGCATTACACCACAGCTGATAATGGGTGCTGGTAATGCATCCCGAAACATGTTCGGAGTGGTGTGGAGTGTGAATGGCTCATCATGAATTCAGCTTAATATGTTTTTAATAATCTTGTGTATACAGGTATCATCTGTTTTTAATCGGGTACAGAGAACTGGCCCCCGGAGAAGTGGACACCGGAGAACTGGACACATTGCAATTTCAGTGCCATAAAATTGTTCTGCATAAACAAATTCCGTGTGGCTATATTCCCCACTACTTGAGCAACTATTGTTCTTTTTTTTTTTTTTTAATATTTCATTTTCAGTAAAAAATTTAGACATTTCCATGATTTTCGGAGCTAAGACTAAGCGGAGAACTGGCCACTGGAGAAGTAGCCACCGGAGAACTGGCCACCCGGAGAACTGGCCACCCGGAGAACTGGCCACCCGGAGAACTGGCCACAAAAATTTTAAGGGGCCGTATAAAATTTGTGTTCTGGGTTGCTCCGTGGCCCCAGAACGCAAGATTGGTTATCTGACACACATAAAAATGTCCGTAATTTCGTATTTTCTTATTTACGATATTTTTCTAAAAACTATAACTAAACAAATTCTCTGCGAGTATGAGCAAACCCAGGAACTTGTCGGGGGGGGCCTTAAAATCTAAAATATGAAATATAAAGAATTTCTGGTCCGATCGGGAGATTTTCAGCCATTACAAGCTACAAGTCATCGAATTGTCTGAGGACATCTGCTGCCTCAAGAAACTAGTGGGGCAATACCAAAAGCGTAAAATATCAAGAATTTCTCATTTCTCTTCCAATCGGGAGATCTTCAGCATTCACAAGCTGCAACTCGACGAATTTTCTCAGCGCATGTGCACTCTCTGGAAACCTGTCGGGGAGGGGTAATACCAAAAGTGTAAAATATGAAAAATTCCTCGTCCGATCGGGAGATTTTTGGCATTTACAAGCTACAACTCGACACATTGTTTGAAGGCATGTGCCTACTCAGCAAACCTGTGTATGTGGGGGGGATACCAGAAGTGTACAATATGAAGAATTTCTCGTCCAATCGGGATATTTTCAGCATTTAGCAGCTACAACTTGACACATTATCTGAAGGCATGTGCCTACTCAGGGAACCTGTCGGGGGAGGGGGGATTGCAGCTTGTAAATGCTGAAAATCTTCGGATCGGACGAGAAATTCTTCATATTCAACAGTTTTGGTATTACACCCCCCCCCCCCTAGGCTTCCAGAGAGAGTAGGCACATACGCTCAGATAACATGTCGAGCTGTAACTTGTAAATGCTGAAAATCTCTCGATCGCACGAGTAATTTTTCATATCTTACAGTTTTGGTATTAACCCCCCCCCCAAAGGGTTTGCAGATTAGGCACATGCGCTAAGATAATGTGTCGAGTTGTACGTAGCTTGTAAATGCTGAAAATCTCCGGATCGGACGAGAAATTTTTCATATTTTACAGTTTCGGTGTACCCCTCTCCCCCAAGTATGCTGAGTAGGCACACGCCGTCAGAAAAACTGCCGAGTTGTAGCTTATAAATGCTGAAAATCTTCCGATCGGACGAGAAATTTTTTATATGTTACACTTTTGGTATTAACCCCCCCCCCCCCCCCCGACAGGTTTCCAGAGTAGGCACATACGTTCAGATAATGTGTCAAGTTGTAGCTTGTAAATGCTGAAAATCATCTTCGGATGGGTCGAGAAATTCTTCATATTTTACACTTTTGGTATCCCCCCCAACCCCCGTTTGCATAGTAGGCACATGCCCTCAGAAAATGTGTCGAGTTGTACGTAGCTGGTAAATGCTGAAAGTCTCCCGATCGGACGAGAAATGCTTTATATTTTACACTTTCGGTACCCCCTCCCCCAAGTTTCCTGAGTCAGCACATGCGCTCAGATAATTTGCAGACATGTAGTTTGAAAACCCTGAAATCTTCTGTTGAAATGTACATCATAAACATTTTTTCTAAAAAATTACATTAATTATCGCAATTAAGAAAAGACAAATTTACGGAAACTTTATATGACTCAGATAACCAACCTCTGGGGGTTGTGGGCATGAAGCGGTCAAAAACGAAATTTTTATACGACCCCTTAAAATTTTTGTGGCCAGTTCTCCTACACTCGTTTTTAATCACCGGTAGTTATAAATGCGAATTCACTTTGAATGGTATAAGATGTTGGTGCCTAGTCATGAACTGAGCGTAGTGTGTTTTAACAACCTTACATCATCTGTTTTTAACCATCTGCAGTCATAATGCAAATTCCCCTTATTTATTCTCTTCAACAAGTTTTAAGGCATATTTTAGCAATGATGGAAGAATTTTCCTATCTAGTGTCATAATAAGCTTCTACTATTTGCTGCCATGTTTGTTCAATGTACATTATGTGATGTAAGGAACCTTGCTATACAGAAGAATTGATATTTCCTAGATCCAGCCCAGAATCAGAACACAAGTTTCTGGTGAGTCACTGAAAAAAATGATACAAAGTAACCTTATATGACATACTTACAATTAAAATTATAACACTGAACTTACGGACTTACAGGCTGCTTACCAAATCACTGCATGGTGCTAGAATTTTTAACTGTATTGTATATATCTGATATTTGAAAATATACATTAATTTCTTTTTGTACAGTATATGTAGTTTTAACGAATCATTCATATTCAGTATCAATAACGTGAGGAACAGCAATTATAAGCAAATACAACACTGCTTTATATAATATTTCATATACCACGTAGTATTACAATTTTTTGAACACTTGTATCTCTAATACTAATATGGATTTTCTTTCGGAAATTTTCCAGTTAAAAAAACAGTTTTTTTTTTTTTTTTCTCAGCCCAGCATGTCCTTAATGACCCGACGCCACTAGAGTTAGTGCAAGAAAGCATGCTTTACTCCTGTTCAGAAGCAATGGTCGCATATATTTACACTGCTAAATTTCATTTACAGTATTTGAAAATGTAAATATGAGATTTTAATTCCAAAACATGGTGTAAATACACTCTTTGCAAAAAATAAAAATAAAAATGAAACACCCGGGAAAGTTGTTCGATCCTCATCAAACTCCTCACACAAGTACCTCAGGACCAAATACGCAAATAATTAAAAAATAATGACCAATGACAATATAGTGGCCCACCACAGCACATAGGAATCGTGCATTGAGGAGGGTATATCAAAAGCATAGCTCACAAGTAGAGACAATTGTCACAGCAGAAAGTGGTTGCGTTAATCTCCACGGACTGTGAAGTTTCCTTGACATCGGATCCATGCACAATACGCAGCTGAGCGAGTTTGAGAGAGGACACATAACTGGGCCGACTCTCAACCATTCATGGCCATGTTGGGTCATCTACAGTGTGGATATATATACTTGTAGTTGAAAAATGTATTACACACCCACAATCCATTTTCAATGCAGAGTTCAATTAATCTTTCACCAATACTCACACCAGGATCATTAAACTTACCCAGAACATTATCAGAAATCCCATTCTGAACACCTACATTGAAATCCCCTGCTATTATAAATTTCTCTTTAGCATCAAACTGGCTCAAAACAGCTTTTAGCTCATTCCAAAAATCTTCTTTCTTATCAGAGCAATCTGAATCACAAGGAGCATACACTACAACAATTATATTCTCTGAAGTTTCACTTTCAAACAAATCCAGAGAATTCTCTCACTTATGCAGCTGTAATAAATCAAGTTGTTGTTCATCTTTTCATTTAAAATCACACCTACACCAGCCTGTCCTCTCACATTATCCATCACTCCAGACAGTACACCCACCGTTCCATTCATTTCTTTTATCCCAATTTCTTTCTTTTTAGTTTCACTTACACACAGCACATCTAATCTACACTGATTTATTTCTTGAATTACCTCATTTATCTTTTCATTTATACCTCTAGTATTCCATACACCAATCTTACACTCACTCAGCCGAGATCTCTTTCTATTTCTACCGTTCTAGCCTTTTAGAAGTTCCAGGTCGATTCTGTGCTGGACCATCCTTCTCAAATGTGGTAGGTCCACCATATCCCACACTTGAGTCCTTTTTTAAAATTCTTTGAGTGTTTGTAATCAGGGAAGTACATCAGTGCGGGGGATTAGCCCACAGCTGATGGTTCCAGTTGGTCGTTCCACCTAAGGATTCTGGAACATAACCCAGTGAGTTGGGGTCTTTTCACCAATGCCACACAGAACTAGCTGGTACCTCTCCAAGATTCACAGAGGGCCTTATTGCTGTTCTGTGTGCCATTGTTGCCTGTGGAACACCCCAAGGAGGCAAACACAACAACAATTGCACATTTGGAGGCAACAGTGTCCTTTTTGATAGGTAGTAATAATCTTCGATACAGTTCCTCATGTTGCAACTACTATTTCTGCCGTTCTAGTTACTGAAGCTCCTGCAAGAGACACACCAATGATCATGCCCTTTTTGAAGTCACTGAGATCTGACATTGTCGACAATTACTCCACAACAACTGTTTTACCTGCAATTGCGGCACTGCTACATGATAGCAAACATCGTACTACACTGCTTTATATACCTCACATCATGAGTGATGTCGTCCCTGTAATTTGGCATATGGCACATTGCATGTAATCCAGTTGCAGTCAGTGTTTCCATTATTTTGATAAATCCCTGTAGTTGACATGTTAACATTTTGCAAGTTTGGCTGCATACTGCACCAGAATATTTTATTTCATAAATGCAAATTTCATAACTGAATATTCATAAAACTTACTTTCACCACAAATTTTCATAATATTCTACCAATCTGAAGCACTTTTACAGCACAGAAAGGAAAAGCCCATCATCTTGCTATGCAGGGAAGTACACCATACAGGTGCATGTATTGTGAATTTTTTCCATAGTTTTTTCTAAAAAAAAAAAAAAAAAAACCCTTTCCAGCCACCTTTATGTGCAGTTCTAGTGATATGAAGTGTTTTTATAGCCAAAAGAAATGCTTTAACTTTTAAAAAATGTGCCCTTACTAAGTGAACAATTACCTGTTGTTTTTCCATATTTCTACTTATAAAGACTTGTTTTACACACTGGAAACATTGTATCCATACTGTTGTTAAGTCTAGCTAGGAATTATGGTACACCAGCAAGACCACAGGGCTACTCACTATTAATAATCTGTCCCATCTATTCAGCAACAAAAACAATTTTGTATGGTTAGTTTAGAAAAAGTGGGGAAAGATAAAAAGAGTGCATCCTACTAATAAAATTTCTTGGATAAAGAGCCATTTTACAATTACTAGATGAATGGGAAATGCAACATACTCAAAATTTCCGAATTCAACAAGGTCACAATACACAATTGATTTTGGTTAGTAAAAACAACCAAAAAGAAAAATATGTGTTATTATATAATAGAATAATAGCTACATACTATATGCACTACTGTTTCACACGTTACATACGTTCCATGCGTTGTGTGCATATCTGCAGCAAAATCATCTTGGCATTTATATATCATATACGAGACTAGGAATATTATTACAAGTTTCAATTATTATATCATCAAGGACTCACCTTGTATCAGTATTCCAAATTAGTAAGCTTCATCCTGTATCTTGAAATAAAATATGTATCTAGCGTGTCATTACCCACATAGAATCTTCCTATTGCAAATAGGCCTAATTGAAATTTGCGACCAGGGTTTAAACTCAAATAAAACACGACTATGGATGTCATACAAAGAGAGTGTGAAAGAATTATATACAATGCAATTAAAAAACCATTTACCATCAACAGGTGTCATCAATCTTTAAAAGAAGGAATGGACATAATCAATGACAATCCAGACAGACATTAAATAAAATTTCATCAATTATTGAACAATGCCAGACAACCTCTGCAACACGCACACGACTCCAACACAAACCACCGGACATGTTTCGGCACGACTGACTTTCGGCCATTATCAACGGTATGCATCCTGGATCAATGTTCAAAGTTGTTATATATCTAGGTCACCTCGGCATCACCCCCGCTACAGTTGCTCCACGTCGACGTCTTCCGTCATCGTTACATATACGTGTATTCACGTGTGAGTCGCATCCATGCCATCTATTGGGTTAATTTCGGAATTGCTGCAGCTGTTCTTATTTCATAAGTATATGTTATTTCTTTTATTTTCCTTTTTGTTGTTATATTTCATATTATTTTCTTGTTGTATTAGATATTTCCACGGATATCGGATTAGACGTATTGCAATTGGAGCTTTGGATTTTCTCAATTGTTATAGCTTCAGACCACAAAATTTGATTATGTTTATTGTGGGAAGTTAAGATTTTACTATTTTCCCAATCGGGTATTAACTCATTTATCATACAATGTTGTATAAGTGATGTTTTTTTCTTCCTTTTTAATCCAATTACTATAGTGCTCATTCAACCTCGTTTTAAACCTTCTTTTAGTACTACCAATGTAATATTTGTCTTGCTTATTTTCCTTTGGATCTATTGTAGGAATCATGTACACACCTGCCTTATTTAGTGGATTTTTATTGTAACCACTATTTGTCAGTAATTTAGAATTATCAGTAACTATTTCAGCAATTTCAATATTGTAATCCTGGCATTCTTTTCTTATAATATTGCTTAGTGGAGGTAAATATGGGATACTTTCGTAAAATAACGTATTTCTTTGTTAAACTATTGTTGTGCTTCAGTATATCAGCTCTTCTTATTTTGTGATATAATGAATCTATCAAGCCAACAGGATATCCAAAACATTTAGCAGTGTCTTTAATCCATTTTATTTCCTCTATAAGTGCAATTTTAGTTGATTAATATGTTATAGCTCTATTTATGAATGATCTGAATGCTGAAATTTTATATCTCTATGGGTGACAGGATTCTTTAGGTATTATAGCAGGAATGTAAGTAGGTTTTTGGTATACACTGAATTCAATTTTATTTTGATACTTAAATAAAGAAATGTCAAGAAAGTATATTTATGATTGCAATAATATACTTTCAAGTGGTTATAAAGGCTTTTTTCTAATCTGATTGTTGGGGCCTTATTTTTATTAACAATGGGTCTAACTTGGTTTATCACACTTGTGGGTTTTTAGCTTGCCGAAAATGTGAGGCACAGATGCAGCAATGGGAGGGTACGCACTCTTTTTAATCAGATTAGAAAAAGATTTTATAACCACTTGAAAATATATTATTGCAATCATAAATATACAGTGAAGAATTCAACCGAAGTAATCGACAAGATTAAAGCTATTGACGGTGCCGAATATTTGATGTATAGTATGGATGTCATCTCATTGTACCCAAACACTCCCACAACAGATGCTATTAAACTAATTGAAGAAAGATTAGAAGAAGAAAAGATCGAATTTTCGAAAATTGAAAGCATTGTATGTGCACTCAAGCTCATAACCGAAAATAATTACTTCACTTACAATGATACAATTTATAAACAATTATATGGCGCACCAATGGGATCACCAATATCTGGTTTGCTTGCCGAGGTTATTATGCAAGACATAGAAAAGAAAATATTCAACAACAGATCTAGTAATAACTTACCTATACTATATTTACGATATGTTGATGATGTATTGATCTTCTGGCCGCACTCGGAAAATGATATGGAGATCTTCATAAACAACTTCAATAGTATGTACACAACTATTCAAGTAACGTATGAAAAAGAAATCGACAACAAACTTAACTTTCTTGACATTTCTTTATTTAAGTATCAAAATAAAATTGAATTCAGTGTATACCGAAAACCTACTTACATTCCTGCTATAATACCTAAAGAATCCTGTCACCCATGGAGATATAAAATTTCAGCGTTCAGATCATTCATAAATAGAGCTATAACACATTAATCAACTAAAATTGCACTTATAGAGGAAATAAAATGGATTAAAGACACTGCTAAATGTTTTGGATATCCTGTTGGCTTGATAGATTCATTATATCACAAAATAAGAAGAGCTGATATACTGAAGCACAACAATAGTTTAACAAAGAAATACATTATTTTACGAAAGTATCCCATATTTACCTCCACTAAGCAATATTATAAGAAAAGAATGCCAGGATTACAATATTGAAATTGCTGAAATAGTTACTGATAATTCTAAATTACTGACAAATAGTGGTTACAATAAAAATCCACTAAATAAGGCAGGTGTGTACATGATTCCTACAATAGATCCAAAGGAAAATAAGCAAGACAAATATTACATTGGTAGTACTAAAAGAAGGTTTAAAACGAGGTTGAATGAGCACTATAGTAATTGGATTAAAAAGGAAGAAAAAAACATCACTTATACAACATTGTATGATAAATGAGTTAATACCAGATTGGGAAAATAGTAAAATCTTAACTTCCCACAATAAACATAATCAAATTTTGTGGTCTGAAGCTATAACAATTGAGAAAATCAATAAACATAATCAATTTTGTGGTCTGAAGCTATAACAATTGAGAAGCTCCAATTGCAATACGTCTAATCCGATATCCGTGGAAATATCTAATACAACAAGAAAATAATATGAAATATAACAACAAAAAGGAAAATAAAAGAAATAACATATACTTACGAAATAAGAACAGCTGCAGCAATTCCGAAATTAACCCAATAGATGGCATGGATGCGACTCACACGTGAATACACGTATATGTAACGATGACGGAAGACGTCGACGTGGAGCAACTGTAGCGGGGGTGATGCCGAGGTGACCTAGATATATAAAAACCTTGAACATTGATCCAGGATGCATACCGTTGATAATGGCCGAAAGTCAGTCGTGCCGAAACATGTCCGGTGGTTTGTGTTGGAGTCGTGTGCGTGTTGCAGAGGTTGTCTGGCATTGTTCAATAATTGATGAAATTTTATTTAATGTCTGTTTGGATTGTCATTGATTATGTCCATTCCTTCTTTTAAAGATTGACGACACCTGTTGATGGTAAATGGTTTTTTAATTGCATTGTATATAATTCTTTCACACTCTCTTTGTATGACATCCATAGTAGTGTTTTATTTGGGTTTAAACCCTGGTCGCAAATTTCAATTAGGCCTATTTGCAATAGGAAGATTCTACCTGGGTAATGACACGCTAGATACATATTTTTTTTCAAGATACAGGATGAAGCTTACTAATTTGGAATACCGATACAAGGTGAGTCCTTGATGATATAATAATTGAAACTTGTAATAATATTCCTAGTCGTATACGATATATAAATGCCAAGATGATTTTGCTGCAGATATGCACACAAAGCATGGAACGTACATAACGTGTGAAACAGTAGTGCATATAAGTATGTAGCTATTATTCTGTCACAATACATTGTTGAAATTATACATGAGTAATAATAATACAAAAATACTTACCCAACATGTGGACTTTCAATGTACTTTCTCCCATTTTTTCAACACCAACAAATTTTGTAACAAAAACTGCAAGTACAAAAGCTCTATACTTGCTGGGAGCATAAATTTCAAGCCACTATTTACACAGTTCTTTATCCAACCAAAGATTGTTAAAAGTACATTTACCAGGAATTTCAACAACACACCCAACTTTTCTGAAGTAATAAAACACACACACACACAAAATGAACAGATGACATTCACAAATCAACAAAATAATACTAATAATGATGATGCTTGTTATAGACAGCCAAAGTGAAAGATGGGAATGAAATATTGATGTTTAGTGACCAATAATAGAGATTTAACCCTATATGTTGTAAAAGCCAATGTGGTGAAGATACTGCAGGCAGATACTGTAAATTTAAATGTTTATACACAGTAGTGATGGCAAAGTAAAACAGAAACAAAATAAATGTTTGTTTGTTTTTATACTAAGGACTTTTTAAGTGCCTTATATATGCACACTGAGAATAAGGAGTACAAGTCCTGCAGTGCTGTAGGGCAAAACAAATCACCCATGCTTCATCCAACTCATACAACTAGCCAGAAGCCTAGGCTGCTGATCACTTGGCCATCAAAGTGGCAACTCAAATTTAGTAGAAGAGATGAAGCTCTTGGAGAGTTGAATGATGTCTTCAATTGATGGAATTACATACCAAATGTGAACATGGTTTTTTTAAGCAAACATAAACTTATCTATTCATCTGAAGGAACATAAACAAGCTGTAAAGGATATAAACATAGCCAAGTCACAGCAATAGTGAAACATTAAACTATTCCAGATCATATAAACTGGGATCATGAAGAATTAATTTCTAGATTATATTACCTATTTTTATCTGATTATATGGGATTCATTTGAGATTTTCAAACATCATAGTGTAAACCAAGATTTCAAATTTCTCAGAAGCTGTATTTGAATATTAAAAGACATGGATATGATCCACTAGGTGCACACAATTTATAAGTTTCAAACTTTGCAGAGCAACTGCTAATGGTTCTTTTGCATCTTTACATTTATGCACATAATATGTTGTGCATTAGTTTTGCTCCCAAAGAAACTGGAGCTTCAGTTATGTTGATAGTGTGGGGTGATTTAACCTTTAAACCTTCACTATATATAAATAAAAAACCATCACAAAACTGCCATCATTGCCAATTTGTTGTTACACGTGAACCTCCTAACATACACATATACACATTATATAAGAGTGCTAAATAAGTTTATTGATCTTACACATCAATGTACTGAAAGAAAATTTTCAGTAGTTCAGCTATAAGACACTTATGAAGTCTTGCCAAACCAGAGTCACATTTTAGCAGTTCAGCTGCAAGTTAAACTGCTCAAAAGTAACCCTGGATTAACTAAAATTCCATGATATCTACCAGCATTGAGAACTGCTGAAAATGCACACATAACCTCATGCTTTTCATAATATTGAAGACATAAATGAAGTTACTCATTTGTTGAGATACATGATGGAAAGAAAATGGTTCCTAACCAAAAAGGAGTACTGAATTCAGCTAAAATTTCTCCAATTTCAGATACAAAAACAACTTTAAACTGCTTTCCTGGTTAACAAAAAACGGTCACGCAAAATTTTTCGCAACGGAAACTTTGCCTTTCTACATGCACTAACCTAGCAAGAAGTTTTCTGCACAAATCTAGGCATGAATTACAAAAATGCTAAAGAACCTGCTGTACAATTCCTTCCTTTACTTGCTAATACATAAATGTTACAAAAAGCACAGGAAATATAATATTTATGATGCATCACGATCAAGAAGAGAATTGGTTCTTAAATATTTCAATAAGAAGCAAAAGTCTGCTCACACAGCTTAAGGCATTTGTAAATTAACCATAACCTACTTTTTATAGATATGCCAAAAATGAATTTCTTTGGTACTCTGCTGATGTTGGTAAAGAATTATGTGCATTGAATATTTGTACTTTTTCATCTCATGCTATGCATTTTCATCTACTATTTATAGCATGTTTTTATCCTATGCTATACATTTTAAGCTCCTGTTTCACATAAATCACACACAAGCCACATTTCACACCACATTATGAAAATATTATGCAATTTATTCTTTGAACAACTTCTGACTTGATGCAAATTTAACCCCTATCTCCAATGTCTGTAATTTTCCATTTGCATTTTCAAAGTACATATTTGTCACAAACACGAAGACAAAGTGCACTTGCGCTTCACTCATAACTATTTCTTGGAAACAACTCTGCTGTTTTGCAATTGCAGAATCTATGATACTTTGAAGTAACATTAGAGGAAATTTCAAATGGCTCAATTCTACACATAGAAATTTTTATCCACTTAAAGCACTGCACCAGCTTAACTTTGTGCTATGATACTACAATTTCATTTTGCAGATTGCTATTACAAATTCATACCTTCCAAGGTAAAAATTCTAATTACTACGTCCTACTTCTTTAAGAGAGAGAGATGCAGTCTTATGCTGTCTGAAACCTCACAAGAGTGAAATAGAGGTGTGCTGATACACAGCAATGAACTTAATTGTAAATGCTGAAAATCAGATTAACATAATCCAAATACAGTATACACTATATATTGACAAAACTCACCAGACACCTAGAAGAGAAGCACAACATAGCATTTATTGACATACATTAGCATTAATGCATGTAACATAACACAGCATTTATTGACTCTCACAGCTCAAACTTGACCATAGGAACAGAACACTGTGGTAAATAGTGTTCCCCGGCTGACGCCATACCCACACACAGCCATCAGACTGATGAATCGTGTATTTGGATTCATCAGTCCATAGGACCCGTTTCCATTGATCTACAGTCCATGATAAATGTTCTTTACACCATGCTAAATGACGAGTAGCATTCCGAGTGGAAATGAAAGGCTTATGAGCAGCCACACGACCACAGTAACCCATGGAATGAAATTCTCTGCAAATGGTATGTGTACATACCGAGGTTTCAGAATTTTTTCTCACCTGTACACTGAGGTCTTGTGCAAGTACTCCGTCGATTAGCTGTAACGACTCTCCCAAGGCTTCGACGTCATATATCACTGATTTTCTTTGGTCTGCCGGTACGGTTTGCTACTTCAGGCACGCCATGTATCTTCCACTTATTCAGTACATCCAAAACAGTTGACTTGGGTATGTTTAAACGCCTGTCGGTTTCTCTTATGGACAACCCACTATTACAACACCCAACAATCTTTCCCTTCTCAAAGTCAGTTCTCTCCCGCCGCGACATTTTAACTCAACCTCACAGTCCAATATGATAGCGGTCAGCTGTAGGCTCGTTTTTATACCGTTTGCAGCTGTACCACGCATCTTAACAATGCAGCAGATCTGCCCATTTGCTTTTAAAGGGGTGTCCAGTGACTTTTGTCAATATAGTGTATGCCTGCAATCCAGACCAAATAGATCCCCTGTAACCATCAATAACAAACACAAACTTTGCTGTCGTCAGCAAATGAGTAAACTCACCAAAAAACTTCAATCACAAACATTTAAGGGCATATACTTACTAAGCAGATAAGGTGTATTGCTGTATGAACATTTGTACCTATATTTATTTAATGACAACAATACCACACCAAATATTGTAATTTATTTATGAGACATGAATAATTACCACATTGAATACTGTTGTCAGAGATCTTCCGATGTAATAGAAAGGGACCCCAACATACTTCAAACAGAGATTGTTAAAGGTGATCATTGCCACGAACACAACAGAAAGTGGGAGAACCTATGAAAGAAAGAAATTGGAAGAGAAGAAAAATGTACTATTTTCATAATTTTAAATGTAATGTTAATATAATGTCAGAAAACATGAGTATATAACAAAATTAAATGCTGCCAAAGTAAATAACATTTATCTTACAAAACAACATAATTATGAAAATAAATAAAAGCAATGATACTACTTACATATGCAGCGTAGCCCATTATTCAGCTTCTTACATTTCAGGCAAGTAGAATTTGCTCTATTATCATCTTGTCGGACGAGAGGATAGATGCTTCATCTTAATTCTTATTCAGTAATATTTTCTAGAAAATAGATAAATTGATTTAAAATTACGAACTTCAGATACTTACTGCTGCTTTTCATAGATGGTGCCACCTTCGATTTACTTCAACTATTGGATCTGTGGCAGGATCGTGAATTCACTTACGCTTGACACAACGCTAGGTAGCTGACCAGCGTGCAACAACTGCTTTCTGATGATGTCCAAGGAGATTGGATGGAAACGTTCAAAGTCGGCTTGCTGGTTGGGAAGAGTTACGTTTCACATGGTGTGTACCTGATGCATTTTTGTTAAAGCGTCTTAGCAGTAAGGTGTAGTTATTTAAGGCGTATGTGCAATTGAGCTTAGGGTGTATGGGTTGCAAAAGTTTTTGGTTGATATTATTTAATTAGTTTGTACATAGTCCTTGTTTTGTATGATGTAATGTGTCAATATTTCAATGATAGATGAAGCTTCTTTTAATAAAGTGTAGTCAGTATGTATTTTAAAGTCTTCATGGTCGTAGCGATTTGGAGGATGTGGTTTATGCAATTTTTTTTTGTGGTTCAGTGAAGACATGTTTTCTAACTTCATAAAAGATTTTGGTTGAGTTCTCAGGGTTTTCATTGAAGGGTTCTTATATACTAGTTTTAATTAAATTGTGCATGGAGTTTTTGGTTCGTGTGGTTTAATGTTCTTGACAGTTTAAAGTCAAAATGGGGTGTTTTCAGGACGTTCTTCAATTGCTTTTAGGTATGTGTCTTACGTTTTCGTAATTTGAAGGTCTTCGACGTCGTTGGTGATACGAAGGGATGGCGGATATTGAAAAAGTTCAATCAAATGCGTGACTTTTACTGTTGTACATATGTTTTTAAGTTGAGTTCATCAGGTATTAATGCATTTTAAAATTGTGTGAATTTTCGTTAATATTAATGTGCAGCCTCAAGTCATTCAGCTCAATATTACTGAATAAGAATTAAGATGAAGCATTTATCCTTTCTTCTGGCAAGATGATAATAGAGCAAATTCTATGTGCCTGAAATGTAATAACCTGAACAATGGGCTACGTTGCATATGTAAGTAGTATCATTGCTTTTATTTATTTAACTATATTGAGCATGTTGCTATCGAAGTATTTGCATCGGTTTTTGAGCAAGCTGTACATTGAACTTTGTAATTATGAAAAGAAAAATCTTAATATTTTAGTTCTATGAATATTGTTCCACTGTAGAACTAATGAATGATATTCTGAGCAATTTCATTTTCACAATTATACTGTGATTTTCTTTTACTAACCAGTGTTAGAAAACTAAAAATGTAAAGTTAATTGCTAGACTTGGGTGATGTACAAGAATATATCTGCAGTGTATATAAAAAAGTAAATCAAAATTCCCTACATATGTGCAGTCCCCTCATAGTCATTTTGGTAAGGTGTGATTTGCCAGATTCAACAGAACTCGTGATATGTAAAATGTTAATCAAAATTCAACTGTATCTTTGATGCTCTGAAGTATCTTAACATTAAATAAAAAAATAATACAGGGTGGCCAATAAAAAAATACAGGAGGAAGGTGAGTTGCAATCATATATATGTGGGATTAGTACATCATGAATTTGTCTGTATTTATGATATTTTTTGCACATCTTTAGTTAAATATTAATATCAGGATACATCACATCCTCTGAGTGTAGCACAAACATGTTGAACAAAAATTCAAAATAGTATATTTTACTATTGAATTAGCAGAATTAATTTCTAAGAAGAAAAACTCCCTCACTTTGAAAATCTAATTATCCAGCTGCTTAAATTACGAATTACTAGGACCTTCTAGAAAGTATTGTTTGAAGATTATTAATATCAGTGATGGAAAGTTGCAAAACCATTTTTGGAGCAGGTAAAATACATTTTTGGAGCAGCAAAATGCGTTTTTGGAGCAAGCAAAATGCGTTTTTGGAGCAAGCAAAATGCGTTTTTGGAGCAAGCAAAATGCATTTTTGGAGCAGATAAAATACATTTTTGGTGTAAGAAAACATTTTTTAGAGCAGGTAAAATATTAGTAGATAGAACAAACTCTTAAGCAAAAAATGTTTTGGAAATAGATGCACCCTACTCAAATTTAAAACATCTTGCAATGAAATACACACACACACACACACACACATATATGCAAACATTTTAGTTTTCAAATAGATCAAAAAAATTGTAACCATAGCAGAATTCTATTATTAATCATTTATTTTACAAAAAATGTTTAAATTTTTGCTGCTTTTTTTAATATTTAATTGCTCACTTCTATTCTTTTCTAATTTTTTAAGATAGTTGGCAATGGTTTGTTTTGCTCCTTTTAATAGTATCTGTCCACTTTTCTATTGAACATATGTCTTTTTTTTTTTTTTATGCCACATTCAATGTTCATCTCATCATTGTTTAACATTTTAGGAGGGAATCCAACTGCTGCAAATGTTCAGCTTCTTCGCATTTCAAATCACCTTGTGAACATTCAATTTCTTCTCTTTTTTGCTTGTTTTGCTGCATTTTTCCAGCACTAATCTGCTCTTGATATTTTTCTCAGGATTCTTTATAAGCTGTCAGCAGTTTTTTGGTTACATTAATTTTACTCACATCTCCATTTAATCTTTTGACATGATCTTTGTGCTTCTTGCTCTCCGCACGACGCTTACAATCATCGCGACAGGCTAAAATCGCAGCCACATGGCTTATAAAACGTGATTCAGCAAAACTTTAGATGATTTTTATAACTAGCAAAGCCATTCTTTACTATACATATCGCGATACACTTGACGATAAGTTTTATCTGACTTCGTTCTTTTTGTTGTCATAGCTGTTTCACTGCTAAGTTTCATTTCGTTTTAATCTAAATTAACCCTTTCTACTCAAATAACTTTATACCCATACTCACACAGAACTCGCATTTTTGTTTTGTTTTTTCTCCAGCAGAGGCCACAACTTAGCAGTGAAAGCTCAGCTTTAGTTCGCCAGCCCCAACATACGAGCTATAGAGGCACCATCAGCGTGGCGGCTGACACCCGACCTATTTCGCAAAAAGAAATGTCTCGCGAGCGTCAACATGCGAGCTATACGTGGACAGTGCCATCCGACACGTGCGATATTTGTCAAAAATGAAATGTCTCGCTAGCCCTGACCCACGAGCTATTGAGGCGTAATGAGCACAGATTATGACACCCGACACGCAAGCTATTCGGCGAAAAAGAAAAGTCTTGGGAGCACCAACATGCGAGCTATAGAGGTATCATTGGCATTGAGGGTGACACCGACACGGGAAACATTCGGCGAAAAAGAAATGTCTCGCAAGCCCCGACATACGAGCTATAGAGGCGTCATAGACGTGGCGGATGACACCCGACCTACTCACCGAAAAAAGAAATTCCTCGCGAGCGCCGACATCCGAGCTATAGAGGCGTAATATATCTGTAATGATGGATTCATGTGCAGATGACTGCACACGAATACATCATTACAGATATTAAATTTGTATATGGGATCTCTCTTTCTGTTATCAGAGAATGGAGTGCATCTAACACACTTTGACTATTTACAGAGTTAAGATGCTCTAACACAACCCTCTGTTGCTCTTTACTGCAGAGGTGCCAATCTCTAGCAGAACGTATCAGTAATCAACAGGGGATTTTTCAGTAATGTTTCAGTAATGGAACACAAACTTTCAGAATATTTTCATTAATGTAACACACCATTTTTTTTCAAAGTTAAAGACAATATTATAGTATTACTGTGTAACCTGTAATACTTGTATGAGATGACGACCTTCCGAGGAGCTTATCAGTAATCACCATACGAAGCCTCAGCATTAACGTGTGGAAAGAGTATTTCATGAGAAATTAATGTGTGAAATGTGTAATAACCTTATATGTTTACACTTTCCTGATAAAAAATTATGAAATTAAATTATCAATATTGTACTTACCTCATGTCATTGCTGACATAAAGACTCCCTTGTTGCTTGTTTTGTAGTGGTATATTCTTTTTCAGAAAACTTATTTTTATGACACGGCTCACCTCAGGAAAATGCTTTATTTTTCTGTACAAGAAGGGCACTTAATGTTTTGGTGTTCATTGTTGGGCAGAAGTATGTGAGGTTTTTCCTTACTATACTAAATATTCTCTCTGTAGAGGAATTGCTGTGAGGGATAGTCAATATTGCCAACATTAGTTTAGGCAATGCAGAATACTTGGGAAGGCCAGATG
Organism: Macrothele yani; assembly: GCA_039090855.1. NCBI lineage: Eukaryota > Metazoa > Arthropoda > Arachnida > Araneae > Macrothelidae > Macrothele > Macrothele yani. The sequence goes on from CM077017.1 coordinate 87,124,718, forward strand.
AATCCTTCATCTTAGATATTTTATTCCATGCCACATCTGCTCTAGGATATCCAGCTTCATCAATATCACAGTCTGGGAACATAGCATGATCACAGCTTGCTATAGGTAGGTTATGCTCCACAATGAATGTAGTTAACAGCAATTCAGCATTTATCACGCTATTTTCATTCTTTTTTGCAAAAATATTATCCAAAGGCTTTTATTGAGTCTTTCATTTTACATAACCCTCGTGTTTTTTTGACTGGATATGCCTTCGGCAATCATCTCGTCCTACATGGGCTACTGATTACTCCCATATTAGAAGGCACGCAAGGAAGCCTTTATTTCAGCATTTGTAACATTTTTCCATTTCCTAGCTCGAGATTTGGGAGAAAGATTTGGATGTTCCTGGAGAAACCTTTTTGCATATTTATTTGTTTCAGAAACGATAATTCCAAGGATGAAATTAGTAAAAAACAAGTAAAAATATGCAATAGGTGCCGCATCAGTTGCAGGAGCATGTTTGGGCCCCTGCATTTCATGATAATAAAAAGGATGCTGAGGTTGTTCATCACTTCCCTCTATTACATCCTCCCATTCGCTTTCATGACCTAAAGATTCCCTACCAAGATCTTCACTTTCGGAAAATATTGTGTGCCTGGCAGGGTGGCTAGTTTTCTAGCTTGATGTTGCTTGGCCAATATCACTCTCAGATGATTCAAAATCATCACTATCACTTGGCAAACTTTCACTCTCACTACAACAAGCCATTTCAAATAACCTTACAAAAACATTTCACGCAGTAGGAAAAATCACGTCTGCTAGTCTGAGGAACAAGCTGTCAATAAAGTCATCCTCTGCTAACACTAGTTTGGAAAACGAGGTGGATTCGTAATTCACAGAGTTTTGCGATTGTGTCTGTTTGTTTGGGAAAAAAGAAATGAATAATGTGAAGAGCTTCTAGTAATAAAACACCGCATTTCGTTCTCCCGCGCGGCGAAAGTCCGCCCCCCCAAAAAAAAAAAAAAAAAAAAAAAAAAAAAACACCCGCCGTCGCGCCGAGTTGCGCGTTATTGCCCTTGAACGGGGCTCGAAAAGTGATTTCTGATAGTACGACGTTTTATAGTTCACCTACAAGACCAAGTGAACAGCCCTGCCTCAACTGCAGTAGGAAAAGTTTTGGCTAAAGTAGCCTTTCTCCCGTCACACGGAGAAAGCGCGTGGGAAGCCCGATAGCAAGCACAAACTATTTCATGATACGACTCTTACGGCATATTCGATAATATCGCTGTTTGACGATATGATTCATGGAGATTCCATTCCAAAACGATATGATTGATAAATAATAGGATCATTGGCACTGATATCTGCCGTCTGATTCGGAAAATATTCGGATCAAAATCGAACGCCGACGAATCGGCCGCGTCGCACTAAAAGGGTTAACAAAAAAGGATACAAAATTGAGATTCTCCAAAACGCACTGAAATCCGTAATTCTTCCAACCTATCCGTAATTCCGTAATCTGACAGTCGAAACCGTAATAATTACGGACAATCCGTAATAGTTGGCACCTCTGTTACTGTAATAGCTGACAAGTATTGAAAGAACTCTCATCAAATTGTTGCTTGTTGACTCATCTATATTAAGAGAAAAAAAGTGGATTTCGTTTTTCCTAAAGTTTCTGACAGCAAAGTGTCTGCCAAGCCATATCTGATTTTCATTTAATGCTGAGGTCCGATCCATTGAGAGTAAAGAAAGTGCTTTTGGGTCCCGTGCTAATTCTTTAGCCAAGTCAGTAAGATGGGGAGCAATAGAAAATGGAAGGTTGTGCTCAGCCATGAACCCTAGCACTGTTGCCTGGCCATTCAAAATGTGAGCTGACACTGGAACAGTTGGCTGGGTCTCTGAATTAATTGAAGTTGGCTGTTGATTTGAAAAGTGCATTTCAAATCATAATTCTCTCTTCTAATTTCCATAAATCTTAAGTGCTTGCCACTATTCAAGTGGCTCAATAGTGAATTCCATCCTCTTCCACCATAATATATTTGGTCCTTGCATAAACTGCAGATGGCTTTACCTGAAATGTCAATTTTCTGGATGAGGTCAGATAATAAGACAGTCACTTCCCATTTTTTTAAAATTCAATTTAACTTTCTTCTCCAACCACTCCCATCAAAATTTATTTTTGACATTCTTGTCGATTTCACGAACTTCAATCTCATTAGATTTGTCAAGGATCAGCATTGCGAAAAAACGAAGATTTCTCGAAAGCACGTGATGCAGTGTCCTCAGCGACAGAGAAATAAATGCACAGCTAACTTGTACTAATTGGTAAATCAACATTGGATTTGCTGACACCACACTGTGACTGACTAAAAAAGAAATCTCCACTTTATTATGGAGTGAACATGCATGCCTTCCATAACACCAATGCAGCAACAATAATAGTATCCGGATCCGAAAATATTTCTTCGCGTCTAATCTCGAGAGTGGAATGGCGCCGAATGGGAGACAGATGAGCATGTGCAATTGGCGGTCACATGCCAGACTGCTAGAGTAACATTTCTCCTCCCAGAAAGCACTGCGCGAAGCACGCCGAGAGCGAGTGGATCGCACGACGATCGGCGATGACCTACCAGCGTCGGGGTGGCCTTGATTTGACTTCAGCATATCTGACTGCATGAAAACTAATCCGGAAAGTTGCTGCTGTTAAAGTGCCTTCCCTCCTGGAGAAAAACAAGTTAAAAAAAAAAAAAGAAGTACAGCGATTACCAAAAACAAATTCATAAAAATATATTCACTGAATAATTCGCGGAAAAATCACGTCTGCATTTTTTACCATAAACAAAGGCAACAGTCATTTTTATGGAATGAAAATATTTGATAAGATGTGATTGAGAATACTAGTATGTCTTCAAATTCTGATGATTGGGATGCATACCTGCCAACATTGGCAAGAGCCTGTCAGTAGTAACCAGTATTATTGCACCACATACATAAATGCTTTTTTACGAAACTATGCATGCCCTTGTGAAAAAGAAATATGTGCCACAACAAAACGTTAACAACGAACAAGGACGCTAACAAAACTAACATGTGCAAAACACAAAGTTGATTCCCCTGGTGAGGGCATGATAGGTAATATTGCAAGATTTATGTTCAAAACTTCCACCAGTAAAAAACAGTCAGATGCGATCCAAATTCCACAATGCTTGACAGACGGGGAAATCCAAGCAAGTGAACCTGCAGTGCATGAACTTCCACTTACCATATTGATCATATTGCCTCTAAAATAATAGTTTATGTCAAGATGAGACTAAAAAGAGAAAAAAAAAAACCTGAACATTTTAACTGGGTGAAAAATCAAAACACGCAGCAAGAATGAGGACTACTGTCAGTTTGTCTCCTCTGCAGCTGCACAGCATCCATTGCTTAATTTTTTCTTTCTGCTGATGTCTTTCTCTCCCTATTTCTTCATTGAAGCTTTTCTTTCTTTTCCTTTTTATGCTCTCCGATAACAATAACTTCATCCATCATGCTGAAAGAACTTTCAGCCTGAGGACCATGAGTGCATGATATCAAAGCTTTAACTATTTTAGATAAATTGGTGTAACTTTGAGAATATTAATACTTTTGAACACCATGCATCAATTTTTACAAATTTTTCAACTTTGTCACTTCCCATTTTTGGGAATTTCCCCTCCCTTATCAAGCTTAAATGTAAAAACTTAGGGGATGGGGGATATTTAACAATGCAGGAGAGTGGGAACATTGCGGAGGTTGGGGGTGGATGCGATTATGGGAGAAATCTTTGCACCATCCAACTTCCAGTTTTGGAAATTTCCCCCTCTATTTTCAAGCTGAAATACAAATACTTATGCAGTAAAATGTTACTTAACAATAACACTGGGCAGAGGCAACATCGCGAGAAAAAAGGAATTACGATTGTGGAAATAATCTGAACTCTGTTGACCTTCCGTTTCCAAAAGTTGCGTAAAGATGGAATTATGTCCTCCAATGAACATCCACCAGTCACCCCCTTCCCAAATTTATGTTCAACTGTGGATTAGTCTCGTGAATGACGAAAATAATAACAAAAAAAAAATGGAATTCATTCCTCGAATTTGCACTTCGCAAATTGTTGCCTACAGTTTCAAGCTGAAATACAAACATTTATGCAATAAAATGCTATTTAACAAGAATACTTGACACAAAGGCAATATCAGAAGAAGAAAAAAATTAGGATTATGGTAATTTTTTTACTCTGTTTAACTACCGTTTTCGGAAGTTTTGAAACAGGAAATACCGCCTCCAAAATTCATTTGTGTAATTGAATACAGTAAATTTGTCACTAAATTTACTGTATTCAATTCCTCAGATGGATCACAAAAATTATCCATTACCGTTTTGCATGGTTTAGGTTGAACATTACCAAATAATTTAGAAATACATGTAATGCATAATGACTGACCTGTCAAAAGATCCACTGAAATATTTTTTGGTTTATTTATATGCTCATAAAGAATTTCCCTTAGGCCCTTTTTGATTGGTTTTGTATGTATTTTCATAGGGTCGCAACATTTTCTTCCAAATATGTGGTGATATTTTAAAAGATATTTATGTTGATGATATTTACAAATAGTTTCAATATCACTAGACACCCTTAATTTTAATACATTTTGTTTATCCTGAGGTAAATCACTTACACTACATAATTCCTTAGTCACAGATCCATAATCACATTTATGGCATTCTTCACTGACATATACAGTACACCAACAGAACATTCCATTTTGATTTGACACAAATACACTTATCAGGTCATCACAAAGTCACATTTGAACTACTCATCAGTCAAAAAGGAAACATCAAACTCAGACAAGAATGAGGGTGGTGCTATATATAGCTGCATTAAATGTACAGGACTTAATAGGAATTGAACAGGCTGCTACAAAACAATGACTCAGATATGTAGTGACAGGAATTATGTTGCCTCCATCAAAAAATATGAATACATAAAAAAAACTAAATTATATTACATTCATATTATTGTCCTTATAACTACATGCATATGTAAAATTGATGTTTGTAAACAATGCACTCATAATCAGGCAAATTTATTTGGCTAACCTTCCAAAAGTGGCCCGCTCCAATAGATGGCGCCACGGTAGTACTTCCCCTCTCCTCCTTTCACGTTAAATGCGTTATAGCTACTTACATCACTTTGTTCTCTAGGTACGTGGTTTTTTTATGCTCACATTCCTATGGATATAGTACGGCTTGGTGGTGATGGAATCATCATCGAAGTGGACGAAGCCAAAGTGGGAAAACGAAAGTACAACTGTGGTCATCTCGTTGAGGGCACCTGGATTCTTGGCATCTTTGAAATCACGTTGAGCCAGGAACAACCATTATGACGGACCAGTGGGCATATTATGGAATATTTATTCCGACGGAATTGCCATCTTTCCTCAGAACATTGCTTTGAAGTCCTGCTTCGTGCGATCAGGAACTTCTTCTCTGGCGGATAAAACTTTTCTTGCTTTTATTCTGCTAGGTAGAGTTTCATATTCATGAGGAAAACTTATTCTTCCGTCATAATAAATATTTCACACATATGCCACAATGTACATTTATAAAGGTCCATATTATCTTTAATCCATATTATTCACTTCCTTTGCCACTTTCACAACGTAGCGCAACGCTTTACGATGTAGCGATGACATGTCGCCATTTATCATCGCTTCAGAAAACTATTTCTGGGCCACATTTAGAAGGTTTACCATTTATTTTGCTGATTGTCTTATTGTGTTTTTTTAATATTTCCTTATTTCAATGAATAATAAAATGTTACTGTATTATTTATAATTTTTCTTGTACATATTTAAGATGATTTAAAAGCAACCCTAGCTCACAAGTTCACAAATAAAAATGGTTATATTTTTCCGTTATTTTGATATAGCACAGCCTTAAAACTACTTATGTCTACAAGTTTAGATTTTCACTGCAGGTTTATCCCTGAAGACCACATTGCTGTGCAAAAATATTAGAATTTCAGAAGCTGTCCCTTTTGAGATATTAGGCCTAAAAAAGTGACCATTTTAAGGTTCGGGCTGGAGGTCCATAGAAAAAAAAGGAAGAGAGTCTCAGGTTTCAAACTTTGTGAATTAATAGTCCAACTAGATAGATGTAAACATACGAAGTCTGAAGTATGAGACTTTTCCATTCTTAAAAAAAATTATGCTTGAAATTAGAAATTTGAGCAAACTTATTAAACATTTTGTGAGGGTAATTTCATGTATTTGCACAAGAGATAGCTAAAGCATAGTTACTCAAAAATGTAGAAAATTTCATGTAGAAAAGAAAGATCTTTATTTGAATATGATAGCTCTAGCAGTAAAGCAGTTATTAAATTTTAAGTAAACGACAATTTTGGTCAAAAATGCAACGCTGAGCCGAACAAAAATGGCCACCAGAAAAAAACTAAGATTTGTAAAAAGATAATTTTTGCTATTTGAAGTGTCAATATATTGGGAATATTGTATGCAAAATATCAAAAACATTTAAAAATGTCAAGCAACATTCACTGGTTGATTTGACATGGAATGACCCCTTTACTAGGATGGCACCTTCCCCATTTTCACTTAACAAAGTCAAACTTTTGATCTATTTTTTTTTTTTTTCGTATTTTCTCCAAGCACCTATAAAAACACACACACACACACACACACAAAAACATTAGTATCCCTCAAAAATATTAAGCATGTTTATAGACAGTCTTCTTAGCCCTTCAATAACCAAACAGTCTCAGGATAGAAAAAACACAAGAGGCCAATGGAGACCTACATACAGGAAAGAAGAAAGGTACAGCTACCACAAGAAATGGAAGAAACACCAACCAAAGAGGAAAGACTCCAGGTCAAAAAAAAAAAAAAAAAACGTAACAAGGAGAAAGGGCCTTGAAGAGGCAGCTTAACATTGTACTTGGGACTAAAGGTTGAAACTTAGCAGTTTTTAAAGACATCAGGCCTGAATTGCTGCAACTTGCCTAAAAAATTATACTGAAAATCATAAAAATTTACATATATAGTTCAGAAAACATTCATATACCCATTTTTAGGGACTTTAGGGACCTACGATTAAAAAACAAGACTTTTAGGGACTTCAGGGACCAAGTGTGAGCCCTGAAGAAGTCATGATGAGAGGTTACTAAGTCACTTCCAGATGGTGGCATATCTGAAAGTGACATCTGCATCAGGGTTTACATGATGAGTGATGACATAGCAAACAAGTCCTTTACATTACTTGCACTCTGCTCCTGTTCTCCCACACCCACGATGATTGGACAGTAATTCTCTTTCAGCTAGTAGAATTTAGACCCTACTAGCCACAGTGGTCTGCAGCAAATTAAACACTTCCACAAAGGTTGGTTGGATCAGCACAAGAAAAACAGACTTCAGATCATGCACAATATATTAGTTTCCAAGGATATCTCACAGGTATTGTAACATTGGCACATGTCATGCTGAGCAATAGAATGTGGTACAGAGACCATACAGTGAAGAATTTTTGACAAAAGAAAAAACACAAAAGTAAAAGAAAACAATATCCTTATGTGAGAGGTTTATTAGAGTGCTTTTCACACAAACATTTTCAGTGCATGGATATCTGTGGCAGCATCTATAATTATAGACACTAATTATATGGCGTTTACTTTTAGCATTTCTCTTTTATGCTAATAACTAAAGTGGTTGAAGATTAATGTTTTGGATTATGGTTACAACACACACCTATACTGTTTTCCATCTTACTTTTAAAGCAGATGTTTAAAATAAAATAGAAAAGAAGGTTCAGATCACTGAACTGTTGTGTACAAATATGAAACAATGAATTAAGATTGTCCATAAAATTTTCAGGTAGGAAAATATGTTACTAAATCATATTTATTTTGTACAAATCTTGAAAATATTCATAATCTGAGATTGTACGATCAGTTATGTGGTATAAAAATACAAATATCTTGAAAGCAACATAGTATTTTCATAAAGTTAATTGGTTCAAGTGTTTTCTAGGAATTAAAAAACTTTACCAGTCCAGATTATACAACATGTTCCATCATATTTTTCATAATAACTACAATCCAGTAGAAAAGAATTTATAAGATGTTCTTCTCACAATCACTTCAGTTTCAAGGTTTTTTCTGTCTTATGACTCCTTCCATAGCTGTTTCCTTTGCAGAGATGTAAGGTCAAAAACAGGCTCATAATTAAAAAATGTTTGAGCATCTCCATTACAAACGGAATATTTCAGTCTTTGTCACATGTTCCGTTCCAAACTCATTAAACTTCAAATGTTATCATATGCATTTCTGCTGGGTTTCACCAGCCTTCATCAGTAGAACTTCTCATTAAAGTGATGTGAAATCACCCTCGTTATGCTGAGTATTGATCATAGATGTTCACATGGTGTAGTCAATTTTGTGTTACATTTTTATTGGTTGTCTCCACGTGTCATAATTCATTATGTGTCTGGGTATTCATTTTATTAGCATTGTGATCTGTCATTAGAGGTCCAGAAAATTTCCTGAATTTCAATGGTCAAGCTGATGTTAAACTGAGACTAACTGATGAGCATGTTTTTCTTTTACTTTCATGATCATTATGTTTCTCTTTTTCTTCTTTTTATTAGGCTACACAAGGTTTGTGAGAGATTAATGGGAGTCTGGTTGGCCACAGGTTCTTTCTATACAGATTGATTCTGCAACAACGATTTCATATTTTTTCTTGTGCTCAGAAATGACATTTGTTTCTTCCCAAATAGGTTAAAAATCAAGGCAGTATTGAATCATTGAAGTTCTCTGTCTTTTGTCATTCTAATCCTTTAGGTGTTCTTGAAGTCTTGTTTTAAGATTCCTCTTAGTGCTTCCTACATAATATTTGATGTTCTTGTTTTGTGAAACCCTTCTATATAGTACAAGGATTACTTAACACCATGAAAAAAAAAAAAAAAAACCCTCCGTAAAACAAAGGATCTATTTCTTGCCAATATAGTAACAAAAATCCAACATGAAATCTCATATCAGCGAAAACAATAATCAATATTACAAAGAGCAGGCATATATCAAATACCTCTGAACCCTTTCCATCTCAATTCAGGCAGGTATGACCAACATGTATCAGTTGATTACCTCCAATTTTTTTGAAAAAATTATGGTAGCTACTCCTAATAGAGATAAAGTACTGCAAAAGGATTTTTTACAGAAAATTTTTTTTTGGCCGAGCTACAGCATTTTGAAAATAAGCAAAAAATACAGCCGTGGAAAAAATCATGTGAAACACCAAGTTTTTAAATGTACACTGCTTCTGAACTATTGGGTTGTCGGAAAAGTCATGATGTATTTTAGCCATGTTTTGCAAAGGTCATTGATAGAAAGAACGAAGATCAATCAATGATATAATGCCCGTTTTGTTCAATAACCTTTTGCCATCTTTCAGTGAGCTGCAGAATGCCTCGTTCATAGAAGGACCTGTCTTTCGTGGCGAAAAACTATACAAGGTGCTGATTTACAGCCTCATCTGAATTGAACGCTATGCCATGCAAGGACTGTTGAAGAGAGTGAAACAAGTGTAAGTCTGATGGCGCAAGGTCAGGCGAGTATGATGGGTGTGGCAACACATCCCACCCAAGCTGCAATAATTTTTGGCGGGTGATCAAACTTGCGTGTGGTCTCACGTTGTCGTGATGGAACACAACACCTTTACCATGAACGAGCTCTGGACGTTTCTGGATGATAGATTTGTTCAAACTGTCCAATTGCCGACAGTACACATTCGAATTGATTGTTTGGTTCTGTGGTAGGAGCTTGAAAAACACGACACCTTTAAAATCCCACTACACTGAGACCAGAACCTTCTGCTGATGAATGACTGGTTTGGATGTTGTTTGAGGCAAAGCAGCACATCGGGACCAAGACCATTTGTGCAGCACATTGTTGTACACAATCCACTTTTCGTCACCAGTTATCAGTCACTTCAAACAAGGATCGTTTTCCTCACGCTTAATGAGCATATTGCAGATGTTCACACGCACTGTCAATTGAGCTTCTTTGAGTTCATGAGGAACCCACATATCGAGCTTGCTTACGTATCTCAGCTTCTTCAGGTGGCCGTGAACGCTTGAATGATGGATGTGCAATGTGTCTGCAATCTCTCATGTCGTGTAGTTTGACTCGATAAATGCCTTGATTTGGTCGTCATCAACCTCGGTTGGCCTCCCGGACCGAGCAGCATCGTTGAGGTCAAAATCACCAGCACGGAATTTTGCGAACCACCGCTGGCACTGACGTTCTTGTAGAGCATTATCACTGTACACTTTACGCAACTTTTCACAAGCTTGACGTGCGTTCTTCCCTTTATGGAAGTAAAACAGTAAAATATGGCGAAAATGCACAGTTTGGTCTTTCATCTTCAACTTGATGTCAAATCAACCAAATCACTCATTATTTCTTTTAGACTGCAGCTAGAACTGGCACCTGTCGAATGCCATAGCGATAACAGAGCTGCCTGCGCATGCCTCTAGTACTTCCAAAACCGCCCAACCGCCATCAGGTGCCAAAATATGTCATGACTTTTCCGACAACCCAATATAACAGGTAGAGACTTGAATTTTTTTTTTGTTCTATTTTGGAACTGTTGAATTTGCCTTTCTTCAATTTTACATCAATTGATCAAAGAATGTTGCCAAATGGCAAATATATATATATATATATATATATATATATATATTCTATTTAGAAGAGAACTAAGCAAAAAAATATATATATTTTTGACTCACCCCAAGTACAACATAGAAAAGGTTATGTATCTACCGGTGTGAGTAAAAGGAGAAAAGATAAAAAAATAAAATAAAACAACTGAATGTAGAAAGTGTCGAGAATACTGAGCCTTGGCTTTATCAAGGACCAGCAAAAACTCTGCATTTTCTCACTTCCACAAAGACCTAGTTGGAAATGGGTTTCTGCAAGGCCATAGATGCAAGTAACATGCCCACCAAAAATTGTTTTAAAAAATATATATGTCATGACCTCCGCAGAGTTGTATGACCTAGCACTAGTTAACAATTTCGCTTGCATCCATAACCTTCCTGGCCCGACCCATGCTCTTCATCTGTTACTATTAAACAGAGAGAAGAAGATTAAAGAGAACTCAAGCTGTGAGAGTGCCATAATAATTAGAAATAATTTTCAGCTATAACGAAATGCCAAGTTCGCCTGAGAGAGAATTTAAACCCGAAAAGCAATGCAAAAGAAATCCAAACCTCTACATTGCAATCAAAAAAGGAAATATTAATTTTTTTAAAAATCAGATTTTTGAAAGAAAACTTGATCCTAAAACCCCCTACTCTACAACTTCTGACAACACAAAAACGAGAATATCTATTCCTGTTCTTTAAGGAATATAAATTCATTAAAAATCACCCCACCTGCTCAGATAACTACCTTTACACATTTAGATATATTGATGATCTGCTGTGTATCAATAATTCAGAAGTTATAGAGAGTGATTTTGATAATATCTATCCTAGCTCTCTTAACTTATGTAAAACCAACCACAGTAATCAGGAACTTGAGTTCCTAGACTTAAGCATTAAGCTCAACAGAGGTAACCCATCTATTAGCCTCTTTGATAAAAGAGTTAATTTTCCTTTCAGAGTAATTAAATATCTACACTGGAATAATAACATATCAACCAAAGTAATTGAGAATGTACTAATTTCTCAGGTCCTAAGAATTTCAAGAATTTGCAGCAACAATTTGGACTTCAATTACCACATTAATATACTATTAGATAGTTTTCTAGAGAACGAAATTCCTTCTTCTTTCATCAAAAGAACTTTAAGAAAAATTATTCTGAATAATAGAGTAAGGTTGGCAGATCTGCTTTAATTTTCTACACAGTTAATAATATGATTCTGACCAATCAAAGCCGTAAGGAAGTTGGCTAGAGGATGCCTATTAACTACTAAAAGGAACCTTAGTGCTATGGATATGAAGGTCCTATTAAAACAAAAAATTAAATAATATAGACAAAATCACAAAAAAGCTTAAATATCTGTTTATAAAAGAAAATAAAAACAAATAAAAAAATAAAAAAGAAAACTAGTTATTCATCACTAGGATAGCTATACTAAAAATAGTAAAACTAACATTAAAATTAATAAGATTCTGAATAATCTATAGAAGCTCACTAAGGTGATTTAATACATGCAAAGATTATTAAATTACACCACTTGTGTATTTTATAATATTTCTCATGTATTCTGGAGAGTTAATTCTACTCTTTCTGATCATACAGATCCACAGTCTTAAGTATATATACATTTTTTCTCTGGTTAAAATCTCCGCGAGTTGGTTTCTTTCAGTATGAGGAGGCCATCAGCCCCACCCACACTGCCCCCAGCGACTAGGGAGTGGCAGAAGTGTTAGGACGCTTGGGGAAGAGGTCAGCCATGTTTTTTTCTTGTGTGGAGAAAGTTTAGTTGCATAAGAGGTAAGCTCTCTTCCTTGTCTATGGGTTTTAGGTTTTATAAGTTCAATGTTTGAACTTCTTGTACTTTTTTTCTCTGTTGTTTTTTGCTTTTCAGCTTTTAGGCACTGGCTTGTCTGTTAACATTTTTGCGGGTTTTAACTCTTTCTTTTCTTGGTAACTTTGCGCGTCTTTTAGGAAACTTAGGCACAACAGATGGCTAAGCATAGTTCCTCTTATTTGTGCTGTATTTTCAAAGTAGTTAAGTTCTTAATAACTACTTAATTATGCACTTAAAGCACTGCTGAAATACTTTGTACATATTGCAACTAATTGTTTATGTTATATAACTTTCACAAAGCTCTTCTTTAGTTAATTATTGTCTTTAATTTATTCTCGTTTTTGTGTTGTCAGAAGTTGTAGAGTAGGGGGTTTTAGGATCAAGTTTTCTTTCAAAAATCTGATTTTTTAAAAAATTAATATTTCCTTTTCGGGTTTAAATTCTCTCTCAGGCGAACTTGGCATTTCGTTATAGCTGAAAATTATTTCTAATTATTATGGCACTCTCACAGCTTGAGTTCTCTTTAATCTTCTTCTCTCTGTTTAATAGTAACAGATGAAGAGCATGGGTCGGGCCAGGAAGGTTATGGATGCAAGCGAAATTGTTAACTAGTGCTAGGTCATACAACTCTGCGGAGGTCATGACATATATATATTTTTTAAAACAATTTTTGGTGGGCATGTTACTTGCATCTATGGCCTTGCAGAAACCCATTTCCAACTAGGTCTTTGTGGAAGTGAGAAAATGCAGAGTTTTTGCTGGTCCTTGATAAAGCCAAGGCTCAGTATTCTCGACACTTTCTACATTCAGTTGTTTTATTTTATTTTTTTATCTTTTCTCCTTTTACTCACACCGGTAGATACATAACCTTTTCTATGTTGTACTTGGGGTGAGTCAAAAATATATATATTTTTTTGCTTAGGTCTCTTCTAAATAGAATGTGAATTCTGAATTTTCATAACTGCTGCGTTGCGCGTTTTGATCTTCAGGTTATTTTGCAACTTTCGTTTTAAATTCTAAAGTTTTTCCTTAGTTTTCAGTTTTGCTCTTCAGTATATATATATATATATATATATATATATATATATATATTCTGACGACCGCCAATAGCGGTATAACTATACCATCGGGATTAGAGGAAATGCTATACCACACTCACCAACCCGCTTGGCCAGCGTGGTGAGTTATGGCCAAACCCCTCCAAAATGACTCCACGACTTAAATCTTGGCCCTCAGTCTCCGGCAGCTGGAATGTACCTGGCCAAGGCAGCGGCCAGTGCGACATGAAGGCAGAGGGTGCTAAGAATCCCCGGAGGACCGGACTAGGCTGCCATCTGATGCTGACCTTGGCAACGTATAACGGACGCTCCCTATCTTCTGATTCAAAGCTTCTTGAATTGGAAGAGGAACTACAAAGGATCAAGTGGGACATCGTCGGGCTAAGTGAGGCAAGGAGAAAAGGAGAAGATCTCATTGAACTGAAAAGTGGACATCTCTTCTACTATCGTGGGACAGATACTGGCAGAACTAGTGGTGTTGGATTTATAATAAACAAGAAACTGAAGGATAAAGTTGTAGAAGTTGAAAGTTCCTCTGACAGAGCTGCACGACTCGTTATCCAACTCTCGAGAAGATACCAGGCTCAGATTATTCAAACTTATGCACCCACCACAAGTCATGCTGAAGAAGAAATTGAAGAATTTTATGAGGAAATTCGTGATCTAAATAATAAAGGTAAGCAGCACTTGAAGATAATTATGGGAGATTTCAATGCAAAAATAGGGCAACGGCAACAGAATGAAACTTCAGTAGGTAAATTCGGTCACGGCAACAGAAACCAGCGTGGAAATACTCTCGTAGAGTTTGCAGAGGCAGAAGGGTTTTTCATCTTGAACTCCTTTTTCAAGAAAAAGCCACACAGGAAATGGACATGGAGACATCCAAATGGGACGACAAGTGAAATTGATTTTATTATGTGTAACAAAAAATTCGTCATAGAAGACTGCAGTGTGCTAAACAAGTTCAACACAGGCAGTGACCATAGATTGGTGAGATGTAAGATGCACCTCAACACTAAACTCGAACGTAGCAAGCTCATAAGACAAACAAAATGTATTGACATAACCAACCTTAAAAAACACCATAATACCTTCAAATTGGAACTGAAGAACAGATTCTCTGCTTTAGAAGGCCTAACATCGGAAGAAGTGGATATTTCTGAAGTTAACAGAAAAGTAACCAAAGCTCTTATGGAAACAGCAACAAAATTAGCTGGGTCTAAGAACAAGTTGCATGTGAACAAATTATCAGGAAAAATCAAAATGTTGATGCAAAAAGAAGAGAGATGAGGACAACTAAAGAAGATGTGACTTCCAAAGTGGAATATATAGAGCTATGCAAGACAGTACGAAAAAGTATCACTGAAGACGTAAGGAAATTCAACTGTGAACTAGTAAGGAAAGCAATTCAAAACAAACAAACCCTAAAGATAGCAAAGGGACATCTCAGTAAGGGAAAAAAACAGATTATGGCACTGAGAAAAGAAGATGGTTCTGTAACAAGAAACAGAGGCGAAATTTTGACAAGAGTGAAAGATTTCTACTCCAAATTATATGAAAGGGATGATACATGTACTCCAGGCATCATGAAAGGTACCAGAGTTCTTCCAGTCCTTCCAGCAGAAGTTGCACATGCAATCAAGAACATGAAGCGGGGAAAAGCTCCAGGAGAAGATGGAATTACTGTAGACATCATACAAGAAGCAAGTGGAGAAATCGAAACAGTACTCGCCCAAATTTTCACTCGATGCCTTAATGAAGGGAAAATTCCTGAGGATTGGAACAATGCTACAATGATCTTGCTACATAAAAAAGGTGACATTGAGGATCTCAGGAACTACAGACCTATCAGCCTCCTATCAGTGGTTTATAAAATCTTCACTAAAGTTCTTTCACACCGCTTGAAGGTAACACTGGACATGGCTCAACCGAGAGAACAAGCTGGATTCAGGAGTGGCTACAGCACAATAGATCATATTCACGTACTGAGAGAACTAATTGAAAGAGCGAGGGAATATAAACTTCCATTGTGCATGGCTTTTATCGATTATGAAAAAGCCTTTGATTCGGTGAAACCATCAGCAGTTGCAATGGCTCTGAAATCCTGCGGTATTGAAGATGCATACATTAGTATTATTAATAACATCTATGAAAATGCAAGTGCAAAGATTCGGCTGTTTGAAAATACAACACACATAAAAATTGGAAAAGGAGTGAGACAAGGTGACACCATATCTCCGAAGCTCTTTAATGCCACATTGGAAAATGTCTTTCAATCACTGAACTGGGAAAACAAAGGCATAAAGATTAATGGAGATTATCTAACCCACCTTCGTTTTGCTGATGACATAGTCATTTTTGCAACTTCCCCATCAGAGCTACAGAGTATGATGCAGGAACTTGCTGACAAGAGTAAAGAAGTGGGATTAAAAATGAATTTTCAGAAGACAAAAGTGATGTTCAATGCTTTTACAAGAAATGAAGATTTATCGATTGATGGAGAAAAGCTGGAGATAACAGACACGTACGTTTATCTTGGACAGCAGATATCAAGTGAGGGTCACATTGGTGAAGAAATTAATCGGCGTACAAAACTTGCCTGGGGAGCTTTTGGAAGAAACAGCATAATTTTCAAGAGCAATATGCCATTATGTCTTAAAAGAAAAGTGTTTGATCAATGCATCCTTCCAGTGCTTACGTATGGTGCAGAGACGTGGACCTTAGCTAAAAGAGACATACAAAGGCTGCAGACAACTCAAAGCAGCATGGAGAGGTGCATGCTTGGTGTAACCAGGAGAGATAAGAAGAGGAACACGTGGATCCGAAAAATGACAAGAGTGGAAGACATCATGATCAGAGTTAAATCCCTGAAATGGCAATGGGCTGGACATACTGCCAGAAGAACAGACCATCGATGGACAGCCGAAATTTTAGATTGGATTCCAAGGGACAGGAAAAGACCCAGAAGAAGACCACATGGAAGATGGGTGGATGAAATTCGAAAGTATGCGGGAGTGACTTGGAGGAGACTGGCACAAGACAGACCGTTGTGGAGGAAACTTGGGGAGACCTTCGTCCAGCAGTGGATTGATAATGGTTGACAATGATGATGATGATGATATATATTACGACAAATTTGAATTATTCTACTAATTTATTTAGGATTTTTTTTTTTTTTCTTTTCAAAGAAAAAGACTTATCAGGTGGGTTAGTCCACCTCTACCACCTGATAAGTCTTATACCCCAAGTAGTGTACTCCTATTTGGGGTATAAAATTACTGCTAAGACAACAACTACTTGGGTTGTCTTAGCAGTAATTTTATTTCTAGCCTATGATGCATGTAACACATAAAATTAATTTTCAAAATTAACAAAATTTCAAAAAATCAACATTTTTGAATTGCAGTACCTCAAAAACCCCATTTTTTTAATTCTGAAATGTTGGCCAAATAATGTCCTAATGGCAGGTGGTTAACAGGAGGAATCATGTTACTGGATTTTTGCCTTGAAAATTTCTCACATATTTTTGAAGGTGACACTTTTGTTTCAATTTGTTTTATTAATTTTTTCAATTTTTAAAAAATGGCACTTTTTTTTTTCAAACTTTTAATAACAGGAGAACACAATTCCTGGCAGGGCTCGCACCAAGCATTTGCCAAGTTTCCAAATGCAACTAAATCTAAAAATTTCAATGTAGAACTGCTATATTAAGCAGCGATAATCCTGTTCGCCACATATATTTTTTGTTTAAGTATGCAGGGTGGAGTAGCTAGGTCCATATAACGCTATGAAATACAAAAAACGAACATTAATGGTAAAAATTTTTACTTACTCATAGTAATTTTGGCATTTTGTCACTGTTGCAATTCCTCTGCTCGTAGAATGGACATTTGCTTATTTTGACGAGATACTAGATCTGCCTGAACGGAAGATTCACAGATTAAAAGTACTATTTCAAGTTAAAATTCTATACCTTTGTATAGGTGTTTGCAAGGAATGATGATTAAAAAATGAAAGTTAAAAACTCAAATGAAGAATAAAAGCCAAATGAAGAAAGTTAAAACCCAAAGGAATAAAAGATGGACCCAAACTCAACCCACCACCGCAACACACTTCCCGAACATGTTTCGACAAGAATTTTGCCTTCTTCAGTGGAACATCAAGTTGTACGTGGGCACCAAGTCCTCGTCGACGATTCTTGAAAGACTGATGTAATGTCTTGTATCGCTCTGCCTTCAACCTTCGTCGTCGCAGACCAACTGTGTGCAACAAGCTTGCGCAGTGATACACAGTTGGTCTGCGACGAGGACTTGGTGCCCACGTACAACTTGATGTTCCACTGAAGGCGGCAAAATTCCTGTGGAAACATGTTTGGGAAGTGTGTTGTTGTGGTGGGTTGAGTTTGGGTCCATCTTTTATTCCTTTGGGTTTTAACTTTCCTCATTTGGCTTTTATTCTTCATTTGAGTTTTTAACTTTCATTTTTTAATCATCATTCCTTGCAAACACCTATACAAAGGTATAGAATTTCAACTTGAAATAGTACTTTTAATCTGTGAATCTTCCGTTCAGGCAGATCTAGTATCTCATCAAAATAAGCAAATGCCCGCTCTACGAGCAGAGGAATTGCAACAGTGACAAAATGCAGAAATTACTATGAGTAAGTAAAAAAAATTTTTACCATTAATGTTCGTTTTTTTGTATTTCATAGCGTTATATGGACCCTAGCTACTCCACCCTGCATACTTAAACAAAAAATATATGTGACGAACAGTATTATCGCTGCTTAATATAGCAGTTCTACATTGAAGTCTTTGGCCACGTAATATCGCACCATACATTTTTTTGTGTATGGGAATATAAGAAAATCTGAAAATGGCGAGAAAAAAATTAGAATCAGCGAAAATGGTGGTGAATGATTTTATGAATCTTACAACAGTTTTTGACTTAGGGGTAAACTGCAATTTACAGTAATTTTTTGGCTAAAACACAGTGATATGATTTCAAAATTTCATTTTCCAAAGCTGTGGTGCTGTCCAGTGCAATTGTCATGGTGTCCCCTGAAAGACCTATCAAGGGTGATTGAGAATCATTGGGGAGAGCCATAATTTATAACGAGAGGGTCAGCCCCTTAGGGCCATTCCACTGTCTGTACGGCACACCACCAACACATAGTCCAGTGTTGGTGTTGCATTTTGACTTTGATGAGAATTGGTCTGCAATTGTACCTGATGAAGTGCAAAGCTACCACTGGCAAAATGTCCAGATCTCACTATTTACATGCATTGCATACTTGCAAAATGAGACTAAGTCTTTCATGGTAGCATGAAATGACATAAATCGTGGCACAGCACATGCTCTGTGTGCTATTCAGCTCATAAAAAATGAAATGGCTCAGACTTGTCCTTTGGAAAAATTTAAAACAATTATTTACATCTCAGATGAAGCAGCAGGACACTTCAAAAACAAATATCAGTTCTATGAAATTACGAAGGGGGACCCACATGTAACAAGGAAGTGGGTCTTCTCAGCTACAGGCCATCGCAAGAGTGCATGTGATAGTGTGGGTGTCCTGTGCAAACATTTTGCTACAGAATTCAACTTTGAAAAAGAAGCTTCACAAGCTATAAAAGATGCACCTTCATTTGTTGAAACTGTCTCCCTCTTGATCCCAAAAGACTAAACTTCTGCTCTCAGGGACAGGAGGTACTACCTCCTTCAGAGCAGGTTTTGGAGAAGGAAAATTGTGACTTTGGAGCAGCTTTAATGACACAAACATACATGTACATGGCATTGTAAGACATCTTTACACATTGGAATATTATCATAGATATTTGTATTTCACAACTGGGGGTAGTGCAAGCTGATGGTACAAAAAAAAAAATATATTATTATTATTATTTTCCTTCTTCCTATCAATAGGTGCCAGGATATCGGACATTTTTTGTTTTTGATTTCTGAAGAAGTATCTGGCTACTTTCAATGTCCACATTTTTTTTTCTCAAACCTATACTACCGTTTTCTTCTGTTTTATTTAACATTATCAGGGACACAGACCTGCTTCTGAAGCTGAGAAACACTAAGTGGAGCTAACATTTTTTTTTTTTTTTTCTCGTTTTCCTCTAACACCAAGAGGAATCCTGCAGTAAATATAATAAGTGCCTACACAGGTTGGGACCAGCTAATGGAGGTTTTTAGACCCCGAAAACAACAGAAAGAATAAAAAAAATGTAGAGCATTATCATAAAAAATGGTAACTATATAGTGCAGAAAAGTGACTTCATATTTTCAAAAAGTTTTCTGGTGAAGTGCATTTTTCTTATCCCTTACAGTACTTTCTTTCTATATCAATCAATGGAGTTAGTATTTTTGCTTTGCAGTTATGTTCAAATTCAAACTGAAAGTCATTACTTACATTTTCCTTGCTGCAAAATTGCATCATTTAACCATGACCTGTACAGTTGTTTTCACAGCAAAGTGAGGAGTGACAAACCTTTTTAAACTTTAATTTTGCTGAAAATGCATGGTTTTCCATCACTTCTTGCTATATCGAGAAACAAAACAAGCGTTTTCTCTTTTGTTTAAAAAGAAATTCAAATCTAAAGTCAGAGCTCCAATTTTTCGTCATTGTCTTTTGTCCCGTAATGTCATTTTCTCTACACAATATGCGTGTAGTATTGTTTTTGAACTCTAATTTTGCTTTAAACAAAACAATAAAATGCTTTCTCTGTTTCTTGATGTAGTAATGTAAGCATACACGAGACTGACGAAAAAAGAAAAAAAAAAAAAAAAAAAGGCTGAACTTTTTAGCCAGGTTAAGGAACAGAACATAACAGCGAAACAGTGTGAATATAAGGCAGTATGAGCATGACAGAATTATTCACTGAAATTTATTTATGTAAATATTAAACTGGAGCACATAACTGCATCCAAAGTATAAAATTACTGACATTCATCAACAACAACGCAGGATAGAGGGCACGTTGCACGAGGGAGAGGAGCGATTACCGGCAAAATCTTTGTTCTGTTTGACTTCCGTTTTTGGAAATTTTCCCTCCATTTTCAAGCTGAAATAGAAATATTTATGGAATAAAATGGTATTTAATAACAATACTGAGCAGAGGAAACCTCACCAGAAAAAGAAATTATGATTATGGGGGAATCTTCACTCCGTTTAACTTCCGTTTTCAAAAGTTCTGAAAGATGAAATACCGTCCCCAGATGGAAAAGGAACACCCCCTCTCCCTAAGAAAAAAAAAAAAATACAGCTTCTCTTCAGTTTTGCATCGTCTTGAGAATGACCCGAATGATGACAAAAAAAAAAGCAGAATTCCGCGAATCCAGGAAGAATCTCATGCACGAGTAAGAAGTGACTAAGAAATTGAAAAACACGAATGTTATGGAAAATTAAATGTGAAAAATCGATACTGCGTTGCTCACTCAGCCGTGAAACAGTTTTACAGGGCACGGAAACAGCGTGGATTCCACCATGAACAGATTAAATACTGACCTAGAAATTTAGTTTTGTTTAATAAAAGGAAAAGGGCTGAAAACGATTGCTCTGTATTAATTCGTTTGAAAGAAGTATGTATTAGAAATAGGGAAACACACATTTCATTAGAAAAAATTCGCAAAAAATATGAAGTCGCTCCTTTTCATTGTTACCAAAGATATTGAAAACTAAGAACATGATCAGAAGACATCAAAAATAAAAATATAATCAGGCAGAAAGAGAGAGAAAAAAAAAAAAAAAAACTTGGAAAAATTTAATATGCAAAAACGGGAAATGACACTACATTCTCATCACTGCTACATCAATCTTTTTCAGTGTGATTACGAACATTTGTGAGATTCAAAGACTTTTCTCCAGTTTTTTTTCCAATCGCTCCCTACCTTATCCTAATTTTTCGACATTTTCCCTAAATTTTTTTTATTGCTGGAAAGAACGCAGCAATACGCCAGGCCCTTTCCTCAAAATGCATATAGGAAGAAAAAAAAAATCAAGGACTTTTTCAATACTTGGAAAACAAGGGAAATTAATTTTTAGAATTTTACCACAATTCCAGGGGCAAACCCTGTCATGTGACCAGATGCTTATAACAATTATAATATCCACAACAAAGTAAACAATCAAACAACAAATAATAAAAAAAAAACACCGAAGAAATGTTACAATATTGAAAACACCCAAGAAACATTCTCAAAAATGTTTAACAAGTGTTAAAATCTTGAAAATATGAAAATAAACTTTACAGTAAGTTTAATAACATTATTTCACTGAGATTTTTGATTTCCATAACATACTTGATGTTTTCCATCATCCGTAGTGGACCAATGATTTCCATAGCATACTCAATGTTTTCTTTGTCCATGGCGGACTGACGATTTCCATAGTAACTACGTAAAATTCACAGTACTTGGTGTCTCTGAATCTTTCTTCCCACTGCATGGTCTTATTCAGCATCAAGTGGAACGGTGTGCACAGAGAATTCACTGTGCCGAAGTCCCAACGATGACGATCAGACATGGTAGTTCTGGCGCACAATGGCACAAAGTCTGCCTTTTGTAGCTAAGATGGCACAAAATTTTTGTTTTGGCACACATTGGTGCAGAATTTCCATCCTTGTATTCTCAGGGTTCGTACACTTTTGGGGAGAAAAAATTCAAGGACTTTCCAGGCCTTTTCCAGAACATATACAAAAAATTCCAGGATGATTATTACGCTTTACAGTATCATGTTCAAATTATTTTTTTTAAAGTAATTTCAGTTTTAAGTAATAAAAATTATGAAAAATGCAAATGGATGAATGTGCTTTATGCAAATGGATCAAGTTTATCAAGCACAAGATCGTAAAGAATAAATTCTGCTCTTATGCCCTGACCTTTGAATTCAAGTTGGACCATTTTCTACAAGGGTAGGTTTCTCCTCCCTGATAACATACCAAAACTTTGTTGCAATCAAACAGATTTTATGTGAGTTAACATTCCTAAGCTTGGAGAACGAATACTGCTCTTATGTCTTGGCCTTTAAATTTAATTTCGAGCTGTTTCAACAGGGTAAATTTCCAGGTTGTACCCATGGCATCTAAAAAAAATAATTCACTTGCTTTTCCCGTAATTTATAATTACTGTTTCTTTTTTTTCAATCCGATTATGCAACGGAATATTTTTTTTTTTTTTTTTTTTTTGCATCTGCTAAAGTTCCTAACGGAATTTGGCGAAATTTGCACTAGAACTTTATTGTGATGTATCTTAACCACTGTAAAAATTTTACTGTTATTTTCAAAATTCGGAAAAATGGATTTCTGAAAATTTTCTCCTAGTCCTTTTGAGCTGTGGAAGTGATAAACAGGTGTTTGCTTTCTTCCCAACCAAGGGCTTCAGATCAGCGTTCCCAGCTTTCAATCAACCGTTGCTATGGTAACACCCTTTCTGCTGGAGGCTCACTCTGTCCAAAGAGGCACACATACTTGTCCATAATAAAAATTACCAATGCTAACTTTTAAAGTTTTAAACCAATTCAATTGGAATTTTGGAAGTCAGCTTCTGTAATCCAATTACAGTGAATGTAAAAATTTCAGCCACTTTTGTGAAAAATTCGCAAAGATAGTTTTCTTATTTTTTATCATAAGTAGCGGAAGTCTCTCGAGGGGAGGGAGGGTGGTATGCACATAAACAAGAAGATGAATGTGTTGTTCAGGCATACTCCTCACTGGTGGATGCCAGCTGACTTGGTACATAGGCGACCGCCTGCAAATGCTAAATGCCTCTTCTTTCCCCTTCCGTTCTCAGTTGTCCGATGGACATCAAGCTCCCCTTCGACCTACTAGTAATCATCCAATTTTATTGCACTGGAAGTAGTGCTTTTTTTTTTTTTTTTTTTTTTTTTTCCCCCAGCCAAATTAGGATTTGGTGCACGTCGGAAACCGTTGCCGGCGGTTTCTTTGAGAACAGAGGAAAGGAACTTTAAAAAACTGAAGGGGTAACAGTAACACGATTTCCTAAAAGGGCATTTTTTTAAGCACTAATTTCAAATTTCAAGGCTTTTCAAGACAGCATTAAAAAAAACACCGTTTTTCCAGGATATTCCAGGCCTTGAAAACGTAATCATGATTTTCCAGGACTTTCCAGGTTTTCAAGCACGCGTGCGCACCCTGATTCTTCACAACTGATGAAGTTCAATCCCAGCAAAGCAGAAGAGTGGGATATAGTAAACTCTGTTGTTGGGATCCAGTCACAGCATTCCTGGCTTGTACAAGGAAATAAACCATCAATTGCCAGAACAGTCCTGCACCCACATCAAACAGTGCCATGTTCAAGCCAACAATAACAAAAGAACCCATTTTCTGTAAATGATTTTCAAGTAGGAGAATTTATAGGATGAATTTATAATGATAACTAGTGGATGGGACAGATTACAAACATATCTGAAGAACTTGAGGACATAACAGTATCCATCATGCACCCTCATGGACCAGCCAGAGGTTTTAGTGGCCAGAGGAATGTGGCAAGAAGAGAGACAAGTGTCCAGTGCCCTTAAAAAATGTACTTCTAAAAGGTGAATGCTCCACCTCCTGTTGGACTTTCTGAATGACTTCATACCTTTGATGAGAAGGAAATCAATAAAATCCAGCAGCTTTTCTCAGCCTGAATAATGTGTAGTTACAATGGTAAGCTCATAATTTTGTTTTTGAGGCCCTTTTTCTTATGTAAATAGAAATTGAATCTTAACTGCAACTGAGATAATGTACTGTATGTGTATAGATTATGGATTAAATAGAAAATTAAACATGTACACTGAAGTGCCAGAAAAACTGGTACACCAGTCTAATACTTGGTAGGTCACCCACGGGAGCGCAAGACTGCAGAAATAAGACAGGGCATGGACTCCACTAGCTTCTGGAAATATGCTGTAGGCAATGCACACCATACTTCCTGCAGAGCGTTCCACAATTCGGGTGTATTCTGAGGTCTCGGATTCCTGTGTTCAATAGTGCGTTGCATGGCATCCCAAATGTGTTCTATCACGCTCAGATCTGGAGACTTGGGTGGGAATGGCAACACCCCAAACTCAGATGAATGCTTCTCTAACCATAATGTGGCATACCAACACTTGCGTGGAGTTGTCCTTTTGGAACAGGCCCAACCCATCAGCATGAATGCAGGACATGAACGGGTGTACCTCATCAGAAAGGATGCGCACATAGCGTTGGCTGGTCACAGACGTTTGTAGACGTACTAGGGGTTCCAGTGAAGTCCAGCTAAACACACCCTATACCATTACAGACGCGCCACCAGCCGGTACAGTTCCCTGTTGACAGGCGGGATCCATGGCTTCATGGGGTTTGCGCCACACACAAATCCTTTCATCTGCCCGATACAGTTGGAAGCGCGACTCGTCACACCAGGCTACTTGTTTCCAGTCATTAAGTGTCCAGTGGTGGTGTTGCCATGCCCAAGCGAGGCGCACAAGCTCTGTGTCGTGAGCCCATCAAGGGGACTCGAGTTGGGCGTCGACTCCCAAAGCCCATATCGTGCAGAGTATGTTGCACAGTCCGGACACTGATGCTTGTTGAGGCTCCAGCATTGAATACCAATGATACCTGCAAGAGTGTTGCAGGCCTATCACGTGAAACGATTCTTGACAGCCGATGTCTTTTTACAGCCACACTGTTATCGTAGGTTGGAGGTTTTGCCAGAATTCTTGTAGTCACGGTACACCCTTGCAATGGTCGTCTGTGAAAATCCGAACTTCGTTTCTACTTTCGAAATACTATGGCCCATCTCACGAGCGCCAACTATGACATTGCGTTGAAAATCGCTTAAATCATTATTACTTGTCATTCTCATGCCGAAAACAGCTCTGACAGCTGGCAAGGATGTCTATCACTTTATATACGCACGCAACCAAGTATGTGCATAGGTGACGTTGCTATGTATTTTGCATAAGCTTGTTTGTACCAGTTTTCCTGGCACTGCAGTGTACATGGGTGATATTTAGTATTAAAAATCATAAAAATGACTTTAAAATATAGATTGACACTCCAGTTTTGAATATATCTC
Organism: Macrothele yani; assembly: GCA_039090855.1. NCBI lineage: Eukaryota > Metazoa > Arthropoda > Arachnida > Araneae > Macrothelidae > Macrothele > Macrothele yani. The sequence goes on from CM077017.1 coordinate 87,150,402, forward strand.
AGGCAAACTTTTTAGAAATATCTTCCTTTTTTTTTTTTTGTCAAAAATAACCTAACAGTGAGGTGCAGGCAGGAGATGAAAAATCCTTTTGCAGTAGTTTATATCTCCATTAAGAGTAGCTATCATTTTTCTTTTTTCAAAAAATTTGGAGGTGATGAACTGACACACTTTGCCTGAATTGAGATGGACAGGGGCTGAAGTCAAAAAACAACATCAAACATCATATAGGAAACACTAAGAGGAATCTTAAAACAAGACTTTAGGAACACCTAGAGGATTGGAATGACAAAAAAAAAAAAAAAACAAGGACCTTAATGATTCAATACTGCCTTGGAAGGGATTTTGAACCTATTTGGGAAGAAACAAACCTCATTTCTGAACACAAGAAAAGAAATATGAAATCCTTATTGCAGAATCAATCTGTATCGTAACAACCTCTGACCAGAACTGTAGCAACCATACTTCCATCAATTTCTACAAACCAGGTGCAACCTAATAAAAGAAAAAACAGAAAAACATAATGATCACAAAATTAAAAGAAAACCATGTTCAGCAGTTAGTCGCAGTTTAACACCAACCTGATCATCAAAATTCAGGAAATTTTGGTGACCTAACGACAGATCATGAAATTAACAAAATGAGATAATACCTAGACATACAATGAGATGTGACACATAGACAGCCAATAGAAATACAACACGAGATGAGCTGTACCATGTGAACCTTTACGGGCGATACTCGCCAAAACAAAGACGATTTCACATCACTTTAATAACAAGTCCTGCTGATGAAGGCTGGTCGGATCCAACAGAAAGTATACAGTAACATTTGAAGTTTAACGAGTTTGGAACGGAACTTGCAATAAAGACTGACGAAATATTCTGATTATAATGGAGATACCTACCAAATGTTTTTTTCTTAATTATGAGCTTGTTTTTGACCTTACAACTCTTTAAAGGAAGCAACTATGAAAAGAGTCATTAGACAGCAGACCCTGAAACAGAAGCAGTGGTGAGAAGAATGTCTTACAAATTCTTCTACTGGCTTGCAGAATTTATTATAAAGAATATGATTGCAGATGCTGTAATCTGGACTCATCAAGCTTTTTAATGCCTAGAAAATATGTGAAGAATGGATTAACTTTATAAATATAGGTAACTGTTTTCAATATATTTGTATGTTATTACATCATTTCAATATTCAATTACAGAAGGAAAAAAAAAACACGTACCTCTTTCATTATTATGACATCTAAACGTACAGATGGAAAAGAAAATGCTGATGGCATCATTGCAGCTAAGTAGCTTAACACAATGCAAACTGCTACAGTAACAATGCACTGAAAGCATGTAACGAATAGTGGAGCATCAAGCTAGGGAATTGGAGGGGGAAAATAAGCATTACAACAAATTACACATGAAATAAAAAATTACTTAACAGAACTATAGTAACATCACAACAAAATTTCAAATGTGGGCATTATGATTGATAATTACACTGGCGTGCAAAACTTAAGGACCGTTCGTTTTTTTTTGCCGTAGCTTCGCAATGAAGCAGCCTGGAAAGATGAATGTCGTACCACAGAGACCTCAGTATGTACCAAATGGGGGAATGAACAAACACGTGCAAAAATGAATACAAAAGTGTACACTGGGACTTTACTAAGAAATGACCGTAAAGCAGTACACACCATGGTACAGAGCCATCGTTTCCACAGATGGATTGCAGCAAAGAGGTGGTCGTCAGTATGGAATATGATGTCCCCTAACAGCAATGGCTGCATTGCAGCATCTGGCCATACTTAACACGAGGCTGTCAATGAGTTCTTGGGGCAACTTTACCCATTCCTCTTGTAGTGCACGTTTCAACTGATGGACATTTTCCAGCAGATGTGGGAGTGCTGCATAACGTCTCCCCAGAGTGTCCCACACAAGTTCTATGGGATTTAGATTTAGGGAGTACGCAGGCCAATCCATACGAGTGATAACCTCACTTTCCAACAGCTCATCTACTGCACGTGCATGATGGGGTCTCGCGTTATCATCCATAAAAACGAACTCTGAACCAATGGCACCTCGAAATAGGTGTACATGGGGAAGAAGCACCTCATCGCAGTAGCGGTTACGGAACCTCCTTAAAAAATGTGGAGCTCAGTACAACCATTCAGCATAATGCCTTCTCAGACGAGCACACCAACATCGCCATACCACTATCTTTCAGTAATGTTAGCCGGTTGATAACGTGTTCCCAACTCTCTCCAAATCAGTTGTCGTCCAGAATCGCTGGTGGTACTGAAACGACTCATCTGTGAAGAGTACTGTACCCCATTGCTCTATGGTCCAATCCTTGTGGTCCTTACACCATTGCAATCGATGTCTCTGATGGGTAGGCTTTAATGGGATGCAACGTTCAGGTCGTCAGGCAAATAGTCCACCTTTATGCAGACGTCTGGTAATGGTGAACCACGATATGGCGTGTCCTGTGGTAATCTGCAGTTGCTTCGCGATATTGCCCGCTGTCTGGCGTCGATCATGTTGGGCCTGTAGGACCATATATCAGTCATCCCTTGCTGTTGTTTTCCATGGCTGACCACCACCGACCTTTACAACAGCTGTTCCTGTTGTTTGGAGGGTCTTCCACGCACGTGAAACAATGCTATGGGTCACGCCGAACTCGTCGGCGACACTAGTTACGATTCGCCCCTCCTCCAGCTTTCTGATTATTCAACCACTTGTAAAGTCATCTAAATGTCTCCGCGTGGACATTTATTTGCCTGCGACACACTAACAAACCACTCAAACCTCTTTACAACAGCGCACACTTTCGCTTTCCATTTCTTGCCTTGCTGCAAGATGCTCTTTATATCCATTTCAACACTGTCATGTGACCTGCGACATCACATTTCAGAAATTTGCATGCACATTGTTTTTCTACCGATCCACTTGCATTATTGCAAATCGCCTCAAGCTTGTGCGTTTCCCTGTGCGGGAATAATCTGTGGCACTAGTGTCCGTCCTTAAATTTTGCACGCCAGCGTAATTTTAATCAGCCACAGCTTAGAATAAAAAGTTCTACAGAAATGTTATGTACACATGTATTCCATGCCCGGAGTTAGGTGGTGCATCAGATGACTGAGTGGTAGAGTAAACTTCTAATTCTCTGGCATGATCATGATTTCACCATAATAGTATTAGAACCAGAGGTTAAGCTATGGTTGCTCTTTTTGCGAAAAATGATGAGTTAATTCAAAATGCGAAAGAAAAATTAGTGTTCATAGCAAAATAGTGCCAGCCGTTTAAATACCAACCTATCACCAGATTCTGCTCTGACTTTCCTACTTCTGGGAAAACTACAGTTTCCAAAATTCTGGCAGTGATTCTCACTCTGCTAAAGTTATTTTTCTTAACCCTTAAGGTATGTTACTACAGCACCTGTTGGCTCAATCACCATTTCTCTCCATACACTCTAAAGCACTTCATAAGGGGTGGGGGTAAGATTATAGAGGGACAAGACCCCTTCCCCCATTCAAAGTTCAAGTTTAAACCAGAGTCAGCTATGATGTCTACAGCATCCCCCCTCCCCCAGGCCATAAAACATTAGTTTTTCCACTGATGTCCAAAACGTTGCTGGTGTGAACAATTCAGTTGAGGTTACGATTTTTCAAGCGACAAAAGCAACTATCTTTACAGGGTGTCTACTGATTTCCAATTAATCAAATTCATGACCTTTTCATGACATCTTCAGTTAAATTCATGACTTCTCGACAATGTGTGGCACAACGACAACCATTCTAGACTCATAATCTAGTAAAAATAACCTGGCTTAAGATCCCAGGTTATTTTTAATTTTTACAAACACTGAAATATTAATTCCATGTGACAATAGTTTAGGCAAAACTGATGTGTCTATATATTGCTGCTAAAATGGCTACACGGAGAGGGAGGGGATTGCTTTTTAATCAACCCCTACCCAAAAGCCAGTTGAGATGAAAGCTGAATGTAATTCTTATGTCACTAAAATTGCTTAACACGAATAACGTAATTATGTATGGCTTGCACTATGCCATTCACCAAATTCTATGTGTTTAAAGAAATAAAAACATTCAACTCTCATCTAGGATGGGGTATGGTTATTTTCAGAAATATTTATCTTTACATCAATTAATACACAAATTCTTTTAACATGGTACCGTAATTTTTGTCGTATTATCCGCAGACTGCGAAATTCACGTAAAATTCTCTTTTCCTTTGTATAATCCGCAGACTGTGACATTCATAAAAAAAGATCGCTGTATCATCCGCACATCATAGATGTTGAACAGGAAGTGGAATTTTCGACAGAAAAGTCGGTCACACAATGATCCACAAGTCCGAAGAAGTAAGAAAAAAATGATTTTATTAAATGAAGAAATTCATTTTTAAACATTATTTTTTCATATTTTTATCACCCGACAGATAAAGCTCAGTGGCATGGCATCCATAAATCGCAGTGATACAGCTCCAGAGTATTGCATTACACCTTGCCAATGACGAAAAGCTGATACAGAACAAGTCATAGAAATACTGTATGTACTTGCGTATAAGTCGAAAGTTATTGGAGGAAATCCTGCTTTCAGAGTTTAGGGGGAGGATCAGTTTATATGTGGGCCAATAAAAAATAGGGCTGGACTTCCGTGAATTCTCCCGCAGAATTTACCGACGGATTTGTTTAAGTTTTAGATCGTGGCAAAGCGGCTTTCGGCGTGTAACTGTGCGATTGTTTTCTGACCTCAAAAGTATCGCCCAGTAACTCGATCATATCCTCAACTGTGTTTTCACCACTTTGAGTTTAGATTCGGCAGTGTAACTGAAACATTTCCTTTTCAAAGATATCATAAAAAGCAACGAATGAAAACATCAGCAGCAAAGGCATTGGTCAACTCAAAACGGCAAAGGACGAACTAAACAGAGGGCAAGGTGCGTATGAGATCCGAAAGGAGGAACACACAAGTTTGTGCAAGCACTGTGCGTACTTTGGCTGGCTGCCAAAAACAGAGACAGCACGACAGTCAGAGTTGTCCTCAACGATACAAAACGATCAATTATATGCCTCTTTTGCGCAATTATGTTGCGGATTTTAAAAAAAAATCTGCAAGATGATTGAACCATCCCCAAGATTTTATAAAACCATACCCCAACGCTGAAAGCAGGAGGGCCATAAAAACTTTTTTTTTTATATATATTTTAAGTTGGTGTATTATCCGCATCGGAGTATAATCCGCAAAACCTATATTTTAAACTTTTTTACAGATAATCAGCGGATAATACGACAAAAATTATGGTAATGCTGCAAAAACTTACAAGTTTTTATTAAGGCAATATAAAAACTATGAATGTACAAAATTTATGGAGATTGAAATTTCACAGTGAAAGACTCAGTGTTTAAGTATCTTAGCTAAACTTGCTATCTCAGAATCTAGAACTTCATCTTCTTCTTTTGCCTTTTCTATAAGCTTTCTTTTCTTATCTTTGAGTTTTTTAGTTCTTGGACTGCTCTCCTTTTACAATTGGTCACTTCATCTTCATCAGATTTCTTCTTCTTTAAGGCTCTACTCTTTTTGATGAAGCATTTTTGACAGCTAATATAACTGATTTTGTGATGTCCACATTCAGTTCTTTCTCACTATTAGCTAAACCACCTAACAATAGTATTGCACTGTAAACACTTCTTTCTGCAACAACTGCATCTTCTTCTAAGTTTTCAATTAAAAGTTCTTTGTTAACAGAAAAGACTCTTTCAACTGCAGCATTGCCATGAAACAAGCACAGCTGCTTCTGTAAGAAAACTTGATAGTCATGGTTCGCACTTGGTAGTAAATTCATCAAGAAGTGATCAAGTTTGTCCACCTTAGGATTGAATTGTTTTAGTTGTTTTTTAGAAGATTCAGAAAATTGCAAATATATATTCCCTCTTCACAACATCAGCTTTTGATGAAGCCATATGTTGTTGTTTTATATATATATATGTCATGGGACATCGACTACATACCGATTTATAAAGTGTGCCGGTTTGTGTTTTTTCTAGGTATGCAAACTTGTCTTCATTCAGGTGCTGATACAAAAAAAAAAGGGAAAAAAAAAAATTAATGACCACCAACTAAATTTCATGACTTTTTCATGACCAGTAGACACCCTGCTTTAGCATATAGCTACAACTTTTTTCCCCATTTTAGCATTTTTGTTACAGCATTTTTTGAGCCAGCTTACACTCTGATTAGAGCTACATACCACTATACGGCACAACGAGAAACTCCAAGACATATAATCCACTCATTTTAAACTTATTAACTCAAGAAAAAACTTTTTTTTATAAAACAAAAATAACAAATAAAGAATCACAATTTTTTGTACTCTCCAATATAATGCAATAATTTTGAACTGTGAGCAGCAGCTGATTACTATGCACAAGAGTTCCCACTCTTTCTCCCACAAAACAATAAGAACTTTTAAGTAACGCTCAATTTTTTTAAGTACCTTACCATTTACATAGGCACAAATACATACTTTTATGCATAACTATGAGAAGTGTTGTATGCTGCTGAAGTTGGCAATATTTTTTCATATAATTTAAAATTGTGGATGAAATCAATTTGAATTTATGCAATTTAAAAGCCAATTCTGCTGGTCATTTGAATTTTCCTATCTAAGAAAATAATTGCATATTCAATAAAAGTAATGTCAATGTATAACTAGTTGAAACCACAAGTTCAAGATCTGAATTTCGCACACAATTCTTATTCCCCCTAGTTATTGGATTAATACTAGCTAGATGGCAATTGCAAACTTTCGTGCGGGTGGCTCTAGTTGGACCCAGAAGTGTTTGGAGTACGTACAGGTGATCCTGTGGCCCCATGTACGAGGCTTTTCCAACAAGATAATGCCCATCTCATGATTTAAATTGTAAAATCAGTCAAAATTATATGTTCAAGAATTCAACTGTGCACTTAATTACCTCATGGGGAAAACTGAATAATTGGGTCATTCCATGTCAAATCACCCAGGGCATGTCACCCACACATCTCAGATTTTTGTGAAAATTGGCACAAAGTATTGTACTGTTGAGATATGAAACCAGTTAAAATTTTAGGCCAGTTCGTCCAGTAGATCTTGAGTAATGCCACTTTAAAAATTGGGTAGCTCTGCCTTTGAAGTTTTTGCGTGCTGAGTTTTCACAACTACACTGTAGGACAAAAAAATTCATAACTTCACAACTAACTGTTGCAGCCACAATTTTTGTTCTTAAATGATCTGCATGATCCATAGATTTGGGAACAACTTGTTTCTGCCCATTTTTTGAATTAAAAGAACACTTTTTTAAAAATTTAATGACAAAAGGCATGGAAAAAAAGGGTCACATTTTTATTAAACAAAACAACGCTTTTCAAGATGAGCCCCCACTTCAAATTTGCTAAAAATATTTTCATGTGTATTATAATGTAACCTTTCATTAGGAGAAAAAAATACTTTGAGCAATTCGGAATTTCGGCAAGGGAAAAAAAAAAAAATCCAAAATGGTGTGTTTTATATTTGAAACATTCGGACATGATATTACCCAATTTTTTAATTAAGTGGTTGCTTGACCATTTTATACACCCTTTCTCCCATAGGTTAACCCTATCAGTGAGTAGCACAAAACAATTTTTATTTTATTTTTATGTGCCACCATCTTGGATATACGCTCATTTATCTTTTCTGCGGCAGGCCAAAATAGGGCCTCACAATGGTTTTGAAAAAAGGCAATTGTTTTCCACTTATTGTAGATTGAAAGTTTTTGTTTTCACTACCGTAAAGAGGACATTTTCGGCTTACAGAAAATGTATAGAAATGATAGAAAATATTTTTTTAACCTTGCTTAAAATGGTGTTGAGATCTGCAATACTCGCAAGCATAAATCACCATTTTTGATGGGCTGTTAAGGTGACTGGGAGTTGGAACCCCAAGTTGGGAATTTTTGTGCAATAACTATATTATAGCTAGTAGAGTTTTCTGCAATGGAGAGCTTAAGTCTGGCTTTGCCCCCCCCCTCCCCCCACATTCTCAAAAGTGCCAAATTTTGAACTTTTGCAGATTTCAAGGTTACATATCTCAAAAGGGGGACCAGATATTTTTTTATTTTATTTTTTCCCACCAACAATATCCTGACTGGTACTCAACAAAACCTGTGAGTTTTATTTTGTAGTTCAAACTGGTTTAGAAGCTACAGGCTCTGAAATATTTGTGAATAAATGGTAACATTTCAGCACTCTGAAATGCACAGAAACTGATGAATATCAAAGAAAGGTAACTTGATCACGCTAGTTACGTTAACTGAAAACTTTTACAAAAAGTTCGTAAGTTGGAAGCTTTCGTCCTTATCTTAGGTCTTCATCACGCCAATGGAGTTACGTTAACTGAGAACTTTTACAAAAGTTCGTAAGTTGAAGCTTTCGTCCTTATCTTAGGTCTTCATCACGCCAATGGATTCCTCCATTGGCGTGATCAAGACCTAAGATAAGGACGAAAGCTTCCAACTTACGAACTTTTGTAAAAGTTTTCAGTTAACGTAACTAGCGTGATCAAGCTACCTTTCTTTGTTAATATTGTTACGTGTTTTGCCCATAATCGTCACACTGATGAATATTTATGTTTATTTCTGTCTTCAAAATATTTTTTAAGTCTTATGGAATTATATTTTAAACACCTTTAACTACCAAATACTATATGTACAATTATACATAAGGTAAAGAAAAAAACTAAAAAAAATGAAAAAAAACTTACCAGAGCATATTGTACAGTTTGCATTCACAAACATTAGCAACACTTGTCTAGATGTATAGCCTTACTTCTGTGAGTGCAATGCAACTCACTATATTTGTTACTCTTGAATTTAATATTTTGACCAATTTCAATTTGTAGCTGATCAAAATGGTAGCCTGCAAAGCCGTGCTCACAATCGCCAGTCAAATCACCAGTTTTTTTATAGTTGCCGTGCTTAAGAAAAAAGTGACCGACAGGGCCATCTATGCTATCCAAAGCTGTTTCTTTTCTTTTTTGTTTTTAAGAATACAAGCAACTGCAAAGATTAGGTGTCTCTAACCTTCTTACTAATTTTAATAAAAATATAAACTAATGGAAGAAACCATGTTTTATGAATTATTTTGACATTATATGATATGTTTATGTATGATTTATAAATGAACTTTTCCTTGGTTATGTAAGAGATAAATGAATTATTTTCTCTGTCAGTTTGAATTAAAACTAAGCACAATTACTAATTTCCATATGAAATAAAAGACTTTGACTGAGCCAGGTGTTCAGCCTGTTTGGATAGACTGTATGTTCTTCCTGTTGCAGTGTTTACCTCAACCAAACATAATATATGTGTTGGACGTACTTCAAAATCATTATTAGGCCAATAAAAAGATGGAGAAGGCTCATGTGGTGTATGAATTGCACAGTCACATCACCATCATAGTTAATCTTTTCAACAAATTCCACAGACCAACAGGAATCATATACACAAGCTACGTAGCAGTTAACATGTAACTGTAACTCATCTTGAAAATTAGTTACACTGATTTTGGAAATAATACTGTAATATTTATCAGAACTTAATCTCTTAGCACCAATTCTGAAATTGGGAAGTGGTATAAAGTGATGCATTGTGGGTGTACTAGGAAGAGCTTTTGCTTTCTCAAAACAGGGACTAAGCTGATTATTTACGCACTTTGTTCATCTCTTCTACACACACAAAGAAAAATGTAATTTCTATTATCTTTGCAGAAGTTATACATTTAGCAGCAGATGTTAATTGTTGAGCTAAAGGTCACTGCAATTGTTAGCCTTTTTACAATCTGCACCAATACCCTCACATGGTGACTTGCCATGGCTTGCTGCAAAAAATGACCACTTCCCTACCAATCTAAAAAAAAAATCCTGTTCATGATGCACAAGTTCAGAATATTCTTGCAGTTTTTATATCAATTATGCAGAACAACCATCAGTGAAATACTTAATATTTCTCACAGTCTGTGGTAATGCCCAACTGTTTTTCTAAACTGAAGGAAGTAGAAACATCCACAATGACTAGAAATTTTAGTAGGAGGCAAAAACAGAGATAGCAAATGAGGACAGAACTTTATTTTGAAGTCTTGTAAGGACGAATAATTGGGGGCAGGGGAGACTCAACATTCATTGGTACTTATGGTGGGCATTTCATTATTGATACAAAAAATTTAGGTTGGACAGTTTTTTTTTTTTTTTTTTGTTAAAAGTATTTACATACACTGGATGAAAAACTAAAGAAAATTCCCGTACCTTATTACAACTTTACATTCAACAGCCTAAATTACTTTTATTTGATTGCACATTTTAAATATGAAAGTAGAGTATTTCTCCTTGAGTTTATGTACTATGTACTTACAACAACAAAAAAAAAAAAAAAAAAAAATGAAGATCCAAAATAAATTACTTTATTTGCTGATGATCTGAAACGTATGTGCGTGCATGTGTGTGTTCTCTCAGACTTATGTTCTCCATAACTGAAAACTACTAGCCATAGTTATTACACAGAAATTCCCAACTTGGGGTTCCAATTCCCAGTCACCTTAACAGTCCATCAAAAATGGTGATTTATGCTTGCGAGTACTGCAGATTTCAATGCGATTTTAAGCAAGGTTAAAAAAAATGTTTTCCATCATTTTTACACATTTTCTGTAAGCCTAAAATGCCCTCTTTAAGGTAGTGAAAACCAAAACTTTCGATCTACAATACGAGGAAAGCAATTGCTTTTTTTTAAACCATTGTGAGGCCCTATTTTGGTCTGCTGCAGAAAAGAAAAATGAACCTATATCCAAGATGGTGGTACATAAAAATAAAATAAAAATTGTTTTGAGCTACTCACTGATAAGATTAACCTATGGGGGGAGGGTGTATAAAATGGTCAAGCAACCACTTAATTAAAAAAATTGGGTAATCTCATGTCGGAATGTTCCATATATAAAACATGCCATTTTTTATTTTATTTTTCCTCGCCAAAATTGTGAATTGCCCAAAGTAATTTTTTCTCCTGCTGAACGGTTACCTTATAATACACACATCAAAATATTTTTAGCAAATTTGAAGTAGGGGCTCATTTTGAAAAAAATTGTTTTGTTTAATAAAAACGTGGCCTCATTTTTCCATGCCTTTTTTTTTTTTTGTCATTAAATTAAAAAAAAAGTGTTCTTTTAATTCTGAAAATGTGCAGAAACAATTTGTTCCCAAATGTATGGATCATGCAGATCATTTAAGAAAAAAAATTATGTGTCTGCAACAGTTATTTCTGAAGCTATGAATTTTTTTGTCCTACAGTGTAGTTGTGAAAGCTCATAGCACGGAAACTTCAAAGGCAGAGCTACCCAATTTTTAAAGTGGCATTACTCAAGATCTACTGGACCAACTGACCTAAAATTTTAAGTGATTTCATATCTCACCAGTGCAATACTTTGTACCAATTTTTACAAAAATCTGAGGTGGGTGGGCAACATCTCGTGAAAATGCTGGGTGATTTTGACATGGAATGACCCAAAGTGAAAATCCTCCAAATACGTGGCGTCAGTAAATAAACAAATACATCGCTCTTTCCAAATTCCAGAAAATTAGACAATTTTTCAGTTACTATGTTAAATTAAACAATTTTTCGGTTGATATGTGTTTCTGGAATGTGGAAATAGCGATGTATTTGTTTATTTATGGAATGACCCAATTGGAATTTGCACATACAAAAAGGAAAATACAAAAGTGAAATATCAGTACCAAGAGATGGTGATGGGGCTAATCCGAGTATTGTGTTATAATTTTGCTGTGTCAGCATGCATAAATCAACTGGAAAATAATGAAGGTCAAATCTGTTTCTGGCTAATATCATGAATAACAGAACGACAGTGACTCAATTTATATTTAAAATGAAAAATAACATTAATATTTAAGAAGCATTTTCTTACAGCCAATTTCATATGACAAAGCAAGAATGCTAATCAATGGGTGACAATGGCTATCACGTTGTCTATTCTGCATTTCCTTACTGAATAGCTTGGTGTTCGAATTACCATTACATGCTTATAAAACCATGAAGAGCAAACATTTTTCCCATGATAGGAAAGAGCTGTAAAAAGTTTTAAATTACATCAGAAGTCATACAAAAAACTGAAATTATCAAGTTGGGTGCTGGATGTGTTTAATTTAACCTATGATCCTTCATGTTATTCATCAAATTACTTATTTTCAGGTTTATGTCTTGTAACAATGTTTTCTTTTCTTTCAGTTTTTTGGAAGCTGTTTGACTGGAAAAGAAATTTGATGTCACCTGTGTTCTGTTCTGAGTTTTATCAGCAAGCTGTAGATGTTTGCAGATCACCCAATGTACTCAGAAGCCTGGCTCTGTTAGATCTTAGTGCATCCAAGTCATCAAAAAATAACTCCCCCCAAGCTTCTTGCTCTTTAATATGAGTCATATTCAGAAAGTACCATTTGTGAATATTTTTGCTGCAGTCGTGATATAGTGCATCTGTGCTGACTTGCCCTCATTTGTCAGCAAGCCACAGGCACCATTGTGAGAACATCAGATTGTGTTTGTGTGTTGTTCTGTGTGTTTAACATGTTTAAGAAGATTGAGTGGAGAGAGATAAGGTCCATAATTCAATTTTTGAATGCAAGAAATGTGAAACCGGCTAAAATTCATTGTCAGATTTGTGAGATCTACGAGGTCATTCCATGTCAAATTAACACAGCACTACCTTGACATCTCAGATTTTAATGAAAATTTGTGAAAAGGTAGTCCTACATAGTAAAGCATTTTTTTTTTTTTCTGGAATTTTCCTTTGGATTGTTTTGAAAATAAAAAAGGTCAAAATTTTGAATTTCTGTGCATTGTTTGAAAATTCATAACCACTCAACTTCTAATATCTTGAGACAAAAATGTGTTATCCAGTTGATTCTGGTTTCATAAGCTTTAACTTAATAAAATTTTATTAATTAAACAAGCTTTAACTTAATAAAATTTGATCATAAAATTTTCATTCCAATTAAACATTTTAAAATTTTAAATTAATTTTTTATTCAAAAAATAATGTTTTACTTCTTGATATCCTTGACATATGAAAAAAAAAATGGGATTGGCAATATAACAATTTCTAAAGTTAAAAAGGAATACATTAAGTTTCAAAATGTAGTGCATCTATTCCTACCTGTATATTTTTTTTAATTACAACTCGTGGATTAGTTTATTATGTAACATTTGGGTGGGGGATTCGATGTTTATCTGTATAAAATACCTTTTAATGCTCAATTTCTTGATAATGGATAAATAAGACTTATTATTGCTTTATTTACAGCAAAAGAACCTATGCTTTAGCCAATAATGTGCTAGTTGTCTTTCCTTCTAAAAGCCTATCAGACATCCTTAATATAAAGTTTCAGTTCAGATTTAAAAATTAGGAACTTATAGCTGCTGAGGGATTTAGGCCCCCATCCCCCCAAAAAACGTGTTTGTATTTTTTTAAATGCTACTTACAGTAAAAAAAAATGCTTTAATTTTTCTTCTATTTTCCATTAACTTTTATTTTAGTTGTGGTCGATTTCAAAAACTTCCTTTTTTTTTTTTTTTTTTTTCTTTGTTGCTCCAATTTGAAGGAAGCATACATATTTTGCAAAGCAAAATATCCTACTCTGAAAATAGGATTTCCCAAGTTTTGTGAATGGCCCAAAAACTGTGCCCTTGCTGGTGCAAGTGGCATTTACATCATCTGTGTATATTCACCAAAATGTCAAATTAATGCTAATTGGATACAAAATGGAAAAGTTATCTGCCAAGAGTAATGCAGGACAAAAATTCAAACATATAAAAGACTGCACAGCAAATACGATTTGCAAATCGCCTTCACCAGCTTGCTGTTTTGATGAACACAAAAAATGCACAAGAACTGAAAAATTAGAAAAAAATTAATGATTTGTTTGATTCTAATGTAAACTCATGACATACCTTATAAGCAGTGAGTATCCACAAATTGTTTAACACCTATATTAACAAACACCATTGATGATTTTATAGTTTGTTTTTGTTGTTTTTTAAAATACTGTTGTTCATCTAAGACGTCCATTTACAGCTAAATAGCAGGCAGCTTTTCATAATGAACTAAAAGCAAATTTGCAAGCTGATGAATTTTTGGTAATATCCGTTTTTTCTAGGAATTTCTGTTGCATGATTCTGCTCAAGGATTCCACTGTACTGTAATTTTCGTCGTATAATCCGCGGATTATCTGCTAAAAAAAGTTTAAAATACACGTTCTGTGTATTATACGCCGATACAAATAATACGCCGATTTAAAAAAATATATATTTTTTACGACCCTTTGATTTAAAAAAAAAAAAATCTCCAGCATAATTGTGCAGAGGAAGGGGTATAATTGGAAAAGGAACTCCCGCGGTAGAATTTTCCTCAGTTCAGGAGTTTGTATGGAGCAGGGAGGTTGGGGAACAGGGGGAGGAATGTCGTAACGAAAGATTTTTTATTGGCCCACGTATAAGCCGAACCCCCCCCCGACTCTGAAAGCAGGACTTCCTCCAAAAACTTTCGACTTATACGCGAGTACATACAGTATTTTTATGACTTGTTCTGTATCAGCCTTTCGTCATTGGCAAGGTGTAATGCAACACTCTGGAGCTGCATCGGTGTGATCTATGGATGCCACACCCTTTATCTGTCCGGAGATAAAAATATGAAAAAGTAACCTTTAAAAATTAATTTCTTCGTTTAATAAAATATTTTTTTCCCCTCTTACTTCTTCGGACTTATGGGTCATTATGTGACTGACTTTTCTGTCAGAAATTCCACTTCCGGTTCAACATCTACGATGTGCGGATTATACTGTGATTTTTTTCCCTGAATGTCAGTCTGCGGATTACATGAAGAAAAAACATTTTTTATGTGAATTTCGCGATCTGCGGATCATACGCCGGTGCGGATAATACGACGAAAATTACGGTAATAATTTTCAACCAACAATTCACCCATTTGTTGCATATTGCAAAAACTCAGGGAAAACTGAATGCACAAATTATGGCATAATTTTGGAGAGATTGCAACACAATGCAGTAGCTGTTCATCATTTCCAGCACTGCTTGCACATCTCAATAAAAGTTTAAAAAAAGAAAAAAAAATATTATTCAGATGGATCAGCAGCATATTCTGCTGCTGATCCATCTGAATAATATTTTTTGAAAGAACAAATTTTTTTATCAATTTAAAAACAGAAATTTTTTTTTATCAAGTTTTGCTAAAATGAATAGATTTTGGAACAGTTGCTCAGCCGCACTTTTATGCAACATCTCACGGTAATAGTGTTTGTTATGGCGGCAATTTTAAAGCCTTTGAGCTAATGATTATGATGGCCATATACACTGCCGGAAAGTGAAAAAAGAACACCATTAAAAATTGCAGCTGCATCTATGAGATTTATGTCCTACCAACAACTTGTTAAAAAAGGAAAGTGATCACATGTGTGAAGTGATTCAATGTTCATTTTACCTTTTGATTCATATTACAGTGTACAGAAGGCACATTTTAATAAGGTGCTGCACCTGCTCCAGCAGCAATACAAGCTTCCAATCTAACATGCAATTGGTCGTAAAAATGCAAAAATAAAAATAAATAAAAAATGATATCACGCTGGGGGAATATCTATGAACTTTCAACTTGGACACATAATTCAGAAATGGTCGCTGCCTGCCAGGGTCCACAGAAGAGTCTTTGTCCGATCCAGTCCCACACATGCCCGATTGGAGACAAGTCCGGAGAGCGTGCTGGCCAAGGGAGTTTATGCACAGCCTGAAGAGCATGTTGAGCTGCCCGGGTGGATTGTGGGCGGGTGTTATCCTGCTAGAATATCGCATCAGGGATCGTACTCAAAAATGGCAAGATGACAGGCTGCTCGATGTTGCTGATGTACATACTGGGCATCATGGTGTGTCGTTAGCAGAAGCATGATGATAGAAGCCGCTCACCTTGTCACCTTCAGACGGCTACATGACCATCAGACGCTCCTAAGCAGACTCTACTTTCATCACTGAAGACAACTGACCGCCATTCTTCCTTCGAATGAACTAATTCTTTACACCAATGCAAATGTGCTCGACAGTGACCAGCCATTGCGAATGTTTGGTTGCCAGTCACCAAATGGCTACCAGATATTTTGTGGTGGCTAGTAAATTTTTTTAATATAGTAGCAAATGATGGCCAGTAGATTTTTTCCCCCAAGTAAGCTACTATTCTGTCCAACTCACCCCACCCCCTCTCCCTACTACCACCACTACCACTTGTGAATGAATATTAAATTCAGTTTTCTCGCCCGTGTTCCTACAGCTACTTTGAAAATGAATGGAAGTGAAGGTGGTCTTCAATATTAAATTGAGTTTTCTCGCTACCACCACCACCACCACCACTTGTGAATGAATATTAAATTCAGTTTTCTCGCCCGTGTTCCTACAGCTGCTTCGAAAATGAATGGAAGTGAAGGTGGTCTTCATGAAACTTAATCTGCTGATGGATCAGCCTGGAGCAACCAAAGGGTCAAGGTTACTAACGAAACCTTCGCAATAGTATATGTATCTTTGCCATGGTATATGTACATTAGGGTGTCCCAAAATTCAATGTAACATTTTTTTTTCTTAAAAAAGGTGGGTCTCACCCTCTAAAAAGTTTCTTCTGCTTCTATTATTAAAATATATGAAGTTAGAGCTCATTTGGAAAAGATTAAGAGGTCCCTCAAGGTCACACAAGCTACACTGATTTATGTGAAGATCTGGAATTTTAATCAAAAGCATAAGAGATGATCAATTGTATATTTTACTTTCATTATTAATACATTTTTAGTATCTATATAACAAAAAATAAAATAAAAAGCATAATTAAATATAAAAACAATTAAAAGCTGCACCTGCTTCTGTAGTGCAATTATATATCTATATATGATTTCTGGGATGTAAGGTCAGGTGATGCGTAACATCACAGCCTCTCCTTGACAAATGTCAACCCTGCCTTCTCGTGGTGCATCCTGTTCCCACTAAAGGGGCTCTGACGACCGCCAAGAGCGGTATAACTATACCGTCGGGATTAGAGGAAATGCTATCCCACACTCACCAACCCGCTTGGCCAGCGTGGTGAGTTATGGCCAAACCCCTCCAAAATGATTCCACAACTTAAATCTTGGCCCTCAGTCTTCGGCAGCTGGAATGTACCTGGCCAAGGCAGTTGCCAGTGCGACATTCGAAAGTATGCAGGAGTGACATGGAGGAGACTGGCACAAAACAGACCGTTGTGGAGGCCTTCGTCCAGCAGTGGATTGATAATGGTTGATGATGATATGATTTCTAAACCTTAAATTGTACCCACTAGCATCACTTATTGCACCTTAACTGTAATTTTAACCGTAACCACTAGCATCACTTATTGCACATGTGCTGTTGTTTGTTCTATTGTATGTGTTGCCTTTTGCTGTTTGTTGAGATGGGTATTTTTGCTGTTTGTTGAGATATTTCTATTGTATGTATTGCCTTTTTGCTGTTTTGTCCAGAAGAGAAATTTGTTTTAGTGTTTCTTTTTAACACAACGGCAAAACAAACTAGGAATAGTAATTATGTATGGCTTATTGGATATCCTATTGAATCAATAACAGGTTCACGTCTGCCATCTGGAAGAGATGTTATGAGCAATTTTATGTACTTTCACCGTACTAAAAAGCTTTCGATCAGTGATAGTGCTGTTCTTGTAAACAATAACATTGTACCATTTTGGGAAAAATCAAGGTTGCCAATAAGACATAAGCAGCATATCTTTAAAAACATTAAAGATTTATATGGCAAACATGTAGGCTTAATGAGAAATCGAAAAAGGAATAATGCAAAAGACCAAGAGAATCAAATAATGTATAGTGAAAATCTGGATATGTTATTTGACATAAGTCACACTAATTCGGAACAGCTTATTAAAAATGAAGAGAATCGTCAGTTTCTCAGATTACAAAGACAATCTAGGACAGGTTGTATTGGATCTCTGGACAGAAAGCTTTGTACACGTGAGAATAGATCAGCTGAACGACAGAAAAAATTTGTAAAGTGATTAAAAGAAGCTGCTTCATCTCAGAATTCCTTTGCTTTATCAACTGCATCTTCTACGTCAACAATGGATGAGACAGAGACTGAAAGTGAAAACTCTAAAGAAGACTCTGATGATGAATATGCTGCAGAAATTACACCACAAAAAAATTATTACGTGAGAAGCATACAGGTAAAGATGAACGAAGTCGAAGGTCTGTCATAACACCAAAAGTTGCTGCTGCTTTTGATAGAAATAATATAAGTATAAGAAAGTCAATAATGTTACTTGTATCTGTTTTAAACATGGCTGGTGGTAGTGGTGATGGTGAAGCAGACACGTTCAAAGAGCAATGAAACTTTAAAATCTGTAATTATTTTAAAAAGTACTGTTCATTGTGAATGTCAATGCTTACGTAGTGAAACTGCACAACAGATAAAAATGGAGTTTAATGCCTCAAAATCAGTAGTTCATTGGGACGGAAAGTTATTACCCGATTTATCATTAAATGAAACAAGAAAGGTAGGCTGTTTATCAGTGTTAGTTTCCTTTCTAAAAGATAGTAGTACAAAACTTCTTGGAATTCCTAAGCTGTTATCTGGTACAGGGGAAGCAGCAGCTAATGCAGTTTTTGAACTTTTACAGTCATGGAAATGTGATTCTCAGGTTATTGGTATGTGTTTCGACACAACCTCCTCAAATACTGGAAAGTTCAAAGGAACATGTGTTCTTCTTGAAAATAAAATAGGAAGAAGCCTTCTGTGGTTAGCCTGTAAACACCACATGTTTGAAGTTTTACTTTCAGATATATTTCATGTATGTCTTGGACCGTTGAGTGGACCCGAAATTATTATGTTTAAAAGATTTCGAGAAAAATGGATTGAACTCAACCACCGCAACCCAAAATGTCAAACAATGCCATTGATAGCAGCATCCAACACTTTGAAATTTTTTATTACTAATCAACTTCAGACAGCTGCTAAACACTTTCCTAGAGATGATTACAGAGAACTATTAAATCTTTCCGTTCTTATGATTGGAATAGATGCGAACAATATTATTCGGAAACCAGGTGCTCTCCACAGAGCTAGATGGATGGCAAAAGTCATTTATTCATTAAAAATTGAACTACTGTTAGATGGAAATGAATCTATCATACAATTGACACCTCAACAATTTCAAGGCCTTCAAAGGTTCAATCGGTTTGTTGTATGCATATACATTCAATCATGGTACACATGTCAGTCTATTGTAGATGCACCAGTGAACAACATTTTACTGATACAAAGATTGCATGAATATGATGATATACAACTATGCAAAACAGGATTAAAGATGATTTTACGTCACTCCTGGTATTTAAGTGAAGAGCTTGCCACTCTTTGTTTGTTTTCAACACTTCTTAGTGCCAAGGAGAAATATATGTTAGTTAGTAAAATCAGTGAACAAAAGAATTTGCACCTATTAAAGAAACTTCCTTTAAAATTTGATGACTTAAATATCTCTCGCAGCTTCTTTCACACCGCACAAATAGACGACAGCTTCCTAAGCGTGCCTGTTGAGAAATGGCCAGAAACACTATCTTTTAAAGAAGCTGAAGAAATTGTTAAACATTTGCCATGTGTTAGTGACTGTGCTGAGCGAGGCATAGCATTAATCGAAAGTTTTAATGATGCAACAAAAGATGAAGAACAAAAACAGTATTTATTGCAGATAGTTGAAATGCATAGAAAAAACTTTGTGAAGTGCAACAGTAAAGATCTTCAAGATATGTAAAAATTATTAATTATGTTATTTATAGAATGTTAGGCAATATTTTCCTCTTTATTATCTTGTTAAACTTGATAGGTGAATTTGGCTGTAAAACATTCTTTTTACATTGCATTTTGCAATGTTGAATAAAGTTCGTTTTTTGTCATTTTCTTAATAATTTTTCTTATATTTTCTACACTAAATATTCCCAATAGAGTAAATTTTTTAGAAACGACATATTAAAAGCATGTAACATTTTAAATAAAAAATATACTTAAAAAATAATAATTTCACAAGTAACTGTAACAAATTATCGAATTAAAACTATTTTTTAAACTTTTTGGCGACCTTGAGGGACCTCTAAATATTTTTTTTTTAAGCTGAAATTTTACAGGAGATCTTAAGTACACCAAACAAATCTTTTTAGGGGTAAGAGTCAAAATATTAAAAAAAAAATTGTTTTTTTGGGACACCCTAATGTACATGTACCTTTGCCATGCCATGGTATACCTTACATAAGTATAATGTCATCTACAGGTAAAAGAATTATCTTTGAATCTCTGTTTAGCCACATATATATGCAGAACAAAAAGAAAAAAACTGTTATGACAGTGTTTTTAAGATGATGCAGCTGCTACATCTAATGTTATATAGTACTGCTCCTTGTGAGCGTGGCTTTTCAGGAATCAACCTCATAAAAAAAACAAGGAATTGGGCATGTCTGAATAGTGACACTTTAAATGACTTAATGATGATTGGATAGATGCAACAACCCCTTCAATTGAATATTTTGATCCTCACAATGCTATTCAATTGTGGTGGGCAGATACCTCTCTGATGGGAAGATCAGACACAATACACATCAGTGGTAAACTGTATCAACATTATTAGTGCCAGTTTATGTATATATATCCTAGCTTTTGTCCCTTTGTTTTAAATATTATTAAAGAAATTAGACATCTAACTTCAATGGCTTCTTGAAAATAAATTATGTATGTGTAAATTAAGATAGTAAAAGTAATGATATTATGTACAGCACTGAAAATAAATGGTCAAAAAATCAATCATTTTGAAACAAAAGCATATGCAATATTTGCAGTCAATCTAATGATCCTATGCAGTAACTGCTCTGCATCTGTTTTTATGAAGTTAATGGGGGAGGAATTTCTCATTAGAAAAAAAGAAAAACATTCACCTATTTAATTTCATAGAAACATAAGTAGAGAAGTTACTGAATTATTATTATTCTTAACTTTGCATGGTCAGTAGATTTTGTCATCTGGCTAGTAAATTTTTTATTCTACTAACCACATTGGCTAGTAGAAATTTCAGCAATTTCGCAAGGGCTGACGGTGACCAGAGGTCAGTGGTAACCGTGCCAGCAGCAAGTGTGCCCGTAGTCCTGCTTCCAACAAATGATTCTGTATTGTTTTGGTAGACACCCTTGGTATGACAGAGGATCAAATTTGTGACGCCATAGCTGTCCGCTCTGCCAATGCCGCCCTCTTGATACGCCTATCCTCTCGTTCGTCCGTAACTCTGTGTTGCTTGGAACCATGTCTAAGAGTGCTTTTCTGACCACCAACATCACAATCTTACCACGGCCGATACCTCTCGTCCCACTCGGTCCGCAATTTGACAGAAGGACCAACCTCTTTCCCACAGATCCAATATATGGCCTCGCTCGAACTCTGATAATTGAACAAATGTTGCACGTGTGTCGTCCATGCATGGTAGCTTCTTCAACGAGCACTGAACAACATGACACCTGACGAATGATTTTGTTCTGCATGCCCTAGTCCTTAAATACGCACTGCATACATTTGCCATTTGCATGTGGTTGTCTGCAATGACGTCATTATTGGACAACAGTTTCTGCTGCCCCTAACAATTAACATATTATATTACGACGTTCCTACCGGCATTCCTTCTGGGTTTTCTTTTTTTCACTTTCTGGCAGTGTAATAATGCAGATTATGACACCCTATCAATTAACTAACTGGGCAACCAAAAGCATGCCAGTCTGTGATTTTGAATACCACAGTGAAAGTAAATATGAAACTGAAAGAAACTATTACAGCCACATTTTAAGACATCAAGAACAATACCAAACACTCACAAACTTCACTGTTTTATCCCAGTAGACAAAAATAGAATACAAGTTATTCAAATTCTACAGTCACCAAAATAGAATATGTTACTTCTGATAAATGTGAGATAGTAATTGCAGATATATTTATCTGTCTTTGTAACATGTCTCTGTGCAGAACATTTGTGGAATAGCTACCTCTTAAATTTCTTTGAAGACAGGATGAAGTAAAAATTTTGTTTCATAATCTTCATGACCCTTCTTCTTCATATGTGCATATATATCCCTTCAAAGATATTTTAAACTTGTAAAAATCTGACATACCGCAAAAAGTGGATAAAAAAAAAAAAGAAGAAGAAAAGACAGCAGCTGGATGAGTTTACAAAATCTCACCAGAAGATGCTGAAAAAACTCAGAAAACACTTACAGTGCAAGAAATTTTAATTTTGTCAACAAAATTAAAATGACAGAGAAAGCTTATGGCTGATTATGACATTTACACCAGACTGCAATTGTTTCCCATTTTGATGTGAGAAGTCTCATTGCGAAATAATGTAAAGCATCACAGAGAAAACATTTTCGTGTGATGCACTTGATGTAAACTTTGCTCTTTATTTTACATTAAAATAGTTTTCTTCAATAGATACAATATAAAATAGTCATCACTGAACAAGATGATATAAACTATTGAAGATTTTAAAATTAGATATCAGTGCCAAGTTCAAATGCATTATGTCGACTCTTTTCAGCAAATAATGTGTATCCTTGTTTAAAGCTGAACTGCTAAGACATTAATATGAAAGTTTTCATATTGTTATAAATATTACATAAAATGATTTATAAACAAGAGTAACCCATCACGAAACATAGTGCATATGCATTCACTTTATACTGGTAGTTGGTTAGATTATAAAGCTTCTCTATTGATCAGGGGAACATGCACAGTTTAGTCATATGGTAAGTTTACTGAGCATATAATTTTAACAATTCCTTGTAACTTTGGATGCCCTCCAATTGCAACCCTCAAATTTATAATATATTATCGCCATGTCATGTAATTTCACACCTGATTTTTTTTTTTAATCAAAATGTCACTTTTTGAGAAATTCAAGGTCAAATTGTAAATTGTGTGACCTTGAAGTTAAAATTTTAAAATTGTGCATTAAGTAATACATCATTTTAAAACCAGTAAAACGAGGTTTTAAAAGAACCAAACTTTAGCACTCTGCAATGAAAAGAAATTGAGTTATATGACATGACTTTTATGACATGCAAAACACTGAAATTTGGCAAATTTCTTGAAATTTATTATCTCCTATTTCAGGAAATTTAAAAGCTATTGAGCTAAAAATTGGCACACATTCTTTTCTTATGTATGTCAACAAATCTACAAAGTTTCATAAAAGTCCAAAGAGGTCAGGTTGAAATGCTATTTTTATTTGTTGAATTGACATGGAATGACCCATAAGTAGACAAAACATCAGAGATAGAGGCGCAGATTGAAACAGATCTAAACTGAACACAGGCGGACAGCAGGGCTTCCCAACAGTGTATCACACTTGACAAACATGGTGATCTGAGCGACTTTGATCAGGGTGCATCGTTAGTGCAAGACAGATGGGTCATTCTAATCGCCCAAGTGGTAAGAACCCTAGGTTTCCCAAGAGCAACAGTATCAAGGGTGTAACCATGAGCACACCATCGACAGATGTATCAGCGACCAGAGAGCAAGCGGTGGCTAACCACACAGCACTGATGACTGGGGTCAACGTAGACTATTCAGGCTCATGCAGACTGACCGCTGGGCAACGGCAGCTTAAATCACATCCAGGTTAAATGTTGGAGGCCCAAGCAGCATCAGTGAGTGAACAGTATGGCGCAAACTGAATACTCCGAACTATGGGAGCTGATACCCTACTCTGCCACTGTTGAATGCTGGTCCTCGGATACTACGCCTTGCCTGGTGCCAGGAACATCAAAACTGGACATCTGCAGAGTGGTGCAGCATTGTGTGGTCAGATGAATCCCATTTTCAGCTGTACCAAGCTGACAGGATGGTATGGGTGTGACGTGAACATGATGAAGCCATGGCCCTGTCATGAAAGGTCAGCTCTGTTCAAGGCAGTGGCGGCTCTATGATTTTTTTTTTTTATGGAGGTTTAACGACCACCGTAAGCAACTCAATGAGCTATAAGCAGTCGTCCATCCCTAATTTAAGGTCACTGGTTCCAGGGAAGGGAGAGAGCCAGTACCGCAAGACAAACACAACATCCATGCCTCACCAGGATCCGAACCCGGACCCATTTCGGACGAATGATCAGAGGCCATCGCTTAGACGACTGTGCCACCGGGCGGCGGCGGCTCTGTGATGGTCTGGGGTGCCTTTTCATGGAACACATTAGATCCCTTAGTGTGTCTGGAGAGGTCCTTAACTGTTGCATGCTACTAGTGTGTGCTGGCTGATCACCTATACACTTTCACAGCCTTCGTGCATCCCGGTGCAGAAGGTCTGTTTTAGCAGGAGAATGCACCACTTCACCAGGCCACAACTACCCAGGCATGGCTCGACGAACACTCATCTGAGTTTGGTACCATCCAGTGGCCTCAAGGTACCTGGATTTAAATCCTGTGGAAGATCTCCGAGATGACGTGGAGCAGAACATCAGATCCACAGATTCCGGACTGACATCTCAGGCAGAGTTGTGGGCAATGCTGTAACAGACATGCTGGCATTACCTACAAAAACCCTCCAGCATCTGATGGAGTCGATGCCTCGGCATGTACAGGCTGTTATCCACACTAAAGGAGGATCAACACACACAAATGGGTAGGTATCTCTGTTTTGTCCATTGAGTATATACACTGGCGGAAAGTGAAAAAAGAACAAGAAGGAGACGTCTGACACCAACGAAATTTATACAGCATAATAACGTAATACAGAGGATAACGTGATCAAAACATTATGGCAAAATACAGCTGTATTTGCTGGTAAACTGAAAAATAACATTTCCATGTAACATGGTTAGTACGAGGTTGAACCGCCATGAACTGCGTCACACTGTGCAATTCTGGCATGGAGTCTGTCGTACAGATGTTGGATGTAAGTTTGGGGTATTGAGTTCCAAGCATCCTCAACCTGGACGCATAAATCAGGGATGGTCGTGGCTGGCCGTGGAGACTGGATAAGTCGTTGTCCCATAAAATCCCACACGTGCTCAATGGGGCACAAATCCGGTGAACCATGGAAGTTGTCTCACACCCTGAAGTGCATGTTGCGTTGCACGTGCCATGTGTGGGCGTGTGTTATCTTGCGGGAAAACACCACGATGGACCGACCTTACAAATGGCACAACAACGGGCTAAATGATGATGTTGATGTAGGAGGTGCTGTTTAACGTACCCGGTACAAACACTAGTTGTGTACGAGAGCGATAGCTGATCGCTCCCCACACCAGGAGACCAGGTGTAGGCCCTGTGTGTCGC
The DNA here is from genome assembly GCA_039090855.1 of Macrothele yani. Taxonomy (NCBI): domain Eukaryota; kingdom Metazoa; phylum Arthropoda; class Arachnida; order Araneae; family Macrothelidae; genus Macrothele; species Macrothele yani. The sequence continues at coordinate 87,175,874 of CM077017.1, forward strand.
TGGCAAATGCAAGAAGGGTGGAGACGCTCCCCTGTGCGTCTGCGAACACGCATACAGCCATCGGAGGCTCCCAAGCAGAATCTGCTTTCATCGCTGAACACAACAGATCACCATTGCGTTCTCCAGTGCAGACGTTGGCGACACCACTGCAGCCATTCCTGACGGTGGGCTGGAGTCACAGGTACACATGCCAGAGGCACACGTGCACGTAGTCCTGCATCCAGTAGACGGTTGCCGATTGTTTGCACAGTCACCTCAGGTGCAACGGCAGCTCGGATTTGCGTCGCAGTGGATGTTCTGCTTGACAACGTCGCTCGTCTTATGCGTCGATCGGTCTGCTTATCAGTCCGTCTGTACACCAGTGTATATTACTACGTTTAAAAAGTTCCGGTACTTTTTATATTAAAAAAGAATAAGCACAGATAATACCTGTTTATGCAGTGTTTCCTTCGAAGTAGTTACCCTGTGCAAATATGCATTTTTGCCAGCGCTCATACAAAGATTTAAACGCAGATTGCAAGCCTTCTTTTGCCACATCCTCCAGTACCTCTGTTGCAGCTCGTTGCACTTCTTCAGAACTTGAGAAGCATCACGCCTTAAGCAAATTCTTCATCCGGGGAGAAAGGAAAAAGTCACACGGGGCAAGATCAAGGGAATAAGCTGGTTGTGGAAGAATGGGAATGTGATGTTTGGACAGGTAATCAGACACCAGGTGGGACCTGTAAGCCAGTGCACTATCGTGATGGAGCACCCACGAGTTGGTCTTCCAAAGATCGGGTCGCTTGCGTCTCACTGATTCTCAAAGATGTTTCAGGATGTCGACGTACTGTTAACAACACCTTTCCTTTGGAGCAGTCAACCTTGAACTTTTTGGTCGTGGCGACGACGGTGATTTCCACACTTTTAACTGTCGGTTGGATTGGGAGTTGTAAAAAAGCACCAAGTCTCATCGCCAGTGATAAATCGATTCAAGAGACCGGGATCTGAATCCACTGCATCAATGTTATCCCCGCAAACTTGCATGCGCTCATCCATTTTTCTTGTGTCAGGTTTTGGGGAACAATTTGTTGGCACACATGATGCATGCCCAGTTTCTCTGTTAAAATGGCATGGCAACTTCCAATTGAGATGCTGGCAACTTCTGCAATCGCTGCAACAGTTTTTTGACAGTCATTTTTTACAATTTTTTTGACAATGGCGATTTGTTCATCCGTTGTGGATGTTGAAGGTCGTCCTGACCTCGCATCATTCTCGACACTCTGTCGCCAGTTTTCAAATCGTCGATGCCACTCATTAACTCCAGTTGAACTCATAGCACTCTCACTGTATGCTGACTTAATCATTTTAAAAGTCTCAGCGAAAGATTTTCCGAGCAGAACACAAAATTTTACACTTGCACACTGTTTAAAATTCGACATTGTTGTCCTTGCGACAAGAGAGCCTCGAATGCCTGTAAGCACGAACTACGCACATACGCTGTACGCGTTGGATCTGGATCAAACCAGTTCTGCCTGGCCGGTCACATCATGCTCTTCGCTTGCTCAGCGGGAAATGACGCAATTCACAAACACTTGGCAAATATTCAAAAAGTTCCGGAACTTTTTGACTGTAATAGTATATATACGGTATACATATATACAGGGCTAGACAAATCCCAGATGACAGTTCGCTCAGGCACCTAGAAATCTAGCCCTGGTGACCATTTTTTTTTAACTTCAGACTTTGTATAAGGGTTGCCCAAATGAAAGTGATACTTGAGTAATAGCGTCATTGTATAATTACACAGAGCCATGCATTTGCACCGGTAGATGGCATATCATGTCAGTCAGGAAGCATGCTGTTATCAGCGGCACGTGTCAATGTGCTGTTTGTACATGCGGAGGCAAGTAGACTATGTAGGGCCTTGGCATGGATTCATCCAAACAGGCCCAGCAAGCAGTTATGCAATTTTTGATGGCAGGTGTTAGTGCAGCTGAAACTTATCGTCGTATGAAGGATGTGTATGGGAATGAATGCAAGTTGCGGTGTCCAGTGGTCTGCTGGTGTAGTGAATTTCGTACAGGATGTGTGAGCACGGAGGATATGCCGAGACCTGGGCAAGCACATGTGACCATCACCATGGAATCAATTGCTGCTGTGGACAACCTTGTGAAGAAAAATCGCCGAATCACCACTCGCGAGCTTGCGGCAACATTGTCTGTGAGTAAGGGAACTGTTAACACTATTCTCCATCGCCGATTGGGATACAGCAAGGTTTGCACACAATTGGTCCCCAAGCATCTCCAGGAGGAGCAGAAGACTCGGTGAATGGGTGCTTGCCTGGAGCATCTGCATTGTTACCACACAGAGAGGGAACAGTTTCTTTCAAAGATTGTGGCCACAGACGAAACTTGGTGCCACCACTTCGATCCGGCCATAATACGAATGAGTATGGAATGGTGGCCTTCCAACTCTCCACGCCCCAAATAAAGCTCAGTCCTCCTTAAGATCGCGAAAAGTGATGCTCATGGTTTCTTCGATGAGAATGGCCCATTCATAACAACGCACGCCCGCATGTGGCAACAGTGTGCCAAGATTTGCTGCGGAGCTTCTGCTGGGAGGTCATCAACCACCCCACCCCCCAGCCCCGATCTGTTGCCCTGCGGCTACCAGTTCTTTGGGCCACTGAAAAAAGCTCTCAAGGGCCTCCGGTTTGCTAAAGACGCTGAGGTCCAGGATGCCACTGAAGACTGGTTCCACAGCCAACAACAGACGTTCTTCGCTCAGGGTATCCACAATATTTTGCAATGCTGGGACACTTGCTTGAACAGACAAGGCAACTATGTATAGCGGGTATGTAGCCCATGTATCGCTCTTACTTCCTGTATGTTCACTCCAACTTATAAACCCTTACATACGGCAAAACACAGACAGTCTCAATTTTATTTGGGCAACCCTTATAATTTGCAGTAAATACCATAATTTCTGTTATGTAATCCGTAAATTATCTGTTAAATTGTTATAAATTTAGGTACTGCACATAATGCCCCAGTAAAGAAAAAAAAAAGAATAGCGAATGTTGGTGCAGCGTTTTAAAAAATCTGCGAGGTAATTATCTGAAGACTTGGTGTTATTGGAAAAGTACCGAAAAATGCGGTAACAGAAAAAAATTATAACGCAACACGGAAATAGAGAACCACAAAGAGATTGTGATTTTTTTTTCCTTACAAAAATTCTGACAGAGAATATGATGCAACGAAAGCAGTACTATTTGCGCTTGCAGAAGCCTATGTGCTATAAGAAGCCCGCAAAGCTATTCCATGGCACGTCACCGTTTTGTGAATTGCATTCATTAGTTTTGCTGTGCTAATGTATTATTTTTTTTTTTTTTTTTTTTTTGCTATTACGATAATGGAACACGATTAATTGAAATTTGTGGACAACTTGAACTTACTATTCAGAACAGGTTTTTCCAGCATAGGGATATACACAAAAACACTTGGCATCAAGATACAGGAAGCTGAGGTCCATTGTTGATTTTATAATTACTAGGCAAGAAACCTCTGTTAAAGTCAGGAACGTGAGAGTGTATCATGGTGCTAAATGTGGTTCTGATCATTATCTAGTTCGGGCTACAGTGGAGTGGTCATGGATACAGGTTCCTGCGTTATCTGAAAGCAATGCTGAGAGATTTCAAAAAATGAAAATTTGACATTTAATGTGGATCTCTTACAAGATGATAGTATTAAAGGGCTTTATTACAGAAGATTGAATGCAGAAATTGATGCGGACTTTGAGCGAACTGCTATTCGAGAGATATACTCATCTTAAGGAAAGAATTAGTATCATTACTTATGAAGCACTGGGGGAAATATCGTAGTGAAGGTAGGAGAAAAATTTGGATCATAGAGGAACTAATGGATGGGATGAGAGTCAAGAAAAAAAGCTAATTTGGAATGGCTAAATAAAAAAGATGATAGAAGTAAAGAGATTTATAAGGAAAAAAAAAAGGAGATTAACAGACAAATAAGATGTGCGAAGAATGATGAATGGGAACGGGCTTGTATAACAGTGAATGCCCAGTTGGGTTTTAAGAGTGCCTCTGAGGCATGGAGAATACTTACGGGACTCAGAAAACAAGTTCATCACAGATCAAACTTCAATTGATACAGATGGAGTGGAAAAAATATTTTGAAACCCTACTAACTGAAGAACAGGAGGAATTTACTTTTAGGGCTTCTGGTTTACAAGTGTCTCGAGAAGAAGTGGCTAGGACACTGAAAGAAGGTAAAAATGGTAAAGCCCCGGGCCCTGGTGGAATTAATCTTGAATTATTAAAATACGGTGGTGAGAGAGTTGTCACACTCCTTACTAAATTATACAATAGAATCCTGGAGGGTGATGGAGTACCCCAGGAGATGAAACTGGGCTATTTGACACCTATTTTCAAGAAGGGAAACAGAAAAGTATGTAGTAATTACAGAAGAATATGTGTAACAAACCCATTTATAAAAACATTTGGAAGAATTCTTCGAAGAAGGATTAAAGAACAGTATGAAGGTATTGAGGAGCAGAGTGGATTCACGGCTAATAGATCATGTATAAATCATATATTCACAATGAGACAGATCTCAGAAAAACAAAGAGAGAAATTGAGAGGTATGGAATTAATATTCATTGACCTGGAAAAGGCTTACGATAGTGTTCCTTGAAAGCTACTTTGGAAAACTTTGAGGATGGCAAATATTTATGAAGAAATAATTAGTGTTATTCAAGAGATACACAGTGACAATTAATGTGTTATTAAGTGTGGACAACAACTATCAGAGGTTTCTGTGATGCTGTATATCACCTACATTATTTACGATCTATATTGAGGTTTGTCTCAGAGGATGGTCAGCGAAGTGCAGAAATTTGGGATTATGGATTCAAAATGATTTCATGTACCATTTGCTATTTGCAGATGATCAAGTCATCTTTGCAGAAAATAATGATGACGTAGTTTATACCGTATGTTCCGTGAACTGATATCTGAATATGACTGTTGGGGACTTAAAAATTAACAAAAATAAAACTGAGCACTTGTCCTATGATCCCAGAGACTTCATTGAAATATCTGATATTACATTGAGAACAGTTGAGGAATTTAAATACCTCGGATCCATAATACACTGCTGGCCACCCAAAATGCAACATCAAGAAGGGAGCATCCGACTGGCCTGAAAGTCGCAGCATGCGTTGCCCGCGAGAGGACATGCAAACGATTAGCATAGCAGGGCATATGCACATCATGTGCGCCCGGCACGCCACCGAGATATACTATAAGAAGGGTGCACAGAAGGTGGGGTGTAAGTAGTGGAAGTGTGTTGTGCTGCCGGACCTGTGCGTGGGAAGCTTCCTGATGCCTTGTCGCAGAATATGGCAGTCATTCCAGCACGTTTCGGAGTTCGACAGAGGACGAATAGTGGCTTATCGCGAAAGCGGTTTAGCGTACCGAGACATCGGCGCCCGTGTGGGATGACATCCAGCCACAGTGAGGCGAGTATGGATTCGGTGGGTGCAGGAGGGACGAACAGACGGACGGTGAGCGATTGCCGCAGTCGCGGCACACCACTGAACGAGAGGACCGGCATGTTGTGTGGCGGGCGTTGACGGCTCGCACCACCACATCACGAACGTTAGCGCAGGAATTAGGGTGTGTTGCGCAACAACCTGTGTCAGCACATACTGTTCGACGTCATCTGCAATAGCGGGGACTTGTCACACGGCGCCCATTGCTCCGATTACCATTGATGTTACACCACTGGCGAGTGCTGTGGCAGTGGGCTATTGAACTACTGCACCTGGTCTATGGAATGGCACGACATTGTCTTCTCCGACGAATCCCGCTTCTGCCTGCAACACCACGATGGTCGGATCCACGGCGAGAGACTTTATGACGCCTGCATTATGCATCGCCATACCAGTCCACCGCCTGGCATTATGGTTTGGGGTGCAATTGGATATGACACCCGCATCCCTCTGGTGCGCATCGCCGGTACACTCAACAACCACCGCTACCGCTACATCTCCGACGTTTTGGAGCCTGTAGTCCTCCCTTACCTGCAGGACCTGCCAGCGGCCACGTTTCAACAGGACAATGCGTGCCCGCACGTGGCACGCATCTTGCAACAATTCTTCACTGCCCACCAAGTGTCACTGCTGCCATGGCCCGCCTGTTCTCCCGATATGTCGCCCATCATGGTCACTGATTGGCAACCGAGTGGCCCGGCAAGCACCACCCGCGGCTACGCCTGGTTGGTTGGTTGGTTAATTGATGTTAATGGCGCAAGGGCCATGGTTGGCCAAAGAGCGCCAAACAAAAGACATCAAAACAAAACAAAATCAATAAAAAACGTACACAAGGTTAAAAACAGGCTGATGTGGTAAAAATGAAATATGATAGTGAACAAGTTAAAAGCTAGATAAGTTTAAAAAAGTCAATATCTTGTAAAAACGAAAACACTGCTTTCATGTCGCAGGCTTCGCCAATAATGGTTTGCAGCGTAGCTGCTCCTTCGTCCAACAGATGAGAGTGAAAATGACGAAAACGATGATCACAAAACCGAACACAAGTACACAAAACATGAAGGACAGTGAGACGACAGTCGCACGCCTCACACACCGGGACACTCACGCCACACAGCAAAAAGCGGTGAGTAAAACGACAGTGCCCAATGCGGAGACGTGCAAGAACATCTTCCTCACGACGGTTTTTCCGCAAACTAGACTTCCATAGTCCGATCTGTGGTTTGAGAGAATGCAGCTTATTGCTGCGCTGCTGAGACCACAGGGACTGCCACTCGTCCAGGAGAAATGTCCGGATCAAAGGTCTAAAATCACGGAAAGACAGTGGCAGCCGACCTGGCAACATGGAGGAAACAGACCTGGCAGAAAGATCTGCCAGCTCGTTACCCCGGATCCCAACATGGCCAGGAACCCAACAGAATCGGACCAGGAATCCAGCACCTTCCAAAGTTCCAAGAAGACGACGGACATCACGGATGACAGGAGAGTCAGTGTCCTCTGGAGAAGATAAAACTTGGATGACGGACTGGGAATCGGAGCAAATCAAAGCGCGACGATGAGATCTAGACTGTATGTGACACAAAGCGAGGTGTACCGCCCGCATCTCTGCCGAAAAGACGGTAGATTCAGGCGGAAGCCTCTCAGCATGGGAGGCATCGCCACACACGAATGCGGATCCAACAATCTCACCGGATTTCGACCCGTCAGTAAATACAGGCACGAAATCCGGGAAGAGAGACAGTATCTCGGCAAAGAGCTGCTGGTACACCAGAGCAGGAGTGGAAGACTTTGGCCACACACAAAGGGAAAGGTCAGCCGTTGCTTGAACCGGCTGCCAAGGCGGTTCATTGTAGAACCGGGTCAAACCAATCCTTGACAAGTCTAGACCAGCATCGCGCACCAAGGTCGACAACCGAATCCCAAACGTCGGAACACAGGAAGGCCGGTGTGAGAATAGGCGGACACATTGTGGTTGGAAAATGGAACCATGCAGTGGATGATCAGGAAGAGACAGCTGCTTACGTCGGATGCTCAACGGCGGTTCATGGGCCTCGACATACAGGCTATGCACGGGAGAGGTACGGAAAGCACCAGTGCATAGCCGCAGAGCCTGGTGATGGACAGGATCCAGAGGCCGCAACATGGAAGGACGTGCCGAACCGTACGTTATGCAACCGAAGTCTAACTTTGACCGAATCAGAGAATGGTAAACGCGAAGCATTGAGCACCTGTCAGCCCCCCAAGATGTTCGAGAGAGGACCTTCAGGATACTCAAGGACTTCGTGCACTTCACCTTTAAAGACTGGATGTGAGGTCGGAAGGAGAGTGCTCGGTCAAATGTTAGCCCAAGGAACATGACTTCTAACACCACAGGGATGGTAGAACACCCCAGACGGAGGTTAGGGTCCGGGTGAAGACCCCGTTTGCGGCAAAAATGCACGCAAACGGTCTTCTGGGTCGAGAAGCCAAATCCATTATGGGAGGCCCAGGTAGAGATCTTATTAATGGCCGACTGCAGCTGCCGCTCAATGGTGCGCATGTTGACAGATGCGCAAGAGATCTGCAGATCATCCACGTACATGGAGCCACGAACCGACGGAGGAAGTAGAGTGAAAATATGATTTACACGAAGGATGAACAATGTCACAGAAAGAATGGAGCCTTGAGGGACACCCTGCTCTTGTGGGTATAACGCAGAGAGGGTCGATCCGACGCGCACATGGATCATCCGGTTCTGGAGAAATCCGGCAATGAAGGTTGGCAAATTTCCCCGCAATCCGCAGTCACGCAGATCACGGAGAATGCCGTATCTCCAGGTTCGATCGTAAGCTTTTTCCATGTCGAAGAACACGGAGACCATGTGCTGACGCCGGACAAACGCCTCCCGGACAGATGTCTCAAGGCGAAGATGATGATCGGAGGTGGAACGGAATTTCCGAAATCCACTCTGATGAGGTGAAAGAAGGTGACGTGATTCCAAATAAAAAACCAAACGAAAATTGATGATGCGCTCTAGTACTTTGCAAAGGCAGCTCGTCATAGCAATTGGTCGGTAGTTCAACGGGTTAGCGGGATCTTTACCAGGTTTGAGAACAGGAACGACAATGGCAGTGCGCCAAGATTCGGGAAAGTCACGCTCGTGCCAGATCCTGTTAAACAGGACCAGCAGACATTCAAGAGAGGACGGAGAAAGGTGCTTCAGCATTTCATAATGGATGTTATCCGGTCCGACAGATGTTCGGCCAGACCGATTCAGGGCAATCTTCAGTTCGACGGCAGTCAGCGGGCTGTTATAATCGGCAGCGGAAAACGGTCCAAAGGAAACCTTGGACCGTTCAAGCCGCGGCTGTACCTGCCGGAACGAAGCAGCGTAATTGCGGCTGCTGGACACCGAAGAAAATGCGGCGCCCAGACAGTCAGCAATACCCTGAGCGTCAGCAACCGTTCCTCCACCACTCTCAAGAATGGAGACTTCCCCAGAAGGGTACTTACCCCGAATCTTGCGGATCCTGTCCTAAACGATCTTAGAGCTGGTAGTGGTGTTAATCCCGGATACGTATCGTATCCAAGATTCCCGTTGGCTACGACAACGTACCAAACGCGCGTAAGATTTGGCTCTCTTGAAAGCAAGTAGGTTCGCGTCGGTGGGGTACCGACGAAACCTACCCCAAGCCCGATGTTGGGCCTGACGAGCTGCCTTGCAAGTGGAATTCCACCAAGGTCGCGGACAACGTGGAAGATTAGTCGAAGACTGAGGGATGGTAAAGTCTGCCGCGTGCACAATACAATCCGTTACCGCCGCAACAGCTGCATCGATCGTACCCGAGGTCACCATGACTGGAGTAATGATTGCTGAAGCCGTGAAGGAGTCCCACTTGGCTCGATCGATAACCCATCTAGCAGGGCGAGTAGGATGACGGTACCCGTCACCTGCTAGACGGAGAAAGATGGGAAAATGATCACTGCCAAGGGGATCATCAGACACGCTCCAGGACCAGTCAGGATATAACGATGGCGAACTCAAGAACAGATCAATGGCTGAGTACGAGCGGGTGGGTTCATGAAAATAAGTGACTGCCCCGGTGTTGTGGAGACAGAGGGACGTGTTGGAGAGAAGGGACTCAACAACACGGCCCCTGGAGTCACGAGTGGTAGAGCCCCACAACGGATTGTGTGCATTGAAATCTCCTAAGATGAAGAAAGGAGGCGGCAGCTGGTCGACTAAATCTTCCAGATCCGAAAGGCTCACTGCTGCATTTGGCGGCATGTAAATGGAACACACTGTGAACAGTGTGTTCACAGACAGTCTCACTGCCACTGCCTGCAAAGATGTCCGAAGGACAACCGCAGTGACAGGAATACCATGAGGAACAACAACGGCCACTCCTCCGCAGGCGATGACACCTTCCTCATGATCTTTGCGGAAAATGGAATATCTGCGCAGCGGAAAAGTGTCCGTTGTTCGAAGCTTTGTCTCCTGGAGGCAAACGCACACAGGTGTGTGCGAAGACAGTAAGCCTTTCAGATCATCAATTCTTGGTCGCAGACCTCGGCAATTCCACTGAACGAGCGTAGCCATAATGAAAAATAAAAGGAAAGGATGAAAAACGAAAATGACAGACGACTAGAATGTCTCCGAGTCGTCCATCAGCTCCTGACCATCTGCAATGTCCGGAGGCAACACAGGGCTGTGCTTACTCACACAGGGCTGCGCTACCGGGGTTTTTTTTTTGTGGTTTTACCCCGCTCTGTTTCGAGGGGGACGATCCTGGTTTTACCTTTGCCGGCTTCTTCTTAGATCCGCCCTGGGACTGGGTCCCAGTGCTGGCAGAGGATGTTGTCTGCACAGAGGATGTTTTAGGCGTCGATGTTGATGGCGCCTTGGATTCAATGCGGCGAGACTTCAGTGCCTCCAATCCGGCAGCAACGATGTCCTCAAAATCATAAGGACATCGCGCTGGGAAGGTCACTTCAGTCTGCACCGCAACAGTAGCCTTCTGGACCACAACCGATGCATAGGAGCGCCGGCCTGTTGGTAGACACACGCTCAGCGTGCACCCAGACTTTCCCGTGCCCGGAGAACACCCCTTTGGCATGCCCACCCTACCCCCCAACTCACCCAGCCGAACAGAACGACAAGCCGCTAGAAGTCTGGACGCAACTCGGCCACAGACTTCCTGACCAGGAGTGGGTTAGCTCCCAGCCTCCCGTTTAGGGTGAAGCAGATGGCAAAGAGGAGTGTTGGCAACTGGAGACACTACAACCCGGCCCCCAAATACCTCAGCCTCCAGCATCCTCATTTCCACCTGTACGGGTCACTGCACACGGCAAACATGCAGGTAGGTCTAAGCCAACCAGCTCCGGAAAAACAGAAAAGGTAACATAAAAGAGAAAAGACAGGGAAGAGAACGAGGAACAAAACCCGGAGCTGGCGCCTCATCACAACCTCAGCAGCCTACAACTGAGGCGGGAACATGTCAATATATGAACTTAAGACGAAAAAAGCAAAACAATAAGAGAAAATCGGCTCGGGCCGTGGGGACGCCATCCCCCATCAGCTGGATGAACAGCTGTCCCTTCGGTGATGTTATCGTTCAAGAGGAAACGACAAGTACTCCGTCGCAAGGTGAGCTCGGGCCGTGGGGGCGCCGCTCCCCAAATAACTGGTAAACCAGTTATCCCCGTGCGGGGCGGCTACGCCTGATGAACTGTGGCAATGTGTGGAAGGAGCCTGGACCAACATACCCCAAGCCCACATCCAAAGCTTCTTTCGTTCGATGCCGCGGCATGTAGCGGCCGTTATTGCCAGCCATGGGGGCCGCACGAACTATTGATGTCTGCGTGTTCCACAAGTCGCACGGGCCTGGTAGCTCAATCGTTTCATCTTTGCATCTGTTGTTATGTGTCCAGTAAATATGGCTTTGCTATCTCATGTCCTTCTTGGTGTTGCATTTTGGGTGGCCAGCAGCGTACATCAGGATGGTACATGTCGTCATAGCATTGATCGGAGAATTGCTGAGGGCAGGAAAGCTATTTCTGTTTTGAATCCTGTTCTTTTGGAGCAGCAATTTATTTCCAAGAGTAAAAAGACACTTTTTTTCTGTGATTGTACAGAGCATCATTTTATATGGTGCGGAGACGTGGACATTGAATAAAAGACATCAACAAAGATTATTGGCTACAGAGACGGACTTTTGGAGGCATTCTGCAAGAAAATCCAGATGTGAAAAAGTGCATAATACAAAAATTCGAGATATTGTGAGTGTTAAAGTAGACATTATCCAAACCACTGAGATGCAGAGATCACAATGGTTTGGCCATGTAAGGAGAATGTCATCAGAAAGACTTCCAAAAATTCTGATGAAGTGGGATATATATATAATTATATATATATATATATATATGTCTTAAAAGAAAAGTGTTTGATCAATGCATCCTTCCAGTGCTTACGTATGGTGCAGAGACGTGGACCTTAACTAAAAGAGACATACAAAGGCTGCAGACAACTCAAAAAAGTATGGAGAGGTGCATGCTTGGTGTAACCAGGAGAGATAAGAAGAGGAACTCGTGGATCCGAAAAATGACAAGAGTGGAAGACATCATGATCAGAGTTAAATCCCTGAAATGGCAATGGGCTGGGCATACTGCCAGAAGGACAGACCATCGATGAACAGCCGAAATTTTAGATTGGATTCCAAGGGACAGGAAAAGACCCAGAAGTAGACCTCATGGGAGATGGGTGGATGAAATTCGAAAGTATGCGGGAGTGACATGGAGGAGACTGGCACAAGACAGACCGTTGTGGAGGAAACTTGGGGAGACCTTCGTCTAGCAGTGGATTGATAATGGTTGACGATGATAATGATGATGATATATATATATTTATATACAGGGCTTGATAAATTCCGGTAGCCTAGGCACCTAGAAATTTGACCCTCGCTTAGTTTTTTTACTTAGATTTCGTAATTTGTAGTAAATATCATAATTTCTGTTGTGTAATCTATGAAGTTAAAAAGTTATAAACTTAGATTCTGTGGACAATATGTCGATTAAAAATATAAAAAAAAAAACATTTCTGTGGCGTTTTTGGAAATCCACCTGGTGACAGCCCCAGGATTGATGTTATTGGAAAAGTATTGACGATGTGATAATAGCAAAAATGTAATGCAATACTGAGATAGAGGACCGTAAAGAGATTGAAAGGGTATATATCATCATCATCGTCAACTATTATCATTCCACTGGTGGATGAAGGTCTCCCCAAGTCTTTTCCACAACTGTCCGTCTTGAGCCACTTTTCTCCATGTTACTACGGCATGCTTTTGAATTTCATCCATCCATCTCCCGTGTGGTACTGGGTCTTTTTCTGTCCCTTGGAATCCAGTCTAAAAATTTCTCTTGTCCTTCTGTGCTCCGTTCTTCTGGCAACATGTCCAGCCTATTGCCATTTCAGGGATTTTACTCTCATCATGATGTCCTTCCACTCTTGTGATTTTCCTTACCCACGAGTTCCTTTTCTTATCTTTCCCGGTTTCACCAAGTATGCATCTATCCATGCTTTTTTCAGCTGTCAGCAGCCTTTGTATATATTTTTTAGTTAAAGTCCATGTATCTGCTCGATACGTAAGAACTGGAAGGATGCATTGATTAAACACTTTTCTTTTAAGACATAATGGCATATTGCTCTTGAAAATTGTACTGTTTCTCCCAAAGGCTCTCCAGCCAAGTTTCATATGCCATTTAATTTCGTCATCAACGTGACCCTCGCTTGATATTTGCTGTCCAAGGTAAATGTAGATATCAGTTATCTCCAGCTTTCCCCATCAATTGGTGAATCTTCCTTTCTTGTAAAAGCATTGTATATCACTTTTGTTTTCTGAAAGTTCATTTTTAATCCCACTTCTTTACTTTTGTCAGCGAGTTCCTGGATCATATTCTGCAGCTCTGAAGAGGTAGTTACAAAAATGACTACATTATCAGCAAAATGAAGGTGAGTTAAATAATATACATACAGTCGAACTTGGTTAAGAAGAGTCCGGTATAACGAGGTCCCGGCTATAGCGAGTATATGCCAGATGTTTGGTTTCGTATGCAATTAGTGTTAAATTATCCTGCTTGTTACGAGTATCAACTCTGTTATAGCGAGCAAATTTGCAAGACTTTCAGATTTTTTTTTTTTTATTTACACCTAGTAAAGGTAGCGCAGCATTGAAAGGTGGCGTCAATTAGCCACCTGATACCCAAAAAGACAGTCTGTGTGTCACCTGCTCCGAGATGAAAGCGGAGAGTGTTTTATGACGTCTTGCATTTCAGCCCAAGGGTAGGTGGGGGTGGCATTTTGTGGAGGAAAGCTTCCCAGCCTTTCCTTTGCCACTGTTAACGAGAGAGTTCCTGGAATTAGCTTTCTCTCATTGGCTGCTATGGTCTAACCCCACGCATGTTTTCTTAGTGCATTCAGCATTTCAACTTCGCACAGGACATATGGTAACCTTTTTTTAATCAGAAAGTCGTACGCACCCCTACTTTTACGATATCATTTATGCTTTCCCTCCCCCTTTTTTATTAAGTGTGATATTGTGAGCAAAATGGTTGGTGTTAAAACAAAGGCTCTCTCCATCAGGGAGAAAATGGATATTATTCAGGAACTGCAAGACGCCGAGAAAAATTCAGCTGTTTGCAAAAACTATGGGCTTTCATCATCTACTGTATCTACATTGTGGAAGAACAAAGATGCAGTTTTGAAAACAATCTTACAGATTGCAAAAAAATGAAAAAGTGTGAAAAAATGCTATTGATGAAGCTTTACTTTGTTGGTTTAAAGTTCAACATCAGGCTGGTTTTCCTATCAATGGACCGATTTTAAAAGTGCAAGCAGAAAAATTTGTAGTACAGTTTGGTCATGAGAATTTTATATGCAGTAATGGGTGGCTTGATCGCTTCAAGAACAGACACAATATTGTTTACGCAAAAATGTCAGGGGCAAATCAATGTCTGTGGATACGGAATCTGTAAGTCAATGGCTAAAAAGCGTTTGGCCCAGCTTCATTTCTGAATTCAGTGAGCAGAACATATTCAATGCTGATGAAACGGGCATTTTTTACAAGGTAACCCCTGACATGACTAACTTTTAAAGGCGAGAAATGCATTGGAGGTAAATTGGCAAAGGATCGGCTAACCGTTCTAATTTGTGCGAACAGGGCAGGAAATGAAAAAAGAAAATTATTGGTGATTGGCAAATCGTTAAAGCCTCAATGTTTTAATAATGTTCAGCATCTCCCGGATGATTATAAAGCAAACAGAAAGGTGTGGATGACATCAGATATCTTTACGGGAGAACTTCATAAATGGGATCGTGAACTACGAAAGAAAAACAGAAACATTTTGCTGTTAATAGACAACTGCCCACCACATCCCAAAGTAGAAAACTTGACAAATATCAAACTTGTGTTCCTACCACCAAACACAACATCAATTCTACAGACTATGGATCAAGGGATTATTAGGAGCTTTAAGTGCCATTTTTGGCGATTTCTAACCGTACAATTAATTCAGAAAATGGAGAAGAAGCTAGAAATTAAGATTTCCGTATTGGATGCTGTTCGTCTAATGAGAGAAGCTTGGGATAGTGTCACTCCGACAACCATTAAAAATTGTTATAGGAAGGCTGGTCTTCTAAAGGAGACTTTAGTAGAAAGCACTGAAGTGATTGATGACGATGATCTCCCTTATCAGTATGGTTAAAAAGTAGAGATTTAAGCACCTTTAACAATTGCAATTCTCTTGATGATTTTATCGACATTGACGCTGCGGTCCTAACAACTGGAATTTTAACGGAGGAACAAATTGTGCAAGAAGTCATTGCGGTGAATGAAGAAACTGAAACCGACAGGGAAGGCGAAAACATTACAGAAACACAAGAAGTTGTGACTTACAATCAAGCACAAGATGCCTTGAATGTTTTGACTAGATTTTATGAAACTAATTCTGGCAATGAGTGTGTGTTCAGTGCATTATCAGTTGTTAAGCGTAATCTGATGGATTTTCGGTTGAAGTCAAGAACAACGCAGCTAAAATTAACCAAATTTTTTCATACAAAATAAAAAGGATATGTGATTTGAGCAGATAGTACTGTACCTGTGCTTAATTTTATCTAAGTACTGTATGGTACAAAAATTACAATACTGTATAGTACATATTGTATTTCATACAGTACGTATGTAGTTTACATGTCCGTTATTCAAGAATTTCAACTTAATCTGTATGTAATTACATATGTATGTACTACAGTATGTATAATGGTACATATAGTTGTGTGTATGTAGTACTGTACGTACGCATTTTTCAAGAATTCCACAACTAACTGTTATATTGTACAGTAATTTCAACTACACGTAAGTATTATGTATTTCTCAACATTAAACATTGAATGTACTATATTTGATAACGAAATTTATTTTTTGAATGATTTCCTTGATATTTTGGGTATTTCCCGGATTATACGAGTAACGGCTATAACGAGCAATTTGTTCGATCCCGAACAGCTCGTCTTAACAGAGTTCGACTGTATATATACAGGGTTCTTAGGAAAGTCCGTTTACTCCCCTTGAACTTTTAAACCTCGTATCATACCACCACGGAAGTAACATGTACCTATAGGAAAGTGGCCATGCTCAATCGATTGAATGTGCTTGTAGCGTCCCTAGTGGCGAAATACGGAACTTAGCAAAACTAATTCAGAAACCAAGAGAGATATGCAAAAAAGTCCAATTATAAAATGAAAGAGCGGTGTTTAATTAATATAAAACGACACTTGGTTCAACAGAAACACTTACAGAAAAAACAAGAAAACGGCTGCTAGCACACGCCAGCAACAGAAAAATGGTTTATATGATATAACACTCAGTTACGCTAATTTCAAGGTTGACGTAAAATGACGTCAGACAGCTGAAGGGCTATAAATGATGGGTGAGAATTGAGAGTGAATCAGAGTACGAGATTGGCAGGTAGATGGCTAGCTTCACGAATGACGAGTACTATGATATGGTGTTGCTGTACGGCGAATGTCTGCAGAATGCAAAAAAGGCTGTGAGGTTATATAGAGTACTTACGGTTTCTCACTCGTCAGCATCGAGCTGCACAGACAATTGCCAAAGTTGTCTGGCGCCTTTGAGAAACAGGAAGTGTTGGTGAGCGTCATCGTTCCAGTTGTTCCATTGGTGCCAGTGTGGGAGTACATCCTGCAGAGGCCGGTCGTTCTGATGCTGACCGGGGGAGAGTTCTTTGTGTGTCTTGGTTGAGCAATACTGCACTGCTTAGCAGATTTGAGATCTCAAGCACGAGAGGGGGAATCATCCCACTCTCGTGATTTTTCTTTTTTTAGAATAGCTCAACAATATGTTGTCTATTAATCAGAGCAGTGACGGGACTTAGAGAAAACGCCCTTGTAAGGGCAAAGTTCCGTTCAGCCAGCATAGAGACTCTAGCATCAGATTCGGGTATGTCGCATTGTTCCGGCACCGCAGACGAAGGGACTCCTTGATCCCTTGTCAGCCCAAAGCCCAAGCGCCCGGATTCTAAGGTTTGACTTGCGTGGGAGAACCCCAGGGTGCCCACTCAGTACTTAGAAGAATTTTGTGTTTTTTCATCTCTCTCACAGAGATGTCAACTACCCAGAAGGGTAAATTGAATCGTAAGGGGTCAACCCGGACCCTGAAGGTAGCGGCCGAAGCACTACCAAGCCCTGTCGGTAGTGCTAAAGGGCTTAGCCCCGCTTCCGAGAACTGCCGAAAGGTGGAGCCCAACGTCAGGAGGAAACTGTCAAAGACGCTTCCTGCAGCGAAGGGCTCTAAAGCCGCTACACCCATGAAGGGAGCCTCCCCCTCGACTGAGCCTTCTCAGTCAGCTCGTGGTGTAAGCACCACCTTGCCACTTCCGCCCATGGCAAGGAAGGGAAAAACACCACCCCAGTCCGAACCCTCTCGGGCTCCAGAGGGGTCGTCCGTTGGTCCTCCAGAGACACCTTTGGAGGACAACCAGCATTCCAGGACACCCCCGGTGCTAACACCAGAGGCTTTCGTGAGCCGCATTTTCACCCTCATAGGGGAAGTAGAGTCCGTTCTCAAGGACTCGCGGGTCATTTCCTCAGAAAGAGAACAGGTGAAAGCGGCCCTGAAGAGTATCGATAAGGCTTGTTACGAACAAGCACATCGGGCGGCTTATCTTGAAGGCAGGCTGTCCGTTCGGCAGGAGTCGCGCTGCAAAGCCTACGCCGAAGTGGCTAGCACGGCGAAAGGGTCTTCGCCCGCCCCGATTGGGAATAAAAATAAGAATAAGTCGGGAGACAAGAGACGCATGCTTTTGGTCTACCCCACAGTTGAGAGTGCGTCCTCAGAGGACACAAAATAGACCCTAAAGACTGCAGTCAACCCAACTAAACTGCAGATAGGGGTCAAGAGCATCCGGTGCATAAGGAAAGGTGGGGTCGCGGTGGAGTGTTCCCATCCTGGGAAGCTCGACCGCCTTGCCCAGGAGTTGAGCAGCAATCCGTTGACCAAGGATTGCACACTTCCCACGGCCCCACGAAGGAGACACCCCCTGTTGATAGTCTATGGGGTCGACGGGGATCTCTCAGGGAAAGAGTTCAAGGATGCGGTTCGCGGGCAGAACCCCCGAACTCGAGAACGGATTCAAAGCCTGTTTCCCCATCAAGGGCAAGGGAAGTAGGGTCCACTGGGTGGCAGACGTGGAGCCCAAGGCCTTCAAGCACTTGGTGAGGTGTAAGACACTGAACTTGGGTTGGTCAGTGCTCCGCCTAAAGGAATTTTTGCGGGAGGTCAGGTGCTTTCGGTGCAATGGCTTCGTTCATTTCCGAGGCAACTGCCCCGAGTCAGAAGCAAGGTGCGGCAATTGTGGTGAAGTTGGGCACCAGCACCACCAGTGTGCAGCCGCACCGAAGTCCAGCAACTGCAATGAGGCGAATGCTAAGTTCCACCTGAAGTTGGACGTCTCTCACTCCAGCTTCAGTAAGACATGCCCTAGTCTTATTAGGGAACTCGAGCAAAGGAAAAGCCGGGTCAACTATGGTTGACAGATGGTACTACCCTCGGAGGTACGTAGCTCTCGACATTGAGCTTTTGGGTCTATTGACCAAGGTGTTTCTGATGACCCTGGCCCGGGGTCATCACCACAGCACTGGCCCTAGTGCTGTGGACCATGTAAATATTTTCAATGTGTGAATATTGTGAGAGGGGTGCACGAGACCCTCATAGTCTAATGTGGATGTAATATTTTTTTGATAAGATACCGAATAAAGGACTTTTGAAAACTCGCGTTGCTGGGTGATCTCCCGGCCACGAGATGGGATAATTATTGAAAAGTTGCTTGCCCCAACTGCCCATAGCACGTCACACACACGGGTTATGGTAGAAGGATGTAAGGTACCGGTCCTGTGGGGGAGGCAGATCATCACAGGTCTCCAGACCGAATCTGTCCGAGTGGAAGACTGTGGTTTCCGGTGACTGACGGGCTAGCTGTCGCAACGCCGTCAGGGATCCTATTAATCCCAAACTATTCGAGACAGTTCCGCATTACCCTGCGAAGTCTACACTAAGACGATGCAGGTAAAGCCATCAGCCTAGGTTACATCCTGCGGATGTTTTGGGATATGCTCTTGCAAGTCCCCGAAGTAGTACGACAGCAGTGAGCCGTACATGTGAATTATCGGCATTACGGGTGTGGCAAATCTTGAACGAACATGGTACCAATCCCTACCGTGATGCTGTCGTGCAAAACCTGATGTCTGGAGACCTTCAAAGGCAGTTATGACTTTAGTAACTTCATTTTGAACACCTTACAGTAATAGTCGTGGTTTGTGTACAACATTCTATGGACTGACGAGTCCACATTTACAAGGGGCGGGATCATCAATCACCAGAACTCTTACTACTGGAATGTGAAAAATCCATACATGACGAGACAAGCACGCCATCAAGTACGCTGGTCACTTTATGTGTGGTGTGGAATGTGGCAAACATCCGTAATTGGACTTGTGTTAATTGATGGAAATTTAACAGGTCAGCGTTACTTGCAGCTATTATGTAGTCTAGTAAGCAATTGGTTGGATGATGTTCCTTTGAATTTGTTACCACGCATATGGTTTCAACATGACGGCTGTCCTTCCCAAAAACCTTTCCAGTTCGCTTGTTCTTATCTCGCACGTTCGGAAATAATATTATTGGGTATGGTGGTTGTACGGAATGGCCACCACGGTCACCCAACCCAACATCGATGGACTTCTTCTTTTGTGGGATACCTGAAGGATCATGTGTACTCTTCAGAACCTGCCAGCGTGGCAGATTTAAAGGACCGCATCATCAGGGCCTGTAATTCTGTAATCCCTGCGATGCCGAGGCTTTGGCTATAGAAAAATTTTAAACAAAAAGTTGCAATGTAATACACCAATAAAGATTCCATATGCATGGAAACAACTGCTCGAAAACGAAAAACTCAAAGCTTTAAAATGTAAAAATAAAAAGACGAAAGAAGATAAACAATATGAACTGCAGGGGATAAATACTGCAATAGATGGCGTTGCTAGTAGACGCAAGTGTGGCAGAACTGAACAGATACAGCGACTATGACATATTGGGCGCGTGGCATGGCTGACAGTGAGTCAGCACGGATTCATCGACCTTCAAAGATCCTGAAGTTAGAACGCCATATACTCCATTGATAAAGACATGGTCTAATGTCGAAACTGGTTTGGATTTTGGTGGTACTGTTGGATAAGGATTATGTACCCATTCTTTTATGATTCAGGTTTTAATTGGTTTTATAGGTTCTTTAAAATTCCTTTTAACAAGATTTTGTATTGTTGATAATTTGATATTTCGTTTCCCGGTGTTCAATTCATTTTAATTCAAAAATATTCCTATTGTGCACAACTCGTTAACTACTGGTCATTTTAACAAAGGATTTTATTATCAAAGTCAGAGCACAGAACTGAACGCCATCAATATAATCTACCCAGGATAAATAGAACTTCCAATGTGAAATGGGAGCGTCAAAACTTTTTATCTATTACAACAATAGTGTAGCCTAAATACGTCCTTGTCCAACGACCACTAAGTTAATAATATAACGTGAGTAACAGTAGATATCGCTACATGTTGTATGTAGTACATATGATAACGTAATACATAAATAAGTTCAATAGCTATTATAGCAATTTGAACTCTACAATATATCGCTTAAACTGGTGATTCAATGCATTCAAACCCTGCCTTAAGCTTATGCTGTGCTATACTGTTGATCATGGCAATTGCGCATTTTGCATCTAAAAAGAATGAAAGAAATATCGTCAAAAATTTCAACAAGAGTCACCTAAAATTAAATAAAGAAGTAAAACACCTAAACTTTCTAACCACTTGCAAAAATAATGATGTTATCCCACACTTCTTATGTATTGAAAATAAACCAATCAATCATAAAGATCAAGACATTATGAATCTGTGTGAAATTAAAAGACAGAGCATTCATCAGAGACAAAAGAAGGAATATCAACAGACTTTCAACACGTAGCTACAATCTGCTGCATAACAAACTTATGCAGTTAGAACATCAAAATAAAAATATTATGACTGAATTTATTAAGATATATGCAATTTTGGACCATCAAGCAATACATATGAGAAATAAACATTTTCATAAACTTGAATGTTTAATCAGCGATAAACTCCGTAAATCAGAAGTGAAGACTAAAAATCACCAAAAAATGGCGATGTGTATTAATGAGTCAGGAATAACATTATCGGGACTACAGATAAAAGCACTGGAACGAGGAATGAAACTTGCTTACAACTCAACAACACCTAGAACTCTAAATATAGTACCACTAATAGAAGACATAGTTGAAGAACTTCCTATTGAAAAAGAAACCCCGCAAGATACAAGACACTACGCACACTTGAAAAAATGCAAAATAAGGCAGAGAATAAAAAAGTCTATCATCGCCTACGAACGAAAAGCTTTATTAGATTTGCGCAATAACCCTCAAGTGAAATGTATGTTTGCTGATAAAAGTAAGCAGATAGTGCTATTAAATAATAAAGAAAATAAAAAAAAATGGATAAAGCAATTAATGAGCTTGATGTACAGAAGATAGAAAAAGACCCAACAGATAAAGTTATACGCCGACTAGCTACAATAAAAAAAATAGCAGTAACCTACCACAGATTATAAAGTACAAAGCTTATCCTCCGGTAGGAGCTAGAATGCCTTCCGTATTTGACAAAGTAAAAACACACAAAGAAGAATTACCAATGTTTTCGTTTCCCGGTGTTCAATTCGTTTTAATTCAAAAATATTCTTATTGTGCACAACTCATTAACTACTGGTCAAAGGATTTTATTATCAAAGTCAGAGCAAAGAACTGAATGCCATCAATAATCTACCCAGGATAAACAGAACTTCCGATGTGAAATGGGCGAGTCAAAACTTTTTATCTATTACAACAATAGTGTGGCCTAAACACGTCCTTGTCCAATGACCACTAAGTTAATAATATAACGTGAGTAACAATAGATATTGCTACATATAGTATGCAGTACATATGATAATAACATACGACGTAAATAAGTTCAATAGCTATTATAGCAATTTGAACTCTACAATATATGCTGCATGCGTTTCGAGATGCATTTCTGTCCCTAGTCCAGATGTGCATCATTGCTGATGGTGCACACTTCGAACAATGTGTACGGTAGACCACTCGCCAGGTTAGTTGCACCTGTACTACACAAACTGTGTGTTGCGTCTGTGTTGTTTTGTGTGTAATTTAAAGTTTACTACTTTAACATGTCTTGTCTTTTCTGTAAGCATTTCTGTTGAACCAAGTGTCGTTTTGTACTAATTAAACACCGCTCTTTTATTTTGTAATTGAACTTTTTGCGTATCTCTCTTGGTTTCTGAGTAAGTTTTGCTAAGTTCCGTATTTCGCCACTAGGGATACTACAAGCACGTCCAATCGATTGAGCACGGTCAATTTTCTATAGGTGCACGTTACTTCCGTGGCGGTACGATACAAGGTTTAAAAGTTAGAAGGGGGTAAACGGACTTTCCTAAGAAACCTGTATATATGTGTGTATCATCATCATCATCATTGTCAACCATTATCAATCCACTGCTGGACGAAGGTCTCCCCAAGTTTCCTCCACAACGGTCTGTCTTGTGCCAGTCTCCTCCATGTCACTCCCGCATATTTACGAATTTCATCCACCCATCTCCCATGTGGTCTTTTTCTGGGTCTTTTCCTGTCCCTTGGAATCCAATCTAAAATTTCGGCTGTCCATCTATGGTCTGTCCTTCTGGCAGTATGTCCAGCCCATTGCCATTTCAGGGATTTAACTCTGATCATGATGTCTTCCACTCTCGTCATTTTTCGGATCCACGAGTTCCTCTTCTTATCTCTCCTGGTTATACCAAGTATGCACCTCTCCATGCTTCTTTGAGTTGTCTGCAGCCTTTGTATGTCTCTTTTAGTTAAGGTCCACGTCTCTGCACCATACGTAAGCACTGGAAGGATGCATTGATCAAACACTTTTCTTTTAAGACATAATGGCATATTGCTCTTGAAAATTATGCTGTTTCTTCCAAAAGCTCTCCAGGCAAGTTTTGTACGCCGATTAATTTCTTCATCAATGTGACCCTCACTTGATATCTGCTGTCCAAGATAAACATAGGTATCTGTTATCTCCAGTTTTTCTC
The DNA here is from genome assembly GCA_039090855.1 of Macrothele yani. Lineage (NCBI taxonomy): Eukaryota > Metazoa > Arthropoda > Arachnida > Araneae > Macrothelidae > Macrothele > Macrothele yani. The sequence goes on from CM077017.1 coordinate 87,199,184, forward strand.
CATCAATCGATAAATCTTCATTTCTTGTAAAAGCATTGAACATCACTTTTGTCTTCTGAAAGTTCATTTTTAATCCCACTTCTTTACTCTTGTCAGCAAGTTCCTGGATCATACTCTGCAGCTCTGATGGGCTAGTTGCAAAAATGACTACGTCATCAGCAAAACGAAGGTGGGTTAGATAATCTCCATTAATCTTTATCCCTTTGTTTTCCCAGTTCAGTGATTGAAAGACATTTTCCAATGTGGCATTAAAGAGCTTCGGAGATATGGTGTCACCTTGTCTCACTCCCTTTCCAATTTTTATGTGTGTTGTATTTTCAAACAGCCGAATCTTTGCACTTGCATTTTCATAGATGTTATTAATAATATTAATGTATGCATCTTCAATACCGCAGGATTTCAGAGCCGTGGTAACTGCTGATGGTTTCACCGAATCAAAGGCTTTTTCATAATCGATAAAAGCCATGCACAATGGAAGTTCATATTCCCTCGCTCTTTCAATTAGTTCTCTCAGTACGTGGATATGATCTATTGTGCTGTAGCCACTCCTGAATCCAGCTTGTTCTCTCGGTTGAGCCATGTCCAGTGTTACCTTAAAGCGGTGTGAAAGAACTTTAGTGAAGATTTTATAAACCACTGATAGGAGGCTGATAGGTCTGTAGTTCCTGAGATCCTCAATGTCACCTTTTTTATGTAGCAGGATCATTGTAGCATTGTTCCAATCCTCAGGAATCTTCCCTTCATTAAGGCATCGAGTGAAAATTTGGGCGAGTACTGTTTCAATTTCTCCACTTGCTTCTTGTATGATGTCTATAGTAATTCCATCTTCTCCTGGAGCTTTCCCCGCTTCATGTTCTTGATTGCATGAGCAACTTCTGCTGGGAGGACTGGAAGAACTCTGGTACCTTTCATGATGTCTGGAGTACATGTATCATCCCTTTCATATAATTTGGAGTAGAAATCTTTCACTCTTGTCAAAATTTCGCCTCTATTTCTTGTTATAGAACCATCTTCTTTTCTCAGAGCCATAATCTGTTTTCTTCCCTTACTGAGATGTCCCTTTGCTATCTTAAGGCTTTGGTTGTTTTCAATTGCTTTCCTCACTAGCTCACAGTTGAATTTCCTTACGTCTTCAGTGATACTTTTTCGTGTTGTCTTGCATAGCTCTATATATTCCACTTTGGAAGTCACATCTTCTTTAGTTGTCCTCATCTCTCTTCTTTTTTGCATCAACATTTTGGTTTTTCCTGATAATTTGTTCACATGCAACTTGTTCTTAGACCCAGCTAATTTTGTTGCTGTTTCCATTAGAGCTTTGGTTACTTTTCTGTTAACTTCCGAAATATCCACTTCTTCCGATGTTAGGCCTTCTAAAGCAGAGAATCTGTTCTTCAGTTCCAACTTTAAAGTATTATGGTGTTTTTTAAGGTTGGTTATGTCAATACATTTTGTTTGTCTTATGAGCTTGCCACGTTCCAGTTTAGTGTTGAGGTGCATCTTACATCTCACCAATCTATGGTCACTACCTGTGTTGAACTTGTTCAGCACACTGCAGTCTTCGATGACGAATTTTTTGTTACACATAATAAAATCAATTTCACTTGTCGTCCCAATTGGATGTCTCCATGTCCATTTCCTGTGTGGCTTTTTCTTGAAAAAGGAGTTCAAGATGAAAAACCCTTCTGCCTCTGCAAACTCAACGAGAGTATTTCCACGCTGGTTTCTGTTGCCGTGACCGAATTTACCTACTGAAGTTTCATTCTGTTGCCGTTGCCCTATTTTTGCATTGAAATCTCCCATAATTATCTTCAAGTGCTGCTTACCTTTATTATTTAGATGACGAATTTCCTCATAAAATTCTTCAATTTCTTCTTCAGGATGACTTGTGGTGGGTGCATAAGTTTGAATAATCTGAGCCTGGTATCTTCTCGATAGTTGGATAACGAGTCGTGCAGCTCTGTCAGAGGAACTTTCAACTTCTACCACTTTATCCTTCAGTTTCTTGTTTATTATAAATCCAACACCACTAGTTCTGCCAGTATCTGTCCCACGATAATAGAAGAGATGTCCACTTTTCAGTTCAATGAGATCTTCTCCTTTTCTCCTTACCTCACTTAGCCCGACGATGTCCCACTTGATCCTTTGTAGTTCCTCTTCCAATTCAAGAAGCCTTGAATCAGAAGATAGGGAGCGTCCGTTATAGGTAGCCAAGGTCAGCATCAAATGGCAGCCTAGTCCGGTCCTCCGGGGATTCTTAGCACCCTCTGCCTTCATGTCGCACTGGCCGCTGCCTTGGCCAGGTACATTCCAGCTGCCGGAGACTGAGGGCCAAGATTTAAGTTGTAGAGTCATTTTGGAGGTGTTTGGCCATAACTCACCACGCTGGCCAAGCGGGTTGGTGAGTGTGGGATAGCATTTCCTCTGATCCCGATGGTATAGTTATACCGCTATTGGCGGTCGTCAGAGCCCCTTTAGTGGGAACAGGATGCACCACGAGAAGGCGGGGTTGACATTTGTCAAGGAGAGGCTGTGATGTTACGCATCACACATATATATATATGTGTGTATATATATATATATATATATACCGTATATACTCGCGTATAAGTCGAGAAATTTGGGACAAAATGAGAGCTTCAAAGTAATGGGGTCGACTTATATGCGGGGTCTAAAAAATCGTAAGTCCAAAAGTTCTTCGCGTGAGGCAATCCATCCCAAAAGAAATAAAAATGCCGATGCGGTATTAATTACGAAATTGCAACCCTCCGAAAGAAAGAAAGAAAGAACACTGATGTGGAAGAATTACGAAATCGCGACCCTCCGAATTTCTCCGCGCTTTTAAAAGTCTCCTCTCTCCTGGCTTAGCGCAGTCACAGCCGCACATAGAAAGCTCCGCCCTTCCGACTACCAGTTGATTGCGCTGACCTTGGACGTAACGGAGCCATGCGACAGCCAGTGTTAGGTGTTGCTTGTTCTTAATCGCACATGTTTTTCTTGTTCTTAATCGCACGTGTCTCGCTTCTCCAATTATGGGTGACACGGATTGTGTAAAGAAACAGATGTCCTATAGCGCAGGATTCAAGTTGAAAGTGGTTTCTTTTGCAGAAAATACTAACAACTGTGCTGCTTCACGTCAATTTGGCATTAACCAAAAACTGATTCGAGATTGGCGTAAAAAAAAAACGGACTTCCCAAAATCGCAAAAGGCGCTGCGCTGTGGAACGACATCTTTGCCAGAGCTGGAAAGTGTCTTGAATGATTGGATTGTGGGCTGCAGACAAAATGGTTACATTGTAACGTGAACTGGTATACGTTTGCGAGCAATGAAGCTCACAAAAGATGAAAAGTTTGCAGCCGCAAATAACACTTTTCGTGCCTCACCAGGTTGGTGCACAAGGTTCATGAACCGCTATGGGTTGTGTCTACGCCAGCGCACCCAAAATTGCACAAAAGTTACCTCGTGACCTCGAAGCAAAGATAATGGAATTTCAAAAGTATGTACCGTAATTTTTGGGCTAAGAGCCGCGGCTCTTACGTTACTAAAAGTGAAAATTTTCGGGTGTGCGGCCCTTATGCCGAAGCGGCTCTTATGCCGAATTTGTTTTCGATAAGACTTTCTTCCCTCCCCCCTTTTTTTTTTTCATGCAGATGCTTAGTAAATTTTTTCAAACCACGTCTTTTTTTGTTCACGAACTCGACTGTGATCATGCGCCCCCCCTCCTTTTCACTCATACGTTAGACAATAACTCCGCTGTCCTGATGTTGGTTTAGGAGGGAAAGTGGGGGAGAACAGGAATGCCTGACTCAATCGCCCTTTGCATGGGGGATGGAATAGGGACATAAGCACACAAACGAGTAGCGTGATGTCCGAGGCTTCTGTGGATAGCACGCCCAGCGGTAACAGCTCAGTGCGCAGTAAATGAAAGTAGGTCAAACCACTTGAAAGAGAGAACGCGCACCGCCGTTTCGAAGTGTTGGCGACAGATCAGCGAACACATGCGAAGCAGCTGGTAAAAGGAAACATCTCTACATGAGAAAAAAAGCATAACATAGAAGGAACATATTATTCAAGAAAACATTAATCGAAAGCATAACAAGCGATAATTTATAAGTTAATTACTTCTAAGACGGATTCTATTGCGGTGAACAGGGAACCATCCTGTAGCAGACATCCACATTGAATGGAATTTCGACAATTGTGCGGTTTTACGAGCAATGCGATATTCTAACGGTAGTCTTAAGATTAACTGTGATTTCTATTGATTATATAAATGGTTCTGAGCATTTAATAAAGGCAAACAAATAACATCATTAGCATGATTAATAAAAAATGTATAAATAAAAATGTTTGCCAGTATAAAAAAATAAGTGTATAAAGCAGATCGACACTGAGTTGCAGAATTAGCCTTTGAAGTATGTATACATATAATCACGTTGGGGGGTGAGTTAATTCATGAAAATAAGGAAGAAAATTTAGCTTTCTGAGCAGCACCACGACTTCACAGGTGCGGCCCTTACGGCAACTTTTGCTTCCAAGATTGCAAAAATTCTCACCTGCGGCCCTTAGTCCGAAAATTACGGTAATTCAAAAGAGAAAAGAAGACTGCTTATCAACTTTCCCAAATAGGGAACATGGATGAAACCGCCATGTGTTTCGACCTTTTTGGAAATAAGACGGTGAACCAAAAGGGCGAAAAAAATATCTTGATCAAAACGACTGGCCACGAAAAATCCAGTTTCACGGTTGTTCTTTCTTGTTTGGCCAACGGCAGTAAGCTACCTCCGGTAATTATTTTCAAACACAAAACTCTGCCGAAAAGCGTTGTCTTTCCGTCTCGTGTGCTCGTTCGTGCCCATGAAAAAGGATGGATGAACGAATCCGGAACAATTGACTGGTTAAAGAATGTGTGGAACAAAAGGCCAGGTGCACTTTTGAAGAAACCTTCTCTTTTGGTGTGGGAGATGTTTGTTGCATGCACACCGTTGTGCAGAAGTGAAAAAAACTGCAGAAAATTCAAAAACAACTTTTGCTGTCATCCCAGGTGGCTTGACATCTGTTCTTCAATCACTAGAAGTCTGCCTTAATAAGCCCTTCAAGGACAATGTGCGGAGTTATTGGGCAGATTGGATAAGTTCCGATTTGCCGACTGAAACCAAGGGCGGAAATCTAAAGAAGCCGGATATCGTTTTGATTGCGCGATGGGTCAAGGATGCTTGGGATGCTATACCTGCGGAAATGGTCGTGAAATCATTCAAGAAATGTTGCATTAGTAACAAACTTGATGGCACAGAGGATGATGAGATTTTTATGAGTGCTGATGACATAGGCATAGATGGGAATACTGATGTTTATGATGACGCGCCGATGACAGACAAAGACTTTTTTGAACTGTTTGGTAAGTCTGACTCAGAATCGGATTTTGAAGGGTTCCGATGAAGTTTTTGGTTATGCAAATTAAATTTAGTATTATATATATAATTTTTTTCGTTTTCAAACGTTTTTGAATAAATTCAATGAATTTTTTTTTTTTCCTCATTCCGGGATCGACTTATACGCGAGTTTCCGATTTCTTACGATTTTTTCCTCTGAAAGTGGGGGGGGGGGGTCGACTTATACGCGAGTATATACGGTATATCAATTCGTGATGTAAGGTCAGGTGATGCGTAACATCACAGCCTCTCCTTGACAAATGTCAACCCCGCCTTCTCGTGGTGCATCCTGTTCCCACTAAAGGGGCTCTGACGACCGCCAATAGCGGTATAACTATACCATCGGGATTAGAGGAAATGCTATCCCACTCACCAACCCGCTTGGCCAACGTGGTGAGTTATGGCCAAACCCCTCCAAAATGTCTCCACAACTTAAATCTTGGCCCTCAGTTTCCGACAGCTGGAATGTACCTGGCAAAGGCAGCGGCCAGTGCGACATGAAGGCAGAGGGTGCTAAGAATCACCGGAGGACTGGACTAGGCTGCCATCTGATGCTGACCTTGGCTACGTATAATGGATGCTCCCTATCTTCTGATTCAAGGCTTCTTGAATTGGAAGAGGAACTACAAAAGATCAAGTGGGACATCGTCGGGCTAAGTGAGGTAAGGAGAAAAGGAGAAGATCTCATTGAACTGAAAAGTGGACATCTCTTCTACTATCGTGGGACAGATACTGGCAGAACTAGGTGTTGGATTTATAATACACAAGAAACTGAAGGATAAAGCTGTAGTAGTTGAAAGTTCCTCTGACAGAGCTGCACGACTCGTTATCACACTCTCTAGAAGATACCAGGCTCAGATTATTCAAACTTATGCACCCACCACAAGTCATCCTGACGAAGAAATTGAAGAATTTTATGAGGAAATTCGTCATCTAAATAATAAAGGTAAGCAGCACTTGAAGATAATTATGGGAGATTTCAATGCAAAAATAGGGCAACAGCAACAGAATGAAACTTCAGTAGGTAAATTTGGTCATGGCAACAGAAACCAGCGTGGAAATACTGTTGTTGAGTTTGCAGATGCAGAAGGGTTTTTCATCTTGAACTACTTTTTCAAGAAAAAGCCACACAGGAAATGGACATGGAGACATCCAAATGGGACGACAAGTGAAATTGATTTTATTATGTGTAACAAAAAATTCGTCATAGAAGACTGCATTGTGCTAAACAAGTTCAACACAGGTAGTGACCATAAATTGGTGAGATGTAAGATGCACCTCAACACTAAACTTGAACGTGGCAAGCTCATAAGACAAACAAAATGTATTGACATAACCAACCTTAAAAAACACTATAATACCTTCAAGTTGGAACTGAAGAACAGTCTCTCTGCTTTAGAAGGCCTAACATCGGAAGAAGTGGATATTTCTGAAGTTAACAGAAAAGTAACCAAAGCTCTTATGGAAACAGCAACAGAATTAGCTGGGTCTAAGAACAAGTTGCATGTGAACAAAATATCAGGAAAAACCAAAATGTTTGGGGCAAAAAGAAGAGAGATGAGGAAAACTAAAGAAGATGCGACTTCCAAAGTGGAATATATAGAGCTATGCAAGACAGTAAGAAAAAGTATCACTGAAGACGTAAGGAAATTCAACTGTGAACTAGTGAGGAAAGCAATTGAAAACAACCAAAGCCTAAAGACAGCAAAGGGACATCTCAGTAAGGGAAGAAAACAGATTATGGCACTGAGAAAAGAAGATGGTTCTGTAACAAGAAATAGAGGCGAAATTTTGACAAGAGTGAAAGATTTCTACTCCAAATTATATGAAAGGGATGATACATGTACTCCAGACATCATGATAGGTACCAGTACCAGAGTTCTTCCAGTCCTCCCTGCAGAAGTTGCACATGCAATCAAGAACATGAAGCGGGGAAAAGCTCCAGGAAAAGATGGAATTACTGTAGACATCGTACAAGAAGCAAGTGGAGAAATCGAAACAGTACTCGCCCAAATTTTCACTCGATGCCTTAATGAAGGGAAGATTCCTGAGGATTGGAACAACGCTACAATGATCTTGCTATATAAAAAAGGTGGCATTGAGGATCTCAGGAACTACAGACCTATCAGCCTCCTATCAGTAGTTTATAAAATCTTCACTAAAGTTCTTTCACACCGCTTGAAGGTAACACTGGACATGGCTCAACCGAGAGAACAAGCTGGATTCAGGAGTGGCTACAGCACAATAGATCATACCCACGTACAGAGAGAACTAATTGAAAGAGTGAGTGAATATGAACTTCCATTGTGCATGGCTTTTATCGAATATGAAAAAGCCTTTGATTCGGTGAAACCATCAGCAGTTACAATGGCTCTGAAATCCTGCGGTATTGAAGATGCATACATTAATATTATTAATAACATCTATGAAAAAGCAAGTGCAAAGATTCGGCTGTTTGAAAATACAACACACATAAAAATTGGAAAGGGAGTGAGACAAGGTGACACCATATCTCCGAAGCTCTTTAATGTCACATTGGAGGGTGTCTTTCAGTCGCTGAGCTGGGAAACCAAGGGGATAAAGATTAATGGATATTATCTAACCCACCTTCGTTTTGCTGATGACGTAGTCATTTTTGCAACTACCCCATCAGAGCTGCAGAGTATGATCCAAGAACTTGCTGACAAGAGTAAAGAAGTGGGATTAAAAATGAACTTTCAGAAGACAAAAGTGATGTTCAATGCTTTTACAAGAAATGAAGATTTATCTATTGATGGAGAAAAGCTGGAGATAACAGACACATATGTTTATCTTGGACAGCAGATATTAAGTGAGGGTCACATTGATGAAGAAATTAATCGAAGTACAAAACTTGCCTGGAGAGCTTTTGGAAGAAACAGGATAATTTTCAAGAGCATTATGTCTTAAAAGAAAAGTGTTTGATTAATGCATCCTTCCAGTGCTTACGTATGGTGCAGAGACGTGGACCTTAACTAAACGAGACATACAAAGGCTGCAGACAACTCAAAGCAGCATGGAACAACCCAAGTGGTGGGCTTTAAGGCGAGCCGACCACCCTACGGTTTTCAGCCTGATGATCCAGCCTCTCTCAAAGTCCGTATGTTATGTAAATCAACGTCTCTGGAGTCTTCCCGTCATTCTTGTCACTCTAACTCTTGCTTGTGTCGGCTAGTGCTTTTCGCTTTCATGGGGCATCGACTACACACCGGTTTATAAAGCTGTCGGTTCGAGCTTGCAGCGCCACCACAGGATGGACTGTCATGCACACTCGCACCAAACATATATCATTTGCATACCAGCACACACGCTATTTGCGAAGTTTCGGGGTTGTAAAATGTTTTCCTCTAGGTGCGCAAATTTTATTGTCCGCGAGTGTATTTGTCGAGCCCTGTTCATATATACTCGCATATAATATACTTCAAACAGAACAGACTGAAATCAAAGAAGCTGAAGAGAATAACACAGAAGAACACCCTAAGCCTTTAAAAAAAGAAATGTTGGCCGTGTTTGATACAATTTATTCTGGTCTTCAATTTGCCGAAAAAGTTCCTGACGATGGGACTATATGAACATAACTTGTATATAAAGTGATTCATATTCACTTAAGTTATTCATAAGAAAGAGTGCATTGATTAGGTAATGTGTTTCTAAATACAATATACTGCACAATACATATGTATACAAGAGATAGTTTCTATATATCGAATTTTTTATGGAACCATTGACTTCGTATATGGAGGTCCGGCTGTATTTTCAATTTGGAAAACAAAAGAAGTCGCACAGGGAAAAATAAGATGAACAAGGTGTGGTGTGGTACCACTGAGATTTGGCGTTCAGTCAAGAACTTAAAGAATAACAGTATTGAATGTGCAGGTGCATTATCGTGATACAGCAGCCATGGTTGAGACTTCCATCTTTGTGACCATTTCATGGTTCGTACTCTTCCAAGCAAAATAAATTCAAGCACTTTTTAAGGACTTTTTAAACCCGAATTATTATATGTGTGTACTTGTCCGTCAGTCAGTAGGTAGGTAGGTAGGTAGGTATTTTAGTAAGTTCAGACCATTAATCTCAGCTGGGGCTGGCACACCTCCAATGGCCTGCCTTTCCTCATAGTTCGTTTATTTTATTAACTTTGAATTGCCCCTCTGTTTTGGTATTTTTCGAAATCATTTTACCTTGCGGAATATTTTGAAAGGGTATACTATTTTCGTATTTATTTGCTGGTATAACATTTTTTTTTTTTTTTTTTTTTTTTTTTTTGTAAGGTCAGGTGATGCGTAACATCACAGCCTCTCCTTGACAAATGTCAACCCCGCCTTCTCGTGGTGCATCCTGTTCCCACTAAAGGGGCTCTGACGACCACCAATAGCGGTATAACTATACCATCGGGATTAGAGGAAATTCTATCCCACACTCACCAACCCGCTTGGCCAGCGTGGTGAGTTATGGCCAAACCCCTCCAAAATGATTCCACAACTTAAATCTTGGCCCTCAGTCTCCGGCAGCTGGAATGTACCTGGCAAAGGCAGCGGCCAGTGCGACATGAAGGCAGAGGGTGCTAAGAATCCCCGGAGGACCGGACTAGGCTGCCATCTGATGCTGACCTTGGCTACGTACAATGGACGCTCCCTATCTTCTGATTCAAGGCTTCTTGAATTGGAAGAGGAACTACAAAGGATCAAGTGGGACATCGTGGGGCTAAGTGAAGTAAGGAGAAAAGGAGAAGATCTCATCGAACTGAAAAGTGGACATCTCTTCTACTATCGTGGGACAGATACTGGCAGAACTAGTGGTGTTGGATTTATAATAAACAAGAAACTGAAGGATAAAGTTGTAGAAGTTGAAAGTTCTTCTGACAGAGCTGCACGACTTGTTATCCAACTCTCGAAAAGATACCAGGCTCAGATTATTCAAACTTATGCACCCACCACAAGTCATCCTGAAGAAGAAATTGAAGAATTTTATGAGGAAATTTGTCATCTAAATAATAAAGGTAAGCAGCACTTGAAAATAATTATGGGAGATTTCAATGCAAAAATAGGGCAACGGCAACAGAATGAAACTTCAGTAGGTAAATTCGGTCACGGCAACAGAAACCAGCGTGGAAATACTCTCGTTGAGTTTGCAGAGGCAGAAGGGTTTTTCATCTTGAACTCCTTCTTCAAGAAAAAGCCACACAGGAAATGGACATGGAGACATCCAAATGGGACGACAAGTGAAATTGATTTTATTATGTGTAACAAAAAATTCGTCATAGAAGACTGCAGTGTGCTAAACAAGTTCAACACAGGTAGTGACCATAGATTGGTGAGATGTAAGATGCACCTCAACACGAAACTTGAACGTGGCAAGCTCATAAGACAAACAAAATCTATTGACATAACCAACCTTAAAAAACACCATAATACCTTCAAGTTGGAACTGAAGAACAGGTTCTCTGCTTTAGAAGGCCTAACATCGGAAGAAGTGGACATCTCTGAAGTTAACAGAAAAGTAACCAAAGCTCTTATGGAAACAGCAACAAAATTAGCTGGGTCTAAGAACAAGTTGCATGTAAATAAATTATCAGGAAAAACGAAAATGTTGATGCAAAAAAGAAGAGAGATGAGGACAACTAAAGAAGATGTGACTTCCAAAGTGGAATATATAGAGCTATGCAAGACAGTAAGAAAAAGTATCACTGAAGACGTAAGAAAATTCAACTGTGAACTAGTGAGGAAAGCAATTGAAAACAACCAAAGCCTAAAGATAGCAAAGGGACATCTCAGTAAGGAAAGAAAACAGATTATGGCACTGAGAAAAGAAGATGGTTCTGTAACAAGAAATAGAGGCGAAATTTTGACAAGAGTGAAAGATTTCTACTCCAAATTATATGAAAGGGATGATACATGCACTCCAGACATCATGAAAGATACCAGTACCAGAGTTCCTCCAGTCCTTCCAGCAGAAGTTGCACATGCGATCAAGAACATGAAGCGGGGAAAAGCTCCAGGAGAAGATGGAATTACTGTAGACATCATACAAGAAGCAAGTGGAGAAATCGAAACAGTACTCGCCCAAATTTTCACTCGATGCCTTAATGAAGGAAAGATTCCTGAGGATTTGAACACCGCAACAATGATCCTGCTACATAAGAAAGGTGACATTGAGGATCTCGGAAACTACAGACCTATCAGCCTCCTATCAGTAGTTTATAAAATCTTCACTAAAGTTCTTTCACACCGCTTGAAGGTAACACTGGACATGGCTCAACCGAGAGAACAAGCTGGATTCAGGAGTGGCTACAGCACAATAGATCATATCCACGTGCTGAGAGAACTAATTGAAAGAGCGAGGGAATATGAACTTCCATTGTGCATGGCTTTTATCGATTATGAAAAAGCCTTTGATTCGGTGAAACCATCAGCAGTTACAATGGCTCTGAAAACCTGCAGTATTGAAGATGCATACATTAATATTATTAATAACATCTATGAAAAAGCAAGTGCAAAGATTCGTCTGTTTGAAAATACAACACACGTAAAAATTGGAAAGGGAGTGAGACAAGGTGACACCATATCTCCGAAGCTCTTTAATGCCACATTGGAGGGTGTTTTTCAGTCGCTGAGCTGGGAAAACAAGGGGATAAAGATTAATGGAGATTATCTAACCCACCTACGTTTTGCTGATGACGTAGTCATTTTTGCAACTACCCCATCAGAGCTGCAGAGTATGATCCAGGAACTTGCTGACAAGAGTAAAGAAGTGGGATTAAAAATGAACTTTCAGAAGACAAAAGTGATGTTCAATGCTTTTACAAGAAATGAAGATTTATCGATTGATGGAGAAAAGCTGGAGATAACAGACACGTACGTTTATCTTGGACAGCAGATATCAAGTGAGGGTCACATTGATGAAGAAATTAATCGGCGTACAAAACTTGCCTGGAGAGCTTCTGGAAGAAACAGCATAATTTTCAAGAGCAATATGCCATTATGTCTTAAAAGAAAAGTGTTTGATCAATGCATCCTTCCAGTGCTTACGTATGGTGCAGAGACGTGGACCTTAACTAAAAGAGACATACCAAGGCTGCAGACAACTCAAAGCAGCATGGAGAGGTGCATACTTGGTATAACCAGGAGAGATAAGAAGAGGAACTCGTGGATCCGAAAAATGACAAGAGTGGAAGTCATCATGATCAGAGTTAAATCCCTGAAATGGCAATGGGCTGGACATACTGCCAGAAGGACAGATCATCGATGGACAGCCGATTATTTTAGATTGGATTCCAAGGGACAGGAAAAGACCCAGAAGAAGACCACATGGGAGATGGGTGGATGAAATTCGAAAGTATGCAGGGGTGACATGGAGGAGACTGGCACAAGACAGACCGTTGTGGAGGAAACTTGGGGAGACCTTCGTCCAGCAGTGGATTGATAATGGTTGACAATGATGATGATGATGATAACACTTATTGTTTGTTTTAACCTTTTATTTTTGATGCATGACTTTGATGCGTTGATGGATGTTTTTGATGCAGTGAGGAGAACAAAGGAAAGGGTCCATGCATGAAGCACAAGCAATTCCTGGAAGTTCCCCCATCCGGCAAGAATGCGTCCGTAACCTCAGTAAACAGAAGCCTATCACAATTTGTGAATATATTATTCCACTTATTTTACTCACATGGCTGATGCGTTACTCAGTAGTGATATCATAGCCAAGGTACCAGCTGTCCATACACTCCCTTGGGTTGAACGCCAGTTCTGCGCTATTTGATCAGCTTGTTGTTTTTTAACTACACAGAAATCTCCTATACAACTTTTTAGCACAAACAATTATTTTGCACATGCTCTTTTATATCATTACTTAATAAACAAAAGTTTTTTTTCCAAGTACTATTTACAGAGCCTTAAACTTTTTCAAGTACTTTCAAGGACTTGAAAATGATTATTCAAGGAATTGAAAATGAACTTTTTTTATTCAAGGACTTTCAAGGTTTTCAAGGAGCGTACGAATAATGCATTTGTGCTGATTTTTTTTTTCCCTTAGTCTTTTCATAACTTTTTCATAATAAGCCTGGTTCACAGCCTGCCTAATCAGAGAAAATTCAAAATGCATCACATCTTTAACATAAAAGAGAATAGTAGCCATCATCTTAAAGTTTGATTTTACTTGCCGAGCTTTTTTGAGTCTAGGAGAGGTAATTTTCTTCCTTTCAGATGACTGGACTTTTTGTTTCAGTCACAGGCAGACCTAGGATTTATTACCTGTAGTATTTCCTATAAAGTGTGGGTTAATTACTGCACAATATTTAATTTGCTGACTAACTGCAATACTGTGCTCCTCTTGATCTTGTCTGAGAAACCTAGGCACAAACTTTGCTGTTACTCTTTTTATTCCCAAATCCCGTGTCAAAATCTCATGAAATGACCCAATTGAGATGCCAGATTTACTAGATACCTTTTATTCCTGAATTCCTATATGTGATGGAATCATCTATTCTTACAATTGATGGGTGTCCAGAGCAAGGGTAATCTTCAACTGATGTTTAACCATCTCCAAATCTCTTAAAACCTTTCAAAAGTTTTTGAATGGTTAAATGGAGGTGGGGCACACCTTTGTTTGGTTTTTCACATTTCTGAAATGGTTCTTCCTACGCATATGATACAATAGACTTTTTGTTGAACATGAAATTTCGCTAAAAATGACACCAAGAACATTAAGATTAGAATCATAGTAATGTGGGTGAGGAGATACGGAATAAATGAAAAACAAAATAAACGAAATTGTTTTTTTTTTTGTTTTTTTTTTGTTTATGTTTCTTGGGAACAGTTGTTCCTATGGAAAGTTTGCACACAATGTTTTTGAAGTCCACAGATATTTAGAAATGCAGCATAATGTGAGATCAGGGACATTGAGTTTTGTACAAAGGTAACATCTGAACAATGAAAACTGTATTCTAAATTCTACGTAAGTATATGCCAGGTGAATATTAATTATATTCTACCTTCCATTCTACAATAAACGTGCAAATTAAGACCAATATTAATGCTACAAAACACTTACCTTTCGTAAACATGTCAACGAGTCCTATTTCAAATCTAACATTTCCTACATGTATGCTATTAGCATTCCACAACACTTGACAGACATGAAATCCAAAATCTGTAAAAAATGCATCAATTTTTATAATTCTCCACCTTTGTTTCTCCAGTTTTGGGGAATCCCCCCCCTTCCTTATCAAGCTTAAATGCAAAAACTTATGGGATGGGGAGTATTTAACAACGCAGGAGAGTGCTATTAGCATACATGTAGGAAATGTCAGATTAATAACATACATGTAGGAAATGTTAGATAATAGCATACGTGTAGGAAATGTTAAATGTGAAATAAGACTCTTTGACAAGATTACGAAAAGTAATCATGTCAACGTAAGTGTCCTATAGCATTAATATTGTACTCTAAATAATTGAAAAAGGTGAGCAGTGGTTTTATTTGTGAAGGTATCCTCTTGGAGGGCTCCACCGTTAGTGTTTCAAGAGGGATCGATGAGCTAAGGAAGGCCACCAAAACAAGCGAAGGTAAAAGTAATGCAAATTACAAGGAGTAGATAAAATTACAGTGGTGAAGAAATTACACTTGAGAAAAAACATTGAAACCCTTCGAAAAAAAGCTAGTCATGCAAAAATCAAAATAATAAAACCGGTAAAAACCATACCTGCCAACATTGGTAAAAACTTTGTCATTAGTTACTAGTATTATTGCACGGGATACATAGACGCCTTTTAGCCCTTTTTACAAAACGATTCATCTCTTTGTGAAAAAGAAATGCACACCACAGCAAAACGTTACAACAAACAAGGACACTAATGGAAAAAACTTAACCCATGCAAAATACAAATTTGATTATCCTGGCGAGGGCACAATAGGTAACACTGCGAGATTTAAGTTCAAAACTTTCACCAATAAAAATCGGTCTGATGTGTTCAGAATTTCACAACGCTTGACAGACATGAAATCCAAAAACTGTACAAATGCATCAATTTTTAAAAATTCTCCCCTGTGTTTCTCCAGTTTTGGGGAATCCCCCCCCCTTATCAAGCTTAAATGCAAAACCTTATGGGATGGGGATTATTTAACAACGCAGGAGAGTGGGAAAACACGGGGGTGGGGGCAGCAATTACTGGAGAAATCTTTGCTCTGTTGGACTTCCGGTCTGGGAAATTTTGCCCATATTTTTAAGCTGAAATTAAAAATATTTATAGAGCAAAATGTTATTTAACAATAATACTGAACAGAGGCAACATCGCGAGAAAAAGAAATTACGATTATGGAAAAAATCTGAACTCCATTGACTTTCCGTTTCAGAAAGTTTCGTGAAGATGGAATTCTGTTCAATTGTGCATTGATCTTGTAAACGACCAAAATAATAAGGAAAATAGTGGAATTCCTTGAATTCGCGGAAGAATCTTATGCCTGAAGATTACGGGGAAATTTTTGCGGCGTCTAAGTTCTGTTTTTGCAAATTGTTGCCTTTGGTTTCAAGTGGAAATACTGTACAAACACTTATGCAATAAAATTATGTTTAACAAGAATACTGGTGGACACAAAGGCAACATCGAAAGAAAAAATTATGGTTATGGCAATTTTTTTACCCAGTTTAACTACCATTTTAATGAAATCATTATTGGT